>OZ038494.1:39807624-39850124 GCA_964036315.1 Acanthosepion esculentum | reverse complement strand
AAACTAAAGCATAAAAGTAACAGCTCATTTCCAAATGCAGATATGAAGACAAATATCAATTAGACTACTTATAACCACATCATGATTCATAACTTAACACTAATAAATTTTCTTTTAAAACAAATAACAAACTTTATAACTAAAGAAAGTGTAGAAAAAATAAATAATCAAAAATAAAATAAAGTAAATGAAAATCTTAGCCTTAAACAACAACAAGAAAATGACCCTTCACCCCTCCCCATCAGCCTTTATATAGAGTCTACACAAAGAAGGATGACAATGGTTCAATGTTCACTTAAGGAGTGAAACAGACAGTCATCAGCCAGTGTTCTAAGTTCACAATATTTATATCTATATACACTATATACCTAGTATTAAGTATTATTTGGCCATAAAGTAAATTTTAAACAATTATATATATATATATATATATATATGTATATATGTATATATCTCAGACAGTGAGAGGAAACAAAAGGAAAATTTTATTTTTCATATTTCCAACTAAAGAATAAAGATACTTTTCATATAATTAAATGTACACAGATGCATAATAATTAATATGCATAGAAAATAGAAAACATTTTATTTAATAAAAATAAATCCCATTTATCCATTTTAATGGGTGAAAAACGTATTCGTACAATACAAAAAGAATGAATAATCTTCATTTAATACTTTGTAGAATAGCCATTACTCACTTCTACCACACCCAAACTCTTCTTGTAGTTCTCAATTAATGATCTGAAAATTTTACTTGGTATTTTCTTCCATTTTCTTCGCATATGGTCTTCAGATCCGGGATGTTTGTTGGAGCTCTTGATTGGATTTGAATTTCCAAATAACACTACAGATTCTCGATTGGTTTTAAATCTGACTGACTTAGCCATTTTTAGGATATCTACATTATTTTCAACAAGCATTTCTTCATAGATTTTGCAGTGTGCTTAGGATTATTATCTTGCTAGAAGATAAAATCAGGAGGAAGTTCAAGATTTTTAAATATTTTGATATGCTGCGGCATTCATTCTACCATTTATTACTAATATACTGCCAGTACCTTTTACAGAAAAACATCCCCAAACTATGATGCTGCCACAAACAAATTTCACTATTGGAACTGTGTTCTTTTGTTTGAATACAGCGTCATCTTTCCTCCATATATCATTTCTAGAATTATGCCCCAACAACTCAATTTTGGTTTCATCTGTCCATAATACACTTTCCCAATATGATTTTTCATAATCCTTATGTTCATGAATGAAATTCAACCTGGCATCTCTGTGTCTTTTCAATAGCAGTGAAGTTTTCTGAGGGGAGTGTGACTTTACATTTGTATGAATTTCATTGCTGATTGTCCATTTAGTGACACAGATTCCCAGTGAAAGCAAATCACCTTGCAACTTTTGATGAGTAACCACTGGATTTTGTTTAATTTGATGCATTAATTTCCTTGAAAATCCTGTTCTTCTTTGGTTTTCACCAGTTTCGAGTTTTTTTTATACCTTGTAATGAATGAACTAATGGTAGTAGATTGAATATTCAGGTTGCCTGAGATTTTCCTGCAACTTTTAAATTCTTTCCAGAGCTTAACAATCAGTTCTTTTTGTGAATTTGTTAGTTCTTTACCCCTTGCCATGATGATAACCTTCTTGCACAAATATTAATTACAGAATGTTCATTTTATATTTTTTCGGCTAAAAATAAATACTGATAACATTATTAGAATATTCTAGAATATTTGACTTGAATAATCTAGAGTATTATATATGGAGTCACAAATGCTGTGTCATGGCTTGGGTGATGGACACCATTTAAGAGGAGGCAACTAGGTTTCCTGCACAAAAATAAGGAACAAATATGTACACTCCAAAAACAGTTCCAAGACAACTCTGTCCTTAAGTTTACATATGAACTTAATAATAGTAACAAAATTCCTATTCTCAATATACTGATTAACCCCATATAAAATACCTACCAGCATAAATTTTTGTACTCTTAACTATAAAAGCGAATGTTGAAATTACTATAAAATAGCTATTATACAAAACCTAATAAACCTTGCAAAAACTAATTCATCCACTAAATAGATCTTCTACAGTGAACTTAAAAATATAAAACACTCATCAATAACAACTTATTTTATACTACACTAAATAAACTATATCTAATAAAATCATTCATAATGACTCTTCTTTGGCCACTTTTCATCTAGGCTAAGTCTTCACCTGAATAATATTTCCGATATTTCTAAACACTTACAACATACCTGTCCACACTTACAATTCAGAAAAATCCTCTTCGAAAATACCTCCATACTTTTCCACAAAAAGAATAAACACAAACTAAAAATTCTCTTTTATATAAAAAAAATTGAAACCAAACCTCAATAAAATTAATTACGAATACTCCACAAACATTTTAAAATGTGTACAATAGATAGTCTTTAAATGTTAGCACTTGTTATAATAGCTTTTCTTTTATCTAGCAACTAGTCCAGAATTTTCTACAGCATACCTAGTTACCTCCCCTTAAAAATGGTGTCTGTCAACCAACCATGACACAGCGTTCATGACTCCATATATAAAAATGGTAATCTTCGGATGACCACAGCAATTTTTGTCCTTCACAACCATGAACACTAAATACTTACTCTATATTTAACAATACTCTGATGATGACATTATGTCGAAAATACTTCTTCTTCTTCTTCTTCTTCTTCTTCTTCTTCTTCTTCTTCTTCTTCCACCCTTTCTATCATACTCAACGTTGTGCATTTGTTTATTTATTTTTTTAAAATAATATAGCATTCATCAGTTTTTTTAAAATAAAGCATTAGGAGTTCAATTGTTAAAAATCACCTGAGGATACCATAAGGTTGAAACCAAGCTAGTGGGTTCAACTGATCTTGTGATTTTTAAAGTATATATATATATATATATATTATAATATTTTTTTTTAAAATATGATTCCTTCACTACATAAGAGTTCTCATGTTTCAAAAGCGGGAGCCGAGACCCCTAATATAATTTTTGAAATTAAGTTGAATTAAGGTGTCTGGTCATGCTTCCTCGTCAAGCGAGAATTTGGGAATAAGCTATCTTGTGGTTAGCGTGTGTTTATAAGTATGGTATATATATATATATATATGTATATATAAATAAAAAGAAAGGACAGAATGAAAAATTAGTAAAATGATCCTTGAAAGGGTTAATAAACAAATTAATGAAAAAATAGGCCTGAAACTTTGGATAAATACCAAAGACACGATAAACTGGTTTATTTGTATAAAAGAAAAAACAACTGTACACTAATGCAGTTTGATATTGAAAATTATTACCAATCAATATCTAAAGAACTGTTCATGAATGTGTTGGACTTTGCCACCCAGGACATGGATATTACAGAAGAAGAAAAGAACATTATTGTAAATGTGAAAAAATTGGTACTGATTCATAAAGGTGAGCAATGGATAAAGAATTCATATGACCACTTTGACATCAGAATGAGATCACTAGACTCAGCTGAGTCTTCTGATATCATAGGTCTTTTTATATTATACAACCTTACAGCGCACCGTGATATTGATATAACTGACATTGGTTTATACAGGGACGATGGCCTTATGGTTATTAGAAACTTTACTAACTTCAAAATAGAAAAAATTAGAAAGGTATTATATAAAGAATTTAAAAGCATGGGTTTAAAAATTACCATTAGCACTAAATTAAAAAAAGGTAACTTCCTTGATTAGATTTAAAGAGAAATACATACACAACTTATAAAAAACTAAATACCAATCCTTTATCAAATCACCCCCCATCTATAATTAAACATATACCTTTATCTATCTGAAAAAGAATAAGTACAAATTCAGCAAATGACAAGATTTTTGATGAACATATTAATTTCTATAATAAAGCTCTAAAATATAGTGGCTACAAAAACCCCAAACTAACTCATATTAAAAATGAAAATAGTAAGCATAGAAAAAACAGAAGTAGAAAAATAATTTGGTATACGTCCCCATACAACCAAATGGAAAAGAACAAGTTAGGACAAAAATTCCTCGCATTAATAGTCAAGCATTTTCACAGTGAAAGTAAACTAAGTACTATTTTCAATAAAAATACACTAAAATTAAGTTATAGCTGTACTAACTTAGAAAAAATTATTAAGAAACATAATGCTAATATCTTAAATAAACACTTATACCAGAACTAAAAAATTTTAGACAATGGAAAAATAAAAACAAAAACTGATGAGGATAAACAAAAATTATGTAATTGTAGAAACCCTTAAAACTGTCCTCTACAAAATAAAAATTTACTGAATCAGAGAAATGAAATAGCTATTTTGTGCCATCATTGTCAAAAATTTTCTTTAAACAATATTTAAAAATTAAATTTTAAAAAATGAGACCTGGTAATATACATACTTATATTTGATGTGAAAAAATAATTTTAAATACTGTAAGTAATTCTATTACATTTACTTGTTTTATAAAAAAATATAGTCAATTAAATTTAACAGTAAAAATATTTTAAAATTGGTTTTAAAATTGTAATTAAATAAAACGGATTCTAACCTAAACATCTTTTAAAATTGTAGTTAAATAAAACATATTCTAACCATAACAACTCTCTCAAAGTACTTCAAACACTTAAAAGAATCCACTAAAACACCTAAAGTTAAATGAAATTAATATGAAAAGTTAGAATATGTAGGTCATTAAATGCCCCATGTCCTTTGTACATATATGAGAAAAATATATATTACTAAGTTTATAAAAAATAAAAGTTTACTGAATCAGTGAAATAATTTAGCTATCTTTGCCGTCATTGTCATAAATTTTACTTAAAAAAAAAATGTAACCTGGTAATATACATACTTATACTTGATATGAAAAAATAATTTTACATACTGTAAGTAATTCTAATACATTTACTTGGTTTTTAAAAAGAAATATAGTCTAGTAAAAATTAAAAGTGAAAATTTTTTAGAATTGTAGTTAAATAAAACATATTCTAGCCTAAACATCCCCAAAAAATCTTTAAGTATACAAATGGAAAAAATGCCGTAAGAATTTTTTGCCGTTAGCAATAAATTTTTTTATAAAAACCCAGATGACATGCATTTAGCAGATGTCAGAATTTGTTGAAAAATACATCCCTACCCATCCCTAAACATAACCCCACTTTTGAATGTAACTATTAACTGATACAACAAAAATTGAAATTGAACACGCTACCACCCCTTGACTAGATGAGTGGATTTCTCTGTATCCTTGGAAACACTGAATTATGAATCTTTGCCGTGCCTTTAAAACTGTAAATTTAAAAATAAGTTACTCCAAAATTTGCTTGAGGATGAAATGGAACTAATGTCTTTAATTTAATTACAAAATTAAATATGAAGCTTTTAGCTTCCATTTTTGAAACAAGGTTATTACTGTGGAGCGAAAAAAACATATTTTAAATCAGTTAATTTATAATATATATATACATATATATATATATATATACATATATATATATACATATATATATATATATATATATATATATATATATATATATATATATATATACATACACACACACATACATACATACATACATACATACATACATATATATATATATATATATATATATATATATATATATATATATATATATATATATATATATATATATACACACATGCACTGATGTACCCAAATATTATTACTGGTGAGATGTATCGTGAATGACACCTATTGTCTCATAACTATACATGTCAATGTTCAAAAGTACATATGCCTTCCTCAAGAATTTAATTTCATGTTGAATGCTGCTGTTAAGTGCAACAAGAAAAAATTGAGTGATTTTGATAAAAGCCAAATTGATATGGCTAGAAGATTATGTCAGGGCATTTCCAAAATGGAATAGCTTGTCATGGTCAATTGCTATGTATACCTCACAGTAGAGAAGGGAAAAAATCATAAATCACCTACAAAGATCAATCAATATTTATTGATATGGGAATTGAAGAGAAGCTTTCTTGCTAAGTTAAAGCCAAAAGAATAGCTACTTTAGCACAAATTGTAAATAGCTTTAATCATGTTGAAAATTATGCTTTCATTCCTTGTTGCATTTGAGGCTGTATAGATCTAGACAAGGCCAGATTATCCTTTAGTATAGGCTGCATCCTAGGATATTATAACTTCTAAATAGTTTCATAAACTGAAATAATATTAATATGACAATCTCATATTTATTTTGTTTGTTTTATTAATATAAAACTGTTTATAAAAAAAATTATTTTTTGACTATAGTTATGTTAAAATATGTGCATCATCATGGTTTCCAATAAATAGCAAAGTAGAATATTTTTATTAACAAACGATAGCTATTCTACTTTATTTAAAGAATTTGCAATAAGTTTACATCAAGCTATATAAATGCACTAAAATACAGGCTGTGATGGATAAATTTTCATCTAAATTTCACAAAACTGAAAATAATACTAACATCTCATTATAACAGATATATTTACCAAAATTACATAAAAAAATCTTGAAATACTAAAGTGTAAATTTATTCAATAAAATTGCCATTGGCTTCAACCATGGCCTCTAGACGACTTCAGAATCTGCAAGTTTTCTGGATGGTCTCCTTGTTTAAGTTGATGAATGCTGCCATAATCCTTGTCTTCAGTTCATATTTCGTGTTACAAGGAGTTTTGTTGGTCTTTCACTCAACTGTGCTCCATGCATAACAATCAAGGGGGTTGTAGTCTGGGAGTTACGTGGCCAGATGTAAGGGGTGATGTGGTTGCAGAACTTGTCTGACAACCATGACTGGGTTCTCCTGTTTGTGTGGCATGGTGCAGCACCCTGTTGATAGAGATAGGGTCTTCCAATAGCTACCCTCTTGATCCAGGGCAGTACTACTTCCTCAAAGCACTTGATGTAGGCCCCCATGTTGAGTCTGAGGCCCTGTGGGAAGATGAATGCAGGCATAACGTCACCATCACTAGTGATCACTCCAAATACCATGTTGTTGACTGAATATTTGGTTTTCTTCACTCTTGTTTCATCTTTTGGGGACACAGCAAGCGAACAGTTGTTCTGTGTATTCACCATCTTATACTAGAAGAAATTTTTCTTGTCTGAGAAAAACGAAAACATGTTCATTTGGAAGGGATGTTTGAGATTGTTCAAAAGCTTCAGAGCATGGTCTTTCGTCTTGTCATTCATGGCTTGGGATAAAAATAGGTCCTTTCTCATTTTTATGAAAAATAGCGAATGTCTTCATGCACTACCTGCCTGATAAGAAATTCAGACACTCCTGTGTCCCTGGCTATGGACCTGATTGACTTGAAGGGATTGCTGTCAATCATGGTCTGGATCTCACAAACAAATTCAGGAGTTCTTATCTGATCAGAATGATCAGAGTAAATTTTCCAAGCTTCTGTGCATTCATAATTACCATTAGACTCATTCAACTCTTTCTGAATCTTCTGCATTGTTCTCAGATTGATGACCAAACACTCTGAAATGTTTATACTGAAGTTTCCGGTGTGAATGCCAAGCAGTACAGCATGCTGTTTCCAAATTTCTGGTGGAGTGAATTACATCACAGTGCTCTTTTTCTCACAGACCATACCCAACTAATCTTTCTATACTGTGCAGTTGACAAAATCAAAAACAATGTGCTTGTGTGAAATTAAAAAAAATAAAAATGGCGACATTTTATCAATCGCACACTGTTTACCATGAATAAAATCAATAATGGCAAAAATTTATTTTGGTGTATAAACAGGAAATTTTAACATAACTGTATTGAACAACATCTTTACGGTTTTGTTGTCATATCTTCTATTCAGGTAACTTTATAATTCCATCCATTCACAACTTTAATATCTTTAACTGTCTTCTGAGATAATTGAATTTTTTCATTAAGACTATTCTGCAAAATCAGAATAAATGATAAGCTGAATGTGTAATAGGTGTGGTTAATATAACCGATGAGTGAATAAACAAACTGTCTGAATTTCTGGAATGAAGGATTATAATTATTTATATTATTTACATTCTGACTGTTGAACTTCAGATTTACGACTACAGGTTCTAGCTTTAGGATTGTCACACAGAACAGCAGCCTAGTAGATTAAAGTGTTGGCTCATGACTTTGGTGACATGGTAATTGTGAGTTCAATCCCTGGCCTGGGTAGTACAGACTCAGTGGAATCAGTACCAAAGAACAAGATAACTTTCGACATGGCCACACTTCCCTGGCTAAGTTATAATAATTTTGCCTGATCACTAAAGAAACATGACATCTAGCATTATCCCTATGGAATAAATTCTAGACATTTCACTTACTTGACAATCTCATGCATTCCACTTTGTGGTAAAATATTATAACAAGACACATGCAAAAATATTATACTGTAGTGTTTATTTTTTCTCTTAACCTCTGTGTAAGGCACAGGCCAAAGGAGTTAACATAATGAAACTGATGTAAATTATTTACTTAATTTGGATTTTTGAATCTGTTGGTTACCTTACACGTTGTATAATGTTGATTATTCTACAGGACTGTCTTGTTTGGTTGCCATCAGGTTCAATTGGTCCAGTAGTTCAGAGAATATTAAGTACAAAATCTCTAGCAAGAAAATTTACAAATTTAGGCAGATTTACAAGGCAGATTTTTTCTCGCACTAGGTTGTCATTTCTTTCTGCGGTAGACCAGTTGCCATCCAAGGCTATAGAACCTGGTCTGTCCTGCTATTTGCCCATAACTTGGGGGGGGGAAGAAGAGGATTCATACCTTTTCCAAGGGTATTAGCATGTAACTGAATGTAATGGATTCAAGTGGAATTTGAACTCGACTCTCCAATTCCTTAATCTGAGTCACTATCCATTACTCCACCATGCCTCCTATTTGGAGTACCTTCTCCATAATCTGTAGAAAACCATTATTTTGGTTTGAGCTGTATTTTTATTAAAATAATTAAACTAATTCAAAATGTTACTTCTTTGATCTTCAATATATAAAAATACACTAATTTTGATAATTAAAAAAAACACTGATATGACAACTGTCACAATGCAAACATAAGTGAGTTTTCTTATGGGATTAAAAATACATTTGGGAAAATTGTTTTATTTTATAAACTGTTATTATTATAATGCAGTTTTCATAAGAATTGGTTGATAGAAAATAATGGACAGCAAACAAACATTATTCATATGATGAATATATTAACAATATTTAATGTAGCCTTAGATTCAAAGACCTATGTTATTCTTTTTAAATAATAATTTGGAAATATTAACTTATTATTCCATCAAGCCACATTGAATTCTGTCCCTAAAACAAAGAGCAATTTTATTTCTTATTTTCAACAAAGGAAAGTGTGTTCAAGTGCTATGTAATGTCAACCTACCTATATGGCAATGAATGCTGGACAATCTCTTCAAAGAGGAAACTTGAGGAAACAAATATGCAGAATAATGCTGAGAATACCATGGATGAAAACATGTGAGCAATGAGGCAATTTTAAGGAAAGTGGAAAGAAAAGGACTTTTATAAAAATACGTTCATGGTAATTGTTCTGATGAGCCCTTCACTATGGTTATTAGACTATTTGAATTTACAACATAGTACTAGAGCAGGGGTGGGCAAAGTTTTTAGTACAAGGGCCGCATTCTAAGAATTTATAGTTTTACTGGGCCGCATAGTATATATAAACCAAAATAATTGATATTTAAAATTGGCAAAATAAAGGGTTTTTAAAGGAAAAATATAGTTTTAATAAATAACATTTTAAAGCGGGCCGCACGGAATCGTTTGGCAGGCCGCATGTGGCCCGCAGGCCGTAGTTTGCCCACCCCTGTACTAGAGTAACATCAAGATCCCATCAATTTACAGTTAAGCTGGCTAGATGTAACTGTAAATTCTATGCTAACAGTTTCTTTTCTTGCACTTCTCGCTTGTGGAACTATCTTCTGGCTCCATGCTTTTTAGGCAACTTTAATCTGCAAAAATTTAAATGCAATGCCAATCGCTATCTACTGACCTCTTGATTACTCTTTTCTCTTTCCATTCATTATTAATGTTTCTATTCCTAATTTTCCCACATCTTCCCTTAAAAACCACTTATTTCTTAGTGGTTTTACTACCTTACATGGGGTGATACCGATTAAAAAAAAAAACAAATCAGAAAGAGAGAGTTGAAATTTCTGGGACATATGAGGAAAGAGTGGTTGGAGAATTTGACCGTCACAGTGCAGAAGGAAACATTGAGTAACCTAACTAATTAGCTAGTGTGAGTAGATAGAAAAGTGGGGCAGGGATCTGGAAGGATGGTAAGGGGACAGATATTACTTAAAGATAAAAAGAATAGGAAATTGTGGAGAGTCGTGATCATCTGCAGAATCTTAACTAGGTAGGTATATTATTCCCCTAAACTAAAAAACTAAGTTCGCTTCATCAATAATGACATGGTAATATTTCATTTACAGGGAAAAGTGAATTTTTGACAAAATATGAAAACTTCAATGATGCAAACAACAAAGGATTTTAAGAGAATTCTATTTTGGGTTTTTGTCTTTGGCATAAAAGCAAAAAAAGATTCTCAGTTGACTCAACTTGAATTATTCCATTAAGTTACATTCAAGAGAATTGCCTCCAAAGAAGCCAGGAAGCATACAAAGAAAGCTAATGCCAAATAACTGGAATCAAATCAAAGACTAAAGGAAAATGAAAAAGTTGACTGACACAAAGAAGCCAGAGAAATGGACGACCACTTTTTGATGTGTGCACAAAACATTTTGGAAAAACATAACTTAAGAATAAGTTAACTTCGTTCTTTCTCATTTTGAATTTATTTTGTTCCCATGATTATCTTTTCTTATAGGGAGATATTGATTTCAACTGATTAAACTCTTTTGTTTTATATCTGCAAATTCTAATTTGGCTTTTGAATTTTGTTTTCATTTTAATCTAATTTTCAGCCAATTACAATGGCTATATTCCTTGTCTCTAATGATTTACAATTCACCAATCAAAATCTCTACTTTTAACATGTGACCTACTATATATTTTCAGCAGTTATTTCTCTCAAGAAATTATACTGTTTGGAAGCCATTGGAGGTTGTGATAGCATGAAGTCACAAGTCATCATGACTGAGGGCTTGAGTGTACTGGCCTTGTTCAAATTTTTGATCATGCTAGTTTATGTGCTCTTTCCCAAAAACTGTAACTAAGAGCACCTTTGTATAGTTGCACTATAAACCACCATTTCATTCTGCCTGCTGCAGAAACAGAAATGTGTCAGAGCAGGTATCTGAAACGGAGTATTTTATCAAGTTAGCATACAGATATACATGTGGCTATGACAGGTTGGATATACATACATACACACACACACACACACACACACACACACACACACACACATATATATATATATATATATATATATATATATATATATATATATATATATATATATATATATATATATATATATTACTTCAAGTGTTATTTTTAGTGGATACCTGTGTTTGAAATAAATGTCTTGTTTTATTTAAGCAATATGTATTATATCTACTAACCAGCACACCTGAGAAATCTTAATAAAGATAATGTACTCTCCACCAGGGTCTGATGCTGTGTAAGATAAAACACTGTTTGATCCGGCATGTTTTAAACTGCTGACTCACATTTCTATTTTCCTTCTTAAGGAATGCTCAATCTCTCAGTCAGATTTTTTTCTTGATACCTCAGTTTCATATCTGAAATATAAACAATGCAATTTCCAAAGACTTGATAGATTTATTTTTAATCTGACATTTTTATTACTTCAAATGTTATTTTTATTGGATACCCATGTTTGAAAAAGAGGCCCTATTTTTATTTTAGAAAGTGTGTATTATATGTAGCAATCTAAGCACTCAAGAAATCTTAGAGAAAATATGTTCTCTATGTAGGAGAAAACACTGTTTGATGCAGTGTGCGTTAGACCACTCAGCCACAAAAAAGAATTTGCAGAGTGAATTCTTCTGCATAACATGTTACTTTATATTAAAAATAAGTTTGGTTTTGTCTGTTTTTTGCTTTCATTTTGTAACCAATTTTCAGCTTAAATTTGATTTAATAGGGTTTTAGAAATTGTAGATATCATATTTCACAACAAATAAGATTTAGGGATTATGAATAACTATTTCCACTATTCACATATTTTGGACTGTTCATAATGTTTTTGACATTGTATGCTCTGGCCTTGTTCAGGCTGGAGCATACAATAGCCGAAATGTTGTGAATATGGCAATAAAGATGAGGATAACAGTCCGAATAATGTAAAAAGTGTAAATAGTTACAAAACCTCATCTCAGAAATATAGACATATATGAATAAAATGTTTTTAATTTATTCAAATTTTTGGTATAACAAGAAATAAAGTTATCTGTTATCACTGATAGCAGATAACTCTAACCTTGAAGAGATCAAAATTGCAGTGATTGAGAAGAAGCTGTCTGAGCGGAACTTCTTACTAATTGAATGCAAAGGAAATGAAGATGATTCACACTTGTGTATGTGGCTTGGTGGGTCCAAGTTGTATGGTTAGTAGCACTAAGGAACATTGCTTATCAGAACACATGTCATGGGAGTAGAGACAGAGCAACAAGAGGCTCAAGACATTACATCCTGTGGAGTTGTAGGGTGGAAAATATTTCATCACCCACAAATTTGTGGAGATGCTTTTGAATGTTTCAATTGTTGTGCCCTTTGACCTTCATCCAGTGATTGTCTATATGGGTAACTGTCAAGGAATTTTGAACTGAACACTTTATTTAATTAATGGGGGTAAACTGTTCATTGTACATGCCAAGAGATATCTCATCTAGTTCTTATTTAATACTGCTCATTCTTGCTTGCCCCATTTCTACTGAGGCCAAGTAAACATTACCTGACCCAGGGATTGAACTCACAGTTACTATGAGACAATAGTCTAATGGATTAAAGCATTGGTTTTGGGATTTGGTGAGAGTAATTACAAGTTCAATCTCTGGGCTGGGTAGTGTATTCTTGGACTCAGTGCAAACAGGGTGAGCAATAACTGATCAGTATTAAATAAGAACTAAACAAGATATCTCTGGACATTACATCAATAGAAACAATCTACTGAAATTCTCTGAAGTTGGCCTAGATTGGCAATCACTTGGTGAAGGACAGAAGTCACAACAGTTGATGTACAAAAAGTGCAGTATCTTTCTTTTTGTCATCTGTGTTTTCTGCTAATTGTATTTGCTTATTTGTGTTTAACACAATTAAATGTCCTCTGTTGTTATTATCACAATATTTCACTTGTTGCACTCTTCAGCCTTCTTCAGGTTCAATACTCCAAGATGGACATAGATTCAGTGAAAACGGTACTAGCAATAACTAAGTATTCTTTAAAAAAAACAAGACAAGGTATCCCTAGGCATGGAGCTTACAGCCACATCACATTAAAACACTGATTCTATACAATCACTGAAGTTATGCAACATCAAGCCTGGTCAGTACCTAAAGTGACAGTTTGGGAATACCAGGTGCTGTAATTTTGGATGTGTTGGGGGTGTAATGGTTAATGGGCTGGAGTTTTTAATCAGAGAACTGAGTTCCAATTCTCATTGGGTTTATTATATTTACTTATGTGCAAATATCCTTGGGAAAGGTATGAATCCACCTCTTCTCCCTCCAGCTATATGTTAATTAGTAAGACTTGTATCACTAAACCATTATTATCTATAAAAATTTCTTACAATCTAAAAATATTTTCTGACTTTAAATAACCTACAAAAGTTGATAATCCATAAAAATGTTCAGTTTGAAATTCTCTGATGGTTACTGAAATCAACAGAGAAAAACTAGAATGAACAATGGTTGAAATGTTATAATAACAACAAAGATGAGGACACTAATCTGAATGTAAATAATATAAAGAATGATAATGGCTGAACAAAAAATTCTGAAAGAAATTAATTGTATTTGTTTGCCATCTTCTTTTTAGACCTTATGTTTCAACAAGATAATGAGTTTATGCAGAAGGGATTTCAAAAGTAAGTACTGTTGAAAAAAGTTCACAAAACAATTCTTGTTGCTGCTGCTGAGTGAATTTGGAAACCATATTTGAAAACAATGACATTACACTTCTATGTTCTTGTTGATGCTTTAGTTTTTTTTTCTCTGCACTGGGGATTGAACTTGTATCTCATCAAAATTGTAACCACTGAGATTTCATATTTGGCTTGGAGGTATGCTCAAAAATGTTTTAAAACTTGCAATACATTTTCTTGATTTCCTCAGAGAATAAAAAATCCTGTGCCATCATTTATATGCCAACACATTTTTCATCTACCACTTGTCTAAATTATTTTTTGCTTACTTCTATAACAAAGTTTTAAAGTGTTTTTTTTATTTTTTCAATTCGTATTACAAAAAGGAAATGATAATATAACCCAAAAAATCTGTTAGGTTTTACCAGATACATAAAAGATTTTTAGGAACATATGAAAAACTTTCCCTCTTGCATTCACTTTTATTACAGCAAAAGCAGCAAAATGTTTTCTTCAGGAAAATTCTTTGCTACAATGTCTGAAGAGATAATCTTCAATTTTTTGAAACTGAAGGAATAATCTTCAAATTCTTTCATGTTCAAACTTAGTTTAAAAGCTATTCCATTCCATCTGCACCAGGTTGCTGGAAACTGCTTTCTGTTGTTAAATACAATTAAGTTAATTTAACTAACTTCCTTCAGAAAGACTGTTTTTAATTTTTTAATTGTAAATTGACAATTATCAATTAAATGTGACTTTTTTTTAAAAATTACTCTAACCTCATATTTTCATTTATTGATTCTAATATTGAGGATTAAAGAAATAAGGGAAACCTTCAATATAGGCATTTTTATACTTAGAAAGAAAACAATTTTGATGATCATAGTTAACAGGAAAGCAAGAAGCCAGAAAAGAGTTCTATAAGGGAAAAGTGCTGCAGAAGAAACTATTACCACATAACTTATATTATAATTATAATTATATTACATCAAGCAATTTCAACAGTGAAATTATGTGACCTAACTTCCAATCTAGTACTTCACTTGAATTCATAAAGTCAGAGTACCAAAGAGGAAAGCTTGTAAGAAAAATTATAGAATTAAAAATTTGATAAAAAACAGAATGTTATTCATTTTTGGCTCAGAATTAGCTAAACTAATTCACAAAATATTTTAAATTAAAAATTTAAAATATTTTGTGAATTAGTTTTGCTAATTCTGAAGTTTAAATTAATAGCCAAAAATGAATAATATTCTAATTGTTTTGCGGAATTAATAAATATTAAACATTTCAGATATCTCGGCATATGGATCAATTATAACAAATTAAGTAGAGGAGAAAAAGAAATTGAACAGAGAATAGGTTGGACCTGAAGTAGTTTTGCCCAATATCACAAATTACTATGAAAGCAAAACATCAACCTGAAAACTCGAGTCATGTTCTTACATAGCCTCATCAGATTCAGACTTTCATACTGATGTCATATCTAAAAATATCTAAACTCTCAGCTGTATCCAATCGCTTTATCAGATCAATGGTACAAACTCATTAAGTGATCATGGCTCTCCACATCTTTCTGTCTTTTGTTGCCCTAAGTAACTTTTGATTCTTTACCATCCCACTTTGTCCCTGTTCTGCCATCCATTTGCACAAACTTGTTAAGTAGGTTATTTGTTGTTTCCCTCTGCTTCTCTTGTCTTCAGTATGTCCTGTGAGTATTAAATTCTCCAAGTCCTCTTTCTTTATTATATATCCCAGAAATTTCACCAGTCACTTTCTGATTCTAAGTTTATTTGTTCTTTTTTCCATTTTCTTTGAAACACTTGTTGTTTATATTTCCTGTCCATGGTATTCATCACCTTCATCTGTAAAGGACATTTTCCTGCTTCAAGTCTCTTCTTTAGATGCGAAGAAATTATTCAGCATTCATAGCAATATAAGAGATTAAATATTGCATAGCAGCTCAGTACTCTATTTTGTTTTTAACGATATTTTCCTATGTCATAATACTTTGCTTGGTTTCTGGAAGACAACTTTTACTATTCTTCTCTGCCTCAGATTTTTTGACATCATCTGAGGCTACACTACCTATATAGTTAAATTAATCTACCTGCTTGATTTTGACATCCTCAGTATGTAACTCATACCTTGGACAGTTCCTTTTGCTCTTGATCATGCATTCTGTCTTCTTACAGTAACTAATTAATCTTTTCTTTTTTTTTTTTCCATTACAGTCATGTTTGAGGGAATAGCAATGGATCAAAAATGAGAACAAGTAAAAAATATTCTTGGAAAGTTGCAAGCATGCAAATGAATGAAATGAGAAATGGCAAATGTAGTTTGGCATAAAAGTTTTGAGGTTTCATTTTACTTTGTCTTAATTAAAAATTCATTCTTGGTGCTTGAGGACTTATTTGGATTTGCCCGGTTTGTTTGAAGCAAAACCATTTTTTAAAGTCATTTTCTACTCATGAATGCCTCGGGGAATTAAAGATGAAATTAGAGATGGATATGAAAAAAAAATAACAAACTGAAACTCCTACCTTATCACAGGGAAAAAATAGCATAGCAAGAATCCTTACCTGAAATGAAAAAAATAAAGGAAAAATAAGTTTAATGTAAACTTTTTAACTGAAAGTGAGTTAAAAAAAGGATTAAAGAAAATAATAATATTAACAAAACTATTTTGTCACCCTGTATGGCTCTGTTATAATATAAGGAACATATTACATGCAAATTTGACATTAAAAGAGGTTGCTGTACTATTATTTCTGAAAGAAGCTATGAGAATACAGTTAACAAGGTGAGGAATTCAAGTAGACACATGTCTAAACATTTAAATATTCATAGAAACATAAAATCTGCAATAAAATAAAAACACACAATTAAAATGATTCTCTTAAAGATGTCATCAAATGAGAGGTTGGAAAGACTGGAAAGTTGTATCATTCAGTAACTCTAAAACAAAGCTAGTATTTCATCACCACCAAGCAGACCCTGAATTTACTATAGTCCTAATGAGCTCCTGGCCACAAACATCTTTTGGGACCAAAGCCCTCTCCAGATCTCAAGTGCAACTCACATTAAAGATACTGGAGGAATGGTCAGTTCCTTCTACTGTTTCTAAACATACCTGCGCCTACTAGCATGCTGTCTCTTAAAAAAGTGACAGATCAGACCGAAAATAGAGTTTTGGTGCCATGTTTGGGCTGGTCCTCATTGACCAGCCTTGACAGAGTTCAAAAGCAATTATGCGTAATGAATTTTCTCACCCTTTCTCAATCCTTTCCCACAGATGGTAAATGTTCAGATGAGCTACATTCTGTAGTTCCACCAGTTCAGACAATCGCAGCTCAGACCATCAGTTTATTTGCTTTGTATTCCTTTAGAAAGAGAAAGTTTCACATAAAAAGCATCTTCTCCAGAACTGTTACTCAATGGAACAAACTCCCAAGAGGATGCTTGCTGGAACAAAACTTAGCCACCTTGAGTCTAGGATTGACTGTTATGTATTCTAAATATCCTCATCAGGTGCACTTCTTATGTCCTCTCTTTATGCCCTTACAACAACTTCATTTAGTAATTCTCTACCTTGAGTGACTCTTCTCTTGCGGCTTGCATTGGGTAAACAAGAGTAAATAATAACCAAATTTGAATTGTATACTCATTATGTGCTTGTATTAGCAGTAGTCCAACATAGCAGTTTTTGTCTTTTCAATATAATCTTATAATACTCTATACTTTTAACAACTCCACCTAAACTCTGAAATTTTATTTACTTATCTTTTTCATCAATAAGAGTAGATAGGTTCACCTTCCATATGGTTCAAACTCCTCCTTGGTTTTTTGAACAAGTGTAGATGTTTATCTCTTTGTTTCCTGTTTAGGATTAAGTTTCCAGTTCCTTCTAAAGTCTTCTCATTTTCTTTCACTCCCAGTAGCTCCTTGCATCTTAGTAACATTATCTCCTTGCTTGGGGTGAATTGATTAAATACATATATATATATATATAGACATTTATAATATGTTTAACGTTCTTTTTATAGATACAAGTATTTAAGCAAATGCTCTGTTTTATAATAAACAGTATTAAATAACATTTACCGGCCTGAATGTCCGAGAAATTTTCATAGAAAATTTTCTTTCTCCGACAGGAATCGAAATAAGGCTGGTCGAAATTGCCTTTTCTATGAAAATTTCTCGGACATTCAGGCCGGTAAATGTTATTTAATACTGTTTATTATAAAACAGAGCATTTGCTTAAATACTTGTATCTATAAAAAGAACGTTAAACATATTATAAATGTCTTTAAATAAATTGTCGGACTATGTCCAATTCAAATATATATATATATATATATATATATATATATATATATATATATATATATGATTATTATTATTCTTTTATGTAGTCTGCCATGTCCCTTCAGGATGGAGGCATTCATAGCTCTCTACAACTTCCTATCTTTTTTAGCTCAAAGCTATGTTTATTATCTTACTCTCCTTTCCAGTCCCTGCCATATTATTACAAAGAAACAACATTAATATGTTGCCTTATTCTCAAATTAATAACAACTCTTTTCTTGTAATAGACATTTTTGACAGACTGTTGCATAGCACATACTTGTTGTATGACCTGTATAGCCTTATATAAGTTTTGTTAAATTGTGCTGTTTTTATTGTGTCATGATTAAAATATTTGATTGGAAAGGATTTGAATGTATTTTAATTTCTGTGCCTTTAATCCTTTGCTATGAAATGGAAGAAAGTAACTTTCTCTTCCAATTATGGTAAAAATAGAAATTATATCAATCCAGTACCAAACAATATGACATTTTTAGAGGAGGTCACAGAAAATATTCAGTATCTATTATAAAACAAATTACTTATCAGTTATAGAAATTTGCAGAAAAACTAAACACTGCTCTCTATATATGTAAGATATGCAACCAAAAGTCATGGCAAATAATTAGAATTGGCTTATTTACTTATGAATTTGATCTATTCTGATGTAATATGACAAATGAGAAGTATTAATGATCACCGGATGTTGAGATACAATATTTACTCTCAAATATATGGCAATATAAATTACATTTAAATGCAAAAGGGAAACAAGCATAATAATGTCAATTTTCAGGTGTAAAATGCTTCAGGTCTACCTTTGTATATATGTTGTATAGATAACAAAATTGATATTTCATTGGGGATAACCTGCAAACATACAAAAACTGTGGAAATTAGTCTTGAGCAATTAATAAAAAATAGTAATCTTGCTACAATGATTTTGGTAAGAGACATATTCTCTTCCCAGATAAGTTACTCTGAATTTAGCTTATGATGAAGAGACAATGATAATGTCTAATTTTTGAAAGAAACTCATTGATGAAAAGGTTATAAAACCCAATTTCATTGGATTTATATTTTAAAGAATATTTGCAAACAGCATAATATACTAAAGATAAAGAAACATGGCAAAAGTAAAATAAGTAAAAAAGTTATTTTTAAAAAGGTCTTCATTGACCAATCAAATAATTTTAAAATATTTTGTTGGTGTTGTAAACTATAATTAGAAGTATTTACTACTATTTCTCTAATAGTAGTTTAGTCTTCAATGTCAGGATTAGTTCAGCCTCCAGCTGTATCAACTGCTATTTATATGGTAGAGATCTGCATATGAATACAACATTATCCCCAACTTTTTTTTTTGTTTGACAATCTATTTCAGCAGAAGAAAAAGAATACAGATTAAAAAACCTTTTTTTTTTTAGTGTTTGATACATAGTTGTTTAAGTGATATACTTAGAATACCTTAAAGGATATGGGAGGACATTTTTGCAGTGTTTAGGGTAGAGGAGTTACAGGTTCCTGGTTCAACCACTTCCGTTGAATCACAGAACACTGGTTGTCGTACAGTATCTTCTGATTTTTGTATGTTACTTCCATCCAAACCCAATATAGGGTTAATTGAGACTATTGCAACTGTTTCACTTTTGGAGATTGTTGTTCCCTCCCCTGCAGAAGCAAGGTGATGTAGAGAAACAGGTTACAAAATAGAAAAGAAAATACTAACAAGATCATAATTGGGATTCACCTGCACCAGCTCAACTTCTCGTGCACGAGGCTTGTACCTGTTGTTTTGAACATAGTTTCTCATGTGCACTTTTCCAGGAATTGTCAACCATGAAAGAACAGATTTTCACATTGAAACACCAATTCTTGTACAGTCACTGAGGTTAAGCAATGTTGAGCCTGGTTAGTAACTAGACTGCATGGGAATACCAGATGCTGTCAGCTTGGATGTTCTGGCTTGGATTTGGAAATCAGAGAGAAGTGTTCTAATTCCAGTTGAGTTTGTTATATTTACATAAATACACTTGGGAGCAATATGAATCCACCTCTTCTCTCCCCAACTATGGGTTAATTTCTAGGACTAGTATCAGTGAATGATTTCTTACAATCTAAGATATATTTTCTGGCTTTAAATAACCTGCAAAAGGTTGATAAGCCATAAAAAAAAACAATATCCTTGAAGGACGGTGCTAATTTTATTATAATAACTATCAGTGAATACTGAGAGAAGTATCTTTGGCAGAAAATATATGTATTTTCTGAACTGGTATTCCCACGTGCATCCGGTGAATATTAAATAACCAGTGCCTTAAATTACTCCTCAAAACATAAAACTAAAAATCCATCATGTTTGATGTTAAGATTCAAGCAGTTCAAATAAAAATCCTAGTTAGGCATTTCCCAAACCTATATTCATCCACTGTGCAATTAGGATTCACCAAAAATGGCATGATATACTAAAACTCTTAAATTGTCCACCATTTATGCACTACTTTCTCTGCAGAAAACTATCTACTTAAAGAAGTGGCTTTTTTACAATGGAGATTTGATGGTTCAAATCCCAAATGGAATGACTGCTAAAAATATCTCCTCCCCAAATTTATAAACAAATCCTATAGATGCATGCTGGGATTTCTTCCTAACCAATGAAAATGGATCACTTCTCAGTCTCATCTGCCATATCTTTGTTCTTTCTTGTCTTGAAGTCAGAATGCTATAATCACTTGACTGTATCCCTTTTGCATGTGAACACCATTCTTACTTTGAGAACTTTTTTGCTTTATGACTGTTGCTTACTAATTTTTGACTTGTACATTGTAATGAATGAACAATGCCAAATATCAGCTTACGAAGCCTTATTCAGCTAAACTGAACTGTTAGTAAATTAGACTGCTTTTATACAGAGTGGTTAGTACTGAAATGGGTAGGATGGGATACTTCATTATTATCACACATATATATTTTGTTTGCTTAGTATTATTTTGACCTATTCTTTTTATTCCCTTACTTATTGTTTATTGGTAACTTTATCAATTCTGTTTGTTGAAAATTTTGCCAAATACATGTAACCATGGCCAATTACTCAATAGGAATTTTTCAATTTCTAATCTCATGATGAAAATACATACTTCTTATAGTTCCGGTCTTCCTAAATAAAATGTAGTTATTTTATTATATATTAATTGTATAAATCCCATTTCATAAGTAAAAGTGGAATTTGCTATTTGATGCTGATTCATTCTAGCTTAGACTTGAATAAGTTTCCCAGATAATAATGCCAATTTTCTTATGTCATGTCTATGTAAGGATATAAAACTGCTGAATAATTTGTATCACTTCAATATATTTTTCTTCTATGTATTGTGTTTCTTCAGGTAATCAAGGCTCTCCACAAATTCCTACCTAGGGTAATTTTTAATAAATTTTGTCATTTTGTTATCTCTCCTAAGCCCTGTTCTACAATCCATTTACTCAAGCTTGGTAGGTAAGTTATGCATTGTTTCTCTTTTGCCTTCAATATGTCTTGTGAGTGTCTAATTCTCCAAGCCCTCTTTCTTCATTATGCTCCCCAGAAATTTCAACTGTCTTTTTCTGATTCTAAGTATATGTTCAGTATGTGATATTCTCAGTATCCTTCTGTAGAACCATATTTCTGTTTCATCGTCCCTTCTTCAGCTATGAAGAGATTGTCCAGCATTCATTGCTATATAGGAAGACTGATATTGTACAACAGTTCAGCACTTTTTTTCTGTTTCTTAATATTTTGCTTAGCTTTTGGAATACATTATTGGCTCTCCCAATGCACTTTCAGATTTCAGTGTTTCACCTTCCGTCCTCTGTTAATACACTTCCCAGATATTTAAATTGTTGTACTTGTTTGATTTCAGGATCTCCATTTTGTATGTTGGGCTGTTCCTTTTGCTAACAAACATACTGTCTTCTTACAATTGATGTTTAGTCCTTTCTTCTCACTTTCTTTCACTATGTTATCTAGAAGTTCTTGTAGTCTCCTTTCTGTGTCTGCTATCAACACTGTGTCATTCATGCTGTTAAGATTGTGGCTGCCAATAAGGAATCCTGGTAGGACTTCTAATTCTCTCAATCACCTCACTGTATAGCTTGAATAATTCCAGGGAGAAAACAAAATCTTTCTTTCTATTTTTATATATGTACTGAATTCATTTTCTCACAAATAACTGTTGTTTTTAATTTAATAAACTAACCAATAGACTACAGATATAGAGTCCTGTACAATGTTATGAGCAGATGACATGGTAAGCAAATAGCTAAAACTCTTGGCAAGTTATCAGAGGTATCCCAACAATACTTTGAGCTTGGGGGTTCCAATATGATTAGATATTTGAACATAGAAATATGGGGAAAACAGCTGAAGTATTATTGATTGATATTTGTGGTCGCCTATAGATATTTGCCTCATATTTATATATTGACCATGTACACATAACTCAACTCATTACAGCATTACCATCATAAGTGGACTGGGATGGATGACAGAAGAACACTTATGTTACCATGTAAAAACAAGATGTTCAATCATTTTTAGCATTGATTCTAACCAACAGTGGCCTGTGTGCTCAGTGTTGTCTGGGTCAAAGAAAAATGGAAGAAAATGATAGAAAGAAATTGGAAAAAGGTTTAAGGGAAGACAGAAGGGAATAGAAAATGCAAGCCGTTATAGGCTTGTATTTTCTATTCACTTCTGTCTTCCTTATCAATAGAAATAAGTAAAAACAAAGAAAATTTAATGAATACAATAAGAAAAAAGAAATAAAGGATAAAAAATGGGAAAAAAAAATAAGGATAAAAACAGGAAAATGAACAGAAAAAAAGAATACGAATAAAAGATCACATCAGAAATAAGAAGAAATTATGAGAAAAATGAAAAAGGAATCAATTTGAAAGAGGAAGAAAAAATGAAACATTCAAGAACAGAAGAAAGAATTTATAAAATAAACTTTAAAAAGACTAAGAAAAGAAAAAAAATGGAAATTAATTTAGTTAAACAGAGATTAAGGATCCTGGATACAATGAAAGAGTAAGAAAGAAAGTGTTTTTAATAGAAAAAGGAAAAATTTTAAGACAAATATTAAACAGAAGAGATATTTTGTTGTTATATTCCGTGCTAATAAGAATATATATTTGAAAAACAAGATAGATAAAATAAGTAAAGGTTTATTGTAAAAAACCAGTACAATAAGTATAAAGGTAACAGTTATTCACAAGGTTGTCACAAGTCAATCCAGTAGTGAGTGCTAATATTGGAAGGTCAGTAATTCTCACGTAAGTCTGAGTCGTACTCAACAGATCCCAGCTAGTCTCTGTAGTCCGTTGACTTACAGCTACTTATAGGAAGTTACTATCTATAGTGTAGTCACTCATGGGGGTGACAGGTTATTCCATTACATCATTTGTAAAGGGAGATAAAATATCTGAGAATTTATTAAGTAAAAATGTTAAGTCTTAAACAATGCACCAGAAGAGAAGAAATCAAAGAAGAAAAATGAATGAAGAAAATTCAAAGAAGAACTAGAATGGAAGAAAAGAACAAGAAAAAGAGAAAAATAAATGGTGAGAAACTAAATAAAGAATAGAAAAAGGATAGAAAAAATAGAAATACTAAGAGAAATGAGAGAGGGAGCAGGAATGTATGGTAAATTAAGTGAAAATTGGAAAGAACTAACAATTAAGTACGGTAAAAAGCAATTGAATAAAATGAAAAGAAATATGAAATAATAAGATAAAGAGATGAAAATGAGGTAAATTGTAAACATTTATAAATGAGAAAAAGATGAATGAGAATGAAAAGAAGAGAAGAGAGCTCCAAGAAAATGAATATAGAGAGAAATTAGCTAAAAATATTTAAATGGTAACTCTCACAAAAAGGAAAACATAAAAGTGGGAGAGATTGACTAAACAAAAGATAGAGAATACAAGGTGAAGTGAATGAAAATTTTCCAGACTCACAATGTCAACTTTCAAGTTTATCAACCACCCACTGCTTATTCTCTTGTGGCCAAAGTCAGCTTGCAGACCCAACACTCAGCTGGTTTAGTTTGCATTGTTTTTTTTATGAGAGAATCAAACTAGTTATAGGAAATATTTCTTTTGAAATAATGCCAGCTTATTCTTGCCAAATGAAGATTGTCATAAATAATATTGTGTGTTAAGCAGGCTTGTCTTGTATCTATTTAAAATTTCACCTTTCTAATTCAAAATATGCAAATGTTTCTGCTTACTCTGATGCAGTAATGACTATTTTTTCTTGAAGACAAATATTAAAATCAAAATTAAATTAAATGCCAAGTTCATTCATTCACAATTCATGTTCCTCAAATTATAGAAAATTAAAAGTTCATATACTGTAAATGTTTTAAGAACTGGAATGTTTTTCATGTTTTTTAATGAAATTAGACTTTACCATTTTTATAAGAGACTAGGGAGATGTAGAGATATATGATGATGCACATTAAACAAGCTGGTTGTGGAATAATGGTCCTTTAATTGGGTATGACAGCTCAAAGAACTGAGGAGTGAAATTCTCATATATTTTTGATCAGTTTTGACACAAATATTTCAGTCATGTGGACTGCAAAATGTGACTTATGACTTTTCTTAAATAAATTGTCAAGAGGGAAAAATTCAAGCGCTCTACAAAAGAGAGAACATCTGCCAGCTAGCAGCACTCCATCCCAGTCACTGCTATGAGGAGGGAACCATATCTGACATTCTTTCCACATTTTTCAAAGTCTAGTATCCATCATCCGATCTCACTGCCAAAGCATATTAATAAACCAGAATAATTCCTTCAACTGCTGTTTTGTCAACAGATTCACTTTTTGATTACACCACTTTTTGTGCATCCAACTACAACGATAAACCAAGAAGTGGCATCTGAAACCCAAACACAATACTACTATTGGTTTCAACTTCTGGAAATGACTGCTAAGAACATCCTCTCCCCAAATTTATTGATAAATCCTAAAGATGCATCCCGGGATTTCTTCCTAAAAATGGACAACTTCTCAGTCTCATCCACCATATTTTAGTTCCATCTTGTCTTGAAGTCAGAACACTATGACAACTTGACTGTATCCCTTTATTGCGTGAACACAATTCTTACAGTGTGAACTCACTGATTTATTACTGTTTATTATTTGCCTAGTTTCGACTTCATATATACTGTTTGCTTAATATTATTTTGCCCTGTTCTTTTTCTCCCTTTTCTTATTGTTTATTGGAAAATTTATCAGTTCCATTTACTAAACATCTGCAGAAACAATTCTGTTGATGAAGAACAAACTTGTATATGTCTTGAAAATAAATCTATATATAGAATAGAATGCACAAGAATTTGATTTAATTACCATATGATTTCCTCTCTACCTGATTTTAAGTGATCTGTTTCCCAATATTACATTTGCTTTAAGGTTAATTTTAATGTCAGCTTCCATACAGACAGCAAAATACTGCCTTTTGTAACTGTTATAAATCAGTTTTCCTTCTGCTTAGCAAGCATTTCATCAATTCTGTTAGTTTTTACAAAATTGAGTATGTAGACTCATTAAATTTAAAGTAAAACATCCAATTAATTATATAATTAATAAAGCTCTTTACTAAATTTAAAATAAAAATTTAGAAATTTGTTCTAGAGTTATTTTCTGTTTTTAAAATGGTAAAAATAACTATTTTCATGATATATATAGAAAAGAAGAAAGTTAATTTATAGTTGTGGATAATAGATGGTCAATAGACCAGTTCATTTTGACCATTTACCCAGTTCATAATCTCCAGCTTTCCAAGTATCATCAGGAAAAGTAAAGGTCAAATTGATCTTTTCTGTTTTTTGAACTCATTAGCTTATGACTCCAATCCCAAGTCTCTAACGATTCAGCCACCAGCTACCATCAAAGTTCAAAGATCATTAGTTAAATGTTTTTTTTCTTCTCTTTAACATCAATTTCAGTCAGGCAATTAAAGCCAATTAATAAGGAAAGGAACTAAGTAATTAGGAAATAATTGAAAGATGACAATTTGTCACTTTGATTTACTTCTCTGTTTGATCGAGTTCAAAAAGTGCATCTCTCTTTATTTTTTGGCCTTTGAAATAAATAGCAGCACATTTTGGCAGAAGAAAAAACAATTCCTTTGATGCACCCTGAAATATGATCATGGAAAATAAGAGCATAAGGAATGAAGAAAATCATAAATTGTATTGATTTGGTAGAAATCAATAGTATCGACCTAGAATTTTATTGTTGTTTTTAATAGTCAATAATTTTATAAGTCAATTGTTTTAGCAGCCAAGAAATTTTTGTGATCAATTGATGCACTTGTCAATAATTTCTTTTTTTTTTTAGTTTTTATTCTTTACTTCCTTTCGTAAAAATCTGTTCAAAACAATTTATATTACAAGCATTACTGAGTTAATCTGTTATTTAATGAAGTTAAATCAGATAAAAACATCTTTTCTCTCCCAATCGTGCCTTTTCTTTTAAATATTCATTTTCACTGAGCAACAATATTTATATGAGTTTCCATTTCATACTAATCTGAAGTTAGAGGTAAACAACTAGTTTTGAAAAAAAAAAAGGAAAAAATTTAAAGCAGTAATCAACAATCACAAATCACTGATTCTTTTTTTTACAGCTATTTCTTGTAGAGTCATTTTATCAATATATATTATATATATATATATATATATATATATATATGCATATACATATATATATATGCATATACATATATATATATATGCATATACATATATATATATATATGCATATACATATATATATATATGCATATACATATATATATATATATGCATATACATATATATATATATATGCATATACATATATATATATATGCATATACATATATATATATATGCATATACATATATATATATATGCATATACATATATATATATATGCATATACATATATATATATATATATATATATATATATATATATATATATATGAAATGTAGATGTTGGGATACCATAACAGTTATTGGCATGGAAAATGGGATCAGCAAGCTAAATTCAAGTTCCAGTCTATTCTGTTGCATTCACTTTCACAAAAATTACATTGGAAAAGGTACAACTCCATCATTTCATCCCCTAAGCTATAGATTTAATAACACGGTAGACAAGTATCTTTACATGGTAGCCAATCTAGGAGAAAAACAACTTCTGTGTTCCAAACAATGAAGAAGTTAATGGGAAACTACACCATTATCTTTCCAAGAGATAATGAAGAAAAGGAATCTGTGGAGGGACATAATTGTCCACATCATTTTGTGAAGTGACATTTTAAAAATTATCAAATTCAAAAGAATATTAAAGTTAAATTATAACAATTTTAGAATGACAAAAATGTTTGTATACAAGTTAAAATCTTGAAAATTGTTTTGTATTTTAATGTCATTAAGTTTTTTTTTTGAGATTGTGTATGACAATATTCACACTATATTAAAATGAAGTCTTAATCAGGTCATGTCACATAATTTTGTACATCTTTGAGAAATACCCTTTTGATATGTTTTAATAATCCTGTTTGTCACATGCTAAAGAAAAAGTGTAGGCAAATATGCTATTCTGAGAAGCATTTAAATATTTGATGCCATGCAAAATTATAAATAATTTTAGAAAAACCTCATCTGTAATGTCAAACAAAAAATTAATTTTGAGTAGGCTGGATATTTAGCATATTGCAGGCTAATCATATCTGACTGGTTAATGCTCTTTGCTTCTAGCCAGATTAAATGACAATTTCCAGAAAATATAGAAAAATATAAAAAAGATGGATAACAAAGGCTAATGGAGTAGGAACTAAAGAATTAGATTGAGTCATAAGTAATTTCCATTAATTACACTATATATATGTGGACTATTGTCTTTATCTTTGTTGTTGTTCTTACAATGTTTCAGCTGTTGTGCCATCCAGCCTTCCTCAGGTTTATATTGATCTGGGTAACTTACAGGGAATTCCAAACTGAACCCTTTATTTAATCTACAGGGGTAGACTGTATCTAAGGATATTGCGTAGCTCTTATTTATTTAGTACTGTTCAGGTATTGCTTACCCTTTCCACTGAGTGCAAGTACACACTGACTGAGCCAGAGATTGAACTCACAACCAACATATCACCAGACTCACAAACCAAAGCTTTTACTGCTACTGTCTGTTATGATTTGAAGGCTGCAGGGCACAATGACTGAAACGTGATAACAACAACAAAGATGAGGACAATAGTCTAAATATAAATAGTGTAAATAATGATAACTCCTCATCCCAAAAATTGAAAAGATAAAATAAGTGATTTCCATTTTTGGGAAACAATTGTAATGATAAATGTATAATCCGCTCTAACTATTCATTCGATATAAATTATAACAGGTGATGATAAATAGGATACATACACTGATATCCAATACAAAAGGCAGTGCTAATGGTGTAGTATTATTCATTCGCAGTTCTTAAACTACAATAAACATTAACTGCACATATATATATGTCCAGCAGCTGCAACATATCCATAATAGTTTGGTCAAAAAGTGCTCTCCACTTGTCAATAGGAAAAATATTGTTCTCCTTCAGTGCTGAGTGGTAAATGGCAACAAGTCATTACAAATAATGATGAATATATAATTGAATAAAATGTAATTGTATGTTATTTTGGGGAGAATAAAGTTGATAAACAAAATTGAAAATTATTTATGACTCAAATAGTAAAAGACAGTGCATGCCGTGCTGCAGATTATTGCTGTAAAACAACTTGTTGATAATCGCTCTATGGCTGGTGTTTGGTCTTATATTGATTAAACTTAGCTTGATGCAGTTGTGGGATGCCCAGTGAGGATTAAACTCACTAGTAATAAGCTGCATTACTGAGCTACAAACTACTTTCCTATAGAAAAAACAAGTGCCGTTTTTGACACTTGCAGTAACATGACCACAATAGTTTGGTAAAAAAGAAATAGGTCTTAAAGTGCAATGAAACACTAAATGCACATTTACATGTCCAGTAGCAGCAACATGTCCATAATAGTTTGATTAAAAAGAGCCCTGCGCTCATCAATATGAAAAATATTGTTCTCTTCTATGACAATGCAAAACTATACAGCAATAATAACACAGGAAAAATTCTGGATTTCGGTTAATCTGTTCTACCGCAAAAGCTATATTCACCTGACATCGCACCAACTGATTACCTTTTATGATCACAGCAAAATGCTTTGATAGGGAAAACTTTAATGAAAACCACATTCAAGAATTTGTCAAATACTTCTTCATATCAAAACTGGTGGATTTTTTTTCAAAAGGTGTCAAAGAGATCACATACAGTAATTCAGTTAACTGTCTGGCGTAGATAACCTTCCTCTGAAAACCCTAACCTTAACATTCCTCAAAAAAAAAAAAAACAACAAATTTTTGAGCCAAAAAAAAAAATGCATCCTTGATGACAGCAAATATGTATTTGGTTAAATGTATTTGTTAAATGTATTTGTATTTCCATTTGTAATAATGAATGTTTCATTTTAACTAACTGTTCCTTAGATATATCATAACAAGTGATGAAAAATGGGTTGTATACATCAATGTTAATTCAAAAGGCAGAAGATTGACAAAGATAAATCTCCACAAAAGTTCAGCTCCAAGGAAGGAATTTAATGGTGTGTGTGGCAGGAAAGTCATTTAGAGTTTTTAAAATGAAATATTAAATGCACATTTATGGATACAGCAGTTGCAATGTGTCCATAAATGTTTGGTCAAAAAGCACACTGAGCTTGTTAATATGAAACATATTGTTCACCTTGTCAATGAAACATACTGTTCACTTTGTCAAGGAAACATACTGTTCTCACAATATTCATTTGGCCATACACCAACTATTACTATTTTGAACATCCGAAACAGTGGAATTTTACTTAAAAGTTATGTGGCAGCAATTCATTGAATAAAATGTAATTGTACTTTTTTTAAGAATAAAGTTGATAAAGAAAAATGTAAATTATTTATGATTCAGCCTAATAATATATCATTTTCTTCCATTTCCTCAGAGGACTTAAAATTTTAAAACTTGATACAGATATAAAATATGCTATTAAAAAAAGCATGAAAACACAATTCTAATTAAGAAAAATGAAAATAGCTTATAAATTGTTGGTTATATTCTGGATAAGTCTTTGTAATGACAGCCTCTTTAAAAATAATATGAAATAAATATTATAATACACACATTATATATCTTACTACAGACAAAAATTTAGGTGCCAGACTGGATTTCTTTAAAAAAATACCATAACATTATATATTTTTGAATTTTTTGGAAGTAAAAGATAAAATTTAACTAGCTACTGTCTATTTGCTTTTATTTTAACAAAAATAAGCACTTAACTATAAAAAATTATCATACAACATCATATTTTGTTTTCATCGATAAAACGACCACCTGCCTTAATTTACAAATTCTTGGCATTCTTTCCAACACTTTTAAAAAGAAGTAGATGGCAGATCTTCCTAAGCATTCTTCAAGTACTGAAAAAGCTCACTCTCATTCTTTGGGTATTCTCTTCAAACTCTCCTTATCCAATTCATCCCATAGTAATTCAATGGTAAAGAAGTCAGGACATTGAGGTGGCCAATTCATAATTTCCAGAATTTTATTCCATTTGTTTTACTCTAGATTGTTTTGACATAATTTAGAAATTATTTTGAGATTGTTATCTTGTTGAAAGGTGAATTTTTTTTCAAATATGCTTAAACCATATGGTATATAATGTCTTTGCAAAATCAAATGATATTGTTCTTTTTTATGACTCTCTTGAGCTCTATCAAATCTCTATTCTCTCCCACAAAACATTTCCACATCATAACAGACCCAGCACCATGTTTAACTGTTGGAACCACTCATTCATCATTCAGTCTTTCACCTCGATTTCTTCTCATATACTCTCTACTCTTACTATTTTTTTGCCCATAACAGTCTTTTCTACTAATTCACCTATTGTAACAGGGGTTTCTTGATGGCTATGCACCCCCAAGGCTTCACACCATCTAAATTGATTTTTCACAATTGAGAATGACACTGGTTGCTGTCAAGAGGAATTAAGTTTAACTGGATACTCTGGAGCTGTTTTCCTTCTATTTCTTTTGCTCTCAATAATCAAGTGTTTATCTTCAACAGCAGTTGTCAATTTTGGTGCTCCAACTCTTTTTCTGTCAACATTTGTACCATTTTCTAGCTGTCTTTGTAACAAATATTACACCCATGTCTAAAAATCTTCAATTTCCTGCCAATTTGTTATTGAGAGTATCCTTCTTTGAATAAAATTTCAATTTGTGCCCTCATCTCAATGCTTGGATGCTTTGATTTTACCATTACTTCAAAATTAAAAAAAATAAATAAAATACTATGAAAATACGGTCATGGTCAATGGCACAATCTTTTTCTTTAAACAGAGACAGTTACATATATTTTGTTTACAATATTAATCAGTGCTGAGCTAACATTTAACTTAATTGAAATGCCTACTGAGGGGTTAATGGTGAAAAACAAAATATATTTCTCATATAAAATATTCATAATTTTGCAAAATATATTGCGAACAGATGAATCCAAATTTGAACTTTTGCTAGTAAGTGTAACTTGGAGGAAGATTGAAAAATAAAAGCAAATACACTGTAGGTACTGAAATTTGATCTTTTACTTTAAAAAAAATACAAAAATATTACATTTTAAGTTGATTTTTAAAAGAAATGCAGGGTTACCCCAAATTTTTTGGCCTGTAGTGTACATATATATATATATATATATATATATATATATACAAGGTAACCAAACAAATTCTGACCGTTTTTTGATTAGTCATTGAATGAGGTTGAAATATATACAAAATGTGTGTAGCAATTGTTTTCAAATTCAGACAGCCGGAAGTAGGAACATCAGATGTTATAAAAAACATGCACACCGTGCCCGGCTATCAGTTATAAGCTGGACAGCTGTGAGAAGGATGGAAGTGTCTAGAGATCTCGTTCGGGGCTGTTTGCTTTACGACTTCAAAGTGGGCTTATCAGCAGCTGCATCAAGTTGCCGCATATGTCAAGCATTTGGGGATAGTGCTGTGGATGAACATACTGCAAAGTGTTGGTTTCGGAAATTCAAGTTGGGAGATTTGTCTCTCCATGATGAGCCTTTCAGTGGACGACCACAGGTCTTGAATGACGGAGTCCTGAGGGCGGTCATTGAAGAGGACAGTAGTCTAACGTGTGGTGAGCTTGCAAGACAGTTCAACGTTTCCGATGAAACAGTTAGACTTCACCTGCACTACCTAGGTAAGATGTACAAACTGAGCAAGTGGGTTCCGCAAATGCTGTTGGAGGTCCACAAGGGACAACGAGTGGCAGCCTGCGTATCGCTGTTTTCTTGCCACCATACTGCATCCTTATTCAATCGAGTGCTTACCAGTGATGAAAAGTGGGTTCTGTACGAAACTCCCAAGCGTTCCAGACATTGGTTGTCTCCTCAAGATGCTGTCCCTGACACTGCAAGACTGCCTATGCACCTACACAAGATTATGCTTTGTATCTGGTGGACAGGTCATCAAGTGGTTCATTATGCTACCAATGGGCCAAACGGTCACTGAAGATCTATACTCGCAGCAATTGAAACATGTGCAACAGGCATTGTGCCAGAAGGAGCCAGCACTGGTGAATCGCAAAGGTGTGCTTTTCCTCCATGACAATGCCAGGCCGCATGTCACGCGAGTGGTCAGGGATACCATACAGCAACTTGGGTGGGAGATTTTGTGCCATTCACCTTATTCACCTGACCTTGTGCCATCTGATTACCACCTCTTCCACTCCCTGGATAATCATCTTTGTGGGAAATCCTTCACCAATGAAGCAAACTTGCGCAAAGTCCTCACGGACTTCTTTGCATCAAAACCTCCCGAGTTCTACCGCACGGGCATTGAACAGCTGGAGACACGTTGGCAGAAGGTGCTGGATGCCGATGCTGATTACTTCGAAGACTAAATATAAGTTACACATATTGTGAAGCGTTTTCTTTTCTTCCTTTAAAAACGGACAGAACTTTTTTGGTTACCTTGTATATTAATTACATACACTTGTGCTATTTAATATATTCACACACACACACACACACACAGAGCTTTTGTTGTTATTTTTATGACTATATGTATTTTAATGGAATATATTTTCTAATAAAAAAATGACTACAATTAAAATATGAAATTTGATCATCTTGTCATCAGCAATGTGAAGTGAGTGAAGGGTACTGAACTAGTACATAATAAAATAAACCAAGATTTGAATAAGATGGAAATGAAATTCTATACACTTCTTCAATTAACTTCTTAAATAGAGTTAAAAATCAATTAAAAAACTTAAATAAAATAAAGAGAAATTTATTCTAATTTCAAAAGTTACAGACAAGTTCTTCATAAACGCTGTTTACCATTAATATGTACTTCAGGCACACCATAAACAAAATATAAAAAGTAAAGTTGAGTACTTCAAGGTTTTCTTAAAATAATTCAAATCCTTTTATAGCTGTTTAAATTGTTTATAATTCCCTAAACAAAAATGATTAATGTCAGTCCATTATTGAGAGTGAGTGAGTGGCCAAGTGGTTAGAATATTAACATTCTGACCATAAGATCAAAGTTTGAATCTCACCATGCTTGATTAGTCATGGAATTGGCTTCTTGATAATATCAGCACTATTAGGAAGTGCCTGAAAACTATATCATAGGTTGGCCCCTAGCCTTGAAAGTGAAATTGGGTAGACAGAACTGTTTGGCAGCCATTGATGGATGTGCTAGCACAAAGCCATAAGTCATCATGACCAAGAGTTTGAGTGTACCAGGCTTGTTCAAAACTGCTAATCATGCCAGATTATGCACTTGCTCCTGGAAACTCTAGTCTTCTCAGCATAGTAACAGTATAAAACATGTTGACTATTTTGGGTATTGAATAAGTGCAAATGTGGCTGAGCAAGTGTCTGCAGCAGGGACTGGCTAGCCACCATAACAGACAAGCATACTCAGATACAAGTGGCTAGCCATTGATTGTAAAGACAAGAGTCACTGCCAAAAGATTTTAATATTTATTATAGGTTTAGTTTTCTTGTGTAATAAAATATTTTCATGACCCAACACACCTGAATCTTCATGGCTGACACAAAAAAATGAACACTTTTATCTTATAATACTGGGACAGACTCCTTAAACTAGAGGCAGTCCCAGTAAAACCAAGATGGCTATGAATTCCAAGTTCCTCTTTGAATAGCATAGGTCAGAATCATTTAACTCTGTATCAAAAGAATGAGCAAAACCCTTTTATCATATCTGTAAACAAGATTCATAAAGTATGATCATTAGAAAACATCAAAATTACGCCCTTAAATATTCAAAATGGTTTATAATGACAAGTTGAATGTGTAACTTGAACATGGGTCAAGAGTTTTTAGGTTTGTATTTGCTATAGCCTGTAGAAGGCAATAGGGGTAATATAATAGGAGCCAGAGCATCAATGCTATTGTAATTGGTAAGTTCTTTATTTGATGCACACAATGATTGGTTCTGGCAGTGAACACAAAGGAGTCATAAGAGTGGATTGATCGAGAGATTTGTATAAGAGAATTGTACCAACACTTCAAACATTGTATATTTATGAGATGGGGATATTGCAATTGCATTGTGTGAGGTCACCTGTAAGTACCACCAGTCATAAATTCTTGCAATACATATTATTCCGCAATTCAATTCTATGTCATAGCTAAATTGTTAAAGAACTGAACTTGAGAAGGCAGATATAATTCAAACTGGAGCGATGTTACCTGAAATTTCTTTCTTTACTTACCTTAAGAAAAATGATATTCTTTAAATAGTTAGGCCTTTTTTTAAATGGTAATACATCTGTCCTTTATTAAAGGCTATAATCAATGTCATTCATAGTGAAAATTTGATTTATCTTTCATGAAAATTCTTATAATTTTCAATTATTGCAATGATTATGTATGGCATATAGTAATTATTTTTATTTTTCTGTTTTTATTCCTTTTATTTTCTAATTTTTTATATTAAATTTTTAAACATTTTCTTCAATATTAACAGAAGTAAACACAGATGTGGTAGCAATTAAAATTTTTTACATAAGCAACAGAAATGAAATTAAAGCAATTTTTTGCTTTAATATTTACCAACTTCAAAGAGGAAATATCATATGCCCAGTCAGAAAATTCAAATATCAATTAGATTCAGTTGGTTGATTTTATAATATGTCAGTCACAGTTGGAAAATTCAAAGTGTATTTTGTGAGCCACTAAAACACATCACTTGAGAACTTTCAGTAGCAGCAACAACTAAAATGGATAAAATATATTAGAAAAGTCAGCCAGTGTATGGGGTATTTTACCTATGGGAAAGGTAAGATAGTATACAGGGTATATTTACTGTTATGAAAAAGATCAGCATTTAATGCAAAATGAAAATTAGAAACAATGTTAGTCCAAGGATAAAGCCCATGGGGGATACCTTGATTAAGTCAAAAAGAGCTTGAATAGTGTTTTAATAAGTTTTAGTCTGTCTGCATGGAGAAGGCAGATTACTTCAGCTTTCTTTTCCTTGGTCGAGCAACAAGTGTTATAACCAATATGTTGTTATTTTCATAACTCAGGTAACAATTACAAGTGGTGATATACCAGACTGACTGTTTCAAAGAAGAACAGTATATTTGTATCATATAAAGTAGGTTCAAGGATAGTGACATGGGGGACATTATATAAGGAAGCCACACCTCATTATTAATACAAAAAGATCTAGAAGAGTGGTCATTCAAGACAACTTTCATTTCACAATTTGATCTTCTGGAAAAAGTTATGATCTTCCTCTTTGGATCCCATTAAAAGCCTTGCAGTCACTAGTCTGCTATCTCAGTTAATGAACTGAATGCACTCAGAATTAAACATTTTTTCCCTTCGAAGATGATGAGATTAGGGAATAACTTGGTGCAAATATTTGAGAAAGAAGAGAGAATTATGTTCTTATTAAGAGACACCTAAATAGAGATTTTGAGTCAGTGTTATCATTTTCCTGTTCATCACACAAATTAATGTATTTGTATGAAATATCAAAAACAAAGGAATATAACAATTGCCAATTCAATCAGACTTGTTAGAGAGGAAACCAATTAGACACATGCAGTTTTATATAATATTACTTCCTAATTAAATTCAATAAATTTAACAGAGTCAACCTGAGTGTAATGCTTCAGGAACAGGTGCCTTCACACGGGTTCTACGCAAATTTGTTTTGTTTTTTTTCTTTAGAAGCCCATCTACAATTTAGAAGCCCATCTACAAGGAAAACTCTATACAAACATTTCTGGTGAGACATATCAATAGACTTATAAAAGACTTTGTTGACTCCTATTACTTTAGTATTTCTTAGTTACTTCATTGTTGAGTGAGAATATTTTATTTATGGGGTGATATCGCATGCACATATTACATACAGAGAAAAAATATAATTTTATGAGAGAATAATTTGTTGATCTTTGAACATTTAATTTTTTGTTCATTGGCTGAATGAATGAAAGCCCCTCACACCAAATCAGTTTTATAAAGTGTTATAGCAAAATAAATGAAAATGGAGGTAAACAAATGAAGAAATAAATGAGTATAGAGTATAGAGTTGATCAATTTTCTTCTTTTTTAAACACAAATCTCTTTTGTAGAATTTTCATTCTCCTATGTCAAAATTGTTTCTGGTGATCAACACTCCAAAATCCAGTAAGTACCTGACTCCTCATGGTATCCTTGACCTTTATAAGAGCCAGAAAATGGAGTAATCTTGCCGTATTTGAATGGAGCTGACCTGTCCTCACTTTCCAATCTTGACAAAGTTCAAAAGCATTTCATCGTCCTTGTTGGAGATGAATTATTTTCCACACTCCAACATCTCTCTTACAGGTGGGACGTGGCGAGTCTCTCACTGGTCTGTTGCTACTTCCTTAGAAAGTGCTCAGAAAAACTACATTCTTTCATTCTGTCAGGTCTAACCTTCATGGTTAGGACCTGCTGTGACACTTACATAGTAGCAAACCACCCATATTCTCTCCATATTCCATCAGCAACAAGTAAGTTCCACTTGAACAGCTTCTTCCCATGAACTACTGCCCTCTGGAAAAGAGGCCCAAGAAGATGTTTCCCTGATCACTACAATCTTAACCTGTTCAAGTCTAGAGTTAACCATTATCTTCCCCTCCTATCCATATAAACTACCCCTTAATATAATCCTCTACCTAGAGTGGCCCCTGTGCCTTGTACAGTCTGAACCTTACTGTAAAAAAAAATTTGAAAATATTAAGTTTCTATCTATACACACTTTCTATTTATTTGTTTTATTAAATAGTATCAACTTAGCATTTTTGTTCTAACTAGTTTTCCAGATGATAACTGAAAAAATAATTAATACACTGATGTGCCAAAAGTCAGAGTAGAGGTGCCTAGCATCATGTAAAACTGCCCTCTAACCTGGGGAAGTACAGCAACTCATAGTGACATCAATTCCACAAGTAATCAGAAAGATCTCTCAAGGGATGCTGAGCCATTCCATCTTGATATTTGTCCAAAGATCCCTGATATTTGTAGATACAGAATTTTGAATGAACTCACTGCCTATAAATGTGCAATTGGATTCCTGTGGAGTAAATATAGTGGACACATTATTTGTCTAGAGATTCCAGAAATAATTCTGGATCACATGGACCTAATGACATAGTGGATTATCCTGGATTATCCTGCTGGAATAATGCATCATTGTTGGGTTGATTGAATGATTTTTACAGATAATTTATGCTACAAAATATTTTAGATTGTAAGAATTTTTTGAGATAATAATGATTTACTGATACAAGTCCTACTAATTAACCCATAGCTGGGTAACATGTGGATTCATACTTTTCCCAAGGGTATTTGCCCGTAAGTAATAAGCCTGACTGGAATAAGAACTTGGCTTTCCAATTTCCATTACATCACCTGCATATCCAACCTTACAGGACTTGATATTCCAAAGTGGTCTTCCCTCTAGGGTTGATGTTACTTAACTTTGGTGATCATAAGGGAACCAATGTTTCAACATGATATGGCCATAAGCCTATCTTTGTTGTGATGAGTTCATGAATGGGTGCTTAGGCCATAATGTAGTGTAACAAAGGCTTCATTGGTCATTGACATGTTTAGACAAACCAGCATACCTCGCCCATAGTCACAGTTATTAAGGCTACTGTGCATGAATAGTCGGTGGTAATTCCTAGTATACATATCACACTGTAGATCAAGGGATACCAAATATACTAAAAATTTCAAAAATAGCATATCTCTTCAATTTGATACTTATTATTATGTCCTATTATAACTTTGACAATTCACACTGATTTGGCATAAGCAGCTTACCCAGTGTTCACATTCACTCACTAAATGTCAGAAGACAACTGATATAGGTTTGGGTATTTTCATAATATCAAGTTATGAAGGTGCCACCTATCATTACATTCAGATACTGTAACCACCATGATGCTTGGCAGGTCAATTTGGTGATGTGTTCATATATACATACGCATAAAAAATCTGGGTTTTGGTCATATTAGAAGAAGGTTGGGTTACATATATAGAAAGAAATGAGGAAGGCTTATATCTGATGGCGTAGATAATTAAATAGATATATGCGCCTTGATAGATAGATAGATAGATAGAAAGAAACAAACTAAGACAAAAAGATAGAAACAGACTAAGATATATAGATAGAAACAGACTTAGATAGATAGATAGATAGAAACAGACTAATATAGATAGATAGAAAGAAAGAAAGAGACTAGGATAGATAGATAGATAGAAACAGACTAATATAGATAGATAGAAATAAAGAAAGAGACTAGGATAGATAGATAGATAGATAGATAGAAACAGACTGAGAAAGAAAGAAAGAAAGAAAGAAAGAAAGAAGGAAACAAACAAACAAACTGAAATAGATACAAGGTGTGATGGATATATTGTCTAAATTACACAAAAATGAAAATAACACTGACATCTCATTTTAACAGATATGTTTACCAAAATTTTACAAAAATATCTTGAAATACGAAAAATTAAATTTATTCAATAAAATTACTATTAACTTCAATCACAGCCTTCAGACAACTTTGGAATCTCCTGCAACTCTTCTGAATGGTCTCCTTGTTTAAGTTGGTGAATGCTGCAATAACCCTTGCCTTCAGTTCATCTTTGGTGTTACAAGGAATTTTGTTGGTCTCTCATTCAACTGTGTCTCACACATAATAATCAAGGGAGTGCAGTCTGGGAATTAGGTGGCCAGATATAAAGGGTGATGAGGTGAGAGATATTGTCTGACAGCCATGACTTAGTTCTCCTGCTTGTGTGGCATAGTGCAGAGTCCTGTTGCCAGACATGGGATCTTTCAGAAGCCACCCTCCTTAGCCCAGAGCAGATCTACCTCCTCTAAGCACTTGCTGTTGGCCTCTATGTTGAGCCTTGAGTCCCTGTGGGAAGATGAATGGAGGCATAACATCACCATTACCAGTGATCAATTGAAACATCTTTGTAATCACCATTAAATTCATCCAATACTTTCTTAATCCTCTACACTGTCCTCAGATTGACACCCAAACACTCTGAAATGTTTGTATTGGAGGTTCAGGTGCAAATGCCAAGCAGTACAGCATGCTGTTTCTAAATTTCTGGCAGAGTGAATTGCATCATGGTGCTTTTTCTCTCACAGACAGTGCCCAACTGACCCTACTATACTGTGTAATTGATAAAATAAAAGAAAACACTGTGTGAAATTAAAAATATAAAATGGCAAAAATTTACCCATCGTACCCTGTAGGTAGACAGAAACAGACTAATATAGATAGGTAGATGGATATATATAGAGATAGAAACAGACTAAGAAAGATAGATAGATAGATAGATAGATAGATAGATAGATAGATAGATAGATAGATAGAAAGAGACAGGCTAATACAGATAGAATGAAAGAAAGAGACCAGCATAGATAGATAGATAGATAGATAGATAGATAGATAGATAGATAGATAGATAGATAGAAAGAGACAGGCTAATACAGATAGAATGAAAGAAAGAGACCAGCATAGATAGATAGATAGATAGATAGATAGATAGAAAGAGACAGGCTAATACAGATAGAATGAAAGAAAGAGACCAGCATAGATAGATAGATAGATAGATAGAAAGAGACAGGCTAATACAGATAGAATGAAAGAAAGAGACCAGCATAGATAGATAGATAGATAGATAGATAGATAGATAGATACAACAATAGATAGAGAGAAACAGATTATGATCGATTATATCTTTGGTTGTTTCTGAACGTTCACAATTTTATCTATTGCATAATGAAGAAATAGAGCAATAACTATCAATTCAGAATTTAATCTGAAATAGGGAAAAGCCAGCCTGAAAGAAAACAGAAAACCTGTGTGCATTTCTATGAGCTCAAAACTATATTACATTCATTATTCTTGAACCTTCAGTAATCAATGCCTTGCTTTAGTAAATCTAAATAATTCTGAAAACTCTATGCTGCACTTCATAATAATAATAATAACTGCACATTCGGCTTTGTTCTGCTGCGTTTCTATTCAACGTGCGACACTTCTTTTCATTGCGCACAACAAATGAAAGCTTATTTCAAAAGGTAGCAAAGGTAAAAATGGAAAGTTTATCTGACCCTTATACCAACCAGGTTAGAAACCAGTGTAGTCAGAAAAGAAATTGATTTGCATCTTTTGTTAATGATCTTTTCTTTTCGTTGTAATATTTGACTTCATCGAGTTTGATCCTTTTGCAAATGAAAAAAGTCTCAATAAAGTCATAGTTCAAGTAAGAATTATTAAAATCAAAATAGAAAATATTTCGGAAAATTGTTCATCTTTAATAAGAACATAGAGAATATATTTTTTTCCTATACGAGAAAAAGGATACACGTCAGACTTAGTTTCTAGAGTCCTTTGATCATTGATCTTTTCACATTGATAAAGAAACAAGCTAAAAAATCACTATGCACTCTTTTAACATCTTGTTCTGTTTCGTGAAAGAAAGTAAAACGTTTAATTGTATTGTTTTTTTTTCGTTTATCAATCCTTCTTACTGATTAATCCTCTTGAAAATAGAAAAGAAGATAATTTCACTTATTTTGCAAACATATGAAAATTATGTTTTATTGGATAATTTAAAAGTTATTATTAATAATTTTGTTTGTATGCCAACAATATTGATCAAATGATCATGAATATTACTGTCATTTTTTTAATTTTTTTAAAGTAAGGTTTACCCTGTACAAAGCCCAAGGGCCACTTGAAGTAGAGGGGTAGTTTAAGATTGTAGTGATCAGGGAAACATCCTCTTGAAAGTCTGTTCCACAGAGCAGCAGCTCACATCAAGAATCTGTTTGAGTGGTACTTGTCATTGATAGAATACAAAGGGAATGTGGGTGATTTGTTACTATGTAAGTAGCATGGTGGGTACTAGCGATGAAGGTTAGATCTGGCGGAACAAAGGTATGTACTTCGTTAAAGCACTAGTTATTATTAATAATTTTGTTTGTATACCAACAATATTGATCAAATGATCATGATTATTACTGTAATAATGTATATTAAATAAAGAGTAGTAATATTATCTTCTGAGTAGCATAAAGATTTTCTAAGTTGTTAATAAAAAGGTATTGAATCCTGTAGCAAAAGAGGAAAGAAAATAGGGCAAGTCTTCCTAGCAGAGAAAGGTTCCTTATAATCTAATTAAGAGAAATAAAAGAATTAACAGTCAGTTTATTTCAAGGAAAGTAGTGATATTACCTGTAATGGTAATAAAATATACTTTCTGAATTACTAGGTTGTCGTATCATCAGTGATGTTTAAATTCAGACTGTCAGAGGTTTCAAGACTTTCA
>OZ038494.1:39590124-39797624 GCA_964036315.1 Acanthosepion esculentum | reverse complement strand
TATGTTTAGATGCATTTAAACTGATCAAATTTTATTTCAGAGAACAAAAAAAATTAAATTTTGTTTGATAAAAACCCTGCTAACATGGAAGTATCCAAGAATCATTTGAGGCACATAATGCTTTATGAGTTCAAGAAAGGAAACTCAGCAGCTGAAGCAGCTAGAAACATTCACTCAGTTTATGGAGAGGAACATGTGAATGAAAGAACTTGCAGAAGATGGTTTGCAAAATTCAGAGGTGGAGATTTCACCCTTGAAGATGAAGATCGCACCGGACGTCCAGTTGAGTTTGATGAAAAGCTTCTTGAAGCAGCCCTTGAAGAAAATCATGCTTTATCAGTTGAGGAATTAGCAGTGGTTCTCAGTTCAAACCATACAACTATTCATCGTCATCTTCAACAACTTGGAAAAGTTCCTAAACTTGGAAAATGGGTACCCCATCAATTGTTTGAAAACAACCTGAAATCCCAAGTTGACATCTGCTCTTCTCTCCATTCTCGCCAACTTGTTTCACCTTTTTTGGATTGACTTGTGACTGGCAACGAAAAATGGATCTTTTATCGAAAATGTTAAGCATCGTAGACAGTGGCTTGGTAAAAGGGAAGGACCCAAGCCACAGCAGAGAAGGGAACTTCATGGGCAAAATGTTCTTCTTTCAATCTGGTGGGATTGACAAGGAATAATCCACTTTGAATTCTTACCACCTAATGCAACAATTAATGCTCAAATATATTGTCAGCAATTAGAGCGTTTGAACCAAGCTTTGAGGAAAAAAAGACCTGCTCTAGTGAATTGAAAATGGGTGATGTTTCATCAGGACAATGTGCGACCACACACAGCAAGAATCACGTCACAAAAGATCGAAGAACTTGGTTGGGAGAAAATTCCTCATCCACCTTATTCTCCCGACCTTGCTCCTTCAGACTACCATTTGTTTCGTAGCTTACAGAATCATTTGAAAGAAACAGCTTTTGTAACACAGGAAGAGGTTAAAACTGACATTTGTGAGTTCTTCAAATCAAAGCCAAAAGAATTTTACAGTAATGGAATTATTAAGCTTGTTAATAGATGGAAGGAAGCCATAGATAATCAAGAAAAATACATTGTTGATTGAATCTGTAATTAAATGTAACATTTGGTCACTTGTTTTCTTTATTCAAAATTCGAACAGAACTTATGGGATGACCTGATACTAGCACAAAATCACAAGTCATCATGACCGAGGGTTTGAGCATCCAGTTGTTGTTCAAACTACTGATTAATCCAGATTATGTGCTCTCTTCCAAAAACTGTAACTAAGATCCACTCAATATAGTTGCAGGTGGGCTCTGTGTATATTAAGCAAATGCAAATGTGCCTGAGCAGGTGCTTACAACAGGAAGTGGCTCACCTCCCTAGCAGATGGGTATGCTCAGAAAATGAGCAGCCAACCATTATTATTATCTATATATATGTCATTATCAATATGCATATTCTTCTCTTTATCTACCTGATGTATGAATTTCTTTTAAGCTTTTGATATAACCTAGGATATCCATATCCATATTGTCTTGTAAAATCTTTTATATAACTCTGAAAAATAAGTTTTTAATGTTCCACTTAACCATTATTCAGAATGCATAAAAGTCTGCTCACCTATCTCAGAGCCAGCCAATTACATTTGGCAGGTTTTGACTTGCGGACACAAGAGCAGCTAAGATATTCTTATAAAGCTTACAATGGAGCTGGCTTGGTTGAAATTTTGGAACCTTACACCTGTCGCCTTTTAGGTAAAGGAGAATTAAATGAAGTACTCTTAAAAGGAGGTTGTCTTTGTGCCAGCAGCCTTTGTAAGCTGCAAGTATTTAGAGGAAAACCTAAGTAGATGGAATAGCAAGGTATGGAATTATTGGAGATGACCTTAGAGATGTGCTCAAGTGAAACCTTATACTGAACACTGAATTGTATGTTCTCTAGCCCTAAAATGAACATGGGATCTGCATTTTGAAAATTAGATACATTTCTGGGTTCAGAGGAGAGCTGTATTAATAAGAGGAAATTGATAGTGAGAATGCATCAGAATTCTAATATTGGTTCCTCTGGATATATATATATATATATATATATATATATTTATATATATATATATATATATATGTTACATGAAACTCAAAAATTTTAAATGATGCCCATGTGTAAAGCTCTTTTTGGATGTTGGTACTTTTTTTTGAATAAATGTATGTTTTTGTTTTCCATGTAAACAATGTGTTAAAGTTCTCAGAATATATCTGTAGAGAAGACAAATTTTATAAAAGTGACACTTGAAAAACAGTACTTAGTCCTTGCCCACATGTTTCATCATTCGACTCCATCGAGTCAATTGATAATAAACAAAAGTGAAATGCTGTGTAGTTATATATATATATATATATATATATATAACTTTAAAATCAAGAGGTCAATTGAATACGGGATATTGGTTTCAATCTCACAATCTCATCAGGCAATATTTTTCAAATGACCACATTAACACTTTATTTTAAACAAAACACACTCTAAATGAAAGTGCTCAACAATAAAGGAGCAAGGTTGTGTATTCAGTTGACTTGATTTTTAAAGTTAAAAGCTCTATGTTATTTTTACTTTAATTTGTTTATTTTTTTGCACATGTATTGAGCACTTTTTAATACTACTGTTTCCTGGTCTGATTCCACTCTGACCATTAAACGTATATATATATATATATATATATATATATATATATATTATACTAATAGTAATAGTAATACTCGGTTGGTAAAAAACCTTGGATAGCACAACTTGCAAATATATCAAAACAAATTGGTACCTGAGGAAAAAATTGGAAAAGATAAGAAAGAACTAGAATCATGCGAACAGGGCGAAACAAATCGTCCAGTACCTTAATTTTTTAGTCCAAATAAAAAAAAACAAACGAGTAATAAAGCTAAAATGTAGAGTGCTCAAGACGCTAAGTTGAGCAGGGATAAATGAAATAAATCCTAAAGAGCCAGGAACAACCTACCTTTGTTTCACCTAAACGGATCATTGAGGTAATCTGGCAAGGTTACCCTGAAGATTCATTTAGGTGAAACCTAGGTAGGTTGATCCTGGCTCTCTAGGATTTATATGTATATATATATATATATATATATATATATATATATATATATATACATATATATAATGACTCCATGGAAAGTGAGTGCAGTAATGCTGATAAAAAATGTATAAAATATATATATATATCATATAAATTTCATTAAAAATGACTAACAAGGTCATGCAGTTAAATTTTTTATTTAATTTTTATTGTGTTCTTGTAATTTCATTCTTTTTTACATAAATTATGTAGAAATTGTCCACATGCAAAAAAAAAAGGATAAAAATAATGGAAGTATTATTAATAAAAAATGAAATAGTCAACACTCAGTAACATTAGCTATGAACACGGTGACAATGTGCTGACCATGTTTGGAAAATAAAACATTACTAGAACTTTAGATACATACATAAAAATACATACATTCAGTTAAAGGTTAAAATGAAATTTTGTTGATAATGGCATGCGGACATACAGAACATTCAGACAATTTCTATATAATTAATGTTCAGAAATGAAAAAATTCTAAAAACACAAGAAAAATTAAATAAAAAACTTAATTGCAGTTCCTTATCAGTTGTTTTGAATTAAATTTGTCTAGAAGAAGGATTGCTGCCAAAATAGACAATTATTTATATAGTAATAAACATTTGGGATTAGTAAATCTTACCTTTTGAACATTCCCTCAAATTCATCATCTCTACAAATAAAGCATCCTGTCTTCAAGTCTATATGTTTGCTTACTGTTCTTTTAGAAGCATAAATCAAAAGTGATAATTACTTGAAATGTAATTCAATAAGATTCTGTAAAAATACATTTCAATCTTATTAATTCTAAAATTGTGTTACGGTCAAGAAGAAATGAATGAATCATCAATGGTAAGAAAACAGTGTGGTCATTAGCAAGAGGGACAACCCAAGAGATAAGTTATGAATTGAGTAATGTCAAGATCAAGCAACTACAGAAATTTAACTATCTGGGAAAACAATAAAAAATGTGACATAGAAATCAGAAGGTACATTGAAATCACAAAAGATGCCTTTCAAAAGCTAAACAAAGAAAGAAGAAAATTTCATTTGAAACAACAAAAAGTGTTGAAGTGCTATGTAATATCAATTCTCCTATATGGCAAAGAATGGTGGAGAATTCCATTACAAATAAAGAGGCAATGTGAAGCATCAAAGATGTGGTTGTAAATGTCTTATCAAAATTCATTATTGGCAGCCACATTCTTAACATAAGATATGCTGATGATACTGTGTTGATAGCATACTCAAAAAGGAAACTACAAGAACTCTTACAGAAGGTAGTAAAGGAAAATGAGAAGAAAAGACGTCAGAATCAAGCAGAAAAAATAATTTTTAAGTAGTGTTTTAACAGAGGATAGAAATGTGATGCTGAAATCTGAAGTGTATTGGGATAGCAAAAGATGCTAAGCAAAGTATTAAGAAGCAGGAAAATTTTGCTAGTATCAAAAAAGTACTGAACTTATGTAATATTTGTCCTCCTATATGGCTATAAATGCTTGAAAATCTCCTCACAGATGATGAAGAGATTTGAAGCAACAGAAATGTAGTTCAACAGAAGGATGCTGAGAATGATGTGGATGAAGCAACAAGGAAGTTTTAAGGAAAACTTTAACAAAAAAAGAAATTTCTACAACATAATGAGAAAAGAGGGATTGGGAAGCCTGACATTCATAGGACATATTGAGAGTAAGAGAGAGATATGAAAAACTTGAGTAGACTATGAGCTTGCATAAATGGATGTCAGGACAGTGACTAAGAGGAATATTAAGAGGATAAACATTGCTTAGAGCTACAAAGGATGGGAAGTTGTAGAGAGCTATGATTTCCCACACCCTGAAGGGACATGGCTCAAAGAAGTATTAAGCTCTTTAAAAAGAAATTTGAGGTAATCCCAAGAACCTTGAAAACAAACACTTCATGAAAAGTGACTTTTTCTTTAACCATCAGTTTTTATACTTTTGTCATAGCAGCTAGCAAGTATATAGGGAAATAAAATGTTTTAATAAAGATGGATCAGTATGGGTTTTCAAATGACTCATGAGTCCAGAGCAGCTCTTGCAGTCTTTGTCACATACATCACAAGTAAGAAGGTCTGCAATAACAAATTGAACATAATCTATTAGCAGGTTGTCTCTGTGACTCCTGGGGTTGTTTTGGAGTTCTGCATTTGACAAGCATATTTGGACACACTCATTGCAAACAAATGGAGGAACAGCAAGGGTCTACTTCCTCTCCCTTGCAGGCAGCTCTTTTGGTCTTTGTCTAACTTATTTTCTTTGCATGGAACGGGTGACAACCTTCCCATATTTGTTTCCTTCCCTTATTTCTGTCACTAGCGTATACTTTACAGTTGTGAAGGTCAAGATTGAATTGTGACAATGAGTTTGGCACAGTCCTTGAAATACTTCTTAAATTTTTTCGAGCCCATTTTCTGGTGCCAGCTCTCTGTAATGAATCTGCTTTGGGGATACAACTATGATCCAGCCATAATACCTATATATATATATATATATATATATATATATATATATATATATATATATATATATATTTGTTTGTGCGTGTGTTATCTTGCAAACATTTTATACAGCTCAGTCATCAATGTTTATATCATTCAAATTTACTGAATAATTTTTCATTCTTATTATTATGTTCAGAAAAAAACAAATTTATTAATGTCTTTAGTTACAGATTAAGTTTTCTTTGTTTGATGATAAAAAGTGTATCTATTCTGAAATTTTCAAAAGGTTTGAGTGATTGTGTCTTGATGGTAGTAAGTTTTTGCCTTTTGTTTTTTTTCTGAATGGTTTGCTGATCATTGCCGAATAATTTCCACAATATTTCCCAAAATTAATGTTCAGTTATCTTTAGATCATAGTTCTGTGAAAGAAAATATAGGGTTTCAATTTATGAAAAACACTTTGATAATTTTGATTGGAAAAAGAACCGAGAGAGTGATAGAGAACGAGTGATAAAGAATGTGAATGGTAGAAAGAAAGTGAATAAAAGAAGGCAACAGAAATGAAGAAAAAAGAAAGTTATAGAGTTGGACAAAGTAAAAAGAGTGAAATAAAAACAGGAAAAAGTAAAACAAAAGAGATAATTTGAAATGAACCAAGTGAAAGCTAATATGCTAGAATGGTTATAAAACATAAAAGTACACTAAATATTTTTTTCTAAATAACAAATCTTCCATAGCACAAAAACAAAATGAGCAAATAGAAAAAAAGAAAGGGAAATAAATGGATAAACATCATGAATTTGTTTCTTGCAATTAGTGAGGCCTTTCCATAGTATCGCCAAATTTATTTTTATTGTGCTGAATGAATATTTAAAGCATCACAGTTGGTGACCTGCTGAAATGGGAAAAATAAGCAAAGATAAAAAAAATAACTCAATTCATCCATGTTACAAAGACTCTAAATTCAGAAATCAATAAGCATGAAATGTGTAGCACACCGGTATGAATACTTTGGCATCCTTAGTCTAAATGACAAAATTGATTTGTTATTTGGGGTGAATCATAACAGTTTTTTTTTTGTCAGCAAAAGATTTTGACACTAAAAATGAAAAAATAGCATTTTAATCTGATCAGAATTTAATTCAAACAGCACCTTTTCTCAGACAAGCAATATGGCTTTTGTTTCTCCAGATCAGCTGTTGATGTACTAACAATAATTGTGGAAAGAGTCTATCATGCTCTAGATAAAAACGGTGAAGTATGGGCTGTAGAATTGAATATCTCAAAAGCATTTGACAGGGTCTGGCATTCAGGTATTCTCCACAAGCTGAAAAGCTATGGTATCACTGGGCACAATTTTGAACTGATCCAGTCATTCCTATCAAATTGTGAAATGAAAATTGTCCTGAATAGAAACTCATCTACATCCTTTTGTATTTCCATGAGTTTTACCCCAGGGATCCATCCTTGGTCCTATTTTGTTTTTAATCTTCATTAATGACCTTCCCAATTACAGTGGCTCTCAACTTAGCATCTATGCTGACAACACTACCATTTACTCCTACCTTGATAGTAAGGCTGATCAGTCAGACAAGGTCAAAATGGCAGCCAATAAACAAAACAACCCCAAGACAGCTGTTAACTAGGGCAAAAGATAGCTTGTCAAATTTAACACCTCCAAAACTAAACTTCTCTCCATTAATCATCTGAGAGATCCTTCTCTGCCTTCCATCAGCATGGCTGATGCTATCTCCAAGAAAGTGACTCATAGTGCATTCTCGGGTTAATGTTCTCAGCTGACTGGAAGTGGAAAGACTACATTGAATCCATCACTAGATAGGCTACTAAGAAAGTCAGTTCACTGCGTCAAGTAAGGCAATTTTTCTCTCCAGAATCTGTCTCTATAAGTCTACTATTCATCTATGGTTAGAATATTGCTGCCATATATGGTCCAGTGCTCCTGCATTTTTCCAAAGAAGAACCAGCAATATTATTGGTCCTGATCTGGTGCCCCAGCTTCAGTCACTTTCCCACCACCATAAGGTTGCTTCTCTGTGCCTTTTCTATAAATGCTTTCATGGTAATTGTTAAGATGAGCTCTTCACTCTGGTACTTAGACTGTAAGAATTTAAGCACAATGCTAAACTGGCAGAAAGATCTCACCAATTTACAGTTGAGCTAGCTAGATGCAGCCATAACTTCTAGGCTAACAGTTTGTTATGTCGTACTTCTCACTTGTGGAACTTCCTCTTGGCTCCATGCTTTCCAACCAACTTTAATCTGCAAAACTTTAAATACAATATCAATCACTGTCTTCCTGATTGTTCTTTTCTCTTTCTCCTCATTACCAATATGTATGTTCCTAATTTCTCCACATCCTGTAACCCCTTGCATCTTAGTGGCTGTACTGCCTTGCTCGGGGTGATACCAATTAAGAAAAATCTCTTGGAGAGAAAAATGTGTAGAATCTCCATTTTCAGTCATTCAGCCAGTGACATAAGAGTCAGTTAGTTGGAAAAATCATCCAAAGACATGAAACAGACTGAATTGATTGAAAGAACCTTATTTGGATACCTTTTTCTTGATTAATTTAACTTTCTACATAATTCTAGTTGGAATTATATCACAGAATTACATTAACTTACAAAGTAAAAGAATCTAACAGCACACTGTTAAATTCAAAGAAAAAGCTATAAAACAAATCCTTCATCAAAGAACATTTTAATGCCCTATAAAATTCAAGATGAAACCAAAATATTTTTAACTATTGTACTAGACAAGAACAAGAACTATTATTTATCAAAAATCACCTCAGGCCTTCATTCTTTCACTTTTCTTCACTTTATATTATAAAGAATTCTGTTTCTTTTATTTCTGGAGACAATCATTTCTTACATTCCCCATAGCTACTTACCTTCTGAAGAAGGCTGTCATTGACCTGTCAGAGACCTACTACATTTTTTTTATTTATTGATAACTATTGTAAATTTTATATCATTTCCTGAAGAGCTGCAGTTTAAGCACATTAAATCTTATTTCTTAAATGGTGTTGTGGCTCTTACATCTTCTACACAAACCAGATGTTGATCCTTCAACAACCCAAAGCAGACTGCATAAATAGATGTTTTTGCACATCGGCTCAACGTATACATCCACTTTAACCAAAATAAAATGAACAATATATTATGATCAGTTAGAGACAATTTTGCTCAAAGAAACAAAACTGTAATTTTGTGCTGATTGATATATATATTCAAATTCAAACAGACCTGAAACAGACCAGTGTTTGATGGCAACACCGGCATGCTGAGAGAGAGATGTGACACAGATCAGTATTTGATGTCAACACTGCTGAGTTGAGAAAGAAACACCACTGATGACGACAGCCAACACCAATGTCCATTTCACTTTCGATTACTACATTCTCTCTCCCTGTTGCCTTAGCAACAGATAGAAGTTACTAGTTTTGTATATACATAAATAAATTATACATTTATTCACCCATACCCAATGTCCTTTGTTTGATGCTTGGATTTATGATTGCCAAGGCAGAGAAGACATTAACCTTTGCAATAGTAACAACAACAAGGTTCTGGCTTCCATGTTATCTATTTCCACCTCCACAATCAAGGAAAATTTAAGTTAGGCTCTGACAAAATTGGGCATCCTGATGTGTGGGATCAAAACAAAATGGTGACCCCACTAAGTTGAATTTGATTATAAAAGTAAACATTATTTATAGTTGGAGGTGAAATAGTATTTTCTGGTATCACATGAGCTTAATTAATCTCATTCTAACAAAAAAAGGACCATTCCTTTCAAAAGTAATTTTTTCAAGTCTCAATGTGTGTCAAGTATTTTTTTATCATTAATTTAATGCAGTCAATTTTTAATTTCTCATCTGTTCAATTTTTTAAAGGAAATCTGAAATAATTCCTTATTGAATTAAAACATTTCAATTCTGTTTGGTGATATTGCATTCATTGTTGTGTTAAATTAAAAATTTGTAACATCGACTAATTTTATTGACATTTTGTTGTAGAAGATTTTTCAGTGCAAAAATCACAGGTGGCCATGCTGCTAATGACAAGTGAAAAGTGCAAATTGAATAGACTAAAATATACGACTCATCTGCTTGTGCTTACTACAATGGGGGATAAAATATTAATTTCAATCAATAATCAAATTATCATTCAAAGTGGCAGACTGTCCTATTCCATGACCTCAGTTAATCATTTGAGACTGAAGTTCTATTTTAAATTTGCATTCTAAGCTGTGTATATTTACAAAAAAAAAGGGGCATCAGACAAAGATGCATTTTCTTCTCAGATTGATTCAACTTCTACTGCGAAAATATCCTAAGGGAACTGGAGACTCTACCAGGATTTATTATCAGTGGGTGTAATCCTAACAACATAGATATGCAGATGTCACTGTTGATGTTTGACTTGGAAAGGAAACAACAGAAGCTCCTAGACAGCAAGTAAAAGGACTAACCATGAATGGCAAGAAGACAGAAAGTATGGTCATCAGCAAGAGAAAAAGCACAAGATGAAACTTGAAAATTGGCAATATCAACATCAAGCAGAATTTTAAATATCTAAGAAGTGTTTTAACAGGGGATGGAAAATGTAACACTGAAATCTGAACACATATTGGACTAGTGAAAGGTTTATTGCAAAAGCCAAGCAAGGTGCTGAGAAACAGAAAATTTTTATTAGAAACAAAGAAAAGTGCAGGATTGCTATCTGATATCTAACATCTTATGTGGCAGTGAATGCTGGACAATCTCCCCACAGATGAGGAGAATACTGGAGGGAGCAGAAATGCCGTTCTACAGAAGGATACTGAGAATTGTATGGACAGAATGCATAAACAACAGGGAAGTCTTAAAGAAAATAGCAACAGGAAGAACACTTATGATAAGAATCAGAAAGAGGAAACTGAAATTCCATGGACACAAAATGAAATAGGAGGGGTTGGAAAACTTAACCGTCATGGGGTATATTGAGTGCAAGAGAGAGAGAGAGAGAGAGAGAGAAAGAAAGAGAGAGAAAAAGTAAGGCATCAAGCCACTTACCTGATGAGCTTGTGTGAATGGATAGCAGAATGGGAAGGAGGTACCTTAGCAAAGGGTGGAAAACTGCGATGCAAAATAGAAAGTTGTGGAGAGCCATGACTGCCTATGTCCTGAAGGGACCTGACACATGGAAGAAGAAGAAGATGAGGGCAAGAACATTGATGCCATTTTTATTGCTATGGTTTTCATGTTTAAGTGCCTAAATTTTATTTTTAAACCCGTCCTTGTTCTATTGAACAAGTATTTAATGAACACTGTTGATAATGAAAAACGTATCCATATGTCTCTGTTTCTAGTACAAGGATTAATGATATCATCTTACAATATGTGCAGATGTTTGGTGATGCTAGGGGCCAACTCCTTGATTGTATGCCCCTAAGACTTAAGTAAGTGTTTGGTGGGGCTATAGGGCTATGTGAGAAAGGAAGATATTTTAAATATGTAAAAACAGATGAAGCATGAAGTAAACACTGTATTCAAATTAAATATAAACTAAATTCAGAGTTGTCCTTCTCCTATACCAATTACCACTCAAGGCTATAGCACCCAGTTTGTTTTACTATTTACCCAGAGTTGGGGATAAAAGTGATGGATTTATGCCTTTTCGAAGTATATTTGCATGGAAGAGGCTGTAACAAATGCAACTGGAATTCAAACTCAGCTCTCTGATTCCTCAATCCTATCCACTATCCATTATTCCACTGTGCCTCCTTATAATCTACCAATTAGAAATGGAACTGTTTATGTTGAGAAATAACTGTACCATGTTTGTATATGGCCAACATTTTAATTTATATGTTGTTTAATAAAGAATATTAAACTTCTCTACATAAAAATAATATTTTGGTATTGATGCTACAAACATGAAAATATATTTTTCCATTTGCTGGCATTTTAATGTTTTATCCTTGGCAATCATTTGTTTTGTTTTTTTTGTTTTTTTTGCTGTTCAAACCCATTTTTGCTGATGCCATCTTTTCAATTGATGATCTCGTTAATATTTGAAGAACCAGAAGTAAATTTTTAGATTGTCTTTTTCTCTTTCCAAAACAAAATATACTTCCTGGAAATTTTTTTTTCGATAGATTTTTGTTTTAATATTTTTTTTTAATTAAGAATATTCATTTGGATATAATCAGTACATTTTTGACAATCTAAAATGCATTTTTAATTTTCATTTGTTGTCCCCAGTTAATATAAATCATCACTCCAAATTCAACCATCCAGCAAAAATAATTGCATGTGCATCTTTCAAATTCTCGAAATGAATATGGAATGAATATATCTTCAAATATTATGACTTATCCCCAAATGCAACTCTCATACAGGAGAAAACAAAAGAATTTGGAAACCAAAAAAGAAAATATCAGTAAAATTCAATCTTTGTTTTTTTATTTGCCTGTGATCAGAAGAAACTTGTCAGCCATAATGTTAGAAAAGTAATTTTATTATAATAGATTGTTTTTAATTTTAAATCATTATACTTGCCATTTAAGTAAAGTTTAAATTATGAACATGTATTGTGCTTTTGCATTACTTCAAGCTGCCTTGCACCACTTTAATAAATATTAAAAAAATGAGCAATCTAAATGAATTCTGAAGGTTAAAGTCTTTTGGAGGTTAAAGTTCTCTCTGAATACTGCTCTTTTAAACTAAATGTATAGTTTTAGTGTTAAAAGCTTTATTACATCTCATATATTTTTTAACTAGTTCAATAATTTAGGCATCAATATTACCTATCTCACAATTTTATATGTTTTAGTCTAAATAATTACCTTGACCCACTTTCAAATGTGGAGAAGCTTATGACAAGTTTTCAATGCCAGAGCTTTTCTGACTTTGATGTGAAGAACTACAAATCATTGACCCATTTTCTAGATTTTCCAAATCTATAGTGAGTTGTAGAAACCCTCCCACATGACATTGCTTCAGTCTTTCCAACATTCCGATGAAGCTCAACTTGGGTGCAAGAATTCTCTACCTTTAAGAGTCTGTATCAGTGATGGTGATGATCAGAGCTACTCTTCTGTTTAATCTTCTTCCTTTCCACCTGACTTAGTAGTGCCTGCCTCATTACCTAGTCTGAAGGTAGTGAGTCAGTGAATCATGTAGGACACCAGTTATGATGTTGAAGGGTTCCATTTCATCATCAAAAGAGATTACTCTGGATTTGGTTTGGGCCTACAAAAGTGATTGTATTGACAAATTCATCAAGAATTCTACACACTTTCAAAATCTTCAGCAACTTTCCTCTATTTTCTAAAGTCCACAAAGATCAGTACCGTTTTCTGGTTGTTCAATTTTATACTTATGTTACTGCATAGTGTAAGGGGGTCTGTAATGGCGCAGAACGACCAGGTCAGAAAGCCATTCTGAGATGACAATCCAGCAAAGGGTTTTATTTGGTTCAAGGTCATTCCGTTTACCAGTTTCACTGTAAGTATTGTTGAGTTGATGCCCTCTATTCATGCTTACTCAGAGAACTTTTCTTGGGTACTGGGATATTGCTGATGCTACAATAGCATTGTTTGTCTAATACTTTTGATTTAGCATGAAAATAATAAATTCTTAAATACTAAAACCCTTAATTTAATTTGAAAAAGTGAGATGGGCTATGTTCTCTAAACCCATGATTTAGCTACTAAAACGTTAACTCACATACTAAATTTTAGTATGATATGAGCTTACTATTTTAGACCAAAAAACCTTAATTTAGTTTTAAAAATGTGAGATGAGTTAAAGATTTAAATATAAAAAATTTATATTTAGCTCAAATTAGCAGCATTTGGATTATTTTAACTTTTAAAATTTGTTTACATTGTTTATTAAGATGGCAAAATGTGGAGTGGAGAAATGCAACAGAAAAAAGCCAATTGTGAAGTTAAAATTTAAGTTAAAACTTTCTCCAGAATAATATACTACAATAAAAGATATTTAACACTGAATTAATATATAACTATCTGGTGATATCACAAGTAGGACTTTCATTCATTCTGAACAAAAATGTTAAAACTCTGATGAACATATAGATATTAACATAATAAATTTTCTTGGTAAAATGAAAAACAAAACATTGATCACATTTGTATTTTAGTACTGAATGTAATTGAGCATTGTATAGAGAGATAAAAACATTAACTTTTTTTCTTAGTGTTGACTATTGACTCATCCACTACTTCAACCACTGTCCCACTTAGCTTTAGTTTTTGTGTGCTCAAACTAAATATTTCTTATGATGAAAGAGAAATTGATGATTTCATAATAGTCTTCCAGTCTAAAATTTGCTTTAGCAAGTTTTGACACTAATGCATATTGAACATTGACAATCAGGAAAAAAAATTGTGAATAAGATTTGCTTGTGGTTCTGACGATTATCTGAAGTATTTTCTGACTTAGTTGCATAAACTGTTATGGACATCCAGTCCCCCATGCTACAACCAATTCTGGATACTAAGACTTTATAGTACCCTGAATCTTGAACTCTTCTATATTTGTGTAAGAAATGTTTTCTTTTGGCCAGATTTTAGAGACAAACAAAGAGAGCTGAAATAGAGATTAAAATATATTTGTTCTTTACTGCCTTCTTAAATAAAATCCATTTTAAATTGGTAACAAGAAAAGAATGCTGGAAATATGGAGCAAAAACTACACATTCAGCAATGACTGAAATACTCTGTTGATGGAAGCAAAGATTAGTGAGAAATGGTAAGAAAACTTTGGCATAAATCAACATCAAAAGTGGGAGTAACAACTCAAGGTCTATAACATGCCTGCATTTTATGTGGCAAATTCTGACAGAAATTATTGCTAAAGAAAACCTCACATAAATAATGCAGGAAAATCAGATTGATTTTTCAAGCCAGTAAGTATCTATGCAGGTTTATAAATACACCCCCCACACAGATGATGGCTAAATTAAACATTCATAACCAACAATCTATAGAAATAAAAATTAATACTGAGTAAAATATGAAGGTCAGTTTTAAATTATTAGGTATTATTTAACATTATGTCTAATAATGGACAAATTTACACGTTAATGCACCAGCTCACTGTTTTACGATCTTGCAATTTATAGTTAACATACTTTTGTTTCATACACATACAAATATTCCAAAAGAAATAAAAAATATTTCTTGCTTGTCCACCATTTTCCTACTGCTTTATTTTGAAAAGGCTGAAAATCTAGATTTTGACATATGTGACATCAGAACTCCCAGCCTACCTATTCACTCTCATCCCCAAACATTGTGTTGATACTTATGGTATCAATAGAAAAACAAAACAAAAAAAACAATAACAAACAAAAAACTTTACATGTTTTATTTTTCTTTATTTCCCTATGGCACAACAATGTTATACCACTTTATGCATATGCAATTCTAAAGTGAGTTGAGTATTGTTCATGAGTTGGACAACAGATATGCATAAGAGCTGACCAAGCTCTAATTACTGACATGAGCTGAACAAACAAAAGTGACAAATTCTGAATTGTAGTCAAATGTTGAAGTTTTCTTTATCATTAGGCAATGGAGGACTAACCTGGAAAATTTCCCAGGTACTTTTTTAAAAGATTTATTTTAAGTTTTGCTTGGTTTATAAGAAACTCTAAGATATATTTTATCAGTAATAGAGATAGAATTTTCTTCGGTATTTGCAAGTAATGTAACTGTTAAAATTTTGGAAAGAGAAATTGTTGAAATGAGTTCAAATTCAAAATCCATCTCTTCTTGTCCCACCCCATTTAAGGGTTAAATAACAGTGCTGATTGGACTCTTTTGCCACAAAGTGGCAACTTGTATTGCTGAATTCAAAGCCAGTTTAAAGTGGGATGTGATCAGTCAGGCCCTAGATACTCTACTGCTGCTATGGCTGCAGTACGTGTGGTGGCCGAACACGCATAACGGATCATAGGACACCTGATGTAACGTGATTTGAATTTCTCTGGTCATCGCAAAGTATTGGGGGTACTGTTATTGGGGGGTCCAGGAACTTGGGAATGCTATCAAAATCATTCCTATTCGTTTTCCTGCATTTTTTTTATTTGACTTTGATCACTTAGTTGTATCTCAATTTCTCAAATGTTTCTCTTTGTATAACATTGAGCGGTGACACTGTTGAAGTCGGAAATTGCTGAACTTGACGTTACATCAAGCTTGTGTCAAAAACGCAAACAAAACAAGAAGAATACCGTCACATCTCCTTCTGTCGCGACTTCAAAGCATTTGGGCTAACAACACTTCTTAAAACTTTAAGAGATTCCGATTCAATATTTTTCATCGGATTCTTTCGACAATTGTTAAGCAATAATAATAATATTATTTAATAATACACGTTGGACATTGGAGTTTAACGTGTTTAAAAGCGAATAGATTTTTGTAAACAAATTGTTTAATATTTAAAAAAAAGAGCAAACACAGTCAATGCATAAAAGTTCAAAAGGCCCATCCTCCGACTTCAAGTTTCGCTGATATACGGCTTGTTAGCATAAACGAAATCTACCGAATTCATTAACAGATATTTGATTTTAATTTAAATATGCTAAACCGCTAATCATTAACTCCAAATTTTAAACCTTTAAGCATTTATAACGTGACAACATTAAACATTGAAAAACGCTATAACGCTACAACCTTTCTTCTGTCATTTTTGTTTTTATCTGTGAAGTTTAATATAACAGGATGAGTAAAAAAAACTATTCATAATACATACTTTTCGGAACACTTCTTCGTTCGAGAGTCGTAGTGGGAGACAATTATTCTTTCTTCCTCTTTTAATCCTACCACCATAAATTTTCGAAAATGCCAGAAAGCAGATGCGGTAATCGATAAATTTTAAGAAAAAAACAGCATATGTATTTTACAAAATTAAAATATGCAAACTTTTGCAAGACCATCCTGTTTTTTAGTAGTTGCAAAATTAATGTTTCTGTAATTTTCCTGAATTTTGTGCATCCAAATAAAGTAAAATTCTTAATAACATACAAAAACAAAATTGGAAAAATTACTCTGGAAAAATTGATAGGACGATAACGTGTTCACTGAAAGGTCTTTTTCAATGAAATAAATTAAGCTTAACACAGCAAGAAATTTATTAAATTCTGATTCACGCATATGATGAATGATTAAGAATTTAGAGCAACGCGTAGGGTATTTAAAAATACACTCTTATTGGAATTGCACCCAGAAGGATTCCGCTAGCGTGTTCTGTAGGAATGCAGGCACACGTTTAAAGATGTAACATTTTTTCCAAGGGCAAAATGTAGAACGTACGAAAACGAAATTGGCTGACAGTGTAATTTAAAAACAAAGAACGTAAGGCTGTTCAGTGCAAAACTTTTCAGCTCTTTTCTTACACAGCATTTCCAACGAGCTTTACGATGATTTCCCATACTTGACAAATACATTTTTAACACGAGACATCAAACTCTCTAACAATACAAGTTTTGGCATTTTTCAATACAGATAAAGAAATGGATACTGTATCTTTGATGAGAAACAAAGGCATTGACATGGAAGCAAGTTATGGAAAATATTAACGCTCTGAAAGGAACATTAACTATGACCAATTTCTTTTGGGGAAAATGAACACAGAGTGCGATGGCTAAATTGTCGTCATATTATATTTTTTTTTTAATTTGGTTTTGATTTTTTTTTTAATTGGTTTTGATTTTGTTGACTGCACAGTATGGTAGGGTCAGTCGTGAGAATAAAGAGCACCATGACGCAATCCCCCCCCCCACGCCGGAAATTTGGCATGCATTCTTACCGGAAGCTTCAGTACGAACTAATTAGTGGTTGGTTATCAATCTGAGAACAATGCAGAGGATTCGGAAAGAGTTGGGTGATATATCTAGTCAGCATTATGGTGTTGGGAGCGATCACTAGTTATGGCGATGTTATGCCGCCATTCATCTTCCCACGTGGACTCAGATTCAACACCGAGGTATACATCGTGCCTTGAGAGGGGTAGTGCTGCCCTGGGTCAAGAGGGTGGCTGCTGGGAGACCTTATGTCTGGTAACAGGACTCTGCACGCAAGCAAGCAGGAGAAGCCAGTCTTGGCCGTCAGACAATTTCTGCGACCATATCTCCTCTTACATCTGGCCACCTAACTCCTTAAACAGAAACCTTCTTGATTATTATCTGTGGGGCGCAGTTGAGCGTGAGACCAGCAAAACTCGTTGTAACACCAAAGTTGAACTGAATGCAAGGATTATGACAGCATTCACCAACTTGAACAAGGAGACCATCCAGAAGAGTTGCAGGAGATTCCGAAGTCATCTGGAGGCCATAGTTGAAGCCAATGGCGATTTTATTGAATACATTTAATTTTTAGCATTTCAAGATATTTTTGTGTAATTTTGGTAAATATATCTGTTAAAATGAGATGTCAGTGTTATTTTCATTTTTTGCTTAATTTAGACGACAATTTATTCATCGCACCCTATAAATACGATATCGCAATGAATCGGAAAGTTAAACCATTGACCACGACAATATTTTAGAATCGGTACCGCTTTTATCCCAGTTTGACTTTGATGTATCCTTGGCTAATCACATAAGCAACGTCCTCGAGATTTTTTAAGGTTCGAGAAAAGTCTGTCAGAGAGAAAGGAAAGGAAAAAAAGTAAAAGAATGTAAAAATACGGAACCGATGTTCTAAAAGAAATCCGGGAAGTACTTACTGCCAGCTACCCGGAGCATTATGAAATCAAGCATTCTTAATGAAATTAGCATTCAGAAACATTCTAGGCAAATGGATAGTATCCCAAAACAACGCACTGATTAATCAGCAATCCAAAACGGTGTTAGATTTTGTTGGATTATCATTTCTTTGCTCTAGACAAGGTTAAAGGCATTAATGAATTGAAGGTGATTGAAGGTTATAGTGCAAAAATAGATTAAAAGTGGAGATCATCGCAGGTACGTTGTTTAATGGAGTTGCTAACGTGAGGCATGAACACATTGGTGTGATGAATTTTCTAGGAGATGAAGTCACACGATTCGTATACATTTAGTGCTATGGTCATGTCGTTGTTTAATTTGTCATCAGCAGATCTGGTCTGAATGAAAAACTTGATCGGGTGCTGAATTTAATGTGCGGGTTCCCGAGCCCGTAGGCCCAGCCAAAAATTCCCCGTAGACCCCGTATAAAATGGGATCGGGTAGGTGTTTCCTGAGACAAAAATTCTGCCCTTCGACATAGCCCCGTCTGAGGATGCTCTCTGCCTTCGGTCAGAGAGCTTAACCAGCCCAGCTGAAGACAAATCTCCAGAAACTGCGGGTCGGCAATGTATAGACGTTTGGAGAAACCCGTTGGTGAGCTAAACACGTGGCCCTTGAACAAGTTTTCGGAAGTTTTGTTTCACAACAGTCTGAGTTGTTTCTCCTTTTTATTTTAGTTTTGCTTAGCATTGCTGAATCTGCTAGTTCCAGATTTGTTGCAAGAATTTTTTTAGATTAATTCCCTTCTTGATAAATGATATTTTTTTTTTACTTTCATTTAACAATTTAAAAAATTCTATGTGCACAATACACTTAGTTAAACCTCATAATATCTGTAAATTGAATTGTAATTAATGCTTGGGATATGGTAAAATAAACGTAAAGGATTTTTAAACATTTAAACGTCTAAAAATATCATGTGACCATTTTTTTTATTGAAAGAGTGAATCAAATGTCCGATGGTGGGGGTGGGAACTGATTTTGCAGCAAAATGGGAATTCAGGAAGGTAAGAAGATCAATAAAGAGACGCGTACAGTACTGTGCAAAAAAAGTGTCTCTGTAATAATTTTTTCAATTATTAATTAATTTAATTACAAATAATTTTTTTATTTTTTCAATTAAAAATATACATATTATTACTAAAATTAAGAAATAATTCGAAACTATTATCTTTTGATAAAAAAAACATAAAAAATGACCATTTTTTAGTATTTAACAAGTTTTCTACTATGCAAAAAAAGTCATTCATTAAAGAAAATGTGTCATTTTAAAACACCTTGTAATTATATTTCCATAATTTTATTCCAGAATATTCTTAAAAATTCTAGAAAGATCTAGCATTATTTTAAAGTATATAAAATTATCTGTCTATATTTCTGAGATGAGGTATTATGTACATTATTTACATTATTCGGACTATTGTCCTCATCATTGTTGCCATATTTATTACAACGTTTCGGCCGTTGTACGCTCCGGCCTTCTTCAAGGACATATGGCACAGTGGATAAAGGCGTTGGTTAGATCCAGTGACAAGACCCAAAGAGTGTGAGTTCAATACCCGGTTAAGGCAGTGGAGAACTTTCAGAGGGAAAATTAACAGTTGACAACTGATAACTGACATCCATTAGAACTAGAAGTCTACCCCAGTGAGCGAAATAAAGGGTTCAGTTCGACATTCCAACCACCTGAAGAAGGCCGGAGCGTACAACGGCCGAAACGTTTTAATAAATATGGCGACAAAGATGAGGACAATAGTTCGAATAATGTATATAAAATTAATTAGTGATTTGTTATAAAAATCTATAAGCATATACCGAAATCTGTTAAAGTAGCAATAGTTGTCCTATCAACAGATGGTAAATCGACCCGAGAAAGTGCAAATAGTGTCAACAATTCTCAGTCAACTGTCTCGAGGGGTTTGAGAAGCTTCAATTCCACTGAACATTTGTCAAGGTAGACAATAGGGTAGAAAACACAAAATCGATGAGAGAACCGGCCGCAAAATCATTAGAGAAATTAACCAAAACCAGTCAATTACAAATACAGAAACTGCTGCTACCTTGAAAGATGATCTCTAAGTAAGTGTCAACTCCTCCACTGTACGCAGACAGCTCTTGGACGAAGGTTACAAAGCCTCTATTCAAATGTTTTTAAGCCAGTGCGAAATAAAACACATAAGACGAAACGTTTAGCATGGGCAAACACTTACAAGTTCGTCACTGAGTCTGATTGGAAAAATGTTCTCCGACGAGACAAGAATTTAAACATTATCAAAAGACAAAAAAAAGGAAAATCAGACGAAGGAGCGAAGAAAACCCTTTGAAAATGACAGTTAATACTGGGAAGCATCCTGTCAATTTTATGGTTTGGGATTGCTTCTCATTCAGTGGGATTGGATTTTTCAAACCAGTAAACAAAACGCTGAACAGCACTCAATACTCAAAAATATTTGGACACCTGCTTGCTGTCATCTGCCGAAAAACTCGAAATTGATCAACCAAATCTAATTTTTATGCAAGACAATGCACCCTGCCATACATCAAAGTAGATGAAAAATTATTTTTCGGAAAAAAATGTCAATGTTATGGTATGGCCACCGCAGTCTCCTGACCTAAACCCAATCGAGAATTTATGGAGTGTAATAAAATTGAGACTTTCGAAGAAAATCATTCAAAACAAAGAAGCATTGATTGAAAATTTTATTGTGGCGTGAAACAGTCTTCTAAGAGATGACATCTGCAAAAATCTCATTAAGTGTATGCCGGACTGAGTCAACAAAGTTCTGGAAAACAAAGATGGATGCATAAATTACTAATTAAATTTTTCTTTTGTGTTTTTATTTTACTAAATTTCATTTTTTAAGAAAATATTGGATTAACTTTTTACATAATTAATACAGTATAAAAAGTGAGTCACCTTTTTTGCACAGTAAATATTTAACTTAAAAACAAAAAATAACATGATACGGGTTTGTTTCTTAAAATATTGTTTTTGTAAAATTGCAGACAATGTATCATTTCGCAGACTTATACACCAATTTATTAAACTCTATGTTTTATCTAAAATATTAAGAAAAAACAAATTTCTTTCAAAAAATTGAACTGAGTCACTTTTTTTGCACAGCACTGTATATCTGGGGAATTCCAGAGAGATGAAAGAATTAATGATCCAGGGAATTGCTACCGGGTGAAGTATTTCGTCTTGTGATCGATCAAATACGACAGGTATTGTTGACGTTTTTCTAACAACCGTGAACTTGCAAAGGATACTGAATGTTTTGATCCACGTCGTTTCCAAGAATTCAAATATGGATTAGCACCAGAAGCAGATGTAATCGTTTTGGTTTGTAGAAGAAGAACTGAGCAACGAATTTTCAATCTTTTATCCTCAACTTCGACAACCTTTTGAAAACTGCATGAAGAGTTCGTAACAACCATACCCGCTAAAATCAGGACTGATACTTCGTCAAACTCACTTTGGTGTAATTTACCTTTTACGTTGTACTTCTGGAATGTCCTGTAAGCAGTGCTTGATCTGATGTTTCCGTATTCGATTTAAGTATTTGTTGTACGCATTTGCACAATTGAAGTTGTTCTCAGCTTACAAATATTTTCAGCCTGTCGTTCACAAAAGTCAGTCACGAACGTACATTCAGCAAGTTGAAAATTGTAAACAAATTCTACTAAACTCATCGCTTACTTTATGAAATTTCTGTGGATGTTTCTCCTTTTCTAGATTGAAAAGGAAAATCTTTTCTTACTTCTTCACATGATATACGTTGGAATTTCAAACCGAACCCTTTATTTGGTCCAATGGGTTAGATTGTTCTAGTTCTACATGACATGCCTTTTCTGAATATCTCAATTTCAGTTATTTCTCTTTAGTAACACAACTCTCTAAATTTCTGTTCACATCTGCTGTGGCCATGTATCGAACTCACAACTCTCTGGGTCAAGTCACTGAATTACTTCAGCCAACGCTTTTATCCACTTGGTGAACGTATATCAGCTAAAGAAGACCGGAGCGTACAAGGGCCGAAACGTCGTGAATATGACAACAAAGATGAGGACAACAGTCCGAACAATGTATATAGTGTCAGATTTCTTAACCCTATACGCAAATATATATATATAAAAAAGAAAATTTTCAAAATACTGGACATTAATATTTCTTTTAAAATTCTTTCTAAATCATTAATATTGACATGGTCACTTTTAATTTCTACTGGAAGTTTTTAATTTTTTCATAAATTACTCCGTTAATTTTGAATTTTCAAAATAATGAAAAAGTCCTCACCCTCAGGAAATATTCGATTTTATGTTTGCAGACTATGCCTGAAGAAAAAAAAGAATTATTTTTCTTTTCTGATTCCTGGGAGATGAAATGAAAATTGCCTACTGCCTATTGTTTTGATTTACAATGTTTTGGCGTTTTTTGTTTTTTTATAATCAATTACAGAGTCGAAACAAAATTGTTTTTGAAAAATATATTTTTAACTATTCTATATTATCATAAACCTGACGCTTTTTTATGAAATACAAATATAAGATGTATTTTAAAGTTTATTTTGCTTATCCATAAGAAATTCAAAAAGAAATACAAAGAATTTTTCACAATTTTTACAGCAAATCTTATGAAAAGTATTCTATTTGTGATAGATACTACACCAAAAAACGCAACACCTCGAAGAATGCTAGTTAAAGTATATGCATACGAGGGAATGGTAGATATTCTGATAAATTTTTAAAGTCTTCAGCCATTTTCTGACGTGGTAACTCACATGCACTATCAGATTGAACTTTAGACAGTACTTTCAAGAGGCTGGATAGTAATTTCGAAGAATTGCTGTACATGTTAGAAGTGATATAACGCTGAAGTTTCAACGTTGGCAAAAGCGGTCAAATTGACATTCCTACACATGTAAACCAGGTTCTGAACGGCCACGTAGTATAGGCGCTCAGTGCATTCCAAAAGCAGCGGTGACAAATCGCGCGGCATCCACGGCACAGGCCAGAGAAAATGTGGCATAAAGAGTGTCAACATGAATAACTGGGAATCATTTACTTGCAGCAAGATTAGGGGTAAGCTTTCCTTTAGCCAGGTTTCCATAAACGCCACATCACCGTCATACACGTCTCCATTGATATCACGAAGCAACACTTTTTAGTATTTGATATAAGTAAGTCCTGACTTCATGCAAAGTGGCTTTTCCCAGAGTATATTCACCTACGATAGAGTGGCCCAACTACTGACATAATCGTGTCGGTTGCCCGAATTTAGAACTCACCCTCGTCTTTGGTAATTGCGGAGAGCATGATGAATAAGCATTTTCTAATTCCAGAGCATTGTTCAACCAGTTGGAAGGTAATGTCTTCTTCCAGCAGAATAAATTCCGCCCTCAATATGTTCATGCTACTCATCATGCTCTGATTTACCAGATTTGTGTCCCACTGAACAGGATGTGCGAGTGATGTAATAGTGGCTTGGAATGAGAAATCAGAGTGCGAGGTTCGAATTCCAGTTGGGTTCGTTACATTCACTTACGTAAATATATTCTTGGGAAATGTATGAATCTATCTCCTTCCGCCAACATATGGGTTAAATAGTAGGACTTTTATCAAGAAAATCATTGCTATTCTCGAAAGAATCTTAATGCAATGTTCCCTCACCAAAAAGCAATTATTCTTACAATCCAAAATATTTTTTCGGCTTTAAATAACCCATACATGGTCGATAAGCCGTAAAAAAGAATCAAGCAACACCATTTAGCTCACCTACAACTCTTGCTCGATTTCGTAAATGTGTTGTATAGCCCCCTCGTTCTGGGGGTCTTTTGGTTGACGGAGTTGATTCCATGACGTGGTTGCATCTTCTTTTGCTCGTCTTCTCCCGGCCGGTGTCGAAATGTTTTTGGAGTCCAAAGATAACTTCAACAAAAGGGATTTTAATCTTATTTATTTTATTAAACACATCGACATGTACATTTTTAACTAGCTAGTGAGCAAGTACCCTGAAACACGAAATAACCACGTATACTGTGTATGACGTGTAAAACTTCACTCCCTGAAATCACTTTCTATCTGTCTAACATTCCTACGCTAGTTTTAACCAATCAAAACGACTCCCTTTGTTTTCCTGCATCTGACCTCAAAGGTCAAAATGAGGAAGTCAGAGGGAAATACAATTTCCTTAAAAAATAATAGGATGCAAGAGATTAATTCATCATAGGATTATATTCACCTTCTGTATGTAATTGTGAATATAAGTCCCAAAAAGGATCTACAGTGTTATTAGTAGGGGATGTGAGCACTGTTCATACGCCCGTTGTTTTTTAACCTGTGCACATACTGATATGTTCATGTAATCATTTACTGTAAATCAGTTATATTACCTGTACGTTTCAGCTTGAGTCAGTCATATTCAGAATGTTGCAATTTTCTCACAATGTAATACAAATTTTATTGTTTGCACTAAAAATGCACTTGTTTTGTTGATTGATTGTTTAAGTGCTGTGTCGCCATTGGTATTGGTTCGAATAGAGATGTGTCACTTTGAAATCGTCCATAAAATTTATCTCGTTGAAGGCTGGTGTGATGCTTGCGAATTAAAGACATTGTATGTATGCATTGGAAACATTGGCATCTCTTTCTCAGCGATCAAATAATTTCATCGAAAACTGTGCGTATTATTCTACAATATCCCAGAGACACCTTGAAACTTTCATTTCTTAATACAGCAGAAAATTTCAAAAGGTACACGCATTTTTATTCACAAACTACTCAACAACGATATTTTAAAGATTCATAAGCGTAAAATTTCAGATTTACCTAAAATTAAAATAAAAGAGCACTATTTTAAATTCATTATTTTAAAAAATGCCATGTCTCTTCAGAACGTGAGGATGGCTCTCCACGGATTCTTTTTCATCATTATTCGTGAATCGTAATGATTTCTAGAGAAACCTAGAGTGGTTTCCCGTTGCTTTAACCACGGTTTAGAATTCAAAGTTTCCTTCTTTTAGACTGGTTTCCATTTAAGGCTAGAGAACCTAGTCTATTCTGATAGTTATCCCATAGATGAGTGCTTTTGTGTGAAAGCGGGCCCAACAGATTAGGCTAGAATTTGAAATTGTCTCACAGATCCTCTTTCCGCATGTAACTTTATTAACCTATACGATGCAATAAAAAAAAATCTACACAGAAAACTTCTCGGAACTGAAAACTTTTAACGAGGATATTTTCTCCATACGACTATATTTTCTTAATACAAACATTTATTCTAAACTTGCGATAGCATCTAGACAAATATATTAAGAAAAACAATGTATATGAAAAATTAAAATTTCATACAAATTTTTTAGTCGTATCAATAAAAGTATAAGAATTTATACAAGAAAACCTGTTTGAAAAATGAAAATGTATAATTTGAAAGATATTGTTAAATAGAAAATTAAAAAACTCTCCTTGTTCTATATTCTGATAAAAGTGTATCCTCAACAACTTGGAAGGAAATGGGCGCCAAATATTCGCGCCAATAATTAACGATAAAAACCGTTTATATTCATAATTTCTTCTTGGGCAAAATCTGTAGAGAATGAGAATCAAAATCAGACAATGTCAAAAACAAACAAACAAACAAAAAACTTAAATTTTCTAAATCTGTTTGATAAATCCTTCGCGTATCGAAAAAATAACTGGAGAAATTCAGGCACAATACTCTAGAGCCCATCACTTTCCCCCATAAAATTAAATTTTTCTAAAGCTTTTCAGTGTGAGAATATCGACAAACAGGTTACTTCAGAACCAACAAGATGACAACCATCTTAAGTGGGTTTGTTAAAACGACGGATTGTCAGCACCAGGTCTGACGTTTATTTCTTAAAAGGTGTTTACTCCACTGCTCAACATATTCGGCAACAAATTCAAAGGCATTTTTTGTTTAATATGTTTTTTTACGGCTTATCAACCTTTTGCAGGTTATTTAAAACCAGCAAATATTTTTAGATCGTAAGAATTTTGGGGGCGATAATAATTACTGATACAAGTCCTACTATTTAATCCATACCCGGGGAGAGTGGGATTCATACTTTTCTCCAATTTCTAATTTCGAGCTGTTATACCACGAGTACATCCAACCTTACAGAACCTGGTTTTCCCAAGCGGTCGCCTATCTAGGTATTGACCAGGGTTGACGTTGCTTAACTTCGGTAATCATATGAGAACCGGCGTTTAAACATATGGCCGTAAGCCAAATTTAGAGATACTCTGACGAAGTAGTTTCAACAATAGCAACAGAATTTTTTTCTAGAATGAACGGTTTCACATATCCTTATCGCTGACTGACCCACGCACAGAGCAAGATTTGTGCCATCTTTATATATGATTTTAAAATGATCTCTCCAGATCCTGAAAAGCAATGAATTCCATCCGAAATTTGAGAGAGCTATTCTCTTTTTACACGTCTTCTTTAATAAACAGTTTTTGGGAACAGTAATTAAAATGTTCAATTTACAGTATTCGGACTGGTGTCATTTTTATTGTCATATTCACAACGTTTCGGCCTTTGTACTCTCCGGACTTCTTCAGGTGATATACGTTGGAATTTCTAACCGAACCCTTTATTTAGTCCACTGGGGTAGACCGTTTTAGCTCCACGTGCCACGCCTTTTCTGGATATCTCAGTTTTTCAGTTAATTCCCTTTAGTAACTCAACTCTCGAAGTTGTTTTGTTCACCTCTACTGTGATAATAAAGGTATGACAATAAAGATGAGGGCAACAGTCTGAACAATGTAAATAGTTACAACACCTCATTTCAGAAATATAGACATTTGTTAAATTTTTCAAATTTATTATTTATTCTGCATTTCTTAATTTCTTTCCTTTTTTGCGATTATCTATGATGGACACTTCGCGCAAGCCTGCAATATAATTGCTTAATTTTGGTTGAATTTAAGAGATAGAGCTACGATCTTAATGATCATTGGAAGCAGAAGTGAAATAAAATTTATTAATATTTTCTTCAAATTTACACATTTGCTAAAATCTCTACATTTACTAATCTTTTATATTTTGCAACAAACCTTACATTTTTATGTCAGTGAGTATATTTTCTAATCAGGAAAAAAAACGTTATAACAACATTTCAAATTATGTACAATGGCTTGAGTTTCATCTCGATATTTTTTGTCCATATCAAAATTATATACTTGCTACCAACGATCATTATCGGTTTAAAATATTTCTTTCCCACGTATTATCATATCGCTCGTATCGATTTCTCAATTGTTACGTGAAAGAGATGATCAAATAAATTCACCGTTTGTTGACTACGAATACATTAGTAAAATTGGGACCACAGTTGGTTGAATTTAAGAGATAGAGCTATGATCTTAATGACCAGCGTTAAGAATAACATGGAAGTATATGTGATCAATGGGGAAATCTTATGGAAAATAGGAACTTTAAAAAAAATCTTTTCACCCCAGCAAAACGACAAAGCTACTAAAATGCAGGGTGGTTACCGAGTGTAAAAGAATATAAGAAAAAAATAAAACCGAGAAAAATAAAAGAGCAGAAATTAGAAAGACAGAACATAACAATTGACATTGATCTTCAAGAATGCAGATGTGGAGCGCCTCCATCGATGAGTTTGGTTTGCAATCTCTCTCCTGTCGTCGTAGTGCCAGCCGCTTTCCACGGCATACAGCAATAGAGGTTTGGATGCAGCTGGGTTCCCTTCCCAAATCGAACCCGTGGCCCTCGACCGTGGTGATGGAAAGCGGCCGGATGGCATTACCATCTTCCCTTTTAAAATGGGTAAATCGTTCATTTGGGATGCGACCTGTGCGGATACATTTTCGGTCGGTAATTTGATCAGGTCCGTGGTTGAGTCGGGGTCCGTCGCTCGAGAGGCAGAGATGAAAAAAATAGTTAAATATTCTTCTCTTGCTGATAGATTTTTTTTTACTCTTGTGGCAGTGGAGACTTCAGGGGTTATTGGCCCTCGTTCGATGGCGTTCCTTCGGTGGATTGGCGCGATTGCGTCTCGATTAAGGAACGAGCCTCGCGAAACGGAGTGGCTCTTGCAGGGTGTCTCACTGGCGATGGTTCGAGGTAATGCTTTCTCCATCATTGCGGCTGGCAGAGGATAGAAAAAATTGTTTATAGTTACATTGTTCTGGAATTGTCATCAATGGTCGACTGAACTTGCTTTGTTTCAATGACTTTTATTTTGTTATTATTAGTTACTTTGTTCAATAAATCATTCTTCCAAAATTCACTTCAAAGTTTTCTGGAAAGCAAGAAGCCGAAAGAGAGTCCCCCAAGCGAGAAATGCAAGAAAAGAAACTGTTAGCATAGAATTTACGTTAACGTCTAGCCATTTCAACTGCAAAATGATGAGTCTTGGTACCATCGTTATCAGAGTTATGGGAACTGATACTTATAATCAGAAAGTGAGAGATGAAATTTCTTTGACACACAATGAGGAAAGAAGGTTTGGAGAATCTAACACTCATATATTATAATGAATGTAAGAGAAGCACGGGAAAACAGCGAGTAATCTCCTTAAGTTTGAGTGAATGAATATTGAAAAGGGAAAAATTGCAAAGTATCAAAAAGAAACAATAGAAAGTTGTGGAGAGCAATGATCGCACGATAAATAATTGTAGCTGGAATGTTTATTTAATGAAACAAGCCATAAATTCACTAGAAAGTAATAAGAAAATGTCTGAATTCATGGGGTGAGGAGTTCTTAATTACATTCGGACTAATGTCCTCATCTTTGTTGCTTCTATCACAATGCTTCAGCTTTTGTATCCTTTGACCTTCTTCAGATACCTGTCTTCGGAGGATTTTGAACTAAACCCTTTATTAAAATTTCCTGGGATATTTTTTTTCTCGTTCCGCTGTTCATGTCTAGGGATATCTCATCTTTCTCTTGCTCAGTTATTGCGCGCTCAGTTTCCAGTGAATCTGAATTCCTGCCTAGGGACTGTACCCAAAATATTACTGAGTCACCAAATTTATAAACCAATGCTTCAATCCTCTTGAGGTTTTAGATCATGTTGGATCCTGGTTTTAATCTGTGTCTGTGACAGGGTTATATCTTTTTTATCTTTCTATATTTCTGAGATGGTGTATTGTAACTATTTATATTATTTACATTGTTCTGACTGTTGTCCTCATCTTTGTTGTCATATTCACAACGTTTCGGTCGTTGTTCACTCTGGCCTTCTTCAGGTGATTGAAATTTCGAACCGAACCCTTTATTTAGACCACGGAGGTAGATTTCTCTAGTTCCACGTGCCATGCTATTTCTGGATATCTCCGTTTCAATTATTTCCTTTTAGTGACTCAACTCTCTTTATTGAACTCACAACTCTTTGGGTCAAGTCACTAGATTACTTCAACCCATGTAAATAATGTATATATGTTTTTTGTTTCTCTCTGTGATATTTGTAATGATATCGTTATGCTGAATAATGATATCACGAGATTTAATTTCTCATATTTAATATTACATTTTATTCAACTTTTGACTTCGACAATTACTACCAGTCAGTATGGGTTCGCATGCGCGAGCAGCCTCGGTTCCCTCGCCCGATACGCATATTCTATATTCTCGTCTGCAACCTATGAGAAACTCTATCCAACTACTTTCTGGAATAGGTGTTTTTATATCTCCTGTTATATTCTTCTTTCCAACGATTGCAACCTGATGGCTGGGAGATTATCTTAGGTCAACACTGCACTAAGCTTTCTTGATTGTCTGGTGTGAGTGCAAAGTTTATTATGAAATGAACTGGTGTGAGGCCCGCACTACACAGTGTGTAATCCTGCTAAGGAATATCCGTGTTTGCAGCTGATATTTCTTCCAAAAGTTGTGAAGAATTCTTTCCCTTGCGAGATAAAGTCTTGTCTGCAAGAATTATTTTCCTCTCACTTCATTCTCTGATTTTAGAGTATCTTATACTGTTTAATATTGAAACTAATGACTATAAAGTAGAAACTTGCTTTGTTTAATAATTTTAATGTGATCGACTGTCATGTACTCGAATAGAGTATCAACAGAAACATTTTTTTTTTTTTGCTTCATGACATCTGCATTTTAAATACATAATTTAAAAATGTATTGACACAAACGACGCTTTGGAAGACAGGGAAAAAATAATGAACATTAAATACTAAGACCGAATTAAAAAAAAACGATAAAAGCAAGGGATTTGATAGAAAAATAATATTATTACAGTCGGATTGCAATTCTTATTAGAGGTGCTGCCATTGTTTATAGTACGCAATAAAAAAGGCATGTTAAAACGTCTACATAAAAATGCACTTAATTTATTGTTAGATTTTTATTTGTAGTGTTGAATGCTCCATTAAAGATGCGTCATTCTAGAAGAAGCATCCGTAAAATGTCTCTTGTTGAAAATTAGCGCGATCGGCTGAATCAAAGGCATTGGAAACTGTGCATTGGAAACATTTGTATGAATAACATTTATAGAATCGTTTCGTCAAAAACGACGGATATTTTATAGCATTATACGAGAGATATGCACATATGTATACAAATGAAGAGAGACTGCTTGGAGAAATTGATACTCACAGGACACATTGAAGGGAAGTGGGAAACAGCAAGTAACCTACCTAACATAATAATTAGCAAAGAAAAATATCTGACAGTCTGTATGAAATACTTAAAATCAGAAAGAGTTTAAAATTTTAGGGACACATAATGAGGAAAGAAGGTTTGGCGAATTTGGCAGATTGAAGGCAGGAAGAGCAAAGAGAAACTGCAAGTAACCTGCCTGACGAGCTTGAATTGTCGAATTGAGAGTGGGAGCGATAGTAAAAAGACAGACATTGCTAAGAGCTACAAGGGATAAGAAGTTGTGGAGAGCCTTGATTCACATAAAAGAAGAGGACAACCAAGATGTTCGTCGGGATGGATTTTCGTTTTCTTTTTTTTTTTACATTGTTACTTTTGTGATAACTCTACCATAATTGAGTATTTTATTCATATTAGTAACTCCAATTTTGTGTAATTTCGACATAATTTGTCTTCATGTTAGTTGCTAGTAAAATTCTTTCGAAATTGTATTTCCTTCGTAAAATCCAATTTAAACTGATGAATTTGATCCTCCCGTTAAATTTTGGCCTTACATAAATCATTTGATATTAACAGTACTCGTGAAATTTTCACTATTTTCATATTTGAATTTTCTGATGAATTAATTCTTGATTTAATAATTGAATAAGCTCCTTACAAGTTACACAACTATAAAATCGCTAAATATTTGAGCTTAATAGACATAACAAAATATTCCAATAATAGTCGGGTATATGCATATGAACACAGGTCATTATTTAAAGAAGTAAGAGGGTAAAAAGGAAAAAATTCAAATGCGAGCGTTATCTCCTCCTATATCTACCATTTCTTTCTTATTATGTATGCTGTCTTTTTCTCGGTAACACTAAACAGGTCTTTGATCTATTTTTTCGTCCGTCATTCCTAGTAATAAAAAGAGAATGGTCCATTATTTACCTGAGGCAATTAACTAACTTAGTAACTAACTGAAGGAGAATTAGAATACAGTTTAGCGAAGAAATTAAAGAATGAGAAAATATTTTCTCGTTGGAAATATACATTTGCGAAAATTAAATTAGTTGTAGAATTTTAACACTTTTTCTTTGGCAAAACGTCAAATATAAATAACAATCCTTCTAGAATTGTTCTAATGAACAATTTTCCAGTTTGGGTCTTTTTTTTGGGGGTGGTAACGATGAATCGTCGACTATTTATTACGTTGGAAATTCAAAAAACTTGCTGATAATTTGAGATAATATTTTCACAATATTTTCTCAGTTTTTTTTTTCAATGATGACAAATAATAAAATCGACACACACTTTCAGCACACTTTGTCTTAACTATAAAAGTAATTTCTCTTAAGACAAGATAGCAGCACGACAGCTGCGTAATTAGTTCCTCAGCCCCTTCGTCAAAGTGACGAAATGAAATTTTTGTGTATTTTCTTTCCTCTTGGTGCATGTTTACAAAAATCCAACACTATTACAAAAAATACTAACGCAAATAAGTTTCCTCTACTTCAACGACACAAACAAAAATGGCGTCTTTGACAAAATGTTTCAATTTCGCGCCAAACTATTCATTACACTGCTAATTGCTTCCAAATTCTCTCCGAACAATTTGCAAAGAAGAAGCTACAAACGACATTCAAAATTACTCTGCAATGACTTAGATAATTTAAAATAAATTAACATTGAGTTCTCGATTCCATATTTTTTCTACCTGCACTTCGCCTTTCGTATTGCGACCGACCACATTCATTCGACGCGAATTTTACGCGTTTTCGAATTCAGGAACACTTAACGCTTGCAGGGGAAATAACTTGAACTTGAAATGCAAAAGAGTCTTACTTTTTCCTCAATCCAGACATTGCTGTCTTTGGACAACTACTGACAATCTCAACGCTTGTCTGATTTGAATCCGTTGACAGCTTTTCATTGTTTACACGTTTCTGTTTTTCATGTTGTTTCCTTTTCCTTCTAAATTTCCCGCATGGACACCAAAACAAAACTGTCAGCCAACTTTCAAACGAAAGCGTGTCCTGTTGTTATCTGCATTACGCTTGCACCATTTTCTTACAATCACCATCATAGTCAATCTCGATGGAGGAGAGTAATGTTGTGCTTCATTCAACGAAACGTTCAGTACTACTAATAATACATGAATTAACTTCATTTTTTAGATTGGTACTGGAAACAATGATGTTATGACTAGCTATTATTTAAACCTTAGCTGGCGCCAAATTAATACACACACACACACACATACACACACACACACATATATATATATATATATATATATATATATATATAGAGAGAGAGAGAGAGAGAGAGAGAGAGAGAGATGTATTTCAACGAGATTGCTAAAAATCAGCATACCATGATAAAAACATGCTCCAAACGTAATGAAAACATGGTTTTATCGTCAAAATCTTTATGTTATTATTAAGAGAAAGGATCAAAATATTTTTGAATATTTAATTAATGTTTTTATTCCTCTTTAGAACATGCGAAATTTTGTTTTAAAAAAACTTGTTTTTCTTGCGTTAGCTGTTGCATAGCAAATTTTAGCTTTTTTGTAAAAATCAAATAATTATCAGATTTTAATTAAATTTTCAGTACTTATTCACAAATGAATGAAATTAATTTTGAAATTTATTTTATTAGAAAATCTGTGTAAACATATTTTTTATATGCGTTTCATTCCTTTAATTTTTAAAACTCGAGAAAATCAATATGATAAGTTTTATTGACTATATTAGTTAAAAGTAGAATTCTTTGATGAATGTAAATCACCGAATTTTATTTTACAAATTCGGACCCCGTCTTACCGAAAATCTGTTCAGAATCGAAAAAAAAAACACAATATAAGTAAGACACTATTTAATTAGAGAAGATTTCAATTGCTTTTATGAATAATATATATTAAAGACAATGTTGTCTAAAGAAAAAAAATCGATGAAAAAGGAATTTTTACAAGATTTGTTTTCATTTTTTACAATTTTAAATTGAATAATTTATAATGTTTTTAAATCTTTTAAAATTCAGTTTCAATATGATAACTCTTAGGAAATATTGTTATTAAGTAAAACTATATTTAATAACCATATATTGTAAAGCTTATTACAATCTGACGACCCCGAATATTTTTAAAAGAATTTCGATTTGTTTTTGTATGTGTATATACATGCATAATTTCTGAAGTATGGATGTACAGACCGATCAATCTATCATGAAAAGGTCACCTCCTTATAAACTTCATCGTCTGCTCCACCATACCTAACTATGAACACATTCGGCGGTCAATCGGCTGTCAATAAATCGATTAACACGTCAGAAAAACAAGACCCCGTGGTTAATAAATGTTTGTATACACATTTTATGTTATAAGTAATGTTTGTTTCAAATCAGATTAATTCAACTTTTAATTTGCTAATTTTCCTCAAATAATGTTTCAGAAATGCATATTTTATTTTTGAAAGATTTTTTAGAACAGATAATTAACTTTTGTTTACAAATCTGTCAAAATGACCGATTTTTATCGAATTTACTGAAAAAAAAATCGATAATTTCTGTTTGAAATACATCCCTGACTGGAAATAGTAAATTTTAAATCCTTTAACTTTCAATTAAAGCTAAAATGAAAGCTTCAATAAAACCTTTTTTCATTTTTAAAAATTAATTTTAAACATTAATTATACCGACTTAGTGGAGGTACACACACACACACACACACACACACATATATATATATATATATATATATATATATATTTATATATATGTGTGTGTGTGTGTGTGTGTGTGTGTATGTATGTATGTATGTATGTATATGACATTGGTTTATATAGAGACGATGGACGTATGGTTATAAAGAACTTTACTAACTTTAAAATCGATAAAATTAGAGAGATATTATATAAAGAATTTAAATGCCTGAACTTAAAAATTAGGGTAAGCACTAAATTAAAAAACTTCCTTGATATAACATTAGATTTAATGAGAAATGTATACATACCTTATAAAAAAACAATACCAATCCTTAATATATACACCCTAAATCTAATCATCCTCCATCTATAATTAAGCGTATACCTTTATCTATCGAAAAAAGAATAAGTACAAATTCAGCAAATGAGAAGATTTTCTATGAACATATTAATTTCTTTCATAGTATTTTGTTTTTGCTTGGGGGTTCACTATTTGCCCATAGCTGGGACTCTAACAGGTGCTACCACCTCGGGTCAGGGTGGACCTGTGAACAACAGTAATTAAGAGGTAGCTTCACACTCCTCTAAAACCTTCAATCCTCCATCTATAATTAAGCATATACCTTTATCTATCGAAAAAAGAACAAAATTCAGCAAATGAGAAGATTTTCTATGAACATATTAATTTCTATAATAAAGCTCTAAAAGATAGTGGCTACAAAAGCCCAAAAGTAACTTATATAAAAAAGGAAAATGGAAAGCATAGAAAAAACAGAAGTAGAAAAATAATTTGGTATACACCCCCATACAACCAAATGGTAAAAAATAAATTAGAACAAAAATTCCTTGCATTAATCGTTAAACATTTTCCTAAAGATAGTAAAGTCAGTACTATTTTCAATAAAAATACACTAAAATTAAGTTATCGCTGTACTGAGAACTTAGAGAAAATTATTAAGAAACATAATGCTAATATATTGAATAAACACTTAGACCAATACCAAATAAATTTAGACAATATAAAAATAAAAAGAGATGAAGATAAACAAAAATTATGTAACTGTAGAAACCCTCATAACTGTCCTTTACAAAATAAATGTCGCACGGAATCATTAGTATACCAATGTAATATCTCATCTATTGAGAATCCCGAAAACATAACAAATCTATATGATGCACAAGCCATGAGTTAAAAAAAAAGATTCAATCAACATCAAAGTTCATTTAGGATAAATAAATACCGAAATCAGACGAAATATTTCTGGCACTTAAAAGAAACCAATAAAACACCTACTTTAAAATGGAAATTAATAAGAAAAGCTAGAATATGTAGGTCAATTAATGACCCATGTCCTTTGTGCATACATGAGAAACTATATATTACTAAATTTATAAAAAATAAAAATTTACTGAATCAAAGAAATGAAATAGCTATTTTTTGCCGACATTGTTAAAAACTTTCCTTAAATAATATTTTATAATAAAATAAAATAATTTAAAAAAAAAATGGGAGCTGGTAATATACGTACTTATATAAATAATTTAAGTAATTTATTTGTTTTAAAAAGAAATATAGTCTATTAGTAATTGAAAGTAAAAATAATATTTTAAAATTGTAGATCTATACAACGTATTCTAATCCAAACACTCCTTTTAGAAAAAATTTTTATGCACACAAGTACGAATTTAACGGAAAAAAATGCCGAAACCTTTTTGTCGTTGATAAAAAAACAGGCGACATGCGTTGAACGGATGTTATAATTCGTTGAAAAATGCACCCCTACCCTACCTAGACTTAACCTCTTTTTCGAACGTAACTCATAATTGATACAATAGTAGTTAATAAAAATGAACACGCTACCGCCCCTGTCTAAATGATTGGATTTCTCTGTATCCCTGGAAACAAAAAATTATGAATGTATGTGCTTTTAAAATTCAGTCAATTTAAAAATAAGTTATTCAAAAATTCGCTTGGAGATGAAACAGAACTAATGCTTTTAATTTAATTATATAATTTAAATTTGAAGTTTTTAGCTTCGGTTTTTGAAACATGGTAATTCCTGTGTAGCGAAGGAACCATATTTTTAAATCAGTTAATTTATAATATTTATGTTCTGTAAATTTGCATTGTGCACTGTTTTGTAAAAATAAAAATATTAGTAAGAACACCAGATTATATATCTTAATGTCCTTTCTTTTTTTACTATATATATATATATATATATATATATATATATATATATATATATATATATATATATATATATAAACAGTTTGCACATTTTTTGCATATTATTCTTACTTAAGGCATTGCTAACTACTTTTTGCTATGTCCGTTTTATCACTGAAATTAGTTTTCTTATATTGTCGCATTTAAATACTTAAACATTTTATTGTAGCTGATGGAGTGTGAACATCATAATCTTAAGCAAAATATTTTATTTAATAATATTCTTAGTAATGGTTATGTAAGTTAATAAAAGTTTAGATGTTGTCCTTTTTAAACTTAATTTACCTTCACTCCGACTCGTCATATTAGTCATTCTTGTTTGCCAGGAAGATTAGGAATCTTACCCCTGGTTATTCAATACCGTTAATTTTAATTAATTATTATTCGTCCATTAAGAGTTAGCTTTTATGATGTAGCAACTACTAATATTAAATTACAAAAGAAACTGAAAACGATATTATTGAAAGGAGCCACGTTTGGACTGATCATCAGTCTATTAACATAATTATACAGAAACATCTTAAAATATATTTTATCAATATATTTATTTACTTCATTTATAAAGCATAAGAATGGAAATGGTTTATCAGGTTAATACACCCAGCCAAGACAAATACATGGATTTTATATAAATTTATTGCCATAGCACAGAAAAGGAGGGGAAATCCATTCTTCAACAAACTACTAACTTTCTACAGTGAAGTAACTTTTAAAGGCATTACGTCACCAGTTTGTCTCGTTACTTCAACTGTAATATTGTCGTGTTGTGTTCCTCACGGCTAAGAAAAAGCTGGTATTATATAGCTCTCGCTGACTACTTGCTAATATCTGCCAAGTATCGTTCGTATGCAAATTTTTCCGCGCTACTTACTATAAGTAACATGTCCTCTTACAACAGTCAATTGTAGAAGAGGACATAACTCCTGGTGCTTACTGCACCACACGCAATCAATTCTAGGCCTCGTGTCCGATTTTCCGTTATATATATATATATATATATATATATATATATATATATGGGGGGTGTTAAGTTATAGTGGATATATTGAGGTTGTTTTTTAACAGGAAATAGTGTAATGATAGTATTCTGTTGTATGCAATGTGACACATGGGTCGGAAACTAAGGGAAACGAGACACGTCTTGTCACGATCGCATACAGTGGTAAGTGAGAGACAGGGACGGATTGTACTATTTCTACTTACCATATTTTGTATAACGCCACCTAGCGGACGTTAGGAAAAGTCACCTCTCAGAAAGATGAGATAATCCAACATTATAGCAATAGCTTAGAAGCCCATAAATAACGACAACAGTCACGATTACAAAATCTGATATACATATGGTATGAAATTATAAACTAAAATGATTAAATAAATACATATTAATTCACATTATTGTTGTGCTCAACATCTATTAGCGGTTAATCTAATTTCTTTTGTTTTAAATAATTATCCGTTAACAATTTTTGACCGCCCAAATGAAATAATGAAAATAAACTACGACAAAGAACTATTTGAACTATTAGGGAAATTTGATTGATTTGGGAAAGATATTAGAATAATCCATTATTTATACTGGTAGCAAACCGCCTGCATTTGGACAGAAAATGAATTTAGTAAATACACAAAAATGGAAAGAGGCATATGACAAGGATGTTTCTTACCGGACCTATTCAGGGATTGCAGTTAGGTGAACCCGAGAGAATTAGACGTATGTATGGGTTTATGGAAACAAAAAAGACACATATACTTAGAATCAGTGAGTGCTAATTGAAATTTCTAGGGCTCATAAGGAGGAAACAGGGCTTGGAGAATTTGATATTCGCAGGATATTCTAAGCAAGAGACAGAGGAAAGTAACGAATGGCCTACCTAACCAGCTTGTGTAAATGTGTAATAGAACAAGGATTAGGAGTGATTACAAAAAGAGAAACTTTACTAAGAGCTACAAAGGACAGGAAATTGTGAAGAGCCATGGTCACTTACACCCTGAAGAAGTACATAGAAGAAGAAGCAACAATTCTCCCTCTCTCTTTTCCACGGCGGCTACCGGTCAGAATATGATCTTTTTTACCTCACCGGCTGCAGCAATCTAAAGTTGACATCACATGATATGTCACCCCAGCTATGGAAGCAGAAAAGGTGTTGATTGACACGATCTTTCACAGTCAGACAGAATAATTACTAAACAATTAATTCTTTTTTAAAAGCAATTTTGGCGAGTTTCATTTTGATAATAACCCGTAAAGTTAGTTAAATGCTATTCATTTTAAGAGCATGCACGTTTAACGACAAAAATCTTCACCGTAACATGCATGCATTTGCACTTTTGAGACTCGTGACAAACTATGCTTGCAAGATACCACGGAACAGTAACAAGAAATAGGAGGTACCGGTATCATATGAAATCTAACGGCGACCAGTGTTTCTGAAAGAAATCATGTCGCTAATGATGCCTTAGGCAATTTTCTTTTTCAATTTAACTGATTTTTGAGGATCTGCCGTGCGATTAGGGGATGAACAGGAGGTTTTACATATTTTACATGAAAATGCAATAATTCATGGTTAAAGGGTCTTGGCCATATGCTATTGATTAGACCAGTGTTTCCCAACCTATGGGTTATGGCAAATTTCTGGTGGGCCACAAAAAACTTTCAATTTTTAATGGGACACCGGGTTTATTGAATGGTCCATACAACTTTTATTGACTACTAGTTTTTAAATTAATGAAATTAAATGTATGTAAATAATTTTAATATATTTAGATTCTGAAAATTTACTAATTACTTAGTGTTTGAATAGCTTAATTAGTTAGTCATTGAACATACTGATTTAAACATGGATTCCAGAAATTTTGGACATGTTTTTTGTTTTGCATCATATAGAGGAAAAATTGTAAAAATAAATATTGATAATAAATGGTCGTTTCATTGGATATGTGAAATATGCTTGAGAATTGTGTGTGTCCAATAAATAGACATAGTTTTATTTTTATTGGATATATTCTATGTAAAAAGGAAGTAATTATTTGCAATATAATAGTTTCATGAGCCACAGAAAAATTCTGGGTTCAAAGTAGACCATGAGCTAAAGAAGATTGGGGACTACTGGTTTAGACCACAATGCTGAATGTTTTATTAACCCAATTAACTTTTTAAAATCATTTCACCCCGAGCAAGTTAATAAATAAAGCTGCTAAGATGCAAGGGGTTACTAAATGCGAAAGAATAAAAGACAAAGAAAAACATTATTAAGGAGAGAGAACAACAAAAGTAGGAATGAAGAAGAAAAAAATAACGATTTATATAGGATTTCATTTTTTGAAGATCAAACTTGACTGGAAAGCAAGATGCCGAAACAGAGTTCCACAAGGGAGAAAAAATTGTTAGAATAGAACTTACAATTACATGTAGTCATTTCAAATGTAATATGATGAGACCTGGATAGCAATCTTAAATTCATAAAGTCGAGTTATCAAAGAGGAAACAATTACCATGAAAATATTCATAGATATAGAAAATATTTAATGGATATCTACTCACGAAGTCTATTTTGCCTGCATTTGCGATGTTGTGTGATGGTGTAGTGACTGCTCCGATACACCACGCCCACAAAATACTTAATAATTATTGGCTAGAAAATAAGTACTATTTACTACAGGACAATTTATCCATCGCAGTAGCCACACCAAATTTTCTGCCATTGACTTTGCCAAACTTGGTTTAGTAAAAAATCAGTGATTGGTTGATTTTTGACCAATCGTATAATTTAAATATTCCTTTCGATATTTTTCTCGCTCCTCTCTGGAGCCTACTCAAAAAGTATAAATACCACGAAAATAAAACAATAGAACAGTAGTAGAACAAATAAATCAACAGAGCTCAACTACGTACGTGTACCTACATTCTTCTACTCACACACACACAGACACAAAACTACAAATGCACTACGCTGTGAACTGTCTGTCCAAAAGCCAAGTAACAAACTCAAAATTCTATCATCCTTTTGTACAAGCTTTTTCATACTTGAACTCAGTTATCATTTATCACTGAACTCGGAACATTTAAACAAGAAAGTTCGTTAATACATATTTTCAATCTTGCATCAGTACAAGGGAAACTACCTCCTTTTTCTTAATTTTATTTCATCAAGCACGATTGTTGTACTCGTCTATTTTCAATACATTTTATTGTTGATTACTACATGTCCTCTTGTTACTACATGTCCTCTTGTTTTTTGCAAATTTAAATGTGATGTGCTAACCAAAAACGCAACCTTCACCAAAGCCTTCTTAACAATTCTAAACCAAATCTAATTAGCACGCCACAATGGTGGCCCATGTGTGCGTAATGTTTTATTGAACATTTTTGTTGGTGTTATTATTATATAAAGAAAATATATGTAGAATATTTTAGTTTGTCTTTTTGATGATTCTTACCCTGGCCATTTTGTGGGGATGTTAAGGGACATTTAATTTTCCGTCTCTAGAATATTTCATTAGACATTCTACATATGAATAACATCTGATTTAAACATGAGTAATTACAAATATTTTTCATAAAAAATTTTTGGTTTGGTTTTAAACCTGTTATTTGAGCAAATCTACCGGGATATTTGACTGAACTGCAATGCAATGGCATTCATTTTTTATCATTAGAAATGTTATGCCTTTTCTTGTTTTGAGTAATATTTAACCCACAGCAATGTTAATAATTATTACACCACTGATATAATAATCGAAAAAGAAAAAGAAAACAATTATCTTCAAAACTAGCCTCTTTCTTGACTCTTAATTAGATTTTCGCCTGGAAGATCCTCAAAAATGCATTAATTTTGAAAAAAAAATGCCTGAAAAATATTTAAGAGATTATCTTTAATAAAATGGTAGCTGCTATATTCTGAAGATAACTCCGAAAAACTTGTTCGTACCTCCAACCGCGACAAGAAAACTACAAGAACCATGATTTCTTTTATAGCATTGTTAAACATGTTTGTTCTTTATTTTTCCAATTAACCATTATGTGGAGTTACTTCTTTGTTTGCCAGACAACCTATGATATGGAATGGTAAGATTAAAACCTAATAGCGTTTCCTCACACAATAAACATATCTGTTGTATGATTCATATTACATACGAGTGAGCCACGACTTCCCTTTCACAATAAATAAAAACAAATATTTCCGAATACAATACATACGTAATTTGGATTTAGATCCACTAAAATATAAATAAGTATTCCTGCTTTACAAATTTGGTCTGGAAACAGTTTTTCTTTTATCGCTCCATTGAATTCGGGTTAAACAAATGATATTTTCCCTTTAGTAAAAGACATTATCCTCCCCTTTGTGCATCACAAATACTTAATTCTACTCATGAGCAAAATCTGGCTTTGAAATCAGAGGCCATCCTTCCCGGTTAGTATCAAATTTCAACGTTTTCCTCATCTATAGAAACATTAATTATTTTTCATTTTCGTAACTATAAATTTGTTTTGCTACATAAAATAATTCTTTACACAGTAACGTGTTTATGTTTCTACCATTGTTGAATATGAATGCTCCAGAGACCCCAAAGTATAGATGAAAATAAAATGATGTATTTATAGCCTGAGTAGAAACAGAACCACAATACTTCTCATACTGCTTATAACATAATCACGCATGAAGTGATGAAAATTCCTAATTGTAAACTGCACCTTTGGCTTCAATGAAGACATCAGACGATAAAATAAATAAGATAAACAGAATGGAAAACGCTATTCTGCCACTGCAAATGATCAACTGCGAATGAACTGAACGTAGAAGGAACTACTTGTCCAACTGACTGTGAAACTAGCGCAAAAGTAATGACAATTTGAAAAATGAAATTATTCGGCCACCGAAACAAATTGAAAAACTGAAGAAGTTGAAAAAACTTGTTTTCATATTAATATGTTACTTCATGTTGGCCATAATTTATAGAGAACTTAAAAGAAAATGAATAGCGCCTATTTTCAATGAATTACAAAGTTATTTTTTATGTTTAAATGAAACACACAAGTAGAGTGATTGAAATTGAAATGATGCTTGATATTTAAATGTGTTAAGTGCTTTTTTGATTATGCTATTTTGTTTTATTCAAGCAAACATCTTCAGTAATATTGTGTAACTTTCCAAGAGTTTATAGAATTCCTATTTTTCTAATATCATTTATTCAAAATAAACCAGTGCTGAATATTTAATATTCCAGTCAAAATCAACTTGTATCGTTTGGTAAACTTTATTGTTTATATTATTAAGTACTGATGTAAGTTTACAGAGACACTATACCAAAGCCGCAATTCATTTCCCCTTAATCATGAATTGATGTATTGAGAATGCAAAAACTGATTCAATTTATTCGGTTGTAGCGACTCTTCATTTGATAAAACTTATTTTCATTGCAACTCATATAAAGGCAATTATTTGGGTGACAAGAGCACGTGCTTCTCAAAGGAAACGTACTCTAATTTATTCTTATTTTTGTCTGTTTTTCAAACAACGAACATAAATTTCAACTTTCAATCATAATTGATCTGTTGAAAAGTTTCTTTACTTTGAACTTAATTGTATTAGGTTGGTGCAAAAATAATGTCGTTTTCTCACATGAAGTTTAACGTCAAAAAACGACATTATTTTTGCACCAACCTAATACATGAAGTTTCAGCGACTCATCTTGGTGGATTTTATATAGAGCTAGGAAGGAGAGTGACAGATGATTTTTATATTCCATTTCGTTGTTTAATTCTGATAGCTGAGTCAAATAAGAGAGGAAAAGTGGATAGTGGTAACAAAAGATTAATTATTTATGGAAAGTGATCACAAGAAATGTTTAGCGCTCGACAGTAAACAAGAATAGTGAAGATTGAAGTCAACACTCAGGGGCGACAGGCTGTTTCATGCTAGCCTGATGATTGCGTCTAGCATGAAACAGCCTGTCAGTGCTGACTTCAATGTTCATTTTTATATTCACATACGCTCTATCCCTGATATTGAGCACTTTGCACCATAAATATAGCACACCTGAAAACTATATTTCTTCATATATATTCATATATATATATATATATATATATATATATAGAGAGAGAGAGAGAGAGAGAGAGAGAGAGTTTTACTTGGTGTTATATTTATTGGTAAAATGCTTAATGTCTGAGATAGCGCTAATGTAAATATAAAAGTGGACACTGAGGTCAACAACAGGTGGCGACGGTATGTTTCATGCTTGAACACAAGCTTCAAGCACGAAACAGACTGTTGCCTCTTAGTGTTAACCCCAGTGTCCGCTTATATATATATATATATATATATATATATATATATATATATATATATATATATATATATATATATATATATGTCTGTCTATATTTCTGAGATGAGGTATTATGTACAGTATTTACATTAGTCGGACTATTGTCCTCATCTCTGTCGCCAGGGAAAATTAGCAGGAGATAACTGATAACTGACATCCATCAAACATGGCTTGTGGAACTAGAACAGTCTACCCCAGTGATCGAAATAAAGGGTTCGGTTCGAAATTCCAACCACCTGAAGAAGGCCGGAGCATACAACGGCCGAAACGTTGTGACAAATATGGCGACAAAGATGAGGACAATAGTCCGACTAATGTAAATACTATATATATATATATGTATATATATATATATATATGTATATATATATATATATATGTATATATATATATATATATATGTATATATATATATATATATATGTATATATATATATATATATATGTATATATATATATATATATATGTATATATATATATATATATGTATATATATATATATATATGTATATATATATATATATATGTATATATATATATATATATATGTATATATATATATATATATGTATATATATATATGTATATATATATATGTATATATGTATATATATATATATATATGTATATATATATATATGTATATATATATATGTATATATATATATGTATATATATGTATATATATATATGTATATATATGTATATATATATATATATGTATATATATATATGTATATATATATATGTATATATATATATGTATATATATATATATGTGTATATATATGTATATATATATATATATATGTATATATATATATATATATGTATATATATATATATATATATATATATATGTATATATATATATATATATGTATATATATATATATATGTATATATATATATATATATATGTATATATATATATATATGTATATATATATATATATATGTATATATATATATATATGTATATATATATATATATATATATATATATATGTATATATATATATATATATATATATATATGTATATATATATATGTATATATATATGTATATATATATATATATATATATATATATATGTATATATATATATATATATGTATATATATATATATATATGTATATATGTATATATATATATATATATATGTATATATATATATATATATATATATGTATATATATATATATATATGTATATATATATATATATATGTATATATATATATATATATATGTATATATATATATATATATATGTATATATATATATATATATGTATATATATATATATATATATGTATATATATATATATATATATGTATATATATATATATATATATGTATATATATATATATATATATGTATATATATATATATATATATGTATATATATATATATATATATGTATATATATATATATATATATATATATATATATATATATATATATATATATATATATATATATATTCTCGACTTGGCATCTCGACTTCAGTGACTTTTTCCCCGACGTGATGTGCCTTCCCTCTGTCTTTTCTACAAATATTTTCATGGCAACTGCTCTGACGATTGTTTCCCCTAGTGCCTCGACTAGCCGAATTTAGGCATGCTACTAGATTGGCGTCTATGTCCCAGTCTTTTACTGTTGAAATCGTTAAATGCCACCACCCCTTCTATTCCAACAGTTCCTTTTCTTACACTTTACACGTGTGGAGCTCCTTTCCGTTCACTCGCGCTTCCCTAACTACAATCTTCAAAAATGCAACGTCAATGTTTATCTTCTGTCTTCTTGAATCCCGTTCATCTTTTCTACTTTCCTCAATCATACCTATACTCAGTCTTTTCTTTCACGTTCACTTTCACTCTCTGTAACCCTGTGCGTGCCAGTGGCATACCCGCCTTGCTTGCGGTGAAATGATTAAAAAAATATATTAAAAAAAAAAACACCGATCTTCATCTTCATTTTCTTTATTTTTTTTTAGATTTTTTAGATCGCTTTAAAAAAGGACGCCGATTTTGATTTTGAAAGATTGATAATTCACACATTTAACTCCGTACAATCAACGTTTGAATGTTATTTGAGATTGGAGTCAATTTCAATGCCAAGGTTTTAAAACTGCAATTTTAGAAGCAGAAAAAAAAACAGACTCATGTTTCACTTTCTGCTTTTTCACGTTATTTTGCGTTCTCTCTCGATTTTCCTGCCATTTTCTTTTGCGTCGCTTTTTTATGCTCCAGTTATCCCATGTTTTGCTTGCTGAAGAATTATGCCTTCCAAATTTTTCTAATAGAAAATGTTCCATTTTTTGCTTTCTGTTCCATATTTTTAACAATTAAATATTAACATATACGCTGAAATGCTGATTTTCATCACCCTTTACAGATGATATATTTTAACAGACATTGATCAACAAGAGTGATTTTGCGAGGACGGTTAATACAGATTATCGAACAATTATCAATTATCAATAAACAGGATAAATAAAACTAAGCAAAGATAAGAATTTCACCTACTTCTGTTTACTTCAAGATGTTTTGTTATTAATGTCATTTTTGGCAAAATTTAATTAATTGTTTTCTTTTTCATCCTTTTTGCTTTTCATTTCATTTCCTTTTGAGTTTCAACAATTAATATTAGAATACGTTTTTCTCTTTCGATTCTGTTTCACTCTTTTTTTAAAAAGCAAATAATTTTTGTACCATTTTTATTTCTTACTCTGCCTTTTTTCTTTTAAGTTGAGTATTAACATTACGTTTAGGTTTATACATTTTTATTTTGAATTATTTTTTTAAAGATTGTTTCCTTGCTAAGACATTTTTAAAAAATCGCTCGTATTTTCTTACCTGGTCACTAAAAATAAACAGTTAAAGAAAACCAATAAAAACGAAGCAGGAACAGTGAACACATAAAAAAGATTTGCTTTAATTGGCTGCTGTTACTTGAATTGAATAGTAAAAAGAAAACTGGATTCAGAATTTCTTTTCAAAGGCTGAAGTTTTCTTTTTTCTCTTATTTCTTTGCTTGGTCTTTTCTTTATCGTTTGACTTGTTGCAGTTTTTCATCTTTAGAAATATTCCAAAATTTAATAGTTTGTAAAGACGAGCTGATGTTCAACCCCCCCCCCCCAAAAAATAGAATAGAATCTTTTAAGTTAAAGAATATGTAAACATTTGGGGTTTGTTTATGGTGTGTCGGTGGCGGCTCGGAAAGAGAAATCGGCGAGTTGAGTTCATAACATCCACTATCGGTCAATATCTTTGGAAAAGGCATGAATCCATCTCGCCTGTCCTCACCTATGGCTTAATATATATATATATATATATATATGTATATATATATATCAGCCCCCCCCCCGTCAGTAAAGTGCTGTCTGCTTCAATGGATGCTTGAAGCTAAGGATGAAGGCCGACAAGCAGACTGTCACACTTGCACTAGAAAAAAAAAGCAAAAACAAAGATGGAAGAAACAGGATCTTGCAACTATCAAGCTGGAATGTCAAGACAACGTTTCCTGGCTTCTCAGACGACCTACAACAGATTGACGACTCCAGGAAAACAGCCACCATCAGAGACAAGATATTGTAGACGAAAACAAAGGCAGCCACAGAGCCAGATTCGAATTTCACATGTAACAAAACCAGCAATCGAATTTGGCGTTTCAAGATCGAGCCAGAGCAGTTGTTGCAACTCAACTATAGACCAATCCGTAGCGCGTACTCTAAAATATATTTCTAAAGAAATTCAAAGTACTTTTTTTCCATTTATCGATTCTATATCCAGAATAAATTACGGCTCAAATATGAATCGAGTAGATGAAATTTCTTGTGGCGAAATTTTTGGGGGCTATTTGAACTGAGGCAGTGCTGCTAATACGATATTCTGAGCAATTCCAAGAATCCTGTTTTCTCGAAAATGTAAGGAATAACAAAATAAACATTACTTTTTAAAAAATAACGAAAAAAAGGTTTGCAATGATGCTCACTTCTTACATGAAATCTGTTGATTAGCAAGACGGCTTCCATCAATAACAAGCGTATTTCAAGATGTGTACGGCTTTCTGTATCTCGTAGGGAAGCATAAGAAGCTGGTGTACCATGGTAGCCAGGGTATCGCTAACATCAACAAGACGCAACGCTTTGGTGCTAAGACTGCCAAGCGTAAAATTGATGACAAAAGAAAGTGGATAAACATGCCCGACAGATTGAGCGAACTCGATAGTTCCCCATTCCTCCTTTTTTTTTCCAGGCTTGGAGCTGACCCAGGCTTCAGCTGTCAAACTGACACATCGTATTAGACAGTCCGGCCATTTTGTCAATGAAATGGCTCTGCCTTGTGCTTCGGTGACTACTACCAATCCTGGAAAAAGAGCGAAGGTGGCGACGACTAGTAGGCCTGCTGTCGAATGCGCATGTCAGGAAGAGTCAGCCAGATAATTTTTAGATCGGTAATAATAGGCTAAACATATGTGTTCCAGTATCGTCGTCTTCTTGGAATTCCGTGTCGTAGATTATTAACGCCAAAGGAGTTTAACTATTGTCTTTTAAAGGCAAAACACGTTTACACAAAACGTGCAAATTGTCCAGTTTTAGGCAGTTGTATATCTATATATCTATGTGTCCGTTTGTGCGAGCATAAAATGCTAGTCTGTATTAAGATTTATAAATACTATTTAACAAATCGTTATTCACCTTATTTGGGCCATTGCCCTCATCTTTGATGTTGTTATCACAACGTTTCAGCTGTTGTGCTCTCCAGCCTTCCTCAGGTGTTTATCGATCTGGGTAACCTACAGGGAATTCCGAACTGAACCCTTTTATAATTAACGAGGGTAGATTGTTCTAGTTCCACTGCCCATGTCTTCGGATATCTCATCTAGTTCTTATATGTAGTACTGTTCAGTTATTGCTCACCTTATTTCCACTGAATCCAATTTACACACTACCTAAACCAGGGATTGAACTCACAATTATTATGTCACCAAATTAACGAACCAACGCTTTAATCCACTGGCTTATTGCCACGTAGATTAAATAAAGGTTTCAATGCGGAATTCTCTGTAGGTTAACCGCATCTACTTACATCTGATGAAAGCTGGAGGGTACAACGGCCGAAACGTTGTGATAACAACAACAAAGATAATGACGTGATTACAGATGCATGAATAACATGCACTTAGTGTTGCATATGCATGTACTTTACGACTGACATGCACACACATTTGTGCTTCTTGTAAACAATCCACACAATTAAAAATATACGACGAGGCGCTGAAAAGTTCTCGATCCGATCGACTTCCCAAAATGGAGCAAACATCAGAATTTTTAGAAAACTATATTGGCCGGTGATAACTTTTCAGCATGTCTTGAATATATACTTGCACACAATTTTAGTTAAACCTTAGTTTAAAAAATGCGTTCCCCAGCAGGGATCAAACCTGCACCTGACATTTTTTTTACGAATTTGCAGTGGAAATTACCGTTTGATCTAGTGTGCCTTACCGCCAGCAAAGTTTTACTTTACCTTTTTGTGGCTGAACTGTAAATCACCCTGGATCAAAAGCATTCTAACTTACAAAGGGAGGCGCAGGATCGATACCCGCTATGGAAAACATTTTCTTTCTCGAATGCACAGGCTGATAAAGTATCCATTATAATAACGTTTGAAGTAATAAAAATGTCAGGCTAAAAATAAATTCATTAAAACTTTAGAAATTATATCAGGGTGTCTCAAAAAATGTACTCACACTTTGAATGACGAGAAAACCTTTATTTATGAACATAGAGTGAAATGGAATAGCTTCGAATACAGAAGAAAAATGTAATTGAAGAATCATGTTTGCAAATGTTCAAATTGATGACCAAAAAAAAGCATGTTAGAGACAGTTAAAGTGTGAGTACATTTTTTGAGACACCATATATATATATATATATATATATATATATATATATATATATATATATGTATATATATATATATATATATGTATATATATATATATATATATATATGTATATATATATATATATATATGTATATATATATATATATATATATATGTATATATATATATATATATATATATATATATATATATATATATATATATATATATATAAATAAACAGTGGCTCATACTGCTATTAACGCATTGCTCTTCAACCGAATTGAATTGAGCTCTCTGGGGCCACTGACGTATTTCGCATAGAAAACTGATACCAAGTCGGTCGGGTTTCGATCCCGGCTGGAACCAGTCGGACGTCTAGCCACACTGAAGAGATGTGAAACAGCGAAACAATCTGTCTGTGAATGACAATATATATATATATATATATATATATATATATATATATATATATATATATGTATTAGGAATCCATTTTATTTCGCGACATAATGATAGCACACTTTTTGGGCGAACATTCAGTCCTTTTGCAAGCAGCGTTTGGAGTGGCTTAACTTCTCTAAGCCTTCTTTTTCATAAGAAAATGCATTTCTGTCTTACACCAAAATTCTCAGCTGTCTTTTTCTGATCGTAACCTGCATTTTTAGCTCTTATTCTATCTCAGATGTCCTTGTTTCTGTCCATGTTATTCATTATATTTTTTCGTAGAATATGTGTGATATTTATCATCCGTGAGGAAATTATCCGGCATCCACTGCTATTAGTGATTAGACGTTGCAAAATTCTTTTCTTTGTTTTTACATAATTTCAGATTCCTTAATACTTCCTTCCGTTTCTGAAAATTATTCACACACACACACACACACACACACACACACACACACACACACACACACACATATATATATATGTGTGTTTGTTTTCAGGTTAGAAGAACTTCTGCTAAAAGTGCTTAGCGGATAACTCGAGCTATAATATTCAATAAATTCTTATTCTTTTCGTAGCAGAGGAAAAAAAAAAAAAAATGAAGCCAACACGCTTCCAGGGTACCATTTGATTGAACTGTTATTCTCAGGGCGACATTTTAGTTTTATTAGTTCCAGGTGAAAGCGCTTGAGGGACAGCTTTTATCCTTAGGCCCTGCGTAAAATGAACGCTGTGGCACGCTGACAATTTTCCACGTGTTTCAATCATATTATTTTCCTTCATTCTATGCTGTGCGCGTTTTTTTTGTGTATATGCACCTCAAGAGTACACTCTTATTTCATTATACAATGCACAATAACAAGGAGAAAATTAAGAAAAGCTCAAATACCTAATCTGGTTAGTGGATTCAAGAATTTCGCATTGGAGCGCTCATCAGAGCCAGATATTTGATAAATCTATTGATCTTATCAGATTTCATATTTATAGTATTTCTGAGCGAACGAGCGCTAATGCTATCTTTCAAGTTTGAAAATGAAATTCTTAGAATTTGGTTAGAAACGTTACAAAGTTTAAATTTAGAACCAGTTATTTTTTTCTACATATAATTTCGCCATTTCTGCAAATTTCTAATTAAGTTTGTAATTAGAATTTTAAAAATTCTAATTACAAACTTACCGATTGTTTGTTTATTGTTAAATTACTTAATTATAGTTTCAATATTTTTTCGGCAACAATATAGAAATGGCTTTCTGCGAACAGTTTTGTGTTTGGTGATTTTAATGCTTATCGCGTCAAGTGGCTTGAGCAGTCGTTACTGGTATTACCGGTATTCAGACATCCAGTTTTTTCTGTTGTTCAGTCTATTAGTCAAATATTGGACTTTCCTACTTGTTTCCCTACTAAATCTGATCACCGTGCTTCTTTACGCAATTTGTTCCTTAGCACCTCACCCCGCTCTTGTCGAGCATCACTACTCTGACCTCCTGGCAATTCGGGTCACGCTGATAGTGTCTGCTGATATTTCTTTTGAGGAAAGGAAATCTCCTATTCACAAAGTTTTTTTTCTGTTACCAGCGTACCGATTGAGATTCATTTGGTAACTTTCATCAAGATGCCCCTTGGATTGATATTCTTCACCTTCTTATTAAGAATTGTGTCGCAAATGTTACTTCTTGGGTTAAAGTCGGCATCGATGCTTTTGTACCTTGGAAATACCAGATGAAACTACAATCTTCTCCTTGGTTCACACCCCCGGTCTAACAAGTTTGACTTTCATGACTATTGGTGGCTCTGTAATAGTGTCTTAAATATGAGTAAGTTTTCTATCTCTTCTCCCTTCACTCAATTTTAAGCATTAACATCATCTGCTGATAAAGCAGAATGTCATGCGTTTAAATTCTCTTCAAACTTCTCGTTTGTGGAATTCTCTTCCGGCTCCAGGCTTTTCAGTCAAGATTAATCTTTAAAAATGTAAATTGTTATCTTCTTAATTCCTGTTATTTGTTTTCGCTCCATAATAATGTTTTTCTTCTTATATAATTTCACACTCAATTACCCCTGCGTTTTAGTGATTTTATTACCTTGATTGGGGGTGGGCATCATAAAAGAAAAAAAAGATTAAACGTATTTTTATGTTAAGTTGCGACTATATTTATCGCACATTAAGAAAAATCAGAAAATATTAATTATTATTTAAATTTTATAGTAATATGTGCTGGTTATTTACTTTATTTTATTTATATTTTGTTTTTAATTAAAAATTATTGTGTGTGTATATATATATATATATATATATATATATATATATATATATAATTTTCGAACGCTAATCACCAAAATGAAATCTAGATTCACGATATTTTTATTAACAATATAATTTTTTATTTTTTTACTTTTAATACCTGCAGAATCTATCTACGGGGATTATGATTGTTGACAAATTCTTTATCAAAATATTGTACATAAACCAATTATTTAATTTTATATATACTTTATTAATATTTTAAAATGATTACATATACTGATTATTTCTATACACGTATGTATGTATATATCATACATTTACATATCTAAAGTTTTAATGGATTTATATTTAATCCGACATTTCTATTACATCAAAGATCAAACGTAATTAGAGCAGACAATTCATACTGGGAATATTTCTCGAATTTTTCAGGCTAATAGATATATTAAACACTGCTTAATAAGTAAAAATGGGACTGCGATTTCAAATATGAAGTGTCCACTATAATAAAATTTGAAGTAACATTTATACACATATGAGCAACATACATCTGAAACTACATAGATACGTAGACACACATACATACATAAATATACATATATATATATTCAAATATATTTATATATATATATATATGCATATATACATATATATATATACATAATAAATACATATATGTATATAAATATATCTATATGCAAATAAATATATATGTATATATGTATACGCATATATATATATATATATATATATATATATATATATATATATATATATTGTATTTAGGAAGTATTCCTTCATTTATACATCTTTCATTAAAGACCACAGACAAGGTACTAAGATTAAGCACTTTTTAAAAAATTTTTCTTGTGTTCAAACCAGTGTTTTCTTTTCTGGATTCAGAGTATAGAAACTGTTCAAATGTTCTATAATTCCAACCGCTTTCAGCTATACTTTTAGCCATTATCAAGGATATATATATATATATATATATATATATATATTATATATATATATATATATATATATATAAATAAAAAGGAAAGAACAGTAAGATATAAAATCCGGTGTTCTTATAGATATTTTTATTTTTACACAATAGTGCTCTATGTAAATTTAAGTTTACAGAGCATTAATATTATAAATTAATAGATTTAAAATATGGTTTTACCGCTACACAGTGATGACCATGTTTCAGAAATGGAAGCTAAAGCCCCTGAATTTAATTTTGTTATTAAACCAAAGACATTAGTTCCATTTCCTCATCAAGCGAATTTTGGAGTAACTTACTTTTTAAAATTTACGGTTGTTAACGGCACAGGAAAGATTCATAGTTTGAGGGTTTCCAAGGTTACCGATAAATCCATTCATCTAGACAAGGGGTGGTAGAGGGTTCAATTTTTAATTTTCGTTGTCTCAGTTAATAGTTACATTTGAAAGCGGGGTTATGTTTAGGGATGGGTAGGGATGTATCTTTTAACGGATTCTGACATCCGCTAAATTCATGTCATCTGGGTTTATTTCTAACGGCAAAAATTCTTATGGTATTATTTCTATTTGTATATTTAAAGATTTTGAGGGACTGTTTAGGTTAGAATATGTTTTATCCACCTTTCTAAAAAGTTATTTTTAATATTTAATATACTATACTCCTAGTTAAAAACCAAGTAAATGTATTAGGATTACTTACAGTATTTAAAATTATTTATTCTTATCGAGTATAAGTAAATATTATTTTATTTTATTTTATTTTATGTAAACTTTATGACAATGACGGCAAAGGTGGTTAAATTATTTCACTAATTCAATAAACTTTTATTTATAAATTTAGTATTATAAATGTATATATGTATGTATAAAGGACATTTAATGTTCAATATTATATTCTAACTTATTAATTTCATATGACTTTCGGTGTTCACTTGGATTCTTTTCAGTGTTTGAATTGCTTTTGAGAGAGGTGTTATGGTTAGAGTACGTTTTATTTAATTACAATTTTAAAAGATATTTAGGTTAGAATCTGTTTTATTTAATTTCAATTTTAAAGCATTTTTAAAATTCTACTTTCAAATTTAACTTTTTAATTTTAATCGGCTATATTTTATTATAAACCAAGTAAATGTAATATAATTATCTACATTATTTAAAATTATTTATACCCATCAAATATGAGTATGCATAATAATCAAGTAATTTTTTTTTTTTTTTATTTTTTTTTTTTTATACATTATTTAAAGATTATTTAAAGAAAACTTTTGGCAATGACGACATAAAATAGCTATTTCATTTCTCTGATTCAGTAAATTTTTATTTTTTATAAACTTAGTAATATATAGTTTCTCATGTATGCATAAAGGACATGGGTCATTTAATGACCTACATATTCTAGCCCTTCTTATTAACTTCCATTTTACTGTAGGTGTTTTATTGGATTCTTTTAGGTGCCAAAAGTACTTCGAAAGAGATGTTTGACTTTTATACTTATTTATCCTAAACGAGGATTGATGTTGGTAGAACCTCTTTTTGAACTCATGGCTAGTGCAACCTATATAAATTTTTATGTTTTCAGGGTTTTCAACAGAAGATATATTACATTGGTATACTACTGATTCTATGCAACATTTATTTTGTAAAGGACAGTTTTGATGGTTTCTACAATTACATAATTTTTGTTCACCCTCATTAGTTGTTGTTTGTGTTTTTCCAAAAAATTGTAGACAAGGGAAAAACACAAACAACAACTAATGAGGGTGAACAAAAATTATGTAATTGTAGAAACCATCAAAACTGTCCTTTACAAAATAAATGTTGCATAGAATCAGTAGTATACCAATGTAATATATCTTCTGTTGAAAACCCTGAAAACATAAAAATTTATATAGGTTGCACTAGCCATGAGTTCAAAAAGAGGTTCTACCAACATCAATCCTCGTTTAGGATAAATAAGTATAAAAGTCAAACATCTCTTTCGAAGTACTTTTGGCACCTAAAAGAATCCAATAAAACACCTACAGTAAAATGGAAGTTAATAAGAAGGGCTAGAATATGTAGGTCATTAAATGACCCATGTCCTTTATGCATACATGAGAAACTATATATTACTAAGTTTATAAAAAATAAAAATTTACTGAATCAGAGAAATGAAATAGCTATTTTATGTCGTCATTGCCAAAAGTTTTCTTTAAATAATCTTTAAATAATGTATAAAAAAAAAAAAATAAAAAAAAAAAAAAATTACTTGATTATTATGCATACTCATATTTGATGGGTATAAATAATTTTAAATAATGTAGATAATTATATTACATTTACTTGGTTTATAATAAAATATAGCCGATTAAAATTAAAAAGTTAAATTTGAAAGTAGAATTTTAAAAATGCTTTAAAATTGAAATTAAATAAAACAGATTCTAACCTAAATATCTTTTAAAATTGTAATTAAATAAAACGTACTCTAACCATAACACCTCTCTCAAAAGCAATTCAAACACTGAAAAGAATCCAAGTGAACACCGAAAGTCATATGAAATTAATAAGTTAGAATATAATATTGAACATTAAATGTCCTTTATACATACATATATACATTTATAATACTAAATTTATAAATAAAAGTTTATTGAATTAGTGAAATAATTTAACCACCTTTGCCGTCATTGTCATAAAGTTTACATAAAATAAAATAAAATAAAATAATATTTACTTATACTCGATAAGAATAAATAATTTTAAATACTGTAAGTAATCCTAATACATTTACTTGGTTTTTAACTAGGAGTATAGTATATTAAATATTAAAAATAACTTTTTAGAAAGGTGGATAAAACATATTCTAACCTAAACAGTCCCTCAAAATCTTTAAATATACAAATAGAAATAATACCATAAGAATTTTTGCCGTTAGAAATAAACCCAGATGACATGAATTTAGCGGATGTCAGAATCCGTTAAAAGATACATCCCTACCCATCCCTAAACATAACCCCGCTTTCAAATGTAACTATTAACTGAGACAACGAAAATTAAAAATTGAACCCTCTACCACCCCTTGTCTAGATGAATGGATTTATCGGTAACCTTGGAAACCCTCAAACTATGAATCTTTCCTGTGCCGTTAACAACCGTAAATTTTAAAAAGTAAGTTACTCCAAAATTCGCTTGATGAGGAAATGGAACTAATGTCTTTGGTTTAATAACAAAATTAAATTCAGGGGCTTTAGCTTCCATTTCTGAAACATGGTCATCACTGTGTAGCGGTAAAACCATATTTTAAATCTATTAATTTATAATATTAATGCTCTGTAAACTTAAATTTACATAGAGCACTATTGTGTAAAAATAAAAATATCTATAAGAACACCGGATTTTATATCTTACTGTTCTTTCCTTTTTATTTATATATACCACCCCTTGTCTAGATGAATGGATTTATCGGTAACCTTGGAAACCCTCAAACTATGAATCTTTCCTGTGCCGTTAACAACCGTAAATTTTAAAAAGTAAGTTACTCCAAAATTCGCTTGATGAGGAAATGGAACTAATGTCTTTGGTTTAATAACAAAATTAAATTCAGGGGCTTTAGCTTCCATTTCTGAAACATGGTCATCACTGTGTAGCGGTAAAACCATATTTTAAATCTATTAATTTATAATATATATATATATATATATATATATATATATATATATATATTATGAAATGGACAAAGTCCGACAATTATTATTTTTTAAGACATGTTTTATGTTTATCTATAAAAAGAACGTATAAACATAAAAAATGTCTTAAAAAATAATAATTGTCGGACTTTGCACATTTTATAATGTGTCACGTCATTTGCTTACAATTGGATACGCAATGAGCAGATATTAATGTATGAGAAAAGCAGTAAAATCGACCTTGCTAATTGGACGCTTCTCTGTGGCCCAATCGGTTAAGGTACGTCAGGTTATATGACTGTTCCGTATAGGATACAGGTTCGATTCCTGTCGAAAGACGCAAATTTTTTATGAATATTTCTCGGACATTCAGGCCGGTAAATGTTGTTACAACTGTTTATTCTAAACAGAGCATTTACTTAAATATTTGTATCTATAAAAAGAACGTATAAACATAAAAAATGTCTTAAAAAATAATAAATATATATACACTTGCAAACGTAGATTATATATATACATGCATGCATACATATATATATATATATATATATATATATATATATATATAAATATACGTACATATATATACGTACATATATATATATATACATACATATATATATGCATACTTATATATACATACATATATATATATATACACACATACATATTTACATATATAAATATTACATATACACACGCACACATATATATGTATATACATATATATATAATAGCTAGCCACTCGTATTCGAGGATACACGTCTGCTAAGGCCGTTAGCCAATCCCTATTGCAGACGCACGCTCAGGCGCATTCGGGTTCATTCAACACCCACAAAGCCCACCTCTGGTTTATACTGCCACTATGCTGAACAGACCTCAGTTATAGTTTCTTGGAGAGAGCGTGTTATCTAATGTGATCAACAAGGCCAGCTCGCTCAAATGTTTATATATATACAGACACCCAACAGATATATATATATATATATATATATATATATATATATATATCTATATATATATATATATATATATATATATATATATATATATATATATATAAGAGCAACAGATATATATATATATATATATATATATATATATATATATATATATATATATATATATATATATATATATCTGTTGGGTGTCTGAGGTATATTTGTTTGTTGCTGCCACAAATGAGATGCTTATATTTTTCTGCAATATATGACAAATGTTCCAATAAAAGAGCAGTGGCGCCCGGTTAACTATCATACTCTAACTGCACTCCATTCCGGGCCTATTCTCGCGCGATCGTACCTTTCATCATAGCAACTCTTTCTTCTCATTTCTATACCACATTTGCTCTGCTAGGCCTATTACTCACGGCATACACACAAAGAATATTTACAAATGATTCTATGGACGACAGAGTTGAAGACATTTTTTCTATAAACTGAACAAAATGAATGTTTGTCCGGGACCCATGTTTTCTATACTAAAGGAAGAATGAGTGTTGTTTTCTTCTTGGAGAATAATAAACTGTATTATTTTTACTAGAAACAAGAGTCATGTCTGCAAAGTGTATTTCAATGAATTAAAATAACAATAAGATTGAAAGGTTAGAAAAGTGCTTTGAGCGATAAAAAGTGGGATCCAAAAATAGAAATGTCCAACACAAATAATTGTTGCTGAATGTTAAATGCTTTAATCTCTCTCCTGAGGAGACATTTTGACTACCTTAAAAATGATTAAACAGTTTCTATGGAAACATAGAATAGTCAACTATATTCGGATCCTTACAACTATGTTTGGTTGAAATCTATGGGGTCCAAACTTTTTTTCTATCACATCTATTCCTTATTTTTAAAGTAACTGATCAGCTCATCATGCAAAAAAAGAATTCTCGTATATTACTTTACGTATATTAACTTTAGTTGCATATTTTACACTACATTTCTAGCCACAGTGAACTGTTTTATTCCTGGCCATACAGTATCATATACATGAAATCGAGGGATAGCAACTGAAAGAGCACCATGCAAACCGAAAATTCACCAACATAGTCTCGGAGAGAACACATTTTGCTGCAGTAAAAGGCGGCATGCATAGGCACTCTTATAGCAATCGCATTGCCGCGTCTATTCTGAAAAGCCTGAAACAAGTGACACATTTTGAACAAGGAAATACTAGTTATTAAGATAATCGGTACCCGGATCGCCAAATTTCATTCGGACATCATCCTTCGATAAGTCAAACTCCAGACCCCGAGCTGATTCAAAGTGATATTCTCGATTTTAACACACCGTATATTGCCTTTCTAGGCTGTGAAAGGTTACTAGACGAAGGAATCTATACTATAAACTAACGACATTCGCTTTCTTACCCCTAGATCTACAACTGAACCTGACCTACTCTTGAAAGGTAACAAGCCTGCGCTTCAAGAAGACTTTCCTAAATTTCTGTTTCTACCTTGCTCATTCATTAGTCTCTAGTGCAGAAAATCTAACCTCAAGACATTTAACCTCATTGACATAGCACGAGGTTAGACCTCTTTTACAGGTTGAATGCAGAACTGGCCAGCCTTGCAGAGCAAGAAGAGATAATAATCGAAAGCCAACATTTGAACCCCAGACTGACTAAATAGAACCACTTGGTAATGAATCAGATAAAAACAATCCTATGCAGCCCGCCTGATAAGCTACTGGTTTTTCGTTGTTGCATGTCGGTATTTAAGGATCTCTCACTTACTCCTGTCAATAGGTCAGAGAAAGGTGTTTGCTGAAGAGCGAGAAAATACGTTTGTGTTTTTCACACTAATTCCACTTGTCACTTGTTGATTTCTCACAGGATCCAAACAGTTAAACAAAAGTGAATACTTCATTTATCGTTGGTTGGGCGAACAGTAAACATGGCCTCTACAAGTGCATATCTAATGTTGAAATATAAAGTTCCAGTTGTAAACCTCTTTTAATTTACGTCAACTAGATGTATAGGTTAAGTAAGGTTAAGCTACAAGTATCTTGGAAAAAAATCAAAAAATGAAGACAAAAATCAAGTGAAAAACATTAGCAAGCAAAGTTTCATGTGAACTGTATACCTAACGTGATGACATAGCCGAACAAACAGAAATGAAAATGGCGGTTGTTATGCTTATATTTGCAGAAGTTAGATTCCGGAAAACTTTTAACTGATTTTGTGAACATTAATTTGATTGATCGAAATATATGGATCGAACTTTGTCATTAATATATATATATATATATATATATATATATATATATATATATATATATATATATATATTAATCATTTCACGCCAAGCAAGCCAACAAAGCCGCTAAGACGAAATGGGTTACTGAATGTGAAAAAATATAAGAAAAAAGAAAACATTATTAAGGAACAAGAAAAATAAAAGAACTGAAAATTAAGAAGACATAATATGACGACTGACATTGCATTTAAATTTTTGAAGAACGAACTTGACTGGAAAACAACAGCCTGGAAGAATGAGAAAAGAAATTGTTAGCATAGAACTTACGGTTGCATCTAGCCATTTCAACTGTAAAATGTTTAGTTCAGTTTACTGTGCGAAAATAACTGGTTCTCTGGTTGAACTAAAAATAAGATTTTTTATGAGAATTTTTATCCTAAATAAGCCTCGAGAGCTATTCAAGGAAGAGGCCTACTATTAAAATGATTATGATGAGGATACGGAAGATGAATAAAAACTAACCATTGACATGAAGATGTTAAGAGTGAAATGTTCCAGGAAGCATCCGCCCGGTTGTCTGTCTCCAAAACTGGTAGTTTTTGTAAAATTTGTCTTTGTCGAACTTTGAATTTACCTTTGGAATATAGAAATGATACAACTCTTTGGGAGCAGCATGGCATGATCTAGCAGTAAACTGATGGAAACAATGAATGAAGATGAACATTTACCATGGAAATAGCGATAGCGTAGCTACAGGCTTTTGACGTTGATACTGTAGGAAAGTGGGAGAATGTCATCCCTCGAGGAATGTGTGCATCTATGTGTGTGTGTCACTACAAACATTTTTCAAATGGTACATAGTTTTTTTTAATAGGTCATTTTCACGTTATTGGATTTACTTTTTCACCGATAATATGTGTTCACGACTCCTACTTTATATAAGAGACCATCGACTTAAAATGTGAACCTTAACGTTGTATATCTTAAATTCTTGCCTATTTTGTGTTCAAATATACGCGTTATAATCAATTACAGTTGAAACATATACAGAAATAGAACATTGATACTAAAATTGATGCAGTACTGCAAGCATATGAAAATTATACTAGAACCATCAGATGGAATTAGTACGTTAGATTAAAATATCTCAGCATGCCTTCATGCAACAAGAATGATTTCAAGAGATAACATGTTCATTTCGAAATTATATGTTAAAAGGCATTACCAAATATATTCCTCCAAGTTTTTTTCAAGACTTTGTATATATATATATATATATATATATATATATATATATATATGTGTGTGTGTGTGTGTGTGTGTGTGTGTATGCATATATATGTATTTGTATATATATATATATATATTTGTGTGTATATATATATATATATATATATGTATATATGTATATATAGATATATTTGTGTGTGTGTGTGTGTGTGTATATATATATATATATATATATATATATATATATATATATATATATATATATATGAATATGCACTGAATAAATTATATAGTTTTCTTCATTTTCGTCCGAGAAAGCCCGCTCGGTCGATCACACACATGCGCGTTCGCGCAGAGGGTTACATGCGCGTGGAAACCAGTTTCTTTATGGCATATATCGTTGCCAACTGCGACATCATTTGATTACGTTTCGGAAATGATTGCATTGTTACTGACAAGGAAATTTTTTTTTTTTCCATTTATAATGTGTGCGCTGAACGGGTTAATACGTAGGAGTGAAATACAAAGACGAATTGTGTGTAAGATCACGGGGAACGCACTGCCGAGGATATTTTGGTTAAGAAAGAAAGAAAATGTATAATTCCAATGCAAAGGAAATATTTTCATGTAGGGGGAAAAGAAAACGCAAGAAAACAGTTTAAAGATTCGGAAGCCGGAAGAGCGGAAAAGAGACAAACAAAATGTGTCGATAAAAACGAAAATAATGGAAAGAAAAGACAAATAAACAGCAATAAATTACTATCCCCCCCAAAAAAAATGAAAGAGTGATGATAAGAAATATAAATTTGATAGAAAAAAAACTCCTATGGAAGTTAGAGAGAGCGAGAAGGATAAAAGGGTTGGGAGAAAGAGATGAGGATGAGAGAGAGAGAGAGATGAGGGCAAAAGGTGAGAGAGAGATAAAGACGAGGATAAAAGGTGAGTAGAGAGGGAGAGAGATCAGGACAAATGATGAGAGAGAGAGAGAGATCAGGAGAAAAGGTGAGATAGAGAGATTAGGACAAAAGGAGAGAGGGAGATCAGGAGAAAAGGAGAGGGTGAGAGATCAGGACAAAAAAGAGAGAGATCAGGACAAAAGATGAAAGAAAGAGAGATCAGGACAAAAGGATAGAGGAAGTGAGAGACACCAGGAGAAAGGGAGTGAGATACCTGGACAAAAGAAGAGAGAGATCAGGACATAGGGGAGGGGAGATCAGAACAAAAGGAGCCAGAGGGATAATGACAAAAGGATAGAGTTGGAGAGATGAAGATAAAATGATATAGACAGAGAGAGATAAGGACAAAAGGATATATATATATATATATATATATATATATATATATATATATATATATATATAAGGACAAGAGAGAGAATATAAAGGCCAAAAGGATAGAGAGAGAGAGAGGGGGATAAGGACAAAAAGGTAGAGAGAGAGAGAGGGGAGAGAGAGAGGGGGATAAGAACAAAATGAAAAAGAAGCATAAATGGATAGAGAAAGAGGAAACGATAAAAGGAACGAGAGAGAAATAGATAAAAGGATAGACAGAGAGAGAGAGAGAGCGGGAAAAAGATAAGAGGATAAAGAACAGGATAAAGAGAGAGAGAGATAAAAGGAGAGAGAGAAAGATAAAGGATAGACCGAGAAAGATAAAAGGATAGAAACAGAGAAAAAGAGAAAAGGATAGAGAGAAATAAAGTGAAAAGAATATAGAGGTATTTAGAAAAGATAAATGGATAGATGGATAGAGAGCGAGAGAAAAATATAAAACATATATACAGAGAGAAAAAGACAAAAGGATATATAGAGAGAGGGAGAAAAAGATAAAAGAATATAGAAAGAGAGAAAAGATAACAGAGAAAGAGAAAGATAAAAGGATAGACACACACAGAGAAAAAGATAAAAGAATAGAGAGAAAAATGAATAAATAGAAAAATAACGAGAAAAATCAATGAAAAAAGTGAAAAAATGGCGTTCTGAAAGAAGTTTAACTTTAAAAGACATAATAAAAGAAAAATATACGTAAATAAAATATGATAAACTAAAAACAAGAAAGCTGTCATCAAAAGAATTACAAGTGAAAAAAAATGATTCATTTCGATGGTCATTATGTAAATTTATCACTTTTTGCTTGAGATAACACATCGAAAATTTTTCCTTTTTCTGTTACGTCATTTTTTCGTAATGGCAAAATGCGCTCGCCTAGACAATGACGGAAAAAGAGAGACAGGAATGCTAGCTAAATAATAATAATGATAATAATAATAATACCAGATAAATAGAAAAACGAATGACATATAATGAAACTTCAGTTGGTGCTTTCTTTTCCCAAATGAGGTCTTCTGAAATTTTGCAAAAAACAAACCAACATTTTAGAAATAGAAATGGTACGGGGATGAAAACCACAAGATTGATAAAATGAAACTAACGGGAATAAAATTATTCTAAAATTGCACAAATGAACTCAAATCACTACTGAATATTCTATCTCATTTCTTTCTTTTATCTTTTCTTTTCTTTTTTCTTTTCTTTTCTTTTTTCTTTTTTTCGGCCAATGACTTTTAGTGACATTTTAATTTACCAGTATTATTTTTACAAAAATTTCCTGAATGCATAAAAAGTTAGTTTTGTTAAAGATTTTTCTCATACGTAATCAAAAGCTAAGCTGGCTTTATTTTCTCCGAACACATTTACACGTTCTTTCTTATTGACACTTTGAAATATATTTCACTTCAGCCTTAAGAACTCTAACCTTCTTCCCAGTCACATTTATTTCACTTTAAATTAGCATTCTCTCAATAATACAATAATCTACTACCAACGATGCTAATCAAAGTTGACGACACATTCACGCGTTTCTGCATGTACATATCGAAGCAAACTTATACACGCTTCGTACATATCGTTAGTGATTGTAATGACAGTAAGTGCCCATTTTTATCGTTTGCCTAGTACATACATCTCAATATGTCAGGTATTTCACGAAAGGTAGCTGTAAACAACAATAATAATGTTACGTTTCATAGGTTTCCTTTTAGAATTGACAATATTAGAGTTTGAAGGTCATTAAAAACAAATAGATTAGAACGGAGTCTGCGATCGTAGAATAGTACAAGAGCAGTGGTTCCCAAACGGTGCGGCGCGCCTCATAGGTGCTGCGGAAGAGGATAACAGGTGAGGCAGAATCATTGAAAGATAAGGATTTAGAAACGGCTTCAAAAAATTCATATGCCAAAAATAAATATGATTTCAAAATATTATTATGGATTACTTGTAATTGCATGCATGAGTCCCACAATAGTTATAAATAATGATTTACCGATTTTATCATTGTGATACTTTTTCATTGTATCAAGTATTGATTTTCCAAGCGTAGCTTAGATGTGACACAAGGCCGAAAGCAGGGGGCACCCAGTGAGGATCGTACTCTCTACTCAGTCGTAATTGTTCTAGCGAGAGAAGCTTGCTAGCCACTACACCGCCTCGAGGTGCCCAGAAATGTATCAAGTATAAGGAATATCGTAACTAGGGCATGCAAATTGGAGAAGAGAGTAATCAATGATAATGTTCTGACTTCGAATCCGCGGTTATCTCCCTTTAAGCCTCTCTCTGAATCTTCTTTGCCGTATGGCAGCTTGCGCCTTTTCACCAAGACTTCTCTTCCACTGAGCCTATGTCTTCATACATGTACTTTATCAAATAAAATTTGTTGAGGCGTGAATATCGTTTCATTCCGAAAATGGGCCCAGAGAAATTCTTAACTCACTACAGCGAAGTACAATTCTTGAATGATACTTTATATTTTACTCAAAAGAAAACAGTTATTTCTTGTTCCATTCATATTATTAATGCATTCTAAATATTTCTGCATCCTGTTAACCTTGTTCTGGAATTTTCACGGACGAGCTTGCATTTACAGGATCAAACTAACGGCATAATAACAGCAAAGAAATTCCTTTTCTGTTGTGTTCCCGTGTGTTCCTCAAATCCACCGAATGGCAAGTTTCTTTCTGATATAAATTCTACAGCATTTTGATTCTTGCTTGATTATTTTTTCTTGTATTTCATTAAGAGTTATTTCATCGGATACTAACCACCAAGTGTCAAAAGACAGAATGTACGGTTGTCAACAAGATGAAACGCTCAAATTGAAGACATCCAAATCAAGCAACAACTGCAATATTTAGGAAGTCTCGGAGAGATCTGATGATTCTTGTGTTCAGCTAGTTATTAAAAACACTGTAAAAACGTTACAATAGTAACTGAAATAGTTATCACTTGATACAAAATATATTAGACATGGATGTGTAGTGTCTGTAGGGACATTATTATTATCTTATATAATAAATGAGAAAATATCTAACTTTCAATTATCTCGCCTTCTTTATCTAACTTCTTATATAATAAATGCCAAAATGTGTGTGTGTGTGTGTGTGTGTGTGTGTGTGTGTGTGTGTGTGTGTGTGTGTGTGTGTGTGTGTGTGTGTGTGTGTCACAATTTTCAATTAAAGGGACACAAGTTTGAAAACTTCTTACATCTGGAGCCATGATCAAAGACTCAGCCTGAAAACAAACAAGAGAGTCAGAATCTCAGGTGACCTTGAATCAGGAAGATTTGCTGCTCTGCTGTTGCAGCTTGGCAATGGACCCATCAAAATGGGCCAAAATGGAGATATTTCATCCCCAAATGGATCGGAAGTTTCAGTCTTAAGTATCCAAGACTTGATTAAACATGTTCATCCAAACATTAAACATCCTTTCATGGATTCAAACTGGCTTTGTGATATCGCCATATTAGCTCCCAAAATCAAACTGTGAATAGCATCAACTGGAAACTATTCCAAGAAATTCGAAAAGAAAGCATGAAGTACTTTTCCATTGACATTGTGGTTGAACATGAGTATGCAGTGAAATATACTGTTGGGGACGAGTAGAATGTATTAAGTTTCTTTATCTACAGCGATGTAAATTATCAGAAGGATTTTGGTTGTTAGGCTGGTGTGTTCTTGACATTCATCCTCAACAATAAAAATGTTTAAAAATATGAAACACAAGGCAATAATTCAATTCAAATAATACACACATTTATATACAATTAAACAATATTTACAATGATGTTTTTATGTTGTCGAAAAGTTGGTGTGTTTAATGTTGTTTGTATTAAAATATCCTGATTGTTCTAGTGTTCAATATATTCGTGTAATATTACAAGTATTGTTAGATTGGTTTTCGGTAACGTAATTGTTCATTTACGGTTCAACATGAATGTGTATGCAATTATTTACGTACTGTTCTTTTGGTTAGGTCACCTGAAGTTGCGTACCCTTAACTGTAGTTAAGGCTTTAGTTCGATCGTAGTTCTTTTACTTATTTAGTAGTGAATATTTTCTTGTTCACTTTACGTAAGCAAAGTTTGTTTAAAGTTCGGAAATATTTCTTGGTCACAGAGGATTATTCGAGCCAGATGTCGATGAGTCAGTGATGTTCTTTTTACGCGGGAAAGTTACTGTTTCGAGTAGCGTAGCTTAGTCTGGCATCTCTCTGAGTTCGATCCGCTGACTGAGTTGGTCAGTCAAAAATCTTCCTTTTATAAGTTCGAAAGTTCTTTAACGTCTGACTGCGTTAGTCAAAGACGGGAGTTCCTTGAGCGTTACATTTTGGCAATGTGTGAGCGGTCGAAATTGGTTGTCGTTGTCGTCGTGGTTTGCTCGGGACTGCTCGGCGTGACACGTGTTCTTGGGTTTTTATACCATCTCATAGGCTCCAGGAAGAATGGCGCAATTTACTTCTTTTCACGTGAGCTTTCAAATTTTCGAGCTGTAAACCAATAGAATTCTCTGATTGGAAATATGAAGTTTTCATTGGATAAGCTTAATTTTACGTGGGTGTAAAGAATAGATTGTTCCCACAGCAGGGGTGTTAAAATAACATGGACGATTCCACAATACAATAGAGTTCCTGAACTCAGTGAATCCTCCTGGAATGCCATCACATCACACAAGCTGGAACGAAAATAAATGTGCCAGTTATGCTATTGAGAAATCTGGATCATCCAAAGCTTTGTAATGGAACAAGGTTAATTGTAGAGAAAATGCTTCCTCATCTCTTAGAAGCAGAGATCCTTACTGGTCCAGGAAAGTAAAAAATAGTTTTAATTCCAAGAATCCCCTTAATTGCTCCAGATTTCCCTTTTGAGTTCAAAAGACTTCAGTTTCCAGTGAGAGGAAGCTATGCAATGTCAATCAATAAGTACGAAGGACAATCATTGAAAGTAACTGGACTTCATCTGATCGAAACCTGCTTTTTCATGGACTGCTCAATGTTGGTTGTTCAACGGTTGAGAATGTAAAGAAGCTATTTGTACTGACCCCTATTGGTAAAATCAAACATATTGCTTATTATGCAGCTTTGCAATAAATTCCAAATAGACAAATTATATCATTGTATTGATGAAAATTGTTAATTGTTTGAAAAATATTGTTCAAGTTTAATCAAATTTAATATGTACTCAATACATCAAGTGTCATTGTTGGACCGAAAAACAATCAAGAGCTCTCTGCAGGAGTTATCCTAAATGACACCCAATTGGTTAAGATAGTTAATAAATAAAAATAAAATATAAAATAATCATCATAATAATAATAATATCATAAATAAAAGAAAAGAAAAGAAATAACATTAAAACTTTGCTTAATATAAATTAAATAAAACCTAAAAGAAAAAGAAAAAATATTCCAGAATGCAACAGAAACATTTCCTACCAGAAAACAGACTTCGTGCTAAAAGATGCTGGATTCATTCTCTTCGCTAACGACCGTTGGAAAGTCAAGACGCCCATCTCCTCTCTTCCGGACATTGCTTGTCATAATAAGAAGTGACTTCTTTCCTCTATCACATGCAACACTTAAACACTTCTGACTAAAACACACACACACACACACACACACACACACACACACACACACACACACACACACACACACACACACATTACTTCAAACGTTATTATTTAGTGGATACTCGTATTTGAAGTAGACGCTCCACTTTTATTTTTTGTTTTTAAACTGTGTGTATTACGCCTATCGGTATGTGCATTCAAGAAACCTTAATAAAGAAAATATGCATTCTATGTCCCTCTTTGTATGAGAAACTACAAATGTGGGCACAGGTTCGATACTCTTAGCTGTTTTTTCCAAATATGTTTTTACAATAGAATTTTAGAAATCACTGAATCTTGTTGTAAGAACATAAACTTTTATGGAGTAATGAAAGTTCTCAGCTCGGCCAAGAAAGGGTTCAAAATAATATATATATATATATATATATATATATATATATATATATATATATATATATGCATGTTTCATTAAAAACGACAGACAAGGTACTACGGTTAAGCTTTTTATTTAATGTTTCTTGTGTTCGAACAAGAGCTTTCTTTTCTGGACAAAGGGTGCGTAAGAACTGTTCAAATGTTTTATATTTCCGAGCGCTTTCGGCTATACCTTTAGCCATTATCAAGGATGATTTGATTTTTCAGCTTAATTGAGTGTGTGCGTTATGTGTATGTCTTAGTGTGTGGTAGGTACATGCTTATCAAGACGTCTTACGTTACACCTATCTGATCACTGCTCCATTAGAACCCATGTAAACACACACACAAATTTACCAGACTCCATTAGAAACATACTAGTAGAAAACAAATATATTAACTGGCTCTACCTGTACACAAAATAAATAAATTCTAAGATCTTAATTTACAATTTAACATGCATTAAATGTTAGTTGTGAGATGTTTTATTCCTGTGAACACGAGTCTATTTCTACTGATATGATGTCACTGACCTCACAAGTCCCGATAAAGATAAAATTATATAAACAAAATATAAAAAGGATTCAAATTAAAATAAGGCATTTGCGCTTTCCTTTAAAACCCTTATCTTTCTCTCTCTCTCCCTCCCTAAACTTTTTTCTATACTTCTCTCAATTAATGAGAAAGTAACCTTCAAATAAAGAGAGGAAGAAGAAAACACTGAACCCAGACGAAAAACGCCGGAAGTTTGAGGGATACACTTAAAAAAATGAAAAAGAACTGAACGCCGGAAAATAAAATAATTTGGGCCAATCAAAAAAAATTAACACTAAGAAGACTTTTGATGTTAGCCGAAACCAAGTTTCGCACCAGACACTCGGAACCCGGTCACCTAGTCAAAAGGATATAAGCTCACACCTCTGAGTTAGACAGCAGAAAGGACAGCAACAGTGACGACAAGAGAAACCAGCCATATGTGACTCATGAAGTAGGAATTAAGAGGTCATCCGCCAATGATATTTCTGCCCTGTTTAGGGCAGAGAAAAACACAGTAGATCGACACTATTTCTAATACGACTAGCCCTAGCACGTTCTACCTTCAAAATTACCATTACCGAAATTTCTCCACACTGCTACCAATATCCGCCTTATAAACGAACATTTTTGTGACACTGAATATCAAAGTAAATGAATAAAAATATATTATTTATTTTGTACCCCCTTTTTCCATTAAAGAAAATCATATCAAATATTCACAGATGATTTATAGTTGCTCCATTTCGTAGGGTTTTTTTTGTTGTATTTTTGACATTTTGTAAATCGAGTTCCACTGAATACTCTCCAATATTATGATACTACTACTGGCTATGTTCTAAGACACCTGTAGATCCACAAGATTAGCCAATTCCAGTTCTTCTTTGCCTCAGAAACACTACTATTCATGTCAACACGCGATTTTCGTCATTTGTCAAATTCAACACTTTCTAAGTAGAAGTATATAAAGTTTTAGTAAATAAATTCTCACTGATTACCTTACATAACTTCTTCAGTCCCTTTATCTTAAGTGTTTTATAGTTCTATTTATATTTTTGCATTTCTGATATAGGTTAATTGAAATACTTATGGAAGAAATATGATATATAACCTTTATAGATGAGACTGATGGTGAGTAACTGAATAAGAACATGGAAAAATTCTGTGTAATAGATCTGTCCTTCAAAAGGACTTTATCAGACTGAATATGTTCTCACTGGGGGAATATGTATGAAAATCATTTAAAATTATTCATAGAGAAGAACGCTAAAATTTAGATTTTAAAATTCTGGTGTTCGATGTGTCTCGACGTACAGCTTAGCCGACTTCACCCAGGTTTCTAACGCTTTAGTTTTCGTTTTCATCACTCTTGTTTTGTTTTTTTTTAATATCCAACATTATGATGGTATAGATTTGTTACGAAGTATGAAATGTGTATGGGGTTTATAGCGCTGGGTAAATAATTATAAACCCCTAACAGTTATACGTAGACAAATAGTCGTAAAAATGAGAAACAGCAAGTTGTGGAAACAACAAAACGAGTATTTTTTTTATTATCTGGTTGTTATGCGGTATTGGCGAAACGAGTGAGGGTAATACTGAGTAAAATTGCAGTTTGGAGTCAAACGTAGATCAAATATGGACCAGAATCTGAGAGAATGATGAGATAAAAAAAAGTAAAATATCTTTCGCGTATGTTTTTTTTTTACATATGTGTAATGATTGTCCAGATAATTTAGTTGGAAAATATAAGAGGTTTCTGGAGTTTTCTTACCTGAAATTGTTGGATGCTAATGATAAATGTTACTATTATGGCCTAAAAAAGAAAAGGAGATGAAATTTTCGTTGACGCACGTGTTAATGACTTGTCCGTGTGAACTACTTATCTGATAGTGAAATTTCATGTCTTTGTGTCTGTAGAGGAGAAAAGTGGGGTCTATTCTCATTGGTTTTGAATGAGTGAATTAATGATAATTACAATTACTGTAATTATTTTTTAGATACTATAATCAATTTTTATTTGTTTTTATGGACACAGAAAATAGAATTTTTCTATTTTATCGATATACTTTCCTAATGCAACTTTCTCCTTTTCTACATTGGCCTTCTTTACCTTATTTATATCTCTCTTACAGACACTTTAATATTGTCTTCAGATGTCCCATAGTATTTAAATCATATTTACAAGAAACACAGAATCCCAAATAACAAAATATTAAAAGCAGCATAAATCAGTGAACTGATAAAGAAGCGCAGAATATTGTATTTAATGTCCGCATCATATCTGTCAGAAAAATTCAACAAACATCATCATTACTGTCAAAAATAACAAACATGTCTTGCATCCTATTTCTAAGTGCTGGGTATACATCTATTATGGCGGTATTCGCAGGTCCTAATTATCGAGATTTATGAATGTTAAATATAAAGACTTTGGTTTGAACATAGGCCTGCAATATACTTGCAGTAGAGATGTGCATATGTATGAAAAATGTAATATTGTCGTTTTATCAGATGACAATGTTAAAGACAACTTTACATCATTATAGAGCGTAGAGAACAACAGTAACAATTTTAATTTTCTTTTTTACAATTGTTTCTTAACCTTTTCAACGTAATCTTTTATGATGTTCTATAATTAACCTATTTCATTCAAATATAAAAAAAATCAAAAATATACACACTATAAATGAACACTGATTGATTTTTCAAGAATAGAAAAGAAAAGAAAAATTGTTACTGTTGTTCTCTCCCAAGTGTTCCAAGACGTAGAACAGAATTGCTGTTTGTAATTAGAATGAAAGCAGTGATAGTACATAATTTAAATCCATCATCAAAAAAATCAGGATCCTTTTTTAATTGTGATCACCTTAAGCAAGGCAGTAAAGCCTCTAAGATACGTGGGGTGGAAGTATTAGAAAACAAATTTTGCTAAGGAGTGAGAACAAAAGCAGAGTATGTAGAAGAACAGTAAATAGCGATTGATATTGCATTTAAACTTTTGAAGATTAAAGTTGATCGGAAATCATACAGCCAGAAGGTAGTTCCACAAGCGAGAAAAAAAACTGTTAGGATAAAACTTATGGTTACATCTAAACAATTCAACTGTAAATTCGTGAGACCGTGTCCCGATCTATTACTGCGCTCAAATTCATAGAGTCTCAGTAACTGGAGAAAAGCTCATCCAAACAGTTGCCATGAAAATATTTATAGAAAAGGCACAGAGATGCAACTTTACAGCGTTGGGAATGTGACTGAAGCCGAGACGCCAGGTCAGGACGAATAATATTCTTCTTTGGATTTTCTTCAAGGAGCTCTAGATATTGCTGCTACATATGGTCCGGTGCTCATGTAGCAGCAATATTCAAGTCATGGGCCAATGGCAGACTTATTTTTCTCTCGAGTATCAATCTTATTTGTCTACGTAAGATTGATGCTGGAGAGAAAAATTGTCTAGCAAGATACAGAGAACCAACTTTCTTAGCAGCTGATGGATCAGTTATAACAAACTTAATATAGGAGATAAAGAAATTTAATATAGAATAGACTGCGTTCGTTATGTCCAACACCACAAATTGCTACAAAAACAAAACTGAAGTCACGTTCTTAAATATCCTTGTCAGTTCTACATTTTCACACGAGTGTCACACATGGCACTTGACCCATTCAGAAATGTCTAAATTTTCATATATGTGCATCCGTTTTTCTCAGGCCAATGATTAAAAAAGGTTTTGTGCGAATGAAGTGTTTAGGTCTTAGAGAGTACCACCATTCTTCAAAAACCTGTTCCGCCATCCATTCAATCAAGGACTCTAAGTAGGTTATATGTTGTTTTCCTCTGTCTCTCTTGTCTTCAATTTGTTATGTGAGCCCTCTTTCCTCATTTCAACTATCTCTTCCTGGTATAAGTTTCCCTTTTGCTTCCATTTTCTTTCAAAAACTTTGTCATTGTCCCCATGTTCAGTCCACAGTATCCCCAGCAACCTTCTGTAGAACCACATTTCTGTTGCTTCAAGTATCTTCTTTATCTTTGAGGATATTGTCCAGTACACACTGCCATGCAGGAGAACACATATCACGTAAGAGCGTTTCTAGTGAAGATTTTCTATTTCTTAAAATTGTTTAGCTTTTGGAATGTATCTTTGGCTATTTCAATGCGTCCTAGAATTTTGCACTTTCCGTAAAAACACTTCTTAGTTATTTACATTTTTGTACTTTTGGTATTTCCGGTTTGCAATTGTCACTTTGGGCTCATCCTTTTACTAACAATCGTGCATTCTTTCTTCTTGCAGTTGATGTTTAACCCTTTCTTCTCGCTCTCCTTCTGTAGGAATTTTTGTAGTTTTCTTTACGCATCTACTATCAACACTGTGTCAGTACATATCTTATGTTATTCAAATTGTAGCCACGAATAATGAATCCTAGTAGGACTTCTAATGCTCTCAGAATCGCCACCCTGCTTATGATACTGGGATAAAAATTACAGAATTCAATTCATGAGCAAGATTACTTAGCTTCATTGTTTCCAGTTACTTTATCTCAAATACATTTCTCTTGGTTCAAATCATCCCATTCCTTTTTCATTTCAAACTATGAAATCCTATAGCATACGTCTACATAGGATAGAGTCATAGTATTGCTACTATTGCATGAAATAAGTGGTGATTTATATCCCTAATCTACATTACATTCACGGCTCAGTCACGATATATTCCTGCTACTGTCTAGAACTTAAAAGTGAAATTATTATGAAAGAGATGAGATGATCAAACTCTTAATGGATTTAAAATATTATATGGCGAATTAAATTGGTTAATGTCAATATAATATTAATATGTCTTCTGTTCAGTAAGGCTGATTGTTTAAAATGGTTATTGGATAATGCTACATGCACATTTAGACCTTAAAATTGATCCATCTCAATTTTGATTATATTCAAGTGTGCAGTTGGAGTAGGAATCATTGTCCATCAATAGTCAGGGCTTTTTAATCACTCAGTAGACAGATATAAGTAGAAACTATATTTTGAATCCTAATTAATTATTTTAGCGTGTGTTAAGAGCAACCGAAAGTTTTCTTTTCAGTAAAGTAAAATTTTCTCAGTGTTCAGCTTAAATTGGCGCTCTATTTTTGAGAAATACAAAAGAGGCGACTACACTTCTTCGGCATCTTTCTTGTAATCATCATTAACTTCTTGCCTGTCTTCTGCATTGCGGTGATGAACCTGATAATTATGCTGTGAAGATATGAATGTTAAAATATACTGCGTTGCTTGCATACCGAGATAAGAAAGTTTTACAAATTGTACATATTTATACTTTGAAGTGGAGCAATTATACCGAATCAATTGCTACGTCTACAGCTAGGAAAATTGGTTCATTGTGATGCAGACGATACAGTACTGATAGCAGACACGGAAAAGAAACTACAAAACCTCCTACAGAAGGAAGAGCGATAAGAAGGGACTAAGCATAAACTACAAGACAGAATGCATGGTCATCAGTAAAAGGATGAGCCCGAAATGCAATTTGCAGGTCGGGACATTAAAACCAATCATGTGCAGAAATTTGAATATCTGGGAAGTGTTTTGAAGGAGGACGATAGATGCGACGCTGAAATCCGAAGACAGATTGGGATCGCTAAGGATGCATTCCAAAAGCTGGGCAGAGACGAGGAGCTGCTACATGACATCTGTCCTCCTATACGGCAGCGAATGTAGGATGGTCTCCTCAAAGATGAAGAAGAGACTTGAGGCAGCGGAGATGTGGTACTACAGAAGGATGCTAAGGATGTCATGGAGCGAGTGTGTGAGCAACGATGAGGTCTTAGAAAGGATGCAATCAAGGAGGAAGCTTATACTTAACATAAGGAAGAGGCAGATTAAATTTCTGTGTTATGTAATGAGAAAGGAGGGCCTGGAGAATATGATACTCACAGGTCAAATAGAGGAAAAAAGAGACAAGGGAAAGCAACGCATAACATACCTGGCGGGCTTAAGCAAGTGGATGGCAGAACGTAATCTGGGGGAGTTGGCAGAAGCATGAAACTTATTGAGAGCCACAAGGGATAGGGGTAAGAGGAGAGTCATGATCGCCTACGTCCTGAAAGGACAGGGCACATAAAAAGAAAGAAGTGCCGTACCAGAATATTCTACTCATTAGAATTTATCTTACACATTTATAAATCTACCATTCGTCCATGCAAATAATACTCCTGCCATTAGTGCTCCTGTAGTATATCTCGAGGTTTTTGACAGAATCAAAAGAAGAATCTGTAATGTAATTGATCTTGACTAGGCATCTGAACTTTCTCACCAACATAATGTGGCTTCCCTCTGTCTTTTTTACAAATATTTTCATGACAACTGTTCTGATGAGACCCACCCCGACCCAGGTACCTCGACTACAGGAATTTAAGGGTGTTACTAGATTGGCAACTACATCTTACCATTTTACTGTGAAAACTGCTAGATGCAACTGCCACTTCTATTCTAACAGTTTCTTTTCTCGCACCTCTTACCTGTGTAAATTGCTTCAAACTTTTTGCTTCCTTGCTACCTATGACCTTCAAAAATTTACATGCAATGTCAATCACCATCTTCTGTCTTCCTGAACCTTGTTCCTTGCTTGGGGTGAAATGATTAAGAAAAAGAAAGAAACTAATTTAGTTGCAGATGACTAAAACATTTTAATGCATAAATATTGAATATATTCAAATGTCTGGAAATGTTCAGTTATGAAAAATAACAATGTTTTATCGAACACTACATTTGCAGATTCATATTGATTTCTGGACTTTCTTACGCTCAGGATCTTTTTGTTGAATCTAACTAAATGAGATAGACGAATGTAAATCTGCTAAAAGTTTTTGGTTGCAATTTTTAGTGGAATAACTGCAAAACACTTTCCCCTCACCAGTTTATAGTAAGACGCACACAAATACATGCTGGGATTTCTTCCGAGCCAATAAAGTATTATTGGCTGGTTCTTGGTTTCATCTGACTCCGTCATGGTCTATCTTGTCTTGAAGCCAGAATGCTACTTTTACTTGTCTGAACTTACTCTTGCATGTCCACCCCAATTCTTAGTTTGTGAACTTTTTGCTATATTACTGTTACTTTGCCTTATTACTGTTAATTTGCCTTGTATATCTTGTTTGTTTGATTTATATTATTTTTTGCCCTGTATTTTACTTTTTCTTGTTTATTGCAAATTTTGTCAATTTTGTTTGTTTTCTAAATTTAACCATGGTCACTCACTCTACGAAAATAGTCATTACATTAATACTTATTTCGTTTTTATATCTTTCCAGTTGGGGTAAGTGCATTCAAGTACATTGTAGAACAATGCTCATGAGGTACTTCATTATATTTCCACAAACCAGAGCCAGCTTTTTGTCTGCCAGCTTATTGTCATTTGCTTTGCCATTGCAGACAACATTGTTAGAGGAGGCAATAATTAACAAATGTAAAATGTTTTTAAACTAATGGATGAAATAAAAAAACATTCAATTTGAAATTAAAACAGAGTTGTACTAAAAGCAATGAACCCATGACATATAAAAGACATTTAGGTCATAAAATTGTCAAACTTTACAAACACTGGCTTAAAACAATTCCATCATTCACAATAAAAAGAAAATCTATTAAGCATGCAACTTGCCACTGTTTATTCACAAGATCTTTTTATCATATGAAAATCTCTGCTAGGTTTGCTATTTCTTTTTTTACTTCCTGATATTTTTCTCTCTCAGCCATGACAATGCCCTTTGACATTTACAGATATTTAAGATCCACATTCAAGTCTCTTTCTTTAAAACTGTCTATGGCTAACTATAGATCTTTGACCAGAAAACTTATTTCCATGAACACATTTAATATGATGTTTCAAGGCTTTAGAAAATTTTTAAATAAATACTCTTTTCAAAGTTAGAAATGTATTACTTCACATTTTGCGTCTTTACATGGACATATGAAAAATCATTGAAAATATCTAATAACATTATTTCATATATATATATATATATATATATATATATATATATATATATATGAGAATGAGAGAGGGTGAGAGACACACACATACCATATCTGTGAAACTGAGTCAGGAAGATAAGTCGGAATGTTCTTTATTTTATTTATTTAACACACACACACACACACACACACACACACATATATAATTGTGCATTTGGGTAGTAATTCCTCTTTTATAAAAGTTACATTAAAAAACGACTGACAAGGTACTGTGGTAAAGTTTTTATTTAATTTTTCTTGTGTTCTTAAAATTTTCTTCTTTTCTAGACAAAAATTACTTAGAAATTGTCTGAATGTTCTGTATGCCAGGCGCTTTTGGCTATACTTTTGGCCATTATCAAGGATGATTTTATTTTTACTTTTAACTGAATGTATGGATTTTCTTATGTATGTATATAGAATTACAGAAATGTTTTATTTTCCAAACATGGTCAGCACATTGTGGCTGTGATCATAGTTGATATTATTGAGTGTTGGCTTTTTCTTTTTTTATTAATAATGCTTCCATTATTTTTAGCTATTTCTTACATGTGGATGAGGCTATTAGATTTATATTTCCTACAAGTATATGGCAGGTGGTGTTTGGTAGGTTTCCATGTGTATTTAAATGAGACTTAAATCAGCTATGGTCAGAGAATGTAATGTGAGTTTTCTTGTTAAGCATGTTGTACTATATCCAATATAATTATTTAGGAATTGGTTTGATCAGGTATATATATATATATATATATATATATATATAATTATTTATTTGAATATTACAACATAAATATGTTATAAAATCACGACAAAAGTAGCCATTTTGTTTCAACACTTCTAGTGTCTTATCAAGTGATGATGTAGAATATAGAATAAATAGGTTTATTCTATATTCTACATCGTCACTTGATAAGACACGAGAAGTGTTGAAACAAAATGGCTACTTTTGTCGTGATTTTATAACATATTTATGTTGTAATATTCAAATAAATAATTATATCTGCTCTACTCTGTATTGAGCACTCTTTAAAGAATATTAATTGTTGGTTATTGGATCTCACTCCGTATATACCAATCCTAAACTTGTATATATATATATATATATATATGTATATATATATATATATATATATATATATATATCAGATATTACTACCTTCTCATGACTTAAAGTTTTGCATGGACACCTAGATAGTTATTTGACTGTCTCACAATCTTCAGCGGTTAAAAGTGACAAGATATTCAATTCCTTATTAGAATAACTATCTGTTATTATTAATATAATTATTGCATAACTATGTACATGTCCACATGAGACTAGGTTAGAAAAAGGCAGTAATATCTGATCTTTTTTGTCTTATGTTTTTTATATTGGCTCTTTTTGTATATATTGGTGTTGACTGATATAGAATATCTTAAAACTATATTTTTATCATTTGTACAGGAACTTTATGACCCCTCATCTAACCAAGTGCTGGATCTTTCATGCTTCATAAAAGCATCTCTCATCCAGTCAGGCATGAGCACCCTAAAACCTATAAAGTTGTTTTCTGGGACCTGGGGCCAGAATCATAATGTTAAATGTTATCATATGATAATAGGTCAACGGAGGGAACTTATTGCTAAATTAATATGGAAACAATGTGGGATATGTAGACAGTAAGGAAAAAAAGTTCAATTAAATATTAAATTCTTTAATGATACAGTTGAAGTACAAATCTGAAAACAAGTACTCTGCCACTTAAAATGAATCACATTTTACCTAAGATCGATTTTGTTCTTGAGAAGTAAGGTTATCTTTCTGATAATGTCTGTTCATCGGGGAAACATGTCAAAGTAGAACTTTTCTAAACTGTCTTTTATACAGGGTGCGATAGATAAATTACATAAAAATAAGAATTATATTTTTGATTTCACATATGCATGTTGTTTGTGTTCATTTCTGATTTTGTTGACTGCACAATATAGTAGGGTCAGTTGGGCACCATCTATGAGAAAAACAGCACTATGACACAATTCACTCTACCAGAAATTTGTGAACGGCATGTTGTACTACTTGGCATTTGCACCAGAAGCTCCAATATATCCATTTCAGAGTGTTTGGGTGTCAATTTGAAGACAGCGCAGAAGATTCAGAAAGACTTGGATGAGTCTAATGGCAATTATGAAGGGGTTAGAGTGACCACAAGTGATGTAGATGTTAAACCGACATTCATCTTCCCACAGCACCTCAGACTCAATACGGAGGCCAACATCAAGTCCCTTGAGAAGGTAATGCTGCCCTGGGTCAAGAGGGTGGCTGCTGAAAGATCCTATGTCTGGTAACAGGACTCTGTAACATGCCACACAAGCAGGAGAACCAGTCATGGCTGTCAGACAATTTCTGTGACCACATCACCACTTACATGTAGCCACCTAACTTCCCAGACTACAACACCCTTGCATATTATGTGTGGGGTGCAGTTGAGAGAGAGAGAGAGAGGCCAACAAAACTCCTTGATAAACTGAAGGCAAGGATTAAGGCAGCATTCACCAACCTAAACGAGGAGATTGTGAAGAAAAGATGCAAGTTATTCCGAAGTCGTCTGGAGGCTGTGGTTGAAACCAACGGTGATTTTATTGAATAAATTTACCCTTTAATATTTCAAGATATTTTTGAGTAATTTTGGTAAATATATCTGTTAAAATGAGATGTCAGTGTTATTTTCATTTTTGTGTAATTTAGATGACAATTTATCACACCCTGTGTATATATATATATATATATATATATATATATATATATATATATATATATATATATATATATATATATATATATATCATACTGCTAACGTCTCCACCTAAACTCTGATATTTTATTTATTATGCAAGTAGATATGTTTGGCCATCATCGGGTTCACACTCCTCCCCCAAATTTTGGACAGGAGAAGAGATCTATTCCTTGTTTCCTGTTTAAGATTAGATTTCCGACTCCTTCTAAAGGCTCCTCATTCTCTCTTTTACACACTGTGCCTCTTTGCATCTTAATGGCATTATTGCCTTGCATTGTTTAATTAATACATACATACATACATACATACATATATATATATATATATATATATATATATATATATATATATATATATATATATGTCTATATATATGTGTATATATATATGTATATATATATATATATATATATATATATATATATCTTGTTGTTTACAGTTGCTCTCTCACAGATGTGTTGTTGCTTCCCTCTGTCTTTTCTACAAACAATTTCATGGTCACTGCACTGATGAGCTACTTGGACTGGTTCCTAAACTGTATAAATTTAAATGTGCATCTCAGCCCCACCCTTTCACTGCGAAACGGTTAAATGTAGCCGTCTCTTCTACTCCAATAACTTCGTGTCTCACACTTCATGTCTGTGGAACTCCCTATAATCTCCAAATATTCAAATGCAATGTCAGTCAACATCTCCAGATGCCTTGACCTATTCCCCATCCTTCTCTTCATCCTTTCCTCTATCACGCCTCTTTACTCTTGCTCCCACTCTCTATAACCCCTTGCATGCTAGTTGGACTCACGCCTTGCTTCGGGTGAAATGCTTAAAATATATATATATACATATATATATATATGCACACACATACATATATATATATATATATATATATATATATATATATATATATATATACATATATATATATATATATATATATATATATATATATATATATGTATATTATATCTGTTAATTCCCAGCAAGTTTCATTAAGGACAACTGACAAGATACTGTGATGAAGCTTTTTTTTCAATGTTTTCTTTTCTGCACGTAAAGCGTGTAAAAACTGTCTGAATGTTCTCTATATCTGTGTGCTTTCAGCTGTTCTATTTTCCATTTATCAAGTATGTTTTCTTGTTTTTAACTGGACACATATTTTATATGCATATCTATAGTGATGGGAATGTATTTTTAATTTCCAAACTTGGTCAGCAGATTGCATGTATTTATAGTTTCTTATATTTTCAGCAATTTATTTTCTAATAAATAAATAAATGCTAGCTGATCATAATGTTGGCTGTTCAAAACATGATCATCTTTAAAATTTCATATGTTTGCTTCATTTTATATAATATATTCTATATTTGATATTCTAAATATTTGTTTTTTAAAAACTTATAAAACCAGTTGTTTTCAGGCTATGGAAAACAAATATAAAAAATGTTTTAATTTTTTTATGCAAGTGAATATCATGAGACTATAAAAAATATTTTGCCTAAAACATGGAATGTGCCGTGCTATTTTTTGCATGACTGTCTCACTTGAATATGTACTTAAAATCATGGAGAAAAATTATAGTCATGTGATACTTATATGTATGCTCCTCTCTTATTAAAATTATTCTGACTTGCATCTTTGTTTTTTCAGTTTTTCACTTGAAAATATTATAAGTTATAAATATTTCCAATATACTACCAACTTTAAAATGTTTGTATATTACATATTTATTACATATAATATAATATAATTATATATATATATATATACATATATATATATATATATATATATTACATGTACATATAATATATTACATATTGTATATTACTTATCTATATTAGAAGAGATGATTCTCTGTCTGTCATGCCTTGTCTGTCAGTAATTTTGCATCTGTGTATGTAATATATGTGTATGTCTGTCTATATGCTTATTTCATTTAATATACACACAATCACATATATGCACATATATATATGCACACAGTTTGAAAGAGTTTGAAATAAGACATTGGAATAATGCATTTCCCTCCCAAATCCGTCTTGATAACTTCAACCCTGGCCTGAGCAATAAAAACAAAGTTAATGAAAAGAATTTTATTATTTCAACCCTAAAACAGTCACATAATTATAAGATTATTTTTTTTTAATTTTTCTAGAAATATTTTTGGGTTTATCATTGAATTAAAATATACATAGACACACAATTGTGCATGCCTAATTTAAATGAAATTGATATAGATATCTGTGTCATGATGGTTAATTACCTTTACACCTGGCAACAAACCATGTATAACAGGAAAAGAGAATATGTGTAAACATTTGAAGTCATTTTGAAGATTCCTGTATTTAAACTGAATATATTTTCTAACAAATCATTTTACTGTTGAAACAAGTAAATGTAGTCACATGATCTATTCTAGTAGTTTCTCACACTTCTCACTTGTGGAACTCTTTTCCAGTTTCTTGCTTCTCTTCCACTTATGATCTTCAAAAATTTTAATGCAATGTCAACCACCATTTTCTGTCTTCCTGATTCCTGTTCTTTTATCATCCTTTCTCCTCACTAAATTCCTCTCATTATCTTTCACTCCCAGTAACTCCTTGTATCTTAGTGGCATTATCACCTTGCTTGGTGTGAAAAGAAGTATTCTGAATGGACAAACAATTTAGATTTGAACCTTCATCATATTGCGATAAGGAAAGAAACAAGTCTCAAAGTATTATTTTTAAAATTGATCAATATTATATTTTTATATTTCTAAATAATGATAAATCCTAATAAATTCAGTATCATCATTTATCAGTATTTAACTTATATGCATTTTTTTAATTTTTAAACTACCAATGGATTTGATAAAAGTAAGAAAAATGTTGAGCAAGAAAATGATTCTCACTAAGTATTCTCCATGAATATTAAATAAAAAGCAAAGAGATCATTTGCATGAATGAATTTGAAGCCCTAACTGATATAAGCTATGAATGTAGATTGAATTTAACACTGAGCATGGAACAACCTGTATGTCTTAACTGTGCAAATAGAAATATTTTAAACTTCAGAAAGAAGAAAATAATTTTTTATCATTCAGCTAATCCATTTTCAAAATTCATTCCATTTTCACAAGATTTGAATATTTTTTTCAAACTTCATTCAGTGATCACACCCTTTTTTTTTTACTTGATATCACCACATGCAAGGTAGTAAAGCCACTAAGACACAAGGGATTACAGGGTGTGGAAGAATTAGGAACAGAAACATTAATAGTGAGAGAGAAGAGACAAGAGTAATCAGGAAGACAGTAGATAGCGAGAGTAGATTGATATTGCATTTAAATTTTTGCAGATTAAAGTTGGCTGGAAAACATGGAGCTGGAAGGGAATTCCACAAGCAAGAAGTGCGAGAAAAAGTGTTAGTGTAGAATATATGGTTACATCTAGCCAGCTCAACTGTAAATTGATGAGTTCTTGATGTCAGTCAAGTGCTGCACTTAAATTCAAAAACTCTGGGTATCATAATGAAGAGCTCATTTGAACAATTACCATATAGAAAAGACATTATGGGAAAGTGACTGAAGTCAAGCTGCCAGATCAGGACCAATAATATGGCTGATTCTTCTTTGGATTTTATCAAGAAGCTTAAGGTAAATAAAAAGGGTTCTGCAATATCAGTTTTCTTATATGGCAGTGAATGCTACTCAATCTCCTCACAGATGAAGAAGAGACTTGAGGCAGCAGAAATGTGATTATACAGAAGGATGCTGAGAATATCTTGAATCATGCATGTGATCAACAACAAAGGTTTAGGGAAAATGGAAACAAAAGGAGCACTTTAGTTTACATCAGAAAAAGAGAGGAAAGAGGGCTTAGAAAATTTGATACTCATCACAGAGATCAGAGTGAAGGCAAGAGGGACAGAGGAAAGCAGCACATGAGCTACCTAGCTTGAGTAAATGGTTAGCAGAATAGAGATTAGGAGAAACAGAAAAGAGACAAATTTTACTATGAGCTACAAAGAAGACAAAATTGTGGAGAGCCATGATTGCTAACACCCTGAAGGGACACGTCACACAGAAGAAGAAATAATTTGTTGTAACTCAGTCTTGCAGTCACATAGAACAGAATCCAAGTATTCCCAGCCTTATTCAGTTTCTGTTTCTTGCACTTGCATTTGTTTCTGCTCTCTCTCTTTTTCTTTCTCTCTCTCTCTCTTTAATGAATATATCAAATATACAATTATGAAAGAATAATTTTAAAATCAATCAGTGGAATACTCAGATTAACTGTAAAATAGACAACATATAAAAATGTCATGTTTTGCTTATGCAGTATATCGCAGAGACATGCTTTTGATACAAAACAAACTTCTTATAACCACATAAAATATTATGAATATGATTCAAACTTGATCTATAAGATTTATATTTATAAGTCTACCATTCATCCATGCAATGAATATTGCTGTCACATTTGTTCTGGTGCTATGTATTTAGAGATTCTTGATAAAATACAAAGAAGAACCTCCAATGTTATTGGTCCTGACATGGCATCTTGGTTTTAGTTACTTTCCTATCATCATAAATTATCTTCCCTGCAGTGGTGTGCAGAGGTTTGGCATTGCCTGGGGCCTACACCTTGATTGTATGTCCCTAAGACACAAGTAGTGGTGGGCCTAGTACTGAGAAATATGAGAAAGGAAAACATTTTAAATATGTGAAAACAGATGAAATAAACACTTTATTTCAAATTTCAAAAACTAAATTTTTCTTTTTCTCATTGATTGAATGCCATCCCAATATGGATGCCCAGGGCCACTGCACCCTCCACCCCCCCTTCTGAACACTATTTCTTCCTCATGCCTTTTCTATAAATATTTTCATAGTAATTGTTCCGATGAGTTTTCCTCTTTGGTACCTTTACTTTATAAACTTAAGTGTACTGCTTGAACAGTAACAAGGTTTATCATTTTACACTTGAAATGACAAGATGTAACCATAAGTTCTATGTTAATAGTTCCTTCTCATGCACTTTTTGTTTGTGGAAATCTTTCTTGGCTTCTAGTCAATACTTACCTGGCACATGTCATATAGGCATTATCATCTGTTAGTTGTGTCCCTGTCTTTGAGCAGAGTGTGACTCAGTTGTGGCTCTGTCTGCAGACAGAGATGCAGCTGAGGAAAATAAATATTGTACCCAGGGAACAGCAACTTCCCCATTGCACCAAAGTGAAGGATCGGTAGTCATACCAATATCAGTGTAACCAACAGTAGTGGGGGTTTGGCAATTTTTTTATCCTTGGCTGGGTGTACACATTTGGATTCCTCACATTAAACCCAACCTTGTGTCACATCCCATCTCAGTGGGGAGACAAGGGTAAATACATACTTTTCAGTCAACTTTGATCTTCAAAAATTTAAATGCATTGTCAATCATTATATTCTGTCTTCCTAATTCCTTTGTTCTCTCTCCTAATAATGTTTTCATTTTCTCATATTGTCTCAACATTCAGTTAACCCCTTGCATCTTAGAGACTTTGCTTAGGGTGAAATGATTAAAATTCAAGAGCTGACTTAATGTAATAGTATTAATTTCATTAAATATGCTGAAATTAAAATGGATATTTATTTATTGTAGTCATCATTGATGAAATAGATAAAATTTATTCAGTTTCCAAAGAATCATCTATTTTCACAGTGCAATAACAGTTGAAGCTAATAACAAATTGATATAAGTTGGACAAGCCAAGATAAAATGATTTCAATATTTTGACAAATGCTAGAACAAGATGAAAGCTGTCAAGACAATTTCTCTAATACACAAGTATATCTGTGTTTGCTATCATTTAAAACATGCACTAATTTTAATAAGCTTTAATTGTGGCTGAATTAGACACAGAGTAATAATGAAGTAAGGAAACAGGCAAGACTGCCTGTGATGAATGTTTTATTAGCACAAAACAATACGAAACCGAGTGTGTATTGAATTTGTTCATAGTGTGCCATGAAGTTGATAGCCTGTTGGGTGAATGGCATGGAAACATAATGATCTTAACTACTGGCAATTCGACTATAGATAAAAATCAGTAAAAACATATAGAAAGAATGATTGCCTTGGTAACAGTCAAACCACTACCTGCATATATGGAAAGGGAAAATGTCATCAGGAGCAAGTTTTACTGGAAATCAATTTAATTTGCTTTTTTGAAACAAAAGTTTTAATCTGAAACAAATACAGGAAGAGAACCAAAAAAAGATGAGACTAACAAATAAATGTTAAAGTTTCTGAGAATTTTAAATGCACCAATGGAATCAATTTTGTTAAGATGATGAGTGTGTGATTTTAAAATTATTTGAACAAATTGGGCAGAGAGAAAATGGCCAAAATTTAAACGCATCAACTTAAGTGTGCATTTTAGGCAATTTTAAGTCAATAAAGAACTGAAATAACCTGTTCTAGCAGTTTTCAGTTTTTGCAGTCTCTTTCATTATTGATGGTTACTTAGTTCTTATAAGAATTTCATCTCCACATTGCATTTGTTAATAGGAAAACCATTAAGAGAAGTTTTCAAAGATTCATGTTACTGCTTAACTGAGTGATTTACTGTGCTAACAGGTGATATTTACTTGTGCTAAAAGTTTATATACATGACTAATTCCACTAATTCTGAAGGTGTAAAACTACTCTCAAGTATTTTTGTATCATCGTCCTCGTCCTCGTCCTCCTCCTCCTACCCACTGACTTTTGTAATCATCTGGGGCTCCAAATACAGAAGCCACACTAAATCCCCTCCACAATGGTCTATCAAAAGCTTCCATCAGAAATTCTGGTACAGATATACCTGTCCATTGTTTGACATTGTCCAACCAGATTTTATGTTGGCTTCCTCTCCTACGTCCACTTTCAACAGTGCCTAGTATGATGGTCTTGCACAGGCTGTTGTGCATTGTAATGTGTCCAAACCAATGCCATTTTTCTCTCTTTGACAGTGGTGAGAAGAAGTTCCTGGTGGCCCACAAAACTTTCAACCCTTTTCTGCACAAACTGATTGGTTTTATGTTCCCAATAGAAGGTAACAAGAAGTTTTCTTATGCATTTGTTCTCAACCACTTGGATCCTTCTCTCTATTTCTGCCAACAGTGTCCATGTTTCACATCCAAATATAGGAGAATGGAGACTACCAGCAATTTATACAGTCTGTACTTTATTTGAAAGCTGATTTTGCTCCTCCATATTCTTGCCAATTTGGCCATCACTGCTATGGCTGCAGCAATCTGTGTGCAGATTTCTGAGTTGCAGGTACCATCTTTAGACAAGATTGTTCCTAAATATTTAAAATTGGACACTTCATCCAGTGACTTCCCATTCACTGTAATGTTAACAGAGGTCTTACTGTTTGGGCTATTCGCCATTACTTTGTATTTCTCAAAGCTGACCTCCATTCCATATGCCTCTGCTCTTTCAACAAGTTTGTTGGTCAAGTCCTGGAGCCCACTGTTACTACCTGCTATGAGGTCAATGTCGTCTGCAAAATGTTGGTTACAGACGGATCTACCGCCAATAGAGATTGGAGGATCATGGTCATCCAGAGTTTCTTGCATGATTCTCTCTAGAAATACGTTGAACAATGTGGGTGAATGTATGCATTCCTGTCTCATGCCGACAATTGTCCAGAAGAATCCTCCCATTTGATTCACAATTTTTGTATATAAGATGATAATTGCTTGTATTAAAAGTTAATATAATTGCTTCCATGCGTAAGTAGTGTAACAGTTATCAGTGAAGAAAGTGGAATTGACTTGCCAAATTCAAATTTTGACCAAATCTGTTTCATTCAGTTAGGGGCTTATGGCCACATCATGTTGAAACACCAGTTGCTGTATGATCAATGAAGTTAAGCAATGTCAAGCCTGGTCAGTACCTAGATTGGTGACCGCTTGGGAATACCAGGTGTTGTAAGCATATATTTACAGGTAGTGCAATATAAACAAATTCAATATGCACTGTTTTGGATTCATTGTTTGTAGTTTTCTTTGGACAACTATATTTTATTGTTTATGCTTTTCACAATTCAATTGTGCAACCTTCAGCCTTCCTCTGTGGTCTGTTGCATCCAAGAATCCTATTTCCGGAATACATGTGAATCTCTTCTAATACATATCACAACAGACACTAAAGAAAGGATACAGAATACAGAGCTGAAACATTATGAAATGTTTTGAATTGTTTACTTTTATGTTTCTTTTGTGTCATTGAAAGTTTCATTACAAGCTGTCTACTATTGTTTCCTTGTTTCATTACTGCAATTAAAGCTTATTAAAATCAATGCAGTTTTTAAACAGAAATACATTTGTTTATTAGAAAAACTTTTTTAGCAGATTTTATCTTGTTCCAGCATTTGTCAAAATATTGAAATCATTTTGTCTTCTCTTTTCTAGCTTATAGCATTTTTTTATTAGCTTCAACTTTTATTGTCTGTGAAAATAGTTGATTCTTGGTGTACAGAACAAGTTTGTAAATTAATGTGATCATATATATATATATATATATATATATATATATATATATATGTATATATATATATATATATATATATATATATATATATATATATATATATATATATATATTACAGCAAAAAAACAAAAATTACCTCAACATAGGTATAGTCTATTTCAAACTGTTCTTCATACGGCTATTGTCAGCCTCTAATTACTTGTCTCAGATTGTTGTTCTAAATTTATTTTCAAATTCAGTCTTCCTCTAGTCAGCGCCTTGTTAATGAAAATGGATTTGTGTTAGCAATTGGTGGGGGCATAAGGTATCTGATCCCGGGGGAAGCAGTCTGCATTTGGAGTTTATTTATGGCCAGGATTTTTGTTTGTAGTTTAATATCAGTTCCTACTATATGGTGTTTCTTCTAACAGCTCCGGAGTTTGTGTTTCTAGGATTCACAGTAAATAGTTTTTGTACTACCAAGCGATGGGGGATTTAAATTTAAGTCCATTAAGATTAATGTAATTTAGTTGAGTTATAGATTTATAGATTGTGAGTAATACCAGAGCACCCATGTATATATATATATATATATATATATATATATATATATATTGTTACGAGCTTGTAGCATATAGATGAACCACGGGTTTAAAAAAAGAAAACGTGGGATCTTTTGTCAGTCTTCTCTCAGGAATGGAAGCAACACAAGGGAGTCAATGAAGAACAGATGCAAGATGTTGGATTTCAAAATAAAACCTTTATTTATAGATACATAAACAGGTAAAAAAAGAAAATTCCTTTAACAAAGGGAAGGAGTTGACGTTTCCACACAAAGTTCTGATTCGCCGAAGCGAGAGTTCGTATGTTAACACAATATTTTGGTCAGCCGGCAATTTTCCTGGGTTCCTTTTCTTTCGGAAGTGTTCAGGGTTTCACAGCATCTCGTACAGGCGTTTCGTTGGTCGATTCAGTTTCGTTGCAGCACTCTCATCTCTAGTCAACAAACTTTGCTGTCTTCTTCATTTCAGTGGGCAGTCCATTTGGAATCGGGACGATTTTGCCCAGTGACGGGTACATGGGAGGATGGGGCACAGATCACGCTGTGTTTGTGTGTTGGCCAAAATTTCAGTCAATGCTTAGTAGGGTCTGATCACGGGAATCGCAGCAGGAGATCCTGATGGTGCCTGGAATTCACTTATGGTCAGCTTCCTGATAGCTGCTAGAAATTGGAACCTGGTCATTTTCGCATCAAGTCGCTTCAAAGTTCATGGACCCGTGGCTTGTGGGTGGAAGAGTAGGTAAAGAGTGAAAGAAGTTGTGAAAAGAAGAGGAAGGTATGGCTGATTATGGAACATATTCACTCACAAGTTGAAAGCATTGGATTTTATCTATTTTTATTTATCTATTTATTTTTGTTTTTTATACCTAACTAATTTTCAACAAAAATTTGGGATTTTTTCTTTGGGAGTGTTTTTTTTTAGCCTAACGCCTATATGATTAATGAAATCATATGTATGTCACAATATATATACCAGAGCACCCATATATATATATATATATATATATATATATATATATATATATACATATATTAGGTCATCCCATAAGTTCTGTCCGAATTTTAACTTTTTGTTAAAATGAACAAAATTTAAAGAGTATTTTATTATGTCTAATGAAGCTGAACATTATTTTTATATTTAGGTACATTTAAACTGAACAAATTTTATTTTAGAGAACAATAAAATAAAATTTTGTTTGATTAAAACCCTGCTAACATGGAAGTACCCGAGAATCATTTGAGGCACATAATGCTTTATGAGTTCAAGAAAGGAAACTCAGCAGCCGAAGCAGCTAGAAACATTCACTCAGTTTATGGAGAGGAATGTGTGAATGAAAGAACTTGCAGAAGATGGTTTGCAAAATTAAGAAGTGGAGATTTCACACTTGAAGATGAAGATCGAACCGGATGTACAGTTGAGTTTGATGAAAAGCTTCTTGAAGCAGCCCTTGAAGAAAATCCTGCTTTATCAGTTGAGGAATTGGCAGTGGTTCTCAGTTCAAACCATATAACTGTTCATCATCATCTTCAACAACTTGGAAAAGTTCGTAAACTTGGAAAATGGGTGCCTCATGAATTGTCTGAAAACAACTTCAAATCCCGAGTTGACATCTGCTCTTCTCTCCATTCTTGCCAACTTGTTTCACCTTTTTTGGATATACTTGTGACTGGCGACGAAAAATGGATCTTTTATCGAAATGTTAAGCATCGTAGACAGTGTCTTGGTAAAGGGGAAGGACCCCAGCCACAGCAGAGAAGGGAACTTCATGGGCAAAATGTTCTTCTTTCAATCTGGTGGGATTGCCAAGGAATAATCCACTTTAAATTCTTACCACCTAATGCAACAATTAATGCTCAAATATATTGTCAGCAATTAAAGTGTTTGAACCAAGCTTTGAGGAAAAAAAGACCTGCTCTAGTGAATCGAAAATGGGTGATGTTTCATCAGGACAATGTGCGACCACACACAGCAAGAATCACGTCACAAAAGATCGAAGAACTTGGTTGGGAGAAAATTCCTCATCCACCTTATTCTCTCGACCTTTCTCTTCAGACTACCATTTGTTTTGTAGCTTACAGAATCATTTGGAAGAAACAGCTTTTGTAACACAGGAAGAGGTTAAAACTGACAATATTTAGAAATTTTTTTAATTTTTGCCTGACAGTCATGTTTCTTTGGTTATCAATAGTAAATCTGGCATTGCTGACAAAGTTAACCTGGCCTTTCTTCTTGAAAATGACCTCCAATCTGAGGTTGACTGGGACAGGAAATGCCTTGTGAATTTTAATGCATCCAAAATGAAACTGCTGTTATTTACTCACCATAGAGAAACTTCCCTGCCGCCTATCAGCATGGGTAATGCTCAACTCTTGAGAGCACCTCACTGCACCTTCTTGGTCTCATGTTTTCCACTGACCTGAGGTGGAACAACTACATTGAATCAATAGCTGCATCTACTGCAAGGAAAGTTGGTTCTCTGTGTCATGCCAGAAAGTTTTTCTCGTCTAAGTCCAACCTTCATATCTACAAATCTACCATTTGTCCATGCATGAAATACTGTTGTCATATATGATCTGGTGTCCCCATTGTTTATCTTGAACACAGATATGCAATGTGATTGGTCCTGGCTTGGGGTCTTGATTCCAGTCACTTTCTCACTGATGTAATGTGGCTTCCCTCTGTCTTTTCTACAAATATTTTCATGGCATCTGCTCTGACAAGCTAATTTCACCAGTGCCCCGACTGCATGAATTTAAGCATGCTACTAAGGTGACATCTCAGTCCCACCCTTTTAATGTGGAAACAGTTAAAAGTAACTGCCTTATCTACTCCAACAGCATTTCCCGACAGTGGAACTCCCTTCCTCTTACTTCCCTGATAACTATAATCTTAAAAAATTTAAATGTAATATCAATCAACATCTTCTGACACCTTGCTCCTCATTCTTCTTTTTATCCTTCTCCATTCTTCTTTTTTCCTTTCCTCAATACTCCCTATACCCAGTCTTTTTCCTTACTTACACTCTCTGTAGTCCCTTGCATACTAGTGGCACTCCTACCTTTAATTTTGCACTATTTTGTTTTATGTTTTGTCTTCTGCTTCCTGTGTCTGGACAATTTTCCTTGTTTTGTTTGTAAATTCCTCTGCCTATACTTGTTAATTCTTGCTTCTTTGGCCAAAGAGTTTTGGTTTGGGTTCATTTCTTCTGCTGTAGCATTGTATTCCCTTACATTTCAGATTTTTTGTGCCCTCCATAATCTGGAGTGTGGTCCATTCTTGTTAGTCTTTTAGTAATCCTATGTCTCTTTGTAGTTTGGAGATCAATCAGTTTAATCTGATTTCCCAAGCCATACTAGTAATGCTTTTCTCCTAGCTAACAACGTTGCCTCTCACCATTCTTGCACTGGTTTAGAATAGGTCATTCAGCTCTGTTATGTTAGTACACTCAGTGTATTATTATTATTATTATTATTATTATTATTATTATTCAAACACTTTTATGTTTCCATCCCATAATAATGATAATTATTATTATTATTTATTTATTTAAACCTTTTTTGTTGAATATAGAATTCCAAAGAATATATCACTTGTTCACTTGGCTTCCTTGTTCAAGAAAATGCATTCAGAAGTTCCTACTGCTCGAGTCTATGAAAAGCTAGAGAGATTCAATTATATTCCCAGTTATTATTGCTCAGCTCAGTTAATGTAGGGAGAATTTATTCAGCATAGTTCTTATTTGTATCAATCAAATCGGAAATTATGTGTCTCAGGTAATAGCTAAAGTGACTTGGTTAAATGTCTTAAACCAGTTGAAGGTGTAGTGACCTTCTTTCTACTAATCCATTGGGTGGAAAGGTGTTTAGATTTATTCTAAGTTGTTCCATAAAAATAAAAATATTCCAGTGGTATTATTTCTTGGTATTGGTGTTATTTATGTGGATATTCTAGGCTCAAATCTGCATTGCTTGGAAACAAATTTTTTTTTATACCACTGACATTTCATGGAATACAACTTTTTCTCCTGTCTTCCATTTTTGAACTGCATCTCATTCGCTAAATATATTCCAAGAACTGCTGACAAGAATATAGCCAGCTCTCAGGAAATTTATTTTTTTTATTTATTTCTGATTATCAAATAAAAGCAGCACCTCATCTATTTTATACTGAAAATTATTTCATATATTGAAAGAATTGAATTAACCATGAAATATATCTGAAAGTATATTAGATAGTAGTTCTGTTTTACTTGAGAATATTCCTAAAAATGTCCTTATCTTGTTTGAGCCAACACTTCAAAACAGTGTTCATATAAACTTACTTTAATGATGTATTTTTAAGATAACTTTCATAATTTTTTTTATTTCGAGTCTCTGTTATGATAATTGTGTCTAATCTTGCTTTTGTTTGCAAACATCATATTTTAATAAATTCAGGCTAACTATATTTCCAAAAGCAAAAAATGTTCAACTTTTACTTTCAAGTAATAGGTTTATTGATTTGCTGGTTATTTAAAGCCAAGAAATATTTTAGGGATTGTAAAAATTTTTGGGAGATAATAATTTACTGATAAACTCAGTTATGTGCCATGCATGATACACACTTAGCTGATCATGTATCTTTCAATACATGACTGATGAGGCAGATTTTTTCCCACAGTAAGTTGCCATTTCTTTCTGCGGTAAACCAGTTGCCATCCAAGGCTACAGAACCTGGTCTGTCCTGCTATTTACCTATAGCTGAGGGGAGTTATTAGCACGTAAGTGAATGTAATGGATTTAACTGGAATTGGAATACTGATAAAAGACCTACTAATTAACCCAGAGACAGATTAATGCTTTTCCTAATGATATTTGTGCATGTGAATATAATGAACCTTACTGGAATTGGAACTTGGCTCTTCAATTTCTATTTTTAATACATTATCCATTACACCACCCATACATCCAAGATTACAGTTTCTAGGTACTGGACAGGGTTGATGTTGCTTAACTTCAGTGACTGTACAAGAACCAGTGAACCAATTGTTTCTTCTTGTATGTGCCATGTCACTTCAGGATGTTGGTGATCAAGGCTTGTCACAGTTTCCTGTGCTTTGTAGCTTTTAATAAATTTTGTCTTTTTTATCTCTCCTAAAATATGTTCTGGCATCAATTTTCCTAATTAAGTTATGCATTGTTTCTCTGTGTTTTCTTCAATCTGTCCTGCGAGTATCAAATTTTCCAAGCCCTCTTTCCTCATTTTATAACCTATGAATTTTAATTTTCCCTTCCTGTAGTTATTTATAAAGGGTCGTTTTTGTTTCTATTTTCTCTAAAACTTAGTCATTGCTCACATGTTTTGTCCATGGTATTCTCAGCATCCTACTGTAGAAACACATTTCTGTTACTTCAAATTTCTTCTTAATAAAAGTTCAAGGAAGGTCAGTAACAGAGGGTTTTATTCAAGACTTTTTTTATAGATTTCAAAATTATTTTACATACAATAAACAATGTAAGTATTTCTGCTATGGAATATTGTAGATTTTATAATCGCACAATTAATCAGAGTGCAAGAAGCATGGGCTATAAAGACCTTTATAAGACTTGAATAATTGAACTGATTTGAAACTGTTCCTATTTATGTCATCTGGTTGAACTGACATTAACCCAAATTGTCTGAAGGGTAATAACATCTCACAAATACAGAAACCCAGGAAATAAATGTCTTTACAAGATGAGCCACTGTTCATTCATCTCAAGATTGTGGTTAAGTTAATAGGGTTGGGTCATCTGCAAGTCACAGGGCAGACATGTTACAGCATAGGAAATGTGACATCCTATTCAATTATCTCAGTGTACTGAGTTGCAGTGGATAACACGTTTGGCATAATAACAGCCTGATGAATATTTCTGCTATGGATGCCCAATTACTGCTATCTTATCTGTATACAAATGATATGATCAAAGCGATGAAGCATGCAAAATATTGACAATACAAGGTGTGCATCTGCAAATATCATCACAGTGTTGGGGGACAGCTAAACATAAAAAAAATAAATCAAACCCATAATGAATGTATTCTTGAAGAGAGAAATGCAAATGATCAAGTTTTATATACTCTATAAAAATAAGCACTTGCTTTTATTATCATGAAAATCCTGATGATAATAATAATAATGATAGAATCATAGATACATATTTTAACTTAAATATACAAGTATGCACAGACAGTTCTATAGAAAGACTATAAATATAAAAGTATAATCTTTATCTATATTTATGTAGCTGCTGCTATGAATTTATTAATGAACTGTATTTATATCAACTATTTTTATCTCTACCAAATATAAATCGACATATCTTTTAAAACATAAACTAGAAGTCTTAAAGGATATGAGTTAATTTATATTTAGTAGAGAGAAAAAATGGTATCTTCAACATCCTCCTGTAGAAGCAAATTTCTGCTGCCTCAAATCTCCTCTTTATCTGTGTAAAGATAGTCCAGCATTCGCTGCTGAACAGGAGGAATGGTATTATGTAACAGTTCAGTAGCCTTTTCTTGAATTTTGAACAAAATCTTTCTGTTTCTTAATACATTACTTAGCTTTTGGAATGCATCCATGGCTATTCCCCGTGTGCCTTCAGATTTCAGTGCCATACTTTTATTTCTTGTGTTAAAACATTTCCCAGATATTTAAAATTTTATACTTTTTTAATTTTGGTATCTACAATTTGTAATTTGCACATTGCTGAGGGTGGAGAGGATATCAGGGACCAAACAGTTTTAGAGAAAATGGAAACAAAAATGAAACTTACTTAACATCCGGAAGAGAAAGTTGAAATTTCTAGGGTACATAATGAGGAAAGAGGGATTGGAAAAACTGATACTCACAGGACAGATTTAAGGCAAGAGGCACAGAGGAAAACAATGCTTAACTTAGTGAGCTTGAGTAAATGGATGACAGAGCAGTATTTGGGAGAAATAACAAAGGGACAAAATTTATTAAGATCTACAAAGGACAGGAAATTGTGGAGAGCCATGATCGCCTATATACTGAAGAAACATAGAACAAAAAGAAGAGTAATTTAACCCATTAATTTTCCTTCATAAAATCCATCATTAATTATAAAAATTGAAACAAAATCAACCATTAATTATAAGTTTTTAAGAGAAAAAAATCAATATTAATCATAGGGTTATAAAAAATTCTGTATTAATTATAGTCTTCTATAAAACATTTTTATTAGTACTATTTTTATTTGTTTTTAATTGTTTCATCCCAAGAAAGGACACAATGCCACCAGAATGCAGGAGTGGTTACCGGGAGTGAAAATGAAAGAAAATGAGAAAACTGAGAATGGGGATGATTAGGAAGGACAAAAAAGAAATGATTTAAGAAGACAAAAGATGGCAATTGACATTGCATTTAAATCTTTGAAGATTGTAGTTATCAGGGAAGCAAGAAATTGCGAGGGAATTCCACAGGTAAGATGTGTGAGAAAAGAAATTTTTAGAGTAGAAGTGGTTGTTGTATCTAGCTAGTTCAACAGAAAAATAGTGAGACCTAGGTGCCAATCTAATAACACAATTAAAAATAATTAAAATGTATGAATAAGTAAATATTAAATTGCCTAGGTTTGTTTTATAGATTTACTTTTGAGAGAAGTGTATTAAAAAAGAGGGAAGTGTATTAGTAAAAGTTGTTACATTTGTGTGTAAAAGTTTTTTATTTAGAATTGGCTCTAAAAAGAACTGCCAGAAATAACTGTCAGGGCAGGCTGTTGGTAATATATTTTTATCAAATTTAAAAAGTATAGTCGGATTTTATGTTCAATCAACAGAGGTGTGTTTGATCTACCCCCTAGAGTATATAAGAAAACAGATCAGTAAACACTGGGCAGAAGGTGCATTTAGATGGTGGATGAGAAAGAACGAGGCTGCACCAGAAGTGATTTGGATGTGACATGTGTCAGTTGGTGAAAGGGAGGCAGATGAACTTGGACATCAGACACAAAGCAAGCCAACTGGCTGCAAAACAGTTTTAGACTTCCCCATGTGAAAGTTGCCAGCAAGGCAAAGTGCAGAAAGGTTTCAGCATTCTTAAAACTGTGCCAATGAAAAAGAAGAACAAAAAAGAGAAGCTTTTGGCTGACCATGAAAAGGAAACTTTAAAAAGATTCTTCAAAATAGCATAATTCTTTCCAGAGTCTCTTGTGGGATAAGGAAAAGCCAGAGAAACATGGGGAAGCCAAGACAGAAAACTGAATGACATTGCAGATATATTTTGAAACATCCCAGAGACTCTCACAAGAAAAACATGTAGGTTTTTCATTTATTTATTAATAGGTGAACCTTCCTTTTTTCAACAGTTTTCATATCACCTTCTAAAGGATTTTTTTTGTCATGATTTGAATAATTGTCTCATAAATCTTTTTTAGAGCCAATAATTTCTATAATTTTGTTATGCTATCTTGCCTTGTTCATAATAAAGTGCATGAAAGGAAATTTTTGAGCAAGCCTTTTTGAAAAATTTGTATTTTGCTATATTGTTTTATATATGTGTAATCATGTTTGTACATTTCAAATTCTAAACAGTTTGGAGTCTTGTTTGTTATTGTATGCACCTTTTTAACATTTGGGATAAGATACGTGAGGTTCTGTTGTCTCCCAATCCCTCCAAGCAAGAAACTTCTTTTACTTCTGTCTATAATGTATTAAAGCCTAACATCCTATAAATGGGACCAGGGAGGTGCATACTATCCTCGACGTTCAACTGGGAATGGGATAACCTGATTGGGGGCCCCAGGCAGTGTATTGTGACCCTTGCCAACTTATCAACATTTGTTTTTTTCTACCTACATTTATATGCATCACAAATTAAATTAATCCCAGCAAACTATTAAAGGATGAAAGATGTTTGCTGATTTGACATTTTATTTTTTGTTCAAATCTGTGAATTTGTTTTCTTCATCCTGTCTTGCAAAAATCGCTATAGAAAAATTCACTAGATTTATTCATAATGTTGAACATGTTAAAATTATTCATTTTTTTAACAAGAAAACTCTCAAGTTGATGTTAAAAACTGCTGCAAAACATTGTTGATTTATTGAAGATGGAATGATTTATTATGACATGTCTCTAATTTAAGATGGTCTATTATGACATGTCTCTAATTTGTATTTAGATACATTGTAATTTTCTAATTGAATTGTTCGCCTATATTGTATATGATTCATTATTGTATATAATTAGGTTACAATAAAATTTGTACTTTATATGAATACTACCTTATAAAAATTGAGATGTTTTAGAATGAGATGCCCCCAATATCATAGGTCAGGGAGGGAGCATGAGACCCTTGCACCAGCCCTGAATAAGACTGTGGGCATTAATGGGCTATGATATTGTTTTAATTGTAAACAGAGTGAAAAAAGTGCAAATATTTTGTTGCCATTATTTTCTTATTAAACCCAAACTTGTTGCCAGGTCTTGTTAGGCTCAGACAGCTGAAACTTAAACAAAATGATATTTGAATTCTAGCATAATAATAATACAAACATTTAATATTTCACTGCTTTTTCTATGGTTTATTTATTTAAACAGTAATTATGTGATGCTAACTATTCATATATTTATCATTTTACGACCTTTATGCAATTAAAATCTTAACCTCTTTTAGTCAAGGGTCATTAGGTGTGTATGCATATCCTTACAATTGTCACCTCTTACTACCCCCTCCTTCATTCATACCATTTTTAACAGTAAATTTCTATTTTGAGTGGTGCTCAAGCCTTGTATTGGGAGAATTTTAATATAAAAAATGTTCACTTAAGAAATATTTAAATGCTACTTCCTACAGATAAGTTCCGGGTACATTTTGTGTATACTTGATAAGATCAAAAAAAGAATCAGAAATATCGTTGGTCCTGATCTGGCTTCAGTCACTTTCCCAAGGCCATAAGTTTGCCTTTCTCTGTCTTTCTTATAAATACGTTGATGGTAATTGTTTGGATGAGCTTTTTGCTATTGTACCTAGACTTTTTGAATTTAAGTGTAGTACTAAACTATCATTGAGATCTCATCAATTTACAGTTGAGCTGGCATAAGTTCTATGCTAATAATTTCTTTTCTTGTACTTCTTGCTTGTGGAACTCCCTTCCAGCTCCATACTTTCCAGCCACCTTTAATCTGCAAAAATTTAAAGGCAATGTCAATCACTATCTACTGTTCTCCTGATTACTCTTTCCACATTCAACTCATTGTCAATGTTTCTATTCCTAATTCCTTCACACCCTGTAACCCTTTGTCTTTAGTGGCTTTACTGCCTTGCATGGGGTGATAATGAATAAAAAAAAATGATTTATTAATCATAGAAATTTATATGATATACCTTTTCTACTTCCCCATTCTAAAACCATCTTAACCAGACGGGAGTGAGTAGGAAGAGGTTTGTTTTTTCCTTTCATTTACGGTTAATCCAGAATGCTAACCTTTCCTTCTCTATTTAAATTACCCTTTCAGTAAAGAAATCAACTAGTAAGTCTATATTACAATGTGTTTGATTCATTGTTTATTGCACAAGAAAATAAAAGGAGTAACCTAGCAATAAAAAAATGTAATCTGTTATCATTATTTTTCTTTTTTTGGTCTGGTTATCCAAAAAACGAAAACAATTATATTTATATAGATATTTTAATTTTCTTTTCTTTAGCCATTGTATGACTAATTAAAATATTACAAATGTTCATTTATTATTTGTGATAATTGGATAATCGATTCAGAATGCAAATACAGAATCCAGTTCCTTCTAAGAGAAAATATTCAGAAACGATAAACTATAGGATCAAAGCTTCAGGCATTTTATATTTAGAACTCTATTCAATTTCTTTAGAGACAACAGCCAAACAGATAAAATTGATTTCCATTATTGGTTTTATTTGGTTCCTGGAGATCTACAGCTAAGCAATATAACAGGCCCATTGCTACATGCATCTGACATCCATTTGGAAAAATCTTTATGTCACCCTAAAAGAAATGACAAAGAATGAAATACTAAGAGCACACTTTTAAATTTTACTCTGACAAAAAAAAAAAAAATACTGCGTATAAAGATTTTATTAAAAAGTCCACTCTGTTGCTTGAGAAAAGTAAAGCTGGTTTTCTGAAATTGTTTTCATGGCAACTTCTCTGGCAAGATTTTGCCCTGACTATGTGAATTTAAGCATGCTACTAGATTGGCATTTAGGTCCCACCCTTTTTAAATTTAACTGCCACCTATACTCCAACAGTTTCTTTTCTCGCACTTCCCACTTGTGGAACTCCCTTCCATTTACTTGCTTCCTTGATAACTTCAATTTTCAAAAATTTAAATCCAACCTCAGTTGCCATCTTCTATCTTTTTGTATCCTGTTCAGCTATTATCCTTTCCTCAATCCCCTCTATACCCAGTCTTTTCACTCACTTTCACTCTCTGTGTACTAATAGCATTCCTGCCTTACTTGGGGTGAAATGATTTTTTAAAAAAGAGGTAGAAAAATAAGGATTCTCATATAACATTCTCATCTGACATGAAGTGGAAAAACTATATTGAATCCATTGCTAGGTCAGCTACTAAGAAATTGGTTCACTGTGCCATGCGTAACAGTTTTTCTCTCCACAACAGTTTTTCTTACATATCCATAAATCTACCATTCATCCATGCTTAGAATATTTCTGCCACTTATGGTCTGATGTTCCTGCTATTAATCTTGAGCTCCTTGATAAAATCTAAAGAAGAATCAACAGTATTATCATTCCTGATAATGGTGGTTTAGCTTCAGTCACTTTCCCAACATCATTAGGATGCCTCTCTGTGCCTTTTCTATAAATACTGTCATGTTAATTGATGGATGAGCTCTTTGCTATGGCACATAGACATCAATCTAAGTGCAGTACTAGACTGTCATTGAGATCTCATCAATTTTTAGTTGAGCTGGTTAGATGTAAATATAAATTCTATGCTAACAGTATCTTTTGTTGCACATCTTGCTTGTGGAACTCCCTTCCAGCTCCATGCTTTCCAGCCACCTTTAATCTGCAAGAATTTAAATGCAATGTCAATCGCTATCTACTGTCTTTCTGATTACTCTTTTCTCTTCCTGCTCATTCTTAATATTTCTATTCCTAATTGTTCTACACCCTGTAACCCCTTGTGTCTTAGTGGCTTTACTCTTTTGCATGGGGTGATACCAATTTTTAAAAAATGACATTATCATGACATTATGATAAAATTTAGATTACTGTTGGCAATCTGTCCTGGAAAAAAGAACAGTTTATTATTTAAAACTAAAGAAAAGTTTAAGATGTTGTGTCTTTAAATAATGTAAATTATGATCAGTTTTTCCTTCTGCCAAAATAAAACAGGGTAATAAATAATATTAAATTATTTGTAGCAATTTTTCTCTAAATTGCTTATTGAAAATGTTTAACCCGACTTCTAAATTAACAATTACATGTAAGATGATTATAAATTAGTAAATTTTTGATACCATTACAGTTTTCTATTTTCCTCATCATTGTTATTATCACAATAGCCTACAGGCTTAGTGGATTAAAGTGTTGGTTTGTGAATTTGGTGATAATTTGTGAGTTCAATCTCTGGTTCAGGCTGTGTGTAGTTGGACTCACTGGAAACAGGTCACACAATAACTGATCAGTACTAAAAATAAGAACTAGATGAGATGGCCCTAGACATTGGTAGTGGAACAAAAACTGTCTACTCTCTTAGATTAAAAAAAAAGTTCAGTTTGGAATTCCCTGTAGATTACCTGGATTGATATACACCTGATGAAGGCTGGAAAACACAAAGACTGAAATGTTGTGATAACAATAACAAAGATGAGGACAATAGTCAGAATGTAAATAGTGCAAATATTCATTACAAATTTGCACAAAAATGATTATTATTAAAGATACTGCACACATTTGCAAAGTGTTCAACAAAGGTTAATAAGGAGAATTATTGCTGAAAAGTCATTGACATCAGTAGTTCTTGTTTTATACAGATTACTTTTTATACTGATTATCACAAGAAGTCAATTTTTGCTATGATCCAGAATATAATCTTAAGATGTGTACTTAATTTATAGATTACCTAAGTTACTTACCAGTTAGACTACCTAAGTTTCTGGGTTAATGGATAAAATATCAACATTTTAACACTAATTATTTAAATTATAAAGTTATATCATCAGAAGAGTATTTTTCAAGAATACACTTCTCAAAATGCAGTCATAATTTTCATTAAAATGTCTTCTTAAAAAAGAAGACATTGTAATGAAAATTATGACTCAAAATGGATTTGTAAAAGTTATTCTTTAGAAAAGCATAGCTTCTACCACTATAGCTATGAGTTAAATCACAAGCCAGTCTGAAATCTCTAGCTTAGGGTGGCATCTAGTCTAGGAGAAGGACTGCTTTAAAATCAAACTGTAGAGAAGGTAATAAGAAATCAGTTGACTATCTTTCCCAAGAAGTCATGGAAATTCAATGATAATAAATAAAAATCAATCTGAATTTCTGAAAGGACATGACATTTTAAAAAATTAATTGGAGTACATTCCTAAGAAATAAAATACAAGAGTTTATTTTATCGTCTGTATATTTTCATAAGGTTAGTGCCTGGTAAGTAATACCGTGAAGATTACTACTCTGAATATTGTCTCAAACAATTCCGTTGAATTTAGCCTTCTGAATATTAAGACAGTCTCTGATGATCAACTGCATCACTGAATAGTTATAAAACAAAAGGTACAAAATGAACTACCAATAAAAACAAGTTTAAAACTGAGTAAAAGTGACATGTTAACACCGAATATTGTTTTTAAAGGTGGCAAGTTAGATAGATAAAGATAATAGAAGCGAGCATTTGAAGTGGGTAGGTGTGAATGAAATGATGAAAACAAAGATAAAAAAACAACAGAAAACTTTCTCAGAGAAAATGAACTAATATGATTAGGCAGAACAGATATAACAAATAATTATATGAATGTAGTGAAAAAAGAAAAAACAAAAATGAAGTAAAATTGTGGGGGAAAAGTAAGAAACAAGAATTACGAATTCATAAAAGTACAAAAAAAAAGAAGGAAAATAATAAAATATGAGAAATATGCAGAAATATAGGCAAATTGAAGAAAATTGATGCTTTAATCATGAAACAGACCAATAAAGAGAATGTAGAGAAAACCAAACATTATCTTAATTAAATCCTAAAACAACAGCATTTAAAAACTTGACATTGCTATAAAATTATTTTTTGTAGGTCTTTAGGCATCTTCACAAGACCGGAAATCCAGCGAGCAGGCAAAATCTTTCTTGCAGTAGATATGGACAAAAATGGTAATAGTAATATTAACTATTTCCCCACAAGAAAACATTTGGAATTCTTTAACTGCGCAACCACTACTGCTTTTGGACAGTAGCATGCAGAAGTGGGAGGCAGAGGGTGGGACAGCCTCAAGCATCCAGTCAAAGAGTGAAATAAAAATTTAGTTTATATTTAATTTGAATAAAGTATTCATTTCATCTTTCATTTATTTTTACATATTTAAAATGTCTTCCTTTCTCACATTTCTCAGTACTATCCCTCCCTACTTGAGTCTTAGAGGCATACAATCAAACAGTTAGCCCTAGGCACCACCAAAAATCTCCAAACCTCTGCATGTAACTGCTTTCAGTTGAAATTTATAAAATCTTTCTCTTAAAACAATTTTTCAGGAAAATATGTTTTTCAAATCCAGTAACTGTTATCACTCTTTCCAGTAATGATAAGGGAGGGGGAGGCTTCCTTCCTAATCTTTTATTTAAAATAGTACGGAATGTCAACATGTCATTATTTTCTCTTCAACTTTCATGTGATATCCATTTTAGTTGTTGCTGCTGTTGGTAGTCCTCAAGTGGTGTGGGTTCTGTTATTTGGCACAGTTCATTGTTTCTGAATCTGTAGCATCAGTCCACAATGTTCAAAGAGGGATGGTCTTTATCAAAACCCACAGCCTTCCCTTGCTTAAAGCCTTTTTTAACCATTGATATGATAAAGTGGTTGCATACAGCTGACAGTTTAGATATTTCTGAACGAGTTTGGCACCATGCATGACATCCAAATTTTCACATTGAAAAGGCTATTAAAGAACATGACTTTTCAGGTTAATGTTTTGGTACTTCACTTGTATAGGCTTTACTAAACATCTTAGTTCTTATAACAGACAATGGACGTCCTACTCAAAGTCTTCAGTTGCAAAGTCAAACCATAAGAAATTATATCTTGATTGGTTATAATTTATCATTTTGTTTTAAGATTTTCATCAAATCATTTTTATTTAAATGATACATTTTATGAAAATATCAATTTAAGTCATATTGATCAATTTATATATGAATGCTTGAAATCCCTGCTAGAATATTTCACTTTAGCAATTAAGTTAAAAACCAGAATTAAATATTTATGAAATGTAATACACTGTACAATATTTTTTATCATTCTTATGGAATCAGTACATTTACAAGCCAAAATAGTTAAATAGTTTTATGTGGTAATAGGTTTACAGTACCTGAAGATTTATTAAAATTACTGAAGTTATTTTTACATTACAGTTGTAAGCAGAGTGCAATATGTTCTTTCCTCTAAATCACAGAATCTCAACAGCTGAATTGCTTAGGAAAGATAGTGATAATTGATTTCTTCATGATATTACAGCAATGACTTTTGTCAATAGTTTTATCATATACACATATGCATCCAGACTAGTAACAGGATTGGTTTCTTATACAGTTCAGGTCAATTCTAAGTTGGCATCTTCAGGTTGGATATGTTTTTTACTCTTCTTATTCCATTTCTTTTACTTTCTTTTAATTATTAGCATAAATTAATGTGTTAATCTAAAAGAATTTAAAAGGTATTTAATTTTATATTTTCAACAGTTGTTTGGATTAGTACAGTTATTTTTCAGAATCTTTGATATCACAATATTAATATCAATACAAGATTAACATCTTAAATCTCACTAAATTATATACATTACTTCCTCATATGTGGGGCTAGGGCACAGTATGACCAAAACTTCATGATACAGAATCCAGTAATTCCAGTATACTTCTTAAATATCTAAATCATTAAAAAGGTTTGTACCATAAGATATATGCTTGTTTTTTCTTGATACATGGTGTGCAATTCTGACATATGTGGTTCTTATTTGCTATTTTCAGTTTAGTTAGAGAAGTAAGGAATTGTTTAAATGGTTTTAAAAGATTTTAAATACTTTACTGACATTTATTTTTGGCTAAATTAATGCATAGACTTCTGTCATAGAAACAAATTAAAGAAACAAAGAAATCAGAAAAGATTCAATCAACATTTGAAATCTCCATGAAACATTAGACTGAATATTCTGAAAGTATCCTTGGATCTGTCTTTGAAAGAAACGCTTTTTCTTACAATACATCCTTTAAAATAGAGTCAAAGTTCTATATTGTCAGATATTTTGTTTAATATGTTACAGTCCTGAAAATTAGGAGAGCAGTAAAGAAAAAAGAGAGATAGCTAACAGAGTACAATAAAGAAATTCGAAAGCACATTAAAGAATCATCTGGGCACTCAAAAGGCGATTCCCTAAAATGTCCTCTAAAATAGAATGGAATTTTGTACTAGTAATTAGCTCAGGTTCAGATTAATATCTTCATGGTTGTTTCGAAATTTGAGTCCCAATTCTATTTGGAACTCTTATGTCGTAGTTGGATCTCTTCCATGTTAGCAGGCTTATCAATGTCCGTGTTCCCTAAGTACAGGTTAATAGATCCCCTGGGCCTCTTTTGTTCACTACTGCCATTTTGGATGATTAATTGTATTTACTATACTGAAGGTTACTGGTTGCAACATGTGCTGAAAAATTCTTGACCTAACTCATTTCCCACAATCTGACCAAATTGTCAAACATTAGATATTTTTTTTATTTTTAATCCTTCTTGGTCAGATTGAGAAATTTTGAGCACTCTTTTGTGCAACCAAACAGATGTTACATTGGCTCAAATACTAATGAAAACAATTAGAATTGATACACAGTGTGAAAAACTTATTGAATATCTCAGAATCTGAGTCATAAAAATTTATGGTATTTGTTTGTAATGCTAATATTTCACATAAATATACAGTCCTCAATTCAAATTAACAGTTCAAAGTAAAAGTTCCAGAAAATATAAAGAAAACATTGGTTGAATGAATGATACTCATCTGCTAATCTTTGTTTGTGGTTGATGCCATTGTATTCCATTCTTGCTGCACTTACTGTATTATGTCTAAATGAATTTTTCTTGGATTTGGTTTGATTGATGTAAAGGCCATCTTTTTTTAATGGTTCAAAATGATACAAACACAAAATTATCATCTCCTATGTGCCACATTCAGAACATAGGCAATTATGGCTCTCCACAACTTCCTATTTCGTGAGGCTTTTTTCTACCTTTGCTAAGGCCCCTGCCTCCAGTTCCAGCATGCATTCACACAAGCTCATCCAGTAAGTTGCTCTTGCCTTCAATATGTCCCATAAGGGTTACGTTTTCCAAACCTTCCTTCCTTATTATGCATCTCTGGAGTTTCAGCTAAAGTTTCTTGTTGCTTATATTTCTGCTGCCTCTAGTTTTTCCTGATCTGTGAAGAGATTGTCCAGCATTCCCTGCGTTATAAGAAGATGGATATCATATTGCAAGCCAGAAGTCTTTTTTTTTGTTTCTACTTTTTCTGTTTTTCAGCACCTTGCTTAGCTTTTGGAATATGTGTTCAGATTTTGATGTCACATTTTCTATCCTCCTTAAAACACTTCCCAAATATTTCAAATTCTTCACCTGCTTGATGTTGATATTTCCAATTTGTAACTCTCATTTTGGGCTTTTTCTCTTGCTAACGTCAATATTCTCTGTCTTCTTGCAGTTGATGTCTTTTTTCTCTCACTTTCTTCTACCACTGTTTAGGACGTCTTGTAGTTTTCTTTCTGAGTTGGTCATCAACACAGTGTCTTATATGTATCTTATATTGTTAAGATTACACTCACCAATAATAAATCCTGGTAGGGTTTCCAGTTACAATACCAAAGTCTTTATAGTTATATTATTTTATTCAAATACAGATACTTACATAGAAATTTCATTGCACATATATTTTTCTTAGATCCTGAGTATAAATATGAGCTTCCTTTAAAATTTTTACAAAATAGTTTGCTCTTTAAGGGAAGCAAACATAAAATTGAGGGATATTTTGCATTTTTATGTTTAGAAAACATACTCCCAAAAGATAGGTAATAATGGACTTCAGAAAAGTTCACATAATAGGCATGGCACGTACAATATTTTGTATTTCATTCTACCAACTCATATAGATCATTTTACTGATTTTTGATTTCTATTGATTTTTAACCCTTTTGTAGATTGCTGTAAGTGCTACACTAAGAAACTTTTTGACATTCCACACTACTTCAAGTAAAAGGTTAGGAAGGAAACCCACATCAATACTGGAAAGAGAAATAACAGCTATTGGACTTGAGAAACCTATTTTCTTGAAAAATTGTTTTAAAAGAGAAATTTTATAAATTTTAATCAAGAGTAGCACTGGCTACTCGGTCAGTGAATGCAAAATGTTTCCTTATAAGGAAATGTCTAATATTAGCATTAATAATAGAAAGGAAATGTCAACATATTATTGATGGACAGATATACTTCAGTGACAAAATGAGAAACTTTTATAAAGGCTCAACTTTCCTGTGGTTTAGATCAGGATGAACTGGCTTGTCAAAAGACTTCAGAAGTGAGGTGCTGACCAAGAGAGGGTTGAGTTTCACTCGGCTAGAATTTGCTTTTGATAAGCTGAATGATAATATCATTTACTATTCACTGCTTCAAATTCATTCAACTGCAAATACGATTTAGACATTTAGAGTGCATGTCAGATGTTACCAAATAGTCTGCATATCAGACTTGATGAAGATGAAGAATTTTAAGTGACAGAAGACAAATGTGGAAGTTGTCTTATAAACATGATTATTTTTCTGTATTTTTTCAAATAAGTGATGTTTTTGTTTGAATTTTTGAGATAAGGAAATATTATTATATACTTTGTTGTTAGTCTGAACAGCAAAGTAAATAATAATAATAATAATTAAAATAATAATAATAATAATAATAATAATAATAATACCTTCTCTCAAAGATTCCAGCAAAAATTATGAAATCATGCTGGTCTGAATAGCAAAGCATATAACAATAATTCCTCGTTTCAAGAATTCCAGTAAAAATGATAAAATTCTCAAAATGTTGGGGGTATAATAAAGAAGATGTGTATGCTTGTTAAAATAGTAAACCATATAATGATAATTTCTCATCTCAAAAATTCTGACAATAATTATTTTACTTTGGTTTATTATAAATTAAAATGGATTGAATAAAAGGTTTGATTCAAAATTCCCAAAAAGTTACCAAGTACAAAGTTAGATACCTGAAGAATACTAGGGATAAACAGAGCTGAAACATGAGTGTGATAACCAAGATGAGTATATTGGTTTTATTAACAAAACATATAATAATGATAATTCCTCATTTAAAAAATTACCAAATTTATCAAAAGTTCAGATGAGTCTTCTGGTCTGAATAGTAAAGCATATAATGATGATAATTTCTCGATTAAAAGATTCCAACAAAAATTATCAAATCCCCAAAACACTGGGAGTATAAAAACCAGGATAAGTATGTTTCTACTATTAGCAAAGCATATAATAATGGTAATTCTAGATATAAAAAATTGTAACAAAAAATTATCAAATCTCTGAAAGGTTCTGTGTATAAAAAGCATTAACATGCTGGTCTGAATAGCAAAGCATATAATCATGATAATTCCTCATTTCAATAATTCCAACAAAAATTATAAAATCCCCAAAATGCTGGAAACATAAATGTTCAGATAAAAAATGCCGGTCTGATAAGCAACATATAATTTAAAATTGATGACTTTAAAAGGGTAAATAAAACAGCTGAAAGAAAGGTGTTATGTCTATTTGCCAAGCATAATAATGGAAAGCAAATTTTTTTCTGCCACTTCCGAGATGATAAAGAACAGGATTGCCATGTACTTGTGCATTTATTCTTGTTTCCGTCTACAATTGTGATATGCCATTAACGAGACCCTGATTAAAATGATTGGGCAGACCATGGGGGGAGATTCCCAATAGCATTCATGCAGATATAAACCTTCATTTGGTTTGCTAATTTCCATTTTCTGTTGATAACAATTATACCATCTTGCACTTCCATTAATCTAAATTGTATAAATAACTCCTTTGAAGCTGTATCGTCAACTTGCATAATTTTTGTATGATTTGACAGGTGCACTTGCCAATCAAAATATTAGGAAGAAAACATATAATAATTTTGCCTTCAAGAAGTCATTAATGATTGATGATATCTCAGAATTTCAAACAAATATTGACAAACACTAAGTGTTTATTTTGAAATCTTTGAAGATGTTTATACAGAGAGAAATTTTACAACAAATCAGTATTCTTTTCAAAGATGAGAATGATCAGCAGAATCGCTTTTGGAGGTTTCATGTCTTTAACTGTAGCAATTATTATAAAATATTCTTAAAACAAAGGAAATAATATCTTAAATATTTTCATCCCTAGAATGAGAAGGTGGAAATTAAAAAAATTACAAAATTAAAAACAAAAATTTAGTATTAGCCAAATTCAAATGATGAATGCCTGAAATAGTCTAGCAAGAACCAGAAATTTAAATTAACAATTCCGATTACCTAAAGTTGAATTTCTTGGTTTCACTCAAAGCTCAGTAAAAATACGGCTCCTGAAAAAATGTTTTGGCTTTTAGTTTCGAATGTAATGATATTACCACATGCATTAGTACATGAACATTCAAACTGAAAATGTATATTATTTTACTTATATTATAAGCCTTTACTTGCTTTATGATGCATAGAAAGAGACAGTTGAAATTTTGGTGACACATAGAGAGGAAAGGAGACTTGGAAAATTTGACACTCACAGGACATTAAACATAAAAGGAATAGAGAAAAATAGTAAGTAATCTAACTAACACGCTTGAGAAAATGGATAGTATAGCAGGGACTGGGAGAAATAGTAAAGAAATAAATATTACTTAGAATTACAAAGAATAGGAAATTGTCAAGGACCATGATCTCCCATGTCCTAAAGGGACACAATACATAAAAGATTGTACAAATATCAGTTTAATGATACTGGTCATTTGCTGAAATAACTCAATATATCTAAGCCAGTCCAAATAAACATGACTTATATCATTTCTGTAGTCAATAGCCTTAAAAATGAGAATTTCAACAAGAGGAATTTTTAAACTTATCTACTTTATTATCATGTCGACGTGTACATTTCTAACTAGCCAGTGGGGTCTCTCTATCAGCCCCAGTGGGGAGCAAGTTCCCAGAGATGCGAAATAACCACGTCTGATCTGTTTGATGTGTAAAACTTAACTCCACAAAATAACTTTATATCTCACTAAACTTTCCACGCTAGTTTTAACCAATCAAAAAGGACTTCCTTTGTTTTGTCTACAACTTGACCCTAAAGGTCATCCTCAGAAGGTCTGAGCCAAAAAACACTGCCACTAAAAAATAATAGTCTGAAACTATTATTTAACAATATCTTTGTTCAGTGTTCTTAATATTCCACATCATTTCGTTCTGTTTTCATTTACCACACCAATTGCTTCAAATATCTTCCTTCTATTAAATTCATTTATCTAACTTACCCATTTAATGCTTTTTAACTCCTTTTGTGATATTCTTAAACAGAGTTTTCTTTTATATTCTTATTTTGCCAGTGTTTACATTTCTTTTCTCATTGTTCTCTGTTCAAATTTTTTACAATTTCAAATGTTTTCTCCTAAACTAAATAACTTTTAAATATCTTGTTTTTTTTTAGCTTATATCTTTTTTAGAATCAAACACAATCTTTATGTCTGAAAATTAAAAAAGAGTTATCATTAACTTTATTATTGGTAGTAATAACAAAAATCATTTACACCTAACAAAATGCATCAACCTGTAAATTACTGAAGGACAATGTATTCAATGCAAGCACTCAATATTTGAAAATAGGGTAACAATCGGAAATAGATAAATAAAAGTTCAAATGACATATCCTTTGACTTGATGGCTCACAGAAGCACAAATCTGCTCAGCAGTGTAAGATAAATCTATTAAATTCCCTTTTTACTTAACTATTAACTAAACAATAATGTATATTTATTTACAATATGCTGAACAATCCTCAAGTTGCATAAGAAAATTTCACACTACCAAATAAGTTATTGTAAATATTTATAATAAGATCAGATGTTGAAATCTACATGGCCTATTTTTCATATGCACATATCCGGAAAACTTTACTGATATTCATTGACATCTACATAATTAAATTTGTCTCATTATGTCCATGTCAGATTTTTATCTTCTTACTTGAAGCTCAAGCAATTTCTAAAATTATTCCAACTCTTAACAAAATGTCTTTGATGGAATTTCAAGTTGCAGATATATTTTACGAAGAGCTTAATTTTAGTATTTTGTCTTTGCATTTCCTCAGTAAGAGGAAAAATTTCATTACCAACTATGTTGAGAGTTGGAAAGTTTTAATCAGAGTTTTTGCTTTTCTGTTAAGGACAAATGAAATGAATATGTCTCTTTGGTATGAAAAAATTCCTTAAAAAAAGATAGACATTTTAAGCCATTGGTATTATCAAAGATTTTAATCAGGTTTCAAAGAAGCCTATGCAAGCCAAATGGACATGTCAGTGGTAATCTAATTTCAATCAATAGATCAGAAAACTAAAATAAACAAAGAGAAAAAAGCATAAATATTAGCTAGAAGAGTATAATACATTAAAGAATTACTTATATCATTTCTGTAGTCAATAGCCTTAAGGATGTAGAGTGTTAAAGCATTCTACAATAGGCATGAATAAATTAAAAATAATGACAGACATGTAAAGGAATCTATCATGAACAAATGAAGCTTAAATAGAAATTAAAATAAATTTACAAAGAAGTTCTAAGAATAATAAATTCAATTCATTAAGTATATAAATTTTTATCCTGTTTTTTTAATAACTAGAATAAAAAATCGGGCAACAAAAAATGTAAAAAATAATGAAGTTCGAAAAAAAATCAAAGTAAAAATTGTTTAACTATAAATCAAATAATTGCAAATATGATTAGCAGAAAATGAAAAAAATAAAATCAATAAAAATTATTGAACTGATAAGGAATGAGATAATAAAACAAATATGAACAATTAAAAATGAAAAATTAAAACTAAGTTTAAAACAGAAGTTAAAATTGATAAATTCAAAATCAGATAAAAAAAAATATGAATAAACAGATAACATGAATAAAGGGAAAAAGAATAAAATTAAAATAAGAAAAATTACAAAAAAAATAATGAAAATATTCAAAAAGTTTATCTTGTACAAAAATAAACATAAAAATTGCTTATTACAAAAGCTCATTTATGGCTTTGTTGCTTAATTTAAAAACAGTTGTGAAAAATCCCAGTGTACAAAATAATTAATTTAAAAATTTAAAAACTAAACTCATTAAATTAAACTAGTTTTTGTGACTGTTGTTTTACTACCAGATTTTTTTAACTGTACTGTCATTTTGTTTTCCATTTGGCAATATATCGATTGGTAAATTTCTCATTTTTATAAGGAAAATTAGTGTTTCTAGACAGAGAAGTTGCAAAAAATCCCAGTGTACAAGATAATTAATTTACAAAACCAAATTCACAAAATTAAGCTAGTTTTACAACTATGTTTTTACTAATAAAGTCTTGTTTTTGCATTTGGCAATATCTGGATTAGGAACTTAATCATTTTTATAAGGGAAACTAGTGTTTCTAGACAGAAACATGAGATCACTTGTCATTCTATATTAAGTGTTGAATACAATAGAAAACTCATTAAGGAGAATAAAATGTGACAATTGAACTTCTGTACATTCTTAATGTTTTTACTAATTCCAATCTTCAGTCTTCAATAGCTGTATTAAGGAAAAAGAGAAATTTATTTCTTCAGAAAATGGAAAAAAGTGTTTGTTTATATACCAATCACACACATTATATGAGTTACACATTTATAAACCACTTTTAATATTTAGAAAAGTAATGTATACACTATTTCACTAATATACAAATAAAATATAGTTGTCTACATGTTTCTCTTATAATTTGGCAACAGTTTTATAAATTTTACCAGATTTTCAAAGTTCCACATTATTAGTTTGGTTATTGAAACTCCAAGAAACATTATATTGTAATTAAAAATTATAATTACAGAAATTAAACAAAAATAAATGTTTATATACACTGATGTTCCCCAAGAATACATGGTCCATTGGTTGAAATAATCCAGTTACCTGGCCACAGCAGAGGTGAACAAAAACTTGGAGAATTGAGTTACTAAAGGGAAATAACTGAAACTAATATATCTAGAAAAGACATGGCACGTGGAATGAGATAATCTACCCCAGTGGATGGAATAAAACTTATATCACCTGAAGAAGGCTGGAACATACAACAGCTGAAACATCATGAATATGACAGTAAAGATGAGAACAATAGTCCTAACAACGTAAATAGACAAATGTTTAACACAAAAGTTTTAAACCAATGTCATCATAATGATGACAAAGTTATAAATACAACATTGTGAAATGCATATGCCATATTGAGACTAGATTGAAAAATCATTCAACCATTGGTTTTGTGAGCTTTTGTATTTCTTCACAGGAAACAGACTGCCCAACATATAGAATAACATTTCTCTCGAGAACGCTCTACAAATTTTCAATTGCATTAAGGTCAAGTTAACAAGCCCAGCATTTCAATAAATGAGTATTATTGCAACAAATTTTATTCAGATTTTCTTTAGTTTTCATCATAAAATGTGATGGAATATTCATATTTGTAAATGAAATAATCATGTTTCTGAAAGAACTTGGCTTCTTGAACCTTGGCTTCACATGTGCTTTCAAAAATCACTATATGCCTGAGCTGTCATCTTAATGCCATCTGGAACTCACCATGGTCATACAACTTCATCACCTATATTCAAACTTCCACCTTGTTGATGTCTCAAATCTGTTAGAGTATTTTGTTTCTTCTTGAACTATGTCTCTAGAGATGTCTTCAAAAATCTATGTATGAGCTGTCATCTTTAGCACTACCTATTATCTCACATCTGCCTTGTTGATATTTCAATGTAGCATGACATTTATCATTGAAAAGAAAATTTGATAAATCAGTCTTCATTTCATTTTATTTTCCTTATGGATATCTTTTAAAATGTCATTCAAGATTTTCAACAACTTTCTTGGTACCTACTGATCAATTTTGCAATTTCTTGCGTCATTTTACTTTTTGCAGGCTCCAGAACTATCAAACATTTCTCTTTATCCATCAAATCAGGCTTAGAACTTCTTTTAAAGCTACAAAATCATTATATTCTTATTAATTCAAGATTTTAGTCAATTCACCCCAAGCAAGGCAATAAAGATACTAAGATGCAAGGCATTAACTTTTAAATTCAGAACATTTCTAACAAATGGCTGCCATTTGTTTAAATTTGTGCAGATGATATAGATTTCAGTCTGTGCAGATAGATAGAATCTTTAGATTCACATAGGTACTTATTTATTGATAGAACATCAAGTGGTTAATAATGTGAGATAGAGAAGTCTTGCTGAAATTAACTTATTTGGATGATGAGATTGATTAAAAACTTGTGGTAACAACATCAAAAACACAAAGGAGATTAATTGTCTGAAAATAATTTAGAAAAGGATTTTGCAATTGATCAGAGAGCTCTTATAAAATGGAATTAGTTTTGTTCATGTATAGAGAAAATATTTAAGTTCATTACTGATATATATTAGTGAAAGTGTATATTTGAGCTTGGAATTCCACTCAAAGTAACATATTCAACATGCTTTCATTAGTTTCTTTACTATTTTATATGCCAAATATATAGAAAATAAAGTTATTTTTTCCAAATATACTATTTTATATTCAGTAGCAACATAATCTAAAAACCTAGAACCATAGAAGCTCTGCTGAAACTCAAATATATTCAATATCTGATTTTATTATTCAAGTCTGTTTTTCTGTCTATATTTCTGAGATGGGGACTTGTAACTATTTACTCTATTTACATTGTCCTTATCTTTATTGTCAGATTCATGGTGTTTCAGCTGTTGTACACTCCAGCCTTCTTCAAGTGATAAACATTGAAATTTCAAACCGAATTCTTTATTTCGTCCACTGGGGTAGAATGTTCTAGTTCCACATGTCATGCCTTTTCTGGATATCTCAGTTTCAGTTATTTCCCTTTAGTAACTCAACTCTCCAAGTTTTTTGTTCACCTCTGCTGTGGCAAGATATTGAACTCACAACCCTTTGGGGACACATGGCCCAGTGGATAAAAGCATTGCTTGAAGTAATCCAGTGACTTGACCCAAAGAGTTGTGAGTTAATTACCTGGCCACAACAAAGATGAACAAAAACTTGGAGAGTTGAGTTACTAAAGGGAAATAACTGAAACTGAAATATCCAGAAAAGGCATGGTATGTAGAACTAGAACATTCTACCTGGTGGATGAAATAAATGATTCAGTTTGAAATTTCAAAGTATATCACCTGAAGAAGGCCAGAATGTACAATGGCTGAAATGTTGTGAATATGACAAAGATGAGGACAAGAGTCCAAACAGTGTAAATAGTGTAAAAAGTATTTTTGCAATAAAATAACTAAACAGTTTACCTAACAAAATCTATGTCGGTAAAGTTTTCAGAATATACTTTATTATATGAAAACTGTGTAAAGTTCAATTTATGTTTTATTCCATTTTTTATGCTAATTTTCACCTACTACAAAGCCCAAGAGTCACTCAAGGTAGAGGATTACTGATAAAGCAGAAGTTCTTGGGAAGAAGCTGTCCAAGCAGAACTTATTAATGGAATACAAAGAGAATGATGATGATGATTCACCCTTGTGTACATGACATGGCGATTCCCATTTGTAAAGGTCAGGGATTGATGGGACTTAGGAATGTAGCTCATCAGAAGACATGACATGGAAGTTGTGAGAAAGCAGTGAGTGGCTCACAACATTTTATTCTGTGGGAAAGGGGTTGTAGGGTAGAAAATAATTCATCACATACAAGCCCGCATAGATGCTCTTGAACTCTATCAAGACTGGCAAGTGAGGGATGGGCAGCTTCAACCCACATATAGCAGCAATACTCCATTTTTGGTCTGATCTGGCTCTTGCAAAGATAGAGGGGGCAGTCAGATACTTATTGGATTGGTGCAATGAACCAACCATTTTTCCAGCAGCAAATATCAGATATATGTGTTCCACTTGATGCCTGGGGAGAGAGAACTTGTCCCAGTAGAGATTCAAGGCAAGATCCTCCTTGAGAGAAGACACATCCATCATGATAGTTTTTTAAAATAATACTTAATAAAATACTGACATCTGCCAAAAATTTTTTACCTATATTTTTAATAAGAATATATATTACAAATTGAAACTCACATAATATATTACTCATATAAATATAAGTATATCCAAAATGTTTTACCAACATCAGTTGGTTAATACCAATTTTACTGTGAAAACATTGACTTGTAAAATAAAATCTGTTAGTTTGAAACATTATGCTTGCTATTTTCCTTCTGGAAAAATTAAATTACATGCAAAAATTTTTGAACACTGAAAATCTGTTATACCTAGTATATTTTGAAACTTACTTTATAAATTACATGAAATAAAGCAAATTGTAAGCTATAATAACTGACACAGTACAACTTCTTCAGTAGTGAAAAACGGAAAGCATAAATTAACCCGTCATCACATTTGCTCTCAGCTACAAAGAAAAATGCTTTTTCATACTGACCATATAAAACACAAATAAAAGGTGTTTACCCCTGTTGATTAGGGTCAAGAAAATGTCAATGGCATTCCTGTACAGAGGGGTAAAACACTTAAAAATCAGACCACCTATTTATTGCATCTGTGACTACAATTTTGAGCCTCATACAAACCAAACATATGAACTATATCTGAAAAGCAATGGGACTGGTGTCACAAACAATTTATTTTAATTCCAAACAACAAACTACATGGTTTCCCCTTCAAAGTAATCCCCCTTGAGTCTAATTCACTTTTCTATCCTTCTCTGTCCGTCTTCTATGCACGGCTGGAAGGATTCTTCTTGGATGTCCCTCAGCTCCATTCTTATTGCCCTCTTGATGGCCTCCATGCCTAAAAAAAGGTCCCCTTGATGATACCCTTGAGCTTGGAGAAAAGAAAAATGACACCTGGCACAAGATCAAGTGAATAGGGAAGTTATTCCAGTATGGCAATGTTCTTGACCAGGAATTGCCAGATGCTCAGGACATTGTGAGAATGTGCATTATCATGGTGCAGCAGCCACAATTTGTCCTGACACAAAAGTATGCAGAAATAAATGCAATGGTTACAGAAAGCTAAGATTGCAGTTATATTCTCCCAAGATATCATGTCAGATGATAACAAAATCCACTTATCCCCCTTTCACCCATAGCTCAGCCAGTACACCCAGTCCTGTTACTTCTCAGACTTAGTATATCTAACTTTCTATTCATCAAAATGATAGAATTTGGCATTAAATAACCTGAAAAAGGCATTTGTACTCTAAACCTAAAACCGTTTCTTCTAAGTCTTTTAGTTACAAAAAAATGATTAGGCAAATAGCAAAAAAAATCAAGCAAAATCTATGAATTCTTTTTCTGGGTTGCCTGCAAAATCTACACAATAGATATGCTATTGACAGAGATCTTATAGAAATGAATTTTTTTTCTGCTTCAAATCTTCAGAAAATGTTTTTGAAGACACACACACACACACACACACACACACACAGATATTTATGTATAAAAAATATTAAGTTTGAGACACTCATCAATGTTTCATGATGTTTTGCTCATTTTGATCTCAATAAGAATTCTAAACTAGAACTTGAAGAGTAAAACATCATGAAACTTAGTTAATCTGTGATAAGTATCCTGAACTTTTAATATTTTTGCTACAATAATTATTGCTCTAGATATCGATTGAGCATGTTATTGACAAAAAATCTGTTTGCCTACATTCAATCATATAATATTATGTGCATCAATAGACACTATGCTGGATTGCTACATTTATCTCTGACACTTAATGCTGAAGGAGAGAAAAATATATAAAACCAATAAGGAGAGAGTATAAAGAGACAAGAGAAATAGCCACCACATGCTATACATATCCACATACACACATGCATGCCAACAAATTCATGCACACATACACACACAATGAAAGAAGAACCTCGTACCAATGAAAATTGTATAAATTATTTTAAACTCAATATAAAAGTGATGAAAAATGAGAAAATAAACAGTCAATTGATGCTATATCCTGACAAATAGATGGAGTGATTGCTGGACTGTCCATCTACAAAACTCTAGAGTCAAGATCCTGAAGATAACCTCAATCAGCTAAGTGAAAAATTTTATATTTGTATTAATGCTATATAAAATAATAAATAACTATAATAAAAATTATTAAATAAAATAATAGCAATTACAATGACAAAATCCTACAAAATAGCAACAATAATTGTAATTGTCAAAATAAAAACAACTGCCCACTTAATAATAAATGTCTGACTAATAATATATAAAGCAACTGCATCAAATAACATTAACACAGAAGAAAAAATCATATAGGAGCAATTGAAACAACTTTTAAAGAAAAATTTAATAATCATAAAATGTCATTTAAAATAGATATGCAAATAATACTACATTATCGAAATATATATGGAGTTAAAAAGAAAGATATACCAACTAAAATTAAATGGGAAATCATAAAAATGTACCCATATATAATATTAATAGGAAATATAGACTATGTTTAGAAGAAAAATTTTATGTAATAAATTTCAATAATCAAATTAAATCATCAAACACGAAAAATGAATTAATTGGTAAATGCAGACATTTTAATAAATATTTACTTCGCAACTTACAAACTAATATAAAATAATATAACAAATACAACAAAAAATAATATAAATTAAATAATAATATAACATAATATAATAAACACAATACAATACATATATATATATATATATATATATATATATATATATATATATATATATATATATATATATATATATATAAACAAAGATATACAGACATAAATAACAATGAAAAATAAAAATTACAAAATATAACAATTGAAAAACAATTATGTTTTTATGAAGGAACATGTGAGCACATATAAAACATGAACATGTATGCATCCATAATGGAGTTAAAAAAAACGAAAATATGAAAATTGGAAAAAATGCATATTCATTATTATTGGAAAGATTTAATATACAAATTAACCCCTTGAAAAGTGGATATATTACCATGAAACTTCAGAGTTGGTGAAAATTACAGGCAAGTAATTCTTTCATATATATATAAATATATTATTAAATATATATAAATATATTATTAAATTATCATTGCTCTATTTTTATAATATTGAGCACTATATGAAAATATTTGCTTCACTTTTAATTTTAAATTATATATATATATATATATATATATATATATATATATATATATATATATATATATATATATGGAGGGAGAGAAAGATAATCAGTATCATCATTGGCCACAGTGAGTTAGCTATTGAGCAAAGGCCATTCTAAACTCTTTCCATGTCAATCATAATTGTGCTATTCTCTTTCTCTGCCATGTCTTATTTGCAATTCACTATATCTCACTCCGCCATTTTCTTTCTGATCTTTTCCCACTTCCTTTGCTATCCATTGGACACCCATCAATTCACCTTTTGTTTCAGCTGCTTATCCTTTGTTCTTACTGCATATCCTGCCCACCTCCATTTTTGTCACTTCATCAATTCTATGATATCTCTTGGTCAGCTCTTGTATGGATCCATGTTGACCTTTCTTGATCTGTTATCCCTGGTATTGCTCTTTTCATTGATCTTCATACATTTCCGAGTTTGTTTTCAAGACGTTTTGTTAATTTCAAGCTGTTTTGTAACCATGCATCATAGCTGGCATTATTCATTTGTCACCTGTTTTGCATTGGCAAATTTCTTTTCATTATACTTCTATTTCCACTAAGTGCTTTCTAACCAATACTTATTTCATTTTCATGGTCTTATCACCTGCTCTAAACCGATGTATTATTGGGCTTCTCATTCTTCCTCCTCAATTCTCATGATCATTTTTCAAGAATTACAATTGAACATTATTTTCTGCTTGTTTGCTTTCCTTTTAAACCTACACTGTAACTTTCCTTATTCAAATTATTTCTTGTAATTTCATCCATGATTCTGATATGAGTAAAACATAATCAATATTAGATGATTCAAATACTCTCAGTTCCCTTTCCTTACCAGTTTATTTTCTGAAAGATACTTTTAAGGCATTCTGAAAACAAATGCATATCTCCATATTAGATTACCCCACTTATGTGCAAAAGAACTTCTAACAAGATGTATATAAAAATAGGCAACAAGTCTCATCCTCTTAATCCAAAGATTGCTATAGCAATAAAAAAGTTTTATTCTCTGAGGAGACTTTTCAATCCCCAGCAAACCTTATATTACATTAAACCCAATACATAGCATACAAATGTCCTAACCTTACTTGTTTACACACAAGCATATCTAACAATTTTACCAAACCAACAAAAAACTCTTGTTAAATTCTAAGTCTCTCACAATCTTTCATATATAATTTGTACATGCATCTAAACAAAACAAACAATTTTATCCCTTTTATATTCTTTCTATAAAGTTTGCTTAGGTAAAAAATATTGCTGTTGTTAATTGTATGTAACTGCTTTTATATTCATTCTTATTATCTTGTTTTTGGAAGTTCCCATTCCTTTTTCACCATCAAAGTAAAAATAGTCTGCTATAGTCTTTTGGTTTTTAGATAGTCTGATATTATTTAAGTACTGCTAAATTTTACCTGTTCACATGACATGTTTTCATCTAGAGTATTTGTTTTTAAGTACTTTTGAGAATAGTATATATATATATATATATATATATATATATATATATATATATATATATATATATAATATTAATGTGACAGGGTGATGCTTGCTAAGGTCTTCTCCTTTCTCATAAAGTAGAGATATTATTCTTTCACTGAAGATTTGAGGTACTTTTCTTTACTGTATACACCAGGTAAATATCTGTGCTAATTTTTAGTAGAATTATTCCACTGCATCTTTCAAAAGATCTGTTGCTACGCCATCATGTGATTTTTTGCATTTACCTTTTTTTTCATCTTTTGTTAACTGTGGGCTGTCACTAGCATATGCTGAAGGAATTGTTGGGGATATTTTATTTTAGAATCATACTTGCTGCATAATAACACTCATCCTTCAAACTGTGTTCCTATCTTTTGTGGCTTCCCCATCTCTGTTTTTCACTGCAAGCATTTCTTTATATGGGCTGCAAATTTTGCTTCAAACTCTTCATTTTTTTTTAAAGCTTCCACTACCTTTCCCAGATTCATATTTCCTTTTCATTCACTCCTTGATTTATTGATTACAGTATAATTCCACATATAAGGTGACCTTTAGATAAGATGAGGTAAAAAAATATAGTAAATTTTCATGAATTTATCCTATACCTGTATTATAAGATGACTGCTATAAAGATGATGTTATTTGAAATGTTATTACTGTATCCTTAGAAATTCAAAATAAATGAAATAACAAAACCGATTCTATGTCATGTTTTTCTTGCACACATCTCCTAAAAGGGAAACCATTGTTTTATTTATGTTTCATGTGATCTCTTGTGAATACTGATTTTTCCTAAAAGTTTTAAATGCAAAAGGGATTTTTATTTGAAAAATAAAGGTTGTAAAATTGTGTTATTATTTAACACCAAAATGATAATGAATTTTTAATAAGAAATGAATATCATGTTATTCTAAATGTTATTACTGATGTAATTAATGATGATTTTTGAAAGTTTAGTGAAAGATAAATTTTGCTGTGAATGCAACTCAATGCTTACATTTTCTCAGCTGAGCTTACATGGATACAAGTTGATTTCATTGATATGGAATTACGAATAGACAATTTACTATGAAGTTATGCCAGTAATATATAAGGTAGAAGTGGTTATTTTACTTTTATTGTCAGTTTATTTGGTAAGGTGAATCTTTTCATGCACGTTATTGGTTATCGCACCAAGGTTGAGGTTAGCCTTCCAACAAACATAATTCAGAATTTAAGGCTTCTTTTTAGAATGTAGTATAAGATGACCCCCAATATTTAAGGATGATTTTTGTGATTTAAAGGTCATCATATATGCAGAAATATATGGTGGTTTAATTATGCATTTTAGTTTAAATGTTCATAATAGGTTGGCTAGAAAGTCCCAACTCACTTAGGAAGCAGAAAGAAAACAACAAAATTTTATGGAGCAACACCAACATTTATTCTTCAAATTAAATATACTTAGACTATTATATAACAGTGAATTTTAACTCAGCACCTGAAGATTTCATTGTGCATGAAACTCAGTCATGCTACCAGTGAGGAAAAATGCATATATATATATATATATATATATATATATATATATATATATATATATATATATAATATAAAAGGTTCAAACACTAATATTCCATGGTTATAATTTATTACATTGGAATTGTAATCACGATCAAATTCATCAGATCTACAAATTCAAAAATTTTGAATTTGTAGGTCTGATGAATTGGATCGTGATTACGATTCCAATGTAGTAAATTATAGCCATGGAATATTAGTGTTTGAGCCTTTTATGTTATATTCACACTTTCCTGGACATTGAGTTCTACCTGGATTCTATCCTCTTGGGAATTTATGTATATAATATATATATATATATATATATATATATATATATATATATATATATATATATATATATATATGTATAAAAAATTTTCCTGTCTACTTTTCTGGATCGATAATCAAGTGGATTTTGACTTAAGAATCTGATGGCTTAATAATTGTGAGTTCAGTCCCTGGTTCAGGTTGTAAAAATTTTAACTCAGTGAAAATTGGGCTAGTAATAACTGAGCACTACAAAATAACAAAATGGGATAATCCCATCATCCTCCATTTTAAATTAGATCTCTTTCTGATTAACTCTACATGTTGCCCAAATGAGGACACTAAGAAAACAAAAATTAAAATTAAAAAGTTACTTTCTACGCGCAGAGGCTACAAGTATCACATCTGGCTCACAAAGCAAATCCTCTAAAAAGAAATATAAAATGCAACATAAAAGGAGTCAATTAAAACCATTGCTGCCAAAGCAAAAACGATAAGTCATGATTCACAACAGCTGCTTTTAAGAATACTGTTCATGATACTGTAGATTGTCACAGCACATGTGCATGATCTCATCATCACTACCAGTAACCTTGGTCAACTGACCCAACACATGCATCAACTCCAAGACTTAGCGACACTCCCCTTCCTCCAAGTTGGTTCCCTTCTCTGCAAAGAGACATTTCACTCATATCCTGTGTATCAGCAATGTAAAGAAATTTTTCTTAACAAATCTTGTCTTTTCTTTTTGCCCCTTGGACAGTACTTGTTGTTTTGTTCGTTCTCTCCTGTTACCATATGTGTGGTTATAACAACTGGTGTCAGAATAGATAGTGGATCAAGAAATATCTACCACCATAGATTAAATAAAGGGTTCAGTTCAATATTCTCTGGTGTCAATAACATTCTCTGATGAAGTCCTGAGGACACAACAACTGAAACATTGGGATAATAATAACAACAAAGATGAAGATATTTACATTATTTATGTCATTTGGACTGTTTTCCTCATCTTTATTGCCATATTCACAACATTTTGCTTGTTGTATGCTACAACCTTCTTCAGGTGATGTATGTTGAAATTTCATACTGAACCCTTTATTTAGTCCACAGTAGATTGTTCTAATTTCATGTGCCATGCCTTTTTTGGATATCTCAACTCTTAAGGGTTTTTGTTCAGCTCTGCTGTGGCCAGAACTCACAATCCTTTGGGTCAAATCACATGTTGAATTACTCAACCAATGCTTTTATCCATTATGTGCCAAGGAGAAATTGTTGCAATACTGTATCTCATCAATATAGACAGATAGAGATGGAGATATATTACATTTATTTTGTTTCTTTATAAATTTTAGCGATCAAAGATTGGAAATTCAGTTGCTTGGGAAATGCACTTTGTTCTGTATATTGTGACAGTATTAGTCAATGTTTCACCATTTGTAGATGACTTTATTAGGTTGGAGTCTTTAATACATTATAAGTCAATGAATGTTCAAAGATTTGAGTAATCAAATAATAAATGGAACTACTACTTTGATATTTACAATAAGTGATGAAGAGGCAAGGCACATATTAGGAAATATAATTTAGTGTTGAATATTTATAATATTACAATTCTATGTGAAATGTTTATTAAATTGATTTATTTATTAATGCTATCAGGACATTTCTTGACTGCTCCACTGGTACTCATCACTTCCAAGACCTTGAGTAATAATTCACGTTTTTTCTTTCTGATATAAACAGAACAGAAATTACCAAATTGTCTTTTTTAATTGAGATCCATAGCGCACTTTACAAAGCACAATACGGTATGTCTTAGATAATAGAAAAGATGACTTTATGGAAGTGGCTTGAAGGAGTTAGACATTTTGATTTTTTAGAAGTCAGGAATAGCAATAGATGATATTATATAAATAAGGAATTTGGATTCTAGAAAACTGATTAATATTGTACAAAAACAGTTAAAAATGGAGTTCTGACAATTTTGTATTTACAAATATGAATATTAAGAACTCAAATATTTCAAAAGCTATAATTGATTTCCAATAATTATTTCATTATTTTTTTTAATATTCAAAAAATTACAATGGATTTTTCTTTTTTTATCATTTAATGTTTGCTTTGAAATGAAACAAAAAAATTCTGATTATTTTTATTGTTTCATTGCATACTTAAATATTCAAAGGAATGTAAAATTTTCACTCATCTAAGTGATTTTTTATTGTCAAAATATTTTCCCTCACCTAAGTGAATTTTTATTGTCAAAATATAGTCTGATTTTTTTAATTAAAAATAAAATTGTTATAACAAGTATTTCAACTTGATTGTAAAGTTGTTTTATGTATGATAATCTAGTTTAAAATGTTTTCTTTGCAAAATGTAATTTCGTCTTTGATAGTTTGATAAAAACTTCTCAGCATGTTATTTGTGCATTTCAAATCTAAGATGAATGATTCTTTAGAAACATCCAGATACTGAGATTCCCATATTTAGTAAAAAAAATCAAACTCCTTTTTCTTTAAAAAAGAAAAATTATGATTCACACAAAATGTTGAGCCAGAAATAACCTGTCTTTCAAAACTAATTTCAATACTAATTAATTTCTACTGATAATTAGAAACAAAAACGTTGTTGAGAAGCTGACAGTTCTATAAGTTTTTATTTTTTAGTCTTCCCATGTTGACCAATGGGAAAACGAAAACAAAAATACTTGATATAAGCAACTAGTTCCAGAAAAGTTTTCTTATTCTGTATGACCAGCAGCAATGAAAACCTACAATGAGTAAGAACGAAATCAATGCTAATATTTTTATTAAATTCAATTTGGCTTTTCTTGTTCTTCCTGAAACTGTTCAATGCAGATTTTCTAAAACCTTTCAAGCCTAAAATGCAGAGGTTCTTTTGTGCACTCATTATATTTGTTGGCATCATCTAATTTGATTATCAAAGCAGCAACTGCTAAATTTCATAAAGCATCTTCTCTTCTAAATGACTTAGTAGAGAAGCAGCTTTTGAAATGTCATTCTTTTTTATCATAAATCTATGGATGTTCAAATCAAAAAAGCAACTGCTACACACTTCGGTGAATCGGCAGTCTTGCTTTAAATTTGTGGTAAAATTTACTGGGCAATAATTAATGAAGCATTTCCTTTAACCTTGTTTCTTTTCAAACAACAAATCCCCCTTTTTTAATATTCTCTTTCTCCTTTTATTTTCTCACTTCTTTTGTTGAACTTTTTTATCTATTTGTAGCTTTTTACCTTAATTCTTTTTTTAATTAATTTCTTTCACAAAACATTACCTTTTTTTTGGAAGATATACTTTTTTTCTACACTTTTTTGCTTTACTTTTCAGTTTTTATCTTTTATATGTATATAATTTCCTTATACAGCTTCTATTTCCCCTCTTTCCTTGCTATTCCTTTTTATTTCATTTTCTTATATTCTTTACTCTTACTTCCTTTAATTCTTTTGTCATTTTCTCAGTATTTCTTCTCCTTGTTTTTTTTCTTTTTCATTCACTTATATCTGCTTTTCTATTTATCAGTTACTTTTGTCTAATTTCTTCCTCATTTCTTCTTCCTTATTTGTTTTCTTTACAAATGGGTTCCTTAATTTTTCAGATTGGATCAACACCCATAACCAAACATGGTTATAGGGGCACAACATGTACTGCAGCTATTGCAGCAGCTGTGTGTCTAGGGCAAGATAGCCTGATGAACGCATCCTTATTCAAGCCGGTTTTTAATTCAGTTTTCTTCCTTCTATACTGATTGCCACCTGAAGGCTAGAGATCCCAGTCAGCTTGAATATTTACCTTATTGCCTGGGAGAGAAGAAATGGATTCATACCTTTTTCCCGATGGCATTTGTGTGAAAGTGAATGTAACAAACCCAGTTGTCATTTGAACACCAATTTCTCTTTCCAGCAAAATGTTACTCTTCCCCTCACATCGAATCTGAATTTTTATTTTCTTACTCATTGGCCTTCTGTTTTTATTTCTTTCCTTTCATAACACTGTTTTTCTTTTTACATACATTCTACTGCACTCATTTACCATGCAAGTTTTCCCCGATTTGTATTTCTTTAGTTTTCTGTTTTTCCTTATTAGCTTCTGTGTTATTTCTGATCAATTCAAAACATTAAAAAATATTTTCTTGTCCCCCAAAAAATTGTGGCAATGCCCAGTATGTTTTCCATGAAAGTTATTCAAAATAATAAATTTACCTTTTCGAAATGGTCACAGAATATGCTATTCTACATGACATGAATGGATAAAATTTGATTACTTTGCTGTAGCCTTCAACCATTCTGTTTTCATCACCACCATGGGAAATAGAAGGAAACATTCTTGACCCTGCATTTTCCTCTTTTTGAGATCATTCATCCATAACTTCAACTCTCCTCTTTTTTATCTTCATTTTCCTATTGAGATATAATTTTTCCATAGTGAAAAAAAAAATCAGCTCTTTTTTTTATTTGATAAAATCTCTCAAGTCATGGTTTAATGACAAAATATTTATGTATGCCACTTCACATTGCAACACATGGAAACAATAACTCTGACATCAGTTTCTATGTAATATCAGTGACCTCTGACATTTCTGTATTTTTCAAGAAAAATAAATTGCCAATATCACCCATAATGAAATATTGAAGCAGAGAAATTTGCTTTCACTGATCTAACTTAAAAATCCCAGCTGAATTAATGGTACTTTTCTATATGGAATCATTTTAGCAGCAACATTCGTTGCACAGAGAAAGATGATTTCCTAAATAGCCAGAGTCATATGCTTAATATCTTTGAGAAAAGCATTCAAAATATTCACTTCAGTGGAAATCTATAAAATATATTCAATGATAAATTTATATACATATGTGTGTGTGTGTTTGTTTCTCTGTGTGTGTGCACGCATGCATATATAAACAGAAATAAGAATAAGAAGCTCCCAAAAGACTCTGCTTAAGATTGCACACAGGACAAAAGAGTATTCTATGCCATATTTAATGGCAGGCCTTTAATATATTTAAAATCAAATTTCAACTGGGCAGTGACCAACCATGACTGCCAGTTTCATTGGCTTTCATGCAACCATCATGATTGCATGAAAAGTGTATGAAACTGGCAGTCATGGATGGTCACTGACCAATTGAAATTTGATTTTAAAGATATATATGCGCGTATGTGTCTGTGTAAATGAATATTTTCAGTTTTACTTTTTAAATGTATTTGTAGAAACTAATATATGTACCCAGCAACACACACGCATAGGAAACGACTGTCAATACACAAACATGTATTAACACTATGCAGGATTTTATTATGCAACTCTAAGTTTTTCACAATATAATTGGTATGAGCTGGAAAAATTTTCAGTATATATATATATTTATATATATATATATAAAGAGAGAGAGAGGGAAAGAGAGAGCTTTGTGTTGTATTGACATCTGTTCATTTCAGGAGGTGATGTTATTGTACAGTACATTATGCAACTGAGCTGTTATATAGGAATAAAGTGTCGCTGTCAACACTGGAGTTTGAACACAGATCACCAGTGAGCAAACACAGGCGATCCCATTGTGAATAAGTAGATCACATGATGGTAAAGGAAATATATATATGGGAATTAGGGTGGTGTCTAAATTGATCACTATTTCTACACTATCCTCTATTACTATACCGATTGCTATCCTCGATACTATTCCCTATACTGATCATTATTTCTACTCTATCCTCTATTACTATACAGATTGCTATCCTCTATACTATTCACTATACTATTTCTCTATACTGATCACTATTTCTACACTATCCTCTATTACTATACAGATTGCTATCCTCGATACTATTCCCTATACTGATCATTATTTCTACTCTATCCTCTATTACTATACAGATTGCTATCCTCTATACTATTTACTATACTATTTCTCTATACTGATCACTATTTCTACACTATCCTCTATTACTATACAGATTGCTATCCTCGATACTATTCACTATACTGATCATTATTTCTACTCTATCCTCTATTACTATACAGATTGCTATCCTCTATACTATTCACTATACTATTTCTCTATACTGATCACTATTTCTACACTATCCTCTATTACTATACAGATTGCTATCCTCGATACTATTCACTATACTGATCATTATTTCTACTCTATCCTCTATTACTATACAGATTGCTATCCTCTATACTATTCACTATACTATTTCTCTATACTGATCACTATTTCTACACTATCCTCTATTACTATACAGATTGCTATCCTCGATACTATTCACTATACTGATCATTATTTCTACTCTATCCTCTATTATTATACAGATTGCTATCCTCTATACTATTCACTATACTATTTCTCTATACTGATCACTATTTCTACACTATCCTCTATTACTATACAGATTGCTATCCTCGATACTATTCACTATACTGATCATTATTTCTACTCTATCCTCTATTACTATACAGATTGCTATCCTCTATACTATTCACTATACTATTTCTCTATACTGATCACTATTTCTACACTATCCTCTATTACTATACAGATTGCTATCCTCGATACTATTCACTATACTGATCATTATTTCTACTCTATCCTCTATTACTATACAGATTGCTATCCTCTATACTATTCACTATACTATTTCTCTATACTGATCACTATTTCTACACTATCCTCTATTACTATACAGATTGCTATCCTCGATACTATTCACTATACTGATCATTATTTCTACTCTATCCTCTATTACTATACAGATTGCTATCCTCTATACTATTCACTATACTATTTCTCTATACTGATCACTATTTCTACACTATCCTCTATTACTATACCGATTGCTATCCTCGATACTATTCACTATACTATTTCTCTATACTTATCACCATACAGATCACTACATGGATTACTATTCAGTGGTTACTTTTTGAGCAAGTATTATCGAGCAAGTACTATTAGTGTGAGTATTATTCAAAGGCATCTGACACTAGTATTGTTCAACGGGGTTACTATAGTTGTATTTGCAATTACAAAGTCTCTACTACAACGAGCATTACGAAAGTGACAACGAGTATTTGTTGACATCACAAAAGTGGCAACAGGTTTTTGTTGACATCACAAAATGGGCAAAGGCTATGGAGTTCTTAAGTTGCCCATATGTCAAAATCCTCTTCTCAGCATTGCTCGTAGTGTCCAAAGGAAAATGTAGACTAATAGAGTTTGGTACCAGCACAGTTGCAGGAATTGATGGAAGATGTCATCCAACCACCTCATGCACTCTGTTCTGGATCTGTGTAGGTTTTACTCCTTAACTTTCTCTCCTCCTGAAGATATAAACCAATAGGAGTTTCCTTCTCCTAGGCTGGTTGCTCACAGAGCAACAGATACTAATCTGTCCTGCTATTTGATACACATAGTTGGTAGAAGATGGATTCATGCCACTTCCAAAAGCTTTTCAGAGTATATCTTTTAAAACTAAAGGTTCCTTGAGGTGTAAAAAGAAAATGTCTGAATACTGTGTGTCATCGCCTCTGAAATTTTATGGATATATGCCAAAAAATTGTTCATTCATTTAGGTTTCATTTTGGCTTAAAAGTAAACACCTGGATACTTTGGTTCTTAGCCCCTGAAACAAATTTTATGGGTAAATTTCCACCATTTTATATTTTTAATTTCACATGTGCACATTGTTTGTTTTTGATTTTGTCAACTGCACAGTATAGTAGGGTCAGTTGGGCACCATCTGCGAGAAAAAGAGCACCATGATGCAATTCACTCTGCTAGAAATTTGGAAACAGTATGCTTTACTACTTGCGATTCACACCAGAAGCTCCAATACAAACATTTCAGAGTGTTTGGGTGTCAATCTGAGGACAGTGCAGAGGATTCAGAAAGAGTTGGATGAGTCTAATGGTGATTACAAAGTTACGGCAGCTTGGAAAACTCACTTTGATCATTCTGATAAGAAAAGGAGTCAACACACAGGCCTACAAGTGCCTCGAGGAGATAGTGCTACCCTCAGTCAAGAGGGTGGCTGCTGGAAGACCATATGTCTAGCAACAGGACTCTGCACCATGCCATATGAGCAAGAGAACCTAGTCACCCCTTACATATAGCCACCTAACTCCCCAGACTACAACCCTTTTGATTATCATGTGTGGTGTACAGTTGAGCAAGAGATCAACAAACTCCTTGTAACACCAGAGATGAACTGAAGGCAAGGAATATGGCAGCATTCACCAACTTAAACAAACAGACCAACCAGAAGAGATACAGGAGATTCCAAAGTCATCTGGAGGCCATAGTTGAAGACAATGGCGATTTTATTGAATAAATTTACTCTTTAGTATTTTGTGTAATTTTAGTAAAGATATTTGTTAAAATGAGAAGTCAGCGTTATTTTCTATTTTGCATAATTTAGCTGACAATTTATCCATCGCACCCTCTATATAGCGTATATAAATGTAAATAAATCATGAAAATTTTACCAATATTGAATAGTAAATATTAATTTAATTGTGAGGGGATTAACTGCTGATATCTAGTATTTTCATATTCATTGATTTTATTGATGTTTTTACTGTTTCGAACTTAACATTATCTTCAGGAGATTTTATTGCTTACCAAGAATCTTTTTTTGAACCACATTTTCCATTCTCATATGCATTTCTTTTAATGATGGAACACAAGTTTTTATTAAATTAGTTTCTGGGGAAACTGGATACCATAGCATTAATATGGTGTCTTTGAAACGTTATTTTTTCAAGATGTACAATGACTAGGTTTGCATATTATAAGCTAAAATTCACATGGGCTATATGTAAAAATAAAAGTATATTCTGAAAATTTTAACAACAGCCAATGGTTATAACCAATTTTATTGTAAAAGCATTGACTTGCATAAAACTCTACTCTACCTTCATGTTTATATGTAAATATACTAGCTGAAGTACCCATCTCACTAACTAAAAGGTTAAGACTTAGATCATGTCAGGCTATAATAACAGTAGAATGATTCCTTAGTAGGATGGTAAGCTGAAAGACTGTCAGAATCTAGTGATACAAAAATGCCAAAAAGTAAACCTACATAACTTCTAATACCAGAATGAAAGAAATGAAATAGACAACTCAGACATTTATACTTTACAATATCTTTGTTATTTTCATTATTCACATGTGTCAGAATTACAAATGGACATTGTATAATGCAATGTTGCAACTATTTTCTACATCTCAATGAATTGCTACATTTTCTTTTTTCAGAATAAATTTATGTTTTGTTCATAATGATGTATCAAGATGTTGACATTCCACACTACTTCAAACAAATGGTTAGGAAGGAACCCTTCAAGACTAGAAAGAGCAATAACAGTTACTAGGCTTGAAAAATCCATTTTCCTAAAAAATTGTATTAAGACTAAGTTTTTATAAATTTCAACTGACAACAGTACCGGTTGCTCAGCCAATGAATGATGACAGTTTCCTTTTAAAGAAATGGCTAATACTACCATCACCATTGTATATTTTTAGTGACACTAGTCATATACAGTTTCTGCATAATAATAATTAGTAGCGTAAATGAAAAACAAAATAGATTTCAATTGATTGTTCTTGCTAAATCTTCAACAATGAAATACTATAGAAAACTAAAAAAAATACTTTTAGGATAAATTGGTCTGTAAAATTGCTATTTCAAAGCACAATTTTTATTGTGTAAACATTAATAGTTTAAGTTAGAATCCTGCACTGAACAATGTTAATTGTTACCATAAAAGATATTTCTTTATAGCAGAAGAGTGGTAGAGTGTTTCTTTTCCAATGATGAAAAAAAACAAATTACATTAAAACCTTCTGGGAATGGTAATTATGCATGCTAAATATGAGGACTTTATACAAAAGAGTTTGGATAAGTATAGCAAACAAATAAACAAACTTTCTTTTTATATATATGTTAGATGTGAGCGTGTGCATACAAATTATTTTGTCTTTTCCATTTTACCCATATCCTTATGGTGTCAATTTAAACTGACATCATTTTTCTATATATTGCTACCATTTTATTAAAGTTCATATATTCTGGATTTTAGATGAATAGCTGGAAATTCTTCAACATATTTCAGTGAAATGCTCTCTTTTCATAATGATAGTTTATAAGCTTAGATATAGAGAAAAAAGAAAGTGCCAGTTTAAAATGCATCCAGGAGGATATAAGTTTACTTTTTATGTATAATTTGTTTGTTTAAATTTTATTCTTTAAAGAATTTGTTAATTTTACTTTCATTTTTTTTTTTACTTGAAAAATATTCAGATCTCTTTCAAGTACTAGATTTGAAATTGTCAAATCAACATTCCATGACTGTTGTCTTTGGTTTGATTTAAGCAAATTTTACTAAATACTTAGCAGAAGTAGTTAAGGACAGAGCTGCAGAATAGAAAGTCTTCAGATAAAGAATGCTACGTAATCTATGCTTCACTTGGCAATGATTGTAGAACATTAAACTAATAATTGTAGATTTTACTATCACAAGTCAGTTGTTATTAATTTGCATTGTGAAAACTTTCTACTAAATGTTTTAAAATTCTCTTATGAACAAATTGGTATAAAAACAATCAAATATACATTGTTCAGTTCTTTAATGAATTATGGTACCCAAAGTCTGCTGACAGTAATTCATTTTATATAAGAGATTTTGTAAGACTAATGCTGATAAAAATAAATTGGAATAGAATTAGGTATAGAAATATATATGCAGTTAATAATTCATAGGAGATATCTATAAGTGAAAATGACATACTAGATAACAAAACAATCAAGGAACTAACTGTACAGGATGGTTGTATGTACCTTAGCGTACTCATAGGTGACTCAGTAAATCATGAAAAAAATTAAACAAAAACAAATAAGAAAAATAATATTTGTGGAGAATAAGAAAAATAAACTAAATCATAGAAATTCAAACAAATTGATAGACACTCTGACATAACTGTTAGTGAGATACTCAGGACCATTCCTCGACTGGATGAAAGAACTCATAGGTGACTCAGTAAATCATGAAAAAAATTAAACAAAAACAAATAAGAAAAATAATATTTGTGGAGAATAAGAAAAATAAACTAAATCATAGAAATTCAAACAAATTGATAGACACTCTGACATAACTGTTAGTGAGATACTCAGGACCATTCCTCGACTGGATGAAAGAATTTTAATCAATAGACTGTGAAACTAGAAAACTCATGACAATACACAAGGCTCTACACCCCAAAGTTAATGTAGATAGATTATATATGGAAAAGAAAGAAGGTAGTGAAGGTATGCATAACCATCAAAAACTACTTCCAAATGGCCAAAATTACATAAAGTAACATTACAATGAAAATATTACTTAAAAAATGCTTGCAACAGGTGCAGAAAGTAATAAAAATAAGAAGCAAGGGAGGGAATGAGAAATATAACAAAGAAAGAAAAATAGGCAAAGAAAGGAAGAATTTAAGAATGAAATAGAATATAAAAAATAAGAGGCCATCTAAAAGGAAAAACAGAATTCCTCATCATTCCAGTAAATACTCCATCAAAGCAAAAACTGTCAAAACTCAGAAAAAGAGAAGATGCTGCTTCTGTGGAAAAAAAAGGAGTTGAAATATTAAACCCCATAATCAGTGAATGTATCATATTGGCTCCAAACGAATACAAAAGAATGTACAACTGGAATAACAATGGTCATAGAATGAGAACAGTGCAAACAGCTGACATCTGAACATGGAGACAAATGGTATCAAACTAGACTGCTCTAGAAAACAAAATTCACAAAATAATCCCAGTTTCAGCATCAAGACTGACTACAATGTCCAAGCAACATGATCATGTCTGATATTTATGAACAAAGAATGAGAAATACTTGCCAGATTATGGACATGGTTGTATGAGCAGGGAACATAAAGTTGGGTAAGAAATTGGAAAAATATTATGACTGGAAAAATATATAGAAGACGGTTAGAGGTTTATCCAAAATATAGATGCATTTGTAACTGCCAAAAACAATGGAATGGAAATTGGATAAACTGGAAATCCAAGGAAATGTGGAGAGGGTACAGATAATGGTGTTGGATATTTGAGGAGACTTCCTGTCACTCAGTCTTCAGCTATGGCCACTGAACATCTGCCATAAACATGCAAAGGCAGGAATCAATAATACGTTTGGCAAACAAAAGTGCAAATGACACAAAATCTCAAGGATTAAAATTGTTTCACTGTTTTTTCACTTTCATATAAAAATTCTTAATTCTTTGATGCCGATCAATTAATTTGAATAAATTTTGACTTGTCAGTAATGCAGCAAAGGAGATGTTTGCCTCCTTTTTAAGATAAAACCAACTGCTGATATAGTGTTAGATAGATCAGTGTTGATTTTTCAATATGGTTTTATTAAAATAATCAGCAAAACTATTGACTCATATACATCAATTCATTTAGAAATTAGTTTTAAAAAAATTTCAAAGGAAATCTATAAGATGAATATTAAATTTCATAAAAGGAAATAGTAAATTTGAAATCATGGAAATTATTTTGAAGAGACTCATCATCTAACTGAATTTTTTCATCACCTGATGGATTTAAAAGCAAGCCTTGATATATAAGAAATCTGTCATCCAGACAGAAATTCTTAAAGTGACTTTTATTTTTTCTCAATTTCAAACTTTCATTGACAGACACATTTAAAATCTGACCATACATTCTTTTTAGAAAAACAAAACAAAAGTTTTCAGTTTTTGTACAGAGTATTTTAAGAGATAAAATTTCAAATGTACAATTTAAGCAATAACAAAATGTTTTTATACAGAAGATGGAAAGTGCTTCACTGAAATTTGATGGTGCATTGATGCCTTCCAAAAGCTAAGCAAAGTATTAAGAAAGAGGAATATTTCATTAGAAACAAAGAAAAAAGTACTGAACTAGATGTAATATCAGTTCTTCTATATAGGAATGAATGCCAGACAATCTCCACACAGATGAAGATACTTGAAGCAACGGTAATGTAGTTCTATAGAAGGATGCTGAGAATACTATAGAGTGAACATATGAGCAATGATGAGGTTTTAGAGAAAATGGAAACAAAAAGGATCCTTTGTATGAGAAAGAGACAGGTGAAATTTACAGGGTTCCTAATGAGGAAAGAGGGCTTGTAAAATGTAATACTCACAGGACTGATTGAAGGCAAGAGATACAATGGAAAGAAACACATAACCTATCTAGTGAGTAAATGGATGGCAGAACAGAGAGAGATAACAAAAAGACAAAATTTATAAAGAGCAACAAAAGGTTGGAAATTGAGGAGCCATGATTGCCAACATCATGAATGAACATTGCACATAGAAGATGTAAAGAAAAGATACATATGGAATATCACAATATTTCTGTAGTTCTGAAAACAATCTGACACAAAGCTCATAGACCGAGACAAAATCTTTTTTAAATTGAATTAAAAATATAATAATTCTTCAACTATAACACCATTTGTATGTTCAGCGTTTAGCGATTAACTTATAAACATGTTGTTCTTAAAAGAATTAAATACAAGATTTTAAAATATAAAAGCGAATCTTGAAGGATTATTAGAATAGAAGTTCTAGTTAAAGAAGAATATTAAAAACAGGAAGATTTCATGAGAAACAAAGAAAACAGTGCTGAACTTACTGCTATGTAATATAAATCCTCCTACATGGTAGTGAATGCTGGACAATTTCTTTACAAATGAAGAAACTTGAAGCAACAGAGATATGGTTTTACAGAATGATACTAAGAATACAATGGGCAGAATATGTTAGGAAATGTTAAGAAAAATGTAAACAAAAAGTACACTTGGACTTAGAATCAGTAAGTGGCAACTGAAATTTCTGGGATACAATGAAGAAAGAGGGCCTGGAGAATTTGACACTCACAGGAAATATTGATGGTGAGAAGGACAGAAGTAAGCATTGAGTAACCTACTTAATGAGCTTGTGTAAACAGATGGTAGAACAGGAATAGTAAGGGAACAAACATTGCTTACCCACTACAAAAGAGATAGAACGCTGTGGAGAGATATGATCATCCATATCCTGAAGGGATATAACACATAAAAGAAGAAGAGTCATTGCAGTTCCAATGTCATTTTTAAGGCAGGGATTAAGTGTGAGATATTTGATGGGCATACTGAGCAATTCAATAGAGAAGGAAGAAGAGAAAATGAAAGGTTTTACTCATTTCCTATTATATATTGAATAAAATATTCAAACAGTTCAGTATCTTAAATTCATTCACTACCAAACAAATCCAGAAAGTGTTTATTGTAAATTGTCCTATCCCAAAATAAGATTATATATAAATATATATTTACTATATATCCCATTTTGGCTAGAACTGACCTTGTATGAGGAGTCAGTCCCGGTGATATAATCTGTCAGTATTCATTTTTGTGTCAGCTCTGAACAGTGACAAGCAAAAGTTTGGTGATGACCGGGGCCAACTCCTTGATTGTATGCCCCTAAGACTCAAGTAAGTGGCATATAGAGCTTAGTACTGAGAAATGTGTGAAAGGAAGACATTCTAAATATGGAAAAACAGATGAAACATGAAATAAACACTTTATTCAAATTAAATACTAACTTTTTATTTCACTCTTTGATTGGATGCCCTCATGATATGGATGCTCAGTGCTTGTCACACCCTCAGCATGGCACTGGCCCTGAAGTTTTATTATGTGATGAAAACCGTTTATTATATAAGAAAGCCAAACCTATAATAATTAAAAACTTCCTTGTTTTAAGGACTGAGTGATAAATATACATATTATCCCTCATATATATATATATATATATATATATATATATGAGGACTTTTCAGTCCTCGAAACAGGGAAGTTTTGAATTATTATAGGTTTAGCTTTCTTGTATAATAAACAGATTTCATCACATAATAAAACTGTATATATATATATATATATATATATATATATAATTATAATATTTTTTGTTTTAAAAATATGATTCCTTTGCTACATAAGAGTTCTCATGTTTCAAAAGCGAGAGCCGAGACCCCTAATATAATTTTTGAAATTATGTTGAGTTAAGGTGCCTGGACACGCTTCCTCGTCAAGCGAGAATTTGGGAATAAGCTATCTTTTGGTTACTTTAACTCAACATAATTTCAAAAATTATATTAGGGGTCTCGGCTCTCGCTTTTGAAACATGAGAACTCTTATGTAGCGAAGGAATCATATTTTTAAAACAAAAAATATTATAATATAAGCTCTACTTCTGTGTGGAGCACTGTCTTTTTGAAAATAAAAGCAAAAATACTAAGGAACACCGGATTATTTACCTAACGTGTTCTTTCCTATTTTTCTGCATACCTGCATATATATATATATATATATATATATATATATATATATATATAATATTAGGGTAAACTGGGCTTTCATGGCTATGAGTCTAATCTCTTCTGATCTCTTTCTCTCAAATGGGTTAACATGATATTTTTATTAAGCAAAGAATTATAGCCTAGCAACTTCCAGTTCTCAGTCACTGCACAAATAAATTTCCAGATGAGGATGAATATTAAAGAAGCATTCATTTTTTTAAAAATTAAACTTAAAAAAAAGGGTGAAATAGTTTTCTTTTTAAGCCAGAAATGTCGTTTACTGTTTAGTCAGGTATCGGTGGTTGTAAAAATATTGATTCATATTAAATGATTCAGAAAAAATAAAAATAAAAATGTAAAATATGCCTTCGGCGTATAAATCTGATTATTTCTAAATTCTTTATTCTGGCAAAACAAATTGGTTCAATTCGCATTAAGGATTTATTTCCTTTTATTAAATTTCTGATAAAGATTATTAATTCAAATATTCAAATTTGGTCAAGTATATATAATTATAATATTGTTTTCAGAAAGAACATCTAATAAACGGATATACTTTATCAACAATGCATTCATGTTTTCTTTTATTTAACCATCTCACCTCAACCAAGGCAACAAAGCCACTTAGATGTAAGGGGTTACAGAGTGTGAAAAATAAGAGGAAAAGAAAAGTATTAAGGAGAGGGAATAATAAAAGAACAGGAATTAAGAAGCAAAAATCATAATTGGCATTACATTATTCCATACTTATGTAATGACAAAAATTCTAGAAATAGTTACTATAATAAAAACATCATTAGAAGTATATTTACATAAGTTTATCTACAGAAATTTTAATTTTGTTTTTCTTTTGTGTTTAAATGCAATGGCTGACATAAAAGAAAAAAAATCCATAATGGATAACTTTTCATGTTCTACTGAATGCTAAAGCATAACTGCCAGCCATTGCATTTAAACACAAAAAGAAAAAAAATAGTAATGGATAGCTACACATAGTTTTTGCCTTACCAGTTGCACCCCTGATGATGATCTCAGAAATAGATGGAAAGTACTTGGGAAATAGAAATAATTTTCACTGTTACAGTGCATTTCTTGCCTCATTCAATTGTATTATACAGAAAAATATTCATCAATATGAAAGGATTATGATTAAAATAAGGAGACATAATTTTTGTAATTTATTCAATCAGACATATATATATATATATATATATATATATATATATATATTTTTTTTAAGCGTATCACCGCAAGCAAGGCTGGAGGCCACTATCACACATGGGGTTACAGAAGGGATGGAGGAAGAGCAGATAGGAGTGGTAAAGGAGAGGATGTGGAAAAAGAGAAAGACGGAGGGTCGATCAAGGCAAGGGGGTTACAGAAGATTTGGAGCGAGAGCAGATAGGAATGAAAGATGAAAGGATGTGGAGAAGGGAAGTGGATAGATCAAGGCAACTGGAGATGACGATTGATGCTACACTTAAACCGTTGGAGATTGTATTTGTCAGGGAAACAGTAATAGGGAAGGGAGTTCCATAGGCGAGATGTGTGAGACATGAAGCTATTGGAGTAGAAGAGACATCTACATCTAACAGTTTCAACGGTGAAGGGGTGGGAACGGGATGCCAGCCTCGTAGGATGTTTAAATTCATGAGGCCTAGGGACAAGCGAAAGCAACTCCTCGGAGCAATTACCGTGAAAGTACTTGTAGAAAAGGCAGAGAGATGCAACATCACGTCTGTGAGAGAGCGACTGCAGACGAGATGACAGATCAGGGCCAATCACATTGCATATCCGTCTCTGGATCTTATCAAGAACCCTGAGGCAACCAGCAGGGGCCCCAGACCATATATGGCAGCAATACTTCATGCAAGGGCGAATGGTCGATATGCCAGGTGTAACAGCAAAATAGTCCCATTGTCATATTAAGGATTGAACTATTGTATCTTAGAAATGATTAAAGATCTCTTACTGTAATTCTCCAAGGTTTTTATAAGACTATTAGAGTCTACTTTGAGCAATAAGAATGTATAATTACTCTCCAAGATTAACAGAAGAATCGTGACAAAATCAATCATAAATGAAAAGGACATGTTCGTCATTAATTAATCATAGCTAAGGATCAGAAGCTCATAAAGGATTGAAATAAAGTTGATATATATATATATATTATTCCAGGATCATTTTCCAACTTTTTCAAGATGATTTTCGCACTCTCTACCTTCTAATTTTCTGTCCTGGAGTAACAAGGTATCTCATAGGTTTCATGCATGATTTAATTTTCAAGTCTTTTTTTCACTTCTCTTTGGACTGTCATAGGTGAAACTCCTGTCTCATGTGCCAAATGTCTTATGGATTGAGTTGGATCTTTTCTAATTGATCTCTTTTAGCTTTAAGTTGAAATGATGATCCCTTTTCCTGTTGTGAGCTCCTGATCCAGTTTTCTTCTCTACTGTTTTCTCTTTTTTAAACTTATTCCCCATTCTCTTGATGGTTCTTGAATGGAAGCCAGAGTATGAATGTTGGTACCATTACTGTAGACCTGAATGATGTTTACCCTCTCACTACTGCCCAGTTGAAAAGACAGTGGGTCAGAATGATTTTAACCTGTGTTCTCGTTCTAGCTGAATAACTCAAAGTGCAAATGTGAATGTTTTATCGAAGGGTGGTAACTTTAATTTTTATAATCGTAATTATATTTAAATTGCATTTACAAAAAAAGATTCACAACTATCAATTACACTAATTTTTTGTTTCGCAATTCACCCCTGAAGATGATCTTGGATGAAATTGAAAGTACTTGGAAAAATAAAATTAATGAAAAAAACCATTGTGCCTTCCTTTAATGAATCTAATATCAACATTAAATCAATCAGAGAATTTGAGATTAAAATAAAAATAAATAGACATATGTCCAGATTATTCAACCAAACATGCTTGAATGAAGACATACTGCCTATATATATATATATCTGTATCTATATATATATATATATATATATGAATATAAAAGTGGACATTGAAGTCAACACTCATAGGCGACAGGCCGTTTCATGCTAGACACAATCATCAGGCAGCCTGACAATTGTGTCTAGCATAAAACAGCCTATTGCCTCTGAGTGTTGACTTCAATGTCCACTTTTATATTTTATATTTATATTTACATACACTCTATCTCTAATATTGAGCACTTTATCCCATAAATATAGCACACATTAAAACTATATTTCTTCATATATATATATATATATATATATATATATATATATATATGGATATATATATATATATATATATATATGGATATATATATATATATATATATATATATATATATGGATATATAGATATATATATATATATATATATATATATATATATATATATATATATATATATATAGATAGATATATAGATATATATATATAAATATATATTATAATTATTTTTTAAACATATGATTCAAATTGCGACACACTAATTACTATGTTTCAAAACTGGTCATCTGTATTCAAGTTTAAATTCAATATTAAACCTTAACTTTTGGATGACTGTTTCATCCTCAAACAATGTTTGGAATAACTAAGCAACAAAATATTTTACTCATTTATAGTTTTGAAATGAAGGTGTAATCTGGGGGTTAGTGTTTCATTATCAAGGGCTCTCTACTTTGATGAAAGTAGGGGTGTTTGTTATATGTCAAGTTTTTGGAGTCATGTAAGGTTGAGTCGGGTTTTTTGTCTGGCTACAATGGCTAATTTTATCAGGCTCTGTTGTTTTTTATTACTATCTGCTAAAACTCTAACTGATTGATATTGTAGTTACAGTCCTTTTTGTAAAACTACACATTATCAAGTTTCTAAAAAACAAAAATTTATTAAGTCAAAGAAATGAAATAACATTTTTTTGCAGACACCACCAAATATTCACCTTAAATAATTAGCATTTTATAAATCAATAAAAAAAATAACAATAATTTCCACAATACCATATAAAAATTACAAAATACCATATAAAATCTATTAACAAATTCAATTAAAACAATAGGTTTAAAAATACAACCCAATCATAATTTTAACACCCCTTTAAGAAACATTAAGTAAAAAACAAATAAATAAACACCAAAAAGGACCGAAAATACAACATCAATCAGCTAGAGTTTTAGCAGATAGTAATAAAAAACAACAGAGCCTGATAAAATTAGCCATTGTAGCCAGACAAAAAAACCCAACCCAACCTTACATGACCCCCAAAAACTTGACATATAACAAACACCCCTACTTTCATCAAAGTAGAGACCCCTTGATAATGAAAAACTAACCCCAGATTAACCTCCATTTCAAAACTATAAATGAGTAAAATATTTTGTTGCTTAGTTATTCCAAACATCACTTGAGGGTGAAACAGTCATCCTACAGTTATGGTTTAATATTGAAATTAAACTTGAATACGGATGTTCAGTTTCAAAATATAGTAATTTCTGTGTCGCGATGGAATCATATTTTTAAAAAATAATTATAATTTAGGCTCTTCTCCTGTATCGAGCACTGTTTTTTAGAAATAAAAACAAAAATACTAAAGAACTTAGGAACATCAATCTAACAGTTCTTTCCTATTATATCAATACACACACACACACACACACACACACACACACACACACACACACACATACACACACACACACACAACCATCCTGGGTAAGATGATAAACTACGTCCAGCAGCAAGTCCTCTGATCAGGAGGTTTGAGGAGTGTGGAACCACCTCTTAATTGCTGATGTTCTCAGGTCCACCCTGACCTGGGCTGGTAGCACCTGTTAGGGTCCCTGCTATGGGCAAATAGTTAACACTCAGACTACATCTGCATCCTGAGTATGACGATAAACTACATCAGTGTCCTGGGTAAGATGATAAACTATGTCCAACAGCAAGGCCTCTGATAATACGTTTTGGAAAAAATAATGTTGCCAGCTGTACATTTTTGAAAAAGTAATATTACCAGCTATATGTTTTTTTGAAAGAATAGTGTTGCTGGCTATAAGTTTTTGGAAAAATAGTATTACCAGCTATACGTTTTTGAAAGAATAATGTTGCCAGCTGTGTGTTTTTGAAAAAATAATATTACCAGCTATACATTTTTGAGGAAAAAATATTAGCAAAAATAGATTTTTGACAAAACAAAAATATTACCAGGAACAAAAAAACAGTTGTCAGCATTAAATGACCCATTGAGTAAATATGGTGTAAAACAAAACAAACCAAACCAAACACAAACAAACCAAACACATACACAAACAAACACACATATTTATATGTATATTATGTATTTATATATATATATATATATATATATATATATATATATATGGGAGAAAATGATATGTAAATTTTTATATATCAGAATAAAGTTAGGAAAATTACCTTGTATTGTTCAGTACATGATGTGAATTGTGAAAATATGAACAATATTCATCACACATTCTCATCTATTAAATACTGATAGCGTACTAGTAGATATTTGGAAAACAACTTCTGCGTTACTTTTTCTAATTATCTGTTGCATTGTGTATAAAGAGATTTTTCAGATTATTTCATTTGTTATATATAATTAATATCCTTTCATTATGTAATTTATACTGACTATGAAAAAGACAAGCACACAAGGAATATACGAGGTATAGACAATATCTTTGTATGCATGTATATATAAATGTGTGGAGGTATGTGTGCATGAATGTATGTATGTGCCTGTATATCATATTTCTATGAGATCTATCATTGATGACTAAAATATAAATGTGTGAGTATATCTGGCTGAATACAAAATTTTAATATACTTTATATATAATTGATTTTCTATCTAATCTAAGATATAAATATAATACATTATATATATATATATATATATATATATATTGCATGAATATATATATATATATATATATATATATTGTATGAATATATATATATTGTATGAATATATATATATTGTATGAATATATATATTGTATGAATATATATATATATATATATATATATTGTATGAATACAGTTGATATCACTTAAAGATATCAGTGAGTCTATGCAGATGAGCATTCATGTATATATTATATATTATTATATATAAAATATAAATATATACATAGAGATGCATAAATGACTATATTCACTCTGAACAAGAATGTTTATAGTTTTGTATATATATCTCATATATATATATATAAATATATATATATATATATATATATATATATATATATACATATATATATATATATATATATATATATATATATTGATAAATCTGATTCAATTTTCTTTCTCAGTTGATCAAATATTCAAAAAGTCTCATCTATGCAACTAAAATTTCCTTTTAGCTTATCTATTCAGTGTCGCATTTTTTCATTTCCTTTCTTCTAATTCAATATTCTAAATTCATCTCATCTCAGGATGAATATTCCAGTCCTTCATCTTCATTTGAAACCATAAAAAGAAGCAGATTTAAAATGGATATCCAGAATCCATATTATGATTAAACACTCTCTTGAACAATGGTATTGTCACTTGTGGTTTGGATTTCAATGGTAGAACAATATTCCAAAGCAAATTCCATCTGAGATTTCATTAGAAATACTTGAAAGATAAGCTCATAAATGTATCTAAAACTTGAAATTGGAAAAATTATGATTTCTAAAACACGTATTTCTTGCAGAATAATATGATGCAGAACTGCAGGATAATAATATGAACAATCAATTATGTGTCAATTACATGTAACCGCAGCATTATAAGTGTGTAGCAATCTTAAGCATGTCACTAAACAAGCAGTCAACAGCTAGATTCCTTCATACCATTCTTTTTGCACATGATTATTAATTCAAAAGAGTGTAGTGGCTTACCACTGCCTGCTTCATAGTGACTTGAAACCCCATGTGTAATGTGGCTATTTACCCTTTTGAGTTCAGTCACTCATTGGTCGATCTTATTCATTCTACAGATTTGTTAAGCACCCAATTCTCTCATTTCAAATTGGGTGAAGGAGACATTTTACTTGCTGACCATCTAAGAGAAACATTAACATATATACTTGAGCATAGTATAAATTTTTATGTTCAGTTTTTTATCCATAAAAGTAGGAGGCTGCACTACACTATACACAAGCCACTGGGTGATATGTCATGATTGATTACTACTGGTGGCCAGATGTTGGAACGCCTGCATGTTCACTACAGTAGTGGCCCACCATCGGCCTGCCAGTGGCTGCCACTGGAGGACTGCTGACATTGGCGGCTCACCAGCAGGCCACTAGTGTGCAGGGTATTCACAGATAATTGTTTTGAAGAAGTTGAAAATCATGCATTTCCAATGACTGGCTGCACTATACACTGATAGATCTTATTTAGTGGGGTTAAGATTCATGCAAAAAATGCAGAAGTCAGCTTATACACAAGTATAATTTGTATCACTATCCTATGTGTAAAGTCTCCCATGGATTCTCTGTGATACATGAATTCATCTGCAGTCTGAGTCAAGTATTTGGGTGTCGGTGTGCAGGGAAGTCCAACCATAAGTTGAACGACCAGCCTTTGGTTTGATTCCTTAAGATTTAGAAAATAATTTTATCTTTTCTACATTCATGATATATATAAGTATATAAAGAAATTTGATAAGGATTGGACATGAAAAACCCTTGAATGCAGATTTAAATAGGATGAATTAGGTATTTTATTATTAATAATTATATAAATAACAAACAGGAAACTTCCCTTTTATATGTTAGATTGATAAAGGTTTTCTATTTGTTTTTTCTATCTTATCCTTCTGTCAAATTCCAATCTATATTTCATACCAACTCATATATAAGTTTTGAGTAATAGAGATCAAAACCAATAAAGTTTAAAGCTAAAAAGTTTATTAATACAAAAGACCATTTCCTCAGATTCTTTTAAGGTTTAACTTAGTTAAACTTTTAAAACATGTTTCACCATCAAATTCTGTCAAAAAATTGAAATTTTGGGATGCTTATTAAGGAAAGAGAGCCTGGAGAATGGAACACTCACAAGGCATATTGAAGGTAACAGAAGTTGGGGTATACAGTAAATAACATGATAAATATGTTCATGAATGGTTGGATGAACAAAATCAAAGAGGATGGTAAAGAGGCTAAAGTTACTTAGAGTAATACAAGAAGTAGTGGAGAGCCATCATCACCAAATCCTGAAAGGACATACTACATAAAAGATGCATATAATTTGTATTATGCTATAGAAGCTTCCAATGTTTATATTTCTTTTTCTTTTGGAAATTCAGATCAGTTCTCTTTTTATTGCTAGTACCAAGCAGGAAGTTTTTCAACTTGTACTCAGAACATTCAGAATTCATATAAGTTAAAGGCAGTTAAAATCAGATGATCTGTGTCAATATTCTTTTCATTCATTTTTATTCTTCACATTTTAGAAATGTGTTTTTAGTTTCCTTCATTACTCGGTTATTTTTTTCAAGTTATTATATTTATTCTGTTCACTATTCTCTTCAGTTGTCATGAAACCATAATACATTTTAAAATTTCACTTCCATGTAAATTTTCCAATCTATTCTGTTCTTATTTTTATCACTATTATTTTTTCTTTTCTCCATCTTTATTTTCAGTTAATTATCTTTGCTTTCTTAGCTGTCATTTCTTTCTTTCTACTATCTTGCAAAAGGTACAATTTTTTTTGTCTATGAACTTATGGTTGAGTCCTGCCAATACTTTTCTAATAATAGATATGGCCTCAGTCCTTTTAATTTCCCCAAGTCAAACATGTAGTGTTGTTTCTTTTTGCTGCTAGCTAAATTATATATTTATACATTGGAATTTCCTGAAGGCAAGCACAAGATTGTGTGGCATGAAAAATTTATATCCAAAAACCTTTATTAAACTTTTACTTTTTAGAAATTTTTAAATTCACTGAATTTCAGATGTAACAACTGAAATTCAGTGCAATTTGTTTTTTAATATTTCTCTTTATATTCTGCAAGCAACTGTTTCTCTTTTAAATGTCTTAATACTGTTTACTCTTAGAATGAGATATGAAAGTAATGATGAATATATTTATTTTATTGTTTAAGTTAATAATATAATATGCATTTTAATGTCATCTGTAATTTGATTTATATTTTATATTTTACTAATTGATATACATACCATACAAATGGTTCTAATTTAATTATGAATTTTTACTCATAATATATACAATATGATGGACAAATTGTCACCTAAATTATGCAAAAATGAAAATCATTTTAACAAATATATTTACAAAAATTACACAAATATATCTTGAAATAAATAAAGAGTAAATCTATTCAATAAAATCACCATTGTCTTTGGAATCTCCTGCAACTCTTCTGGATGGTCTCCTTGTTTAAGTTGGTGAATGCTGCCATAATCCTTGCCTTCAGTTCATCTTTGGTGTTAACTGCACCTTACACAAAATAATAATCAAGGAGGTTGCAGTCTGGGTAGTTAGGTGGCCAGATGTAAGGTGTGAGGTGATCACAGAAATTGTCTGACAGCCATCACTGGGTTCTCCTGCTTGTGTGACATGGTGCAGAGTCCTGTTGCCAGACATAGGGTCTTCCAGCAGCCACCTTCTTGATCCAGGGCAGCACTACCCCATCAAGGTACTTGACGTACACCTCCATGCTGATTCTGAGGCCCTCACCAACAAATTTGAGAACGATCAGAATGAGTTTTTCCGAGCTGCTGTACCTTCGTAATCACCATTAGACCCATCCAACTCTTTCGAAATCCTCTGCACTGCCCTCATGTTGACACCCAAACACTGTGAAATGTTCTTATTGGAGCTTCCAGCATGAATGCCAAGCAGTACAGCATGCTGTTTCCAAATTTCTGGTGGAGTGAATCACATCTTGGTGCTCTTTTTCTCACAGATGGTGCTCAACTGATGCTATTATACTGTGCAGTTGCATGAAATTAAAAATATAAAATGGTGACAATTTACCTATTGCAATGTGTACTGTCATTTTTATTGATATATTTTATTTATGTATTTTTAATTTTTTATGATTAACAAAAAAGATACTAAACTGAGTTATCAGTCCTCCTCGCTCATCAGATCTAAATCTTGGACAAAAAATGTGCATAGCTACTAACAGTGATACCTCAAGCTAAGTCATTTTTGAAGATACGTAGGTTTTTCTTAAATATTATATGAAAAAATAAAACTCGCCTTAGATCATTTTACTCTAGTTTATGTCAACTGTTAAAAATATTAATGTATGTGAATTTCTAGGGTGAGAAGTTCTCATTATTTACATTTGGAATATTGTCCTCATCTTTGTTTTTGCTATCATGCTTCAGCCATTGGGCTCTCCTGCCTTCATCATAACTTACAAAGAAGTCTGAACTTAACCCTTTATTTAATCTGAGGGTAGATTGTTTTTCGTAGACTTGGGCAGTCGAATGAGAACAAACTATCCCCATACTCAGATTGATATACTCCTGATGAAGGTTGGAGGGCACAACAGCCAAAACATTGTGATAACAACAACAATGATGAGGACATTAGTCTGAATGTAAATAGTGTAAATATATAATATGACATGTACAGGTTAATTACTTTTAAGCCTGTCAACATTAAATTTTCTTATCGAACATTTGGTCTTTGGTGATCATTTCTAGATGCTATGCACATTTTTGTCCTCAATTTAGCTCTGATGAGTGAGGACTGATAAACTGGTTTCAGTTCAGTTATGTGCAATGTGTGATACATGCTTAGGCGATCATGTATTTTTTGATACATGACTGACAAGGCAGATTTTTCCTGCAGTAGGTTGCCATTTCTTTCTGTGGTAGACCAGATGCCATCCAAGGCTATAGAACCAGGTCTGTCCTGCTATTTACCCATAGCTGAGGGGAGAAGAAGAGGATTCATACCTTTCTCGAGTGATGTAAGTGAATGTAATGGATTCGACTGGAATTTGGACTTGGCTCTCCAATTCCTAAATCTGAACTGCTATCCATTACTCCACTATGCCTTAGCTGTCTGTTTTGTTAATTGCATTGTATTTCAATATTACCACTTTACAATAATATTTTTGTTACCCACTGTATTTTTAATATTCTTCTTGTTTTAAGATGTCCATTTTTATTGCTTTAATAATATTTTGTACCACTGCAAAAATCTCTTTATTCATCAATGTTTTCTCACTCATTAATTATTACAGTAAATAATACAGCAAAATACTTTTGTTTTATTTCAAAATCTAAAACTTCTGTAATGGGAGCACTAGGGAAAAATGATTTATTCTCCCATTTACATTTCTCCTGTTATGGGTGTTATTATATCTACAATATAATAACACCAATATTTCACAGACAGAACGTAATGGCTGAAAAGAAAAAGAATGACAAACATGGTTTGTTCTCAGAGAGACTCTTATATTACTAAGACATGCGCGTGTCCCATGCGGAGAATAATATATCACATATATTACACAGCAAAGCTGAATGTAAGGAGAAACAAAAAAAGAATGGCCTTACATATAATATTGAGATGTTCCTGTACCTGGAGAAGCCATTTGTATGGCTCCAGATTCAAACAGGCCAGATTCATCTATATCCCAGGTAAAGACATATTCCACGAACAGGAATCAGCAAGTCTTAGGTTTTCAGAGATTGAGGACTGCGAATTGGAGTTTCATTCCATATCTGGAAAAGATATATTCCCTAAGGGAAATGGCACCATGGACTTGTAAGCTGCAGGGGAGGCAGATTTAGCTTCTGGCAGGACTTGGGCTAAAGAATGCAACCTTATCATTTGGTTGCTGAAAACGAACTGAAAAAATGACCAGTGCTTTCGTTGCTGTACGAAGTGACTTCATTAAGTGGCTGTCATGTGACCCACATGACTTATCTCTATCAAATGGAGATTAGCACCTTCTGCATCCATACACTACAAAAGTAAGAAATCTTTCAGTATTTGCAAAATACATAAATTACTAACCTTTTTAACTATATTCTAAAAAGAGAAAAAAAACAAAAGCTATAATGTAAAGTTTGGTTAGCTTAAATACTAAGATTAAATATCCGCAATCAATAAATTTTAAAATTGCATAAAAATATATATTCTATTTAATGTATATTTCAATTGAAGTGATCTTTTTAATTTCATTGGGAATTGTTTTTCTCTTTTCTATAGACAGTTTTATTTTCTATTATAAAGACTTTGTACTGAAGAATACTGGGGTGGTGTTCTCAATAGAATACAATGGTAGGAATTGACTATTTCTTTGAATTGTAACAGAATAGTTCCTAAGTTTTCAATTTATTGGTTTATCCTGGTTTTCTTTTATATTCTGTAGAAACATATCAGCAAATCGGATTAGCAAATATTGGCTTTAATAATGAGTTAATTATTTTCTCAAGTCCAGCATTCATTAAATAATGTGTAAAGATGAATATACATATTTTGTAGAATGATCAATACACACAGATGCAAAACAATGATATTGAGAGATTTTCAGTGAGTGCTAATTAACATAGAATAAGCTTTCTAATTTGCCTGTTCTCATTAAAATAGATAATAAAAATGTCTATGAAGCAAAAAGATTGATCAATCGTTTTCATTTGTTTCATAGATTTCTTCTTCATTTGTTTCTGCTTGCATAGTAGCTGAAGAATTCTTCCCTCTGGTAAAATTTAGATTTTCAATGCTAATTTCAAAGCAATCAGACTTTCTCGATTTGTGTAGTTACACTTTTCCAATTTTATTCTATTTAAATAGTGAAACTATATATGAATGGCATGTGAAATATTTTCAGTTTCTTTTCTTCATCAGTTTATTAACAACTTATTCTTTCTTTCACTTCAAATATGTAAAGAGTAATTGTTTGATAATAAATTCCAAAACATAGCTCCCCAAAAATGAATAGGATTGGTTAAGAAAAAGAATAAGCAAAAAATATCTGTCCAATTATAATCCAGTTGCAATTTGAAATACATAAAAAACAATCACACAAATTAGAAATTTAAATGAATTGGAATATATTCTGTCTGCTATATCCATTCAGGACATTGTTGATCATGGTTCTTCACAATTTCCTGTCCTTTGTAGCTCTTAATAAATTTGTCTTTTCGTTATCTCTCCTAAACCTTGTTCTGCTATCCAGTCACTGAAGCTTGTTAGGTAGGTTTTGTGTTGCTTTCCTCTGTCCATTCTGTCTTCTATCTGTCTCGTCAGTGTCAAATTTACAAAGCCCTCTTTCCTCATTATGTATCCTAGTAATTTAACTATTTCTTCCTGATGTTAAGTATAAGCAACCTTTTTGTTTCCACTTTCTTTAAGACTTTGTTATTACACATATGTTTAGTCCATGGAATTCTCAGCATCATTCTGTACAACCACATTTCTACTGTTTCAAGTCTTTCCTTCATCTGTGAGAAGATTGTCCAGCATTCACTGCCATATAGAAGGACTGATAGAAATTCATAAATTTCCAATATACGCAAAATGACTGTCATTACATTTGACCTCCACTACAAGAAACATTCACAAAAAGTTCATGCTTTCAATAAATGATTATAACAATAACAAATATAATAATTAATAATTTTATTATTTTATCAAATAACTGAAAATGTTATTTCTTTAAGGAACCGAGCACAAAATTTGAATTTGCTTTCCATCAACCTGATTTTAGAAGTGCATCTTCACCATCTTATTTGAGGTAAAGAATATGTCAACTGCATCCCATACAGAGAGTAATCTGTCCAGCAGGAATCATTTCTCTGCCATACCTATATCTTTTTTTACTCTCATTCATGCAAACCAAACACAGGTTTACCTTTTTTGATTCATGTGCAAACCAGATATGTCTACCTTTTTTTATTCTTGTACAAACTAAACTGATATCTCCCTTTTTGACTCATATAAATTGAACCTATTGTTTATGAAAATAGCAGGATGTCGCATAAAATAACCAGGAAAGGTTTGATATATGCGGAAAAACAAACCAAGCAGAATCCAATCTTTCTATTTAAAAAAGTTTCTAGAATATTTATCATCTATTTCATTGCATGTAATTGTTTTGTATGATTTTTATTTAAAAACTAATGTGAACATATTTCCTCACTTTCTCAGATTTTTCTATTATCAATATTTGGGCTGAATTCACCATTTCATTGTACAGGTTTTTGATATTTCAATTGCTAAAAGAAATTCACAGAATATTTACTTTCTCATTTAAAAGTGATTGGGAATTGTAACATAACTTTCTGAATCTAGTTCATTATTCAACAGTTTTTAATTTTTATTGGATAAATTCATTTTAATTATTTCTTTAGAAATTGCAGCTGTTTTCAGGACAAATAAGAGCTTTTCAGTTTTCATAAAAAATTGCTGCTAAGAATTTATCAATATACATTTAATACAGAATTTATGGAATATGTAAAATGTTTTCATTGTGTACTCCAAATTTAAAGTTTTGTTTTGTTATATACATATAAAAATTTTGTAAATAAACAGACAGTTCAGAGGTTAATCAAAATTGACAGCCCAAAGAGATCAATAAAGATGATTGGCATTATTTTCCTTTTCTTCTGGTTCTTATCAGAATTAATTGAGTGCAGTAATTATAATTTTGCAAATTACTTTTTTCATGTTAGCAAAAAATGTGGCACAAAGCTATTTTCAAACATAAAAAAAGAAAAAAACAGCATGTTTACATTTCTAGGTATATTGATATAACTTACTTTCATTTTGCTTTTCCTCTTGATAGTAATTTAAAAAAAAAAAACTTACATTCTAAAGTCATTTTTTAAAACTTTTTGTTGCTAAGAAGGGTTTGGTCATACCTAGAAAACCATTTACCACCACCCATAATCATGATGTTAACTAAATTTACTTTAAATTCTTATGTATTCCCCTGTCCGACTTAAATGCCATACCAGCCCCCACTCAATAAACTCTTTCAATGGGCCTGTTCTTCGGTCACTTTTAACAGAAGTAATGGCTACTAATCAGTACTATATACTAGATGCACCTCAGATCATGTCAGAATAGACTTTGTCCTTCAGGTGTGAGGTTGAGCTAGGGGATGACTTATTAGCCAGCAAGTGGAAATCCTTAATTCACCTGGTGTCAGTGGTTGCTCTGTCATGTGAACACATAATTGAACCAACTTGCATGCATGGGAAAAAACTGATTACAGACAGATACATAAGCTCCCATCCTAGAGGGGAAATATCCTCAAGAAATTGTAGGGTTCAAATTCGGAGAAGGCCTCAAAACGATACATCTACTGGTTAAGGATGATTGAGGAAATAAACAGTAATGTTACATGTGAGATTCAGCGTTGTGTTTTCAGTTTTTTTTTAAATTATTTCACCCCAAGCAATGTGGGAATGATTCTAGTATGCAGGGGGTTACAGGTAGTGAGAGTGAAGAATAGGGAGAATTAAGGAAAGGACAAAAGATGAATGATTCAAGAAGATAGAAGATGGTGATTGATAATGTTAGAAATCCTCTTCAAATTGTACTAATTTTATATCCACATAAATGCCATGACTTTTTTTTCATTTTCTAGATATGATAAATATCAGATTTTATAATGCATGCCAATGTTTTTGCAATTGATCCTTACCATCAGTCATTTTCTCATCAAAGTGATATAGTTTCCTTTTGTCTTTTTCTACAAATATTTCCATGGCAATTTTTCTGATGTTCTTGACTGCATGAATTTAAGCATGCTACTAATTAGGTTTCATTGTTTTACTGTCAAATTAGCTGTAATTTTACTGTCATGTAACTGTAATTTCTATTCTAACAGTTTCTTTTCTCACACTTCACGGCTGTGGGTCTCCCTTCCAATTATTTGCTTCCCTGCCACCTACAATCTTCAAAAATTTAACTGCAACATCAACTGCCAACTTCTGTCTTCCTGAGGCCTGTTCTTTAAGTGTCCTTTCTCCTAACTAAATTCTTTTCATTCTCTTCCACTCACAGAAAAACTGGTATAAGCATAACTTTTTATAAGTTAATTCCAATCATTTGAAAATCACTGAGGGCATTTTGACGTGGTATAATGGTTAACAAGCTTGCCTCATGAGATTAATTATGACTGAGTAGTGATTTCAATCCTCACTGGGTGCTTCATACTTTTGGCCTTGTGCCACATCTAGGCTATACCTAGAAAATCATTTTAGGGCACCTTGAAGTAGTGTAATGGTTAGTAAGCTTGTCTTGCTCAAATGTTTACAACTGAGTAGTGAGTTTGATCCTAACTGGGTGATCCATGCTTTCAGTCTTGTGCTTCACCTATGCTACCATTTGAAAATCACTTATAATCAGTCAAATTTGTTTACTCAAAAGACATTATTTTGTTTTTTATTATGAATTATGTTTGAAAGAAAAAAATAACTTTGTTTGTTATATGGCTGTTTCATTTGCAATTTCAGCTCAAGCCTGGTCAATGCCTTGACAGTGAATATTCCCAAATTGTCACCTAAGACAAAAGTGTTAACAGAGTGTCTTGATCACAAGGTCATCACAGTAAATTTGTGCCTGGCTTTTACAACATTTCACCATTTCTGGTAGAAGTTCTATTATCACAGTGTGGGTTATCTACAAACAAAAGTGATGGAAAGAATCTATTAATAAATGAAATCAGCTAGATAAAAAAAAAATAAATTAAGTTAAAAAAATTCCCAGCATCCCTCATTCATGCATATTTTTAATTGTACCAATATAACAAATTTTGTCCGATGAATTCCTAAAGGATGAAAGGCATCACAAGAAAACTTTTTCCATTTTGTCAAACATTTTTCCACAATATTGTTCTTGATATATATATATATATATATATATATATATATATATATATATATATGACCTTCATCACTGAACATCATTTTCCTTAAATCAACCACATATTTCAACTCACTGTGCCTGCATTTATTTTCTTCTAGTTTGTATATCATATGACAGGGGAAATGCATTGAAATGATTAAATGTAGAATATGGAAGTTAAACAACAAGATTGAGATATAAAATAAGTTGCAAAGAAATTTGAGTAATATAGCAAATTAGTCAAGCTGTGATTGAATCAGATTCAATGACGAAAGTTCATGCAAAAAAATATTTCTTAGGAATATTTTGAAAGGATTAAAAATAAAATGTGACTATTAATTCAGAAATGTTAGTGAAAAAATGTAATTTCATTAAAATAAGATTTATTTTTCTATTTATTTTGGTAATACTTTTTGTCCAATTTTAAATTATAGATAAAGGGAAAAACTTATAAAGCTCAACAAATTTAATTATATACATTCTTCTAAAGTATTTTTGTTCTTTTTAATATTTACTAAAAACATGAAAATAATTCCTTGGTTTCATTTGTTTAATTAAATGAATTGATTGAATAATAAAATATATTTAAAACATCTGCTTGGCTGGAAGGAAGGCAAAAGTATATTAAGTGAATGACAGTGTTGAAGGAAACATTCATTTGTACATGTATCAGTTATTAATTGCAGAATCAATAAAAAGGAGAAAGGAATAATGGTAAGAGAAAAAATGATTTCCCCAAAATGAACTCTGTTTTTTATCACCAGTATTGGTCAGTTTTATTATTGTTACTTTTATTAATGTTGAGTTACCCATTTTATTTGATTGGGTCTACATGCTAGTCTTGTATATAGCACCAGTTTCACCAGTGAAAAGATTGTTTGAAATATTAATCTTCATGTATTCTATTACACATCTCTCTTGATTTTCCATTTGGATGTGTGATGAAGGCAATCGTAGTTGTCTCCCCCTCAAACTATTCTGTTATAAAAAGTGATGGTTGAACCCTACATGTATGCATTGCTTTGATTAAAGCTTCATTACAAGCTTAAAATTTTGTCTGTTTTCTTTACATTTTATTCAAAGCAATTATGAACAAAAACTTGAAACCCAAATGCTTAGAACTATATGTGTCTGGCTCAGATACTACAGATGGTTTGTAACACTGAAAAACTTTATATGATGCTTTTTTTCTCAGCCCAAGAGATTTCCTCATTCATGGGGCTATATATATATATATATATATATATATATATATATGTGTGTGTGTGTGTGTGTGTGTGTGTGTGTGTGTAAGTGTGTTTTTTAATAATAATTATATATATAGATATATATAATATGAAAGAATGGGGATGCTGAACTTTTAAAATTCTAAATTAAAATGCATTTAAAATTTTTTTTTTATATATGTGTGTATGAGTATATAGTTGAGCCAATTTCATTGAGTTTCTTTTTGTTTTCATCACTTTTATTAAATATCTCACACTGTGATAAAAAGGTGAAATACTGTAAGAACCTGGACACCACTTTATTGTGGACGATCTGGCAATTAAAGCATGTTTTAGTATATAAAATATTGTATATATATATATATATATATATATATATATATATATATATATATATACACACATACACTCAAGGTTATAACATATTGAAAGTGCCTTAATTTCTAAATATTACACAGTAAACCTATTTCTAGAATTATAAGACTTACCACCTTTTCTAACAAAACTAATGTTGATACAATGTGGGATATTTAAAACGTCATTGATAAAAATACAAATAAAAGTGTTATAAAGCTGAATGAGATCATTTAAAGTATACATTTTAATTTAAAGCTGGGCATTCTGGCATCTTTCACATTTTTTATATAAATTGTAAAATTGCAACCAGTGTGGTATTTTCATATATATATATATATATATATATATATACCATTACGTGGCACTTAAGATTCACTGTAATATTCATTCTTTTAATGTGTAGAATATTTCCCAAAATATGTATAAATTATCATAGTCTACATTTAATTTTACTGGATTTCCAAGTTTCACATTATTAGCCGGATTACTGAAACTTTAAGCAACATTAGCTTGTAATTGAAAATTATTATTACAGAACATACAAAAAGACAAATATTTTAATAAAAAATTCAAAATTGTATCACTGTAATGATGGATAAAAGATAACATTATTGTGAAATAAAAACTTAGTTTTGATGATAAATATTGTCATCAGATCAAGACTTTCATATGGATATCATACATGGCACCAAACTTGTTCAGAAATATCTAAACTCTCAGCTGTATACAATCACAGCTACTAAACTTGGGAGACCTATTTTCCTGAAAAATTGTTTTAAGAGAAAGATTTAATAAATTTCAACTGTTGACCACTAAATCAATGAATGCTGAATACTTCATTATAAGGAAATGGTTAATTTCATCATTACAGATGAAGAGAACAGATACTACACCTCAAGCCAAATTACCAGGGAGTGAAGAAAAGCACTGATTGCTTGGTCAATGAATGCCAAATGTTTCTTTATAAGCAAATGGCTATTATTGCCATTATCATTCTGCTCCATGTTCTGAAACTCATTTTGTTTACTGATCTTTTAAGCTGTTGTACATCTTAATTCAATATGAAACAGACTGCAAATCATCTCATATAGCATCCCAAAGTTCATCTTTGCTGCTAAATAAGTGTCTCTGACATAAGTGTATTCAGACATTCATTAGTTTTGTTTGCTCAATGCAACGGTCTATTGTCATGCTTAAGGCCCATTTTCTTTCTAAAAGTGTTATGCTTCTTCTTGAGCCTTTCTCTATGTGGGCTTCCAAAAAAATCAATGTATGTCAGAACAGTCAGGTTAGCATCATCTAAAACTCACCAGAATCTCACCACCTAGAAACTTATACCTAAACATCACACCATTTCTGTCTGGTTGTTGTTTTAACTTGTGAGAATGATTTTCTACCAGAAGATAACTAGCTTTTGTTTCTGTAGAAAAAAAGCTGTAAACATTTTCTTTCTTTCCTTACAAACAATGCCTGCAATCAATTTCCTCTCAAACTCTCTACTGACTGCAACTCATGTAGCCTGTTCAACACAGCAGTAAACCATTCTTCCTGTTGCCTCGTTCTCTCTGTATTTACAGCCAAAATTTCCATATGCACAAAGATAATCTTGTGAGAGAGTATCTGACACCAGGATCTAGCTGTTTAAAATATGTAACCTGCAAAGCCACCATTTCTTTCTTCTTTGGGCAGTTTATATGTGAAGCATGTTCAAATTTTTGTTTATACTGGGGGTAAGTTATTTTATTTTAGCATTGTAAAAAATGGATGCAATCCTGGGCCTCTTTGCACTCCACATTAGTTCACTACAGTTTCATCCATCTGGCTCATTGAGAGTAGCACAGTAATCACCAGTGAAAAGATTGGTTGAAATATTAATCTTCATGTATTCTATTACACATCTCTCTTGATTTTCCATTTGGATGTGTGATGAAGGCAATCGTAGTTGTCTCCCCCTCAAACTATTCTGTTATAAAAAGTGATGGTTGAACCCTACATATATGCAGTGGTTGAATTGCTTTAGCTTCATTACAAGCTTAAAATGTCGTCTGTTTTATTTACATTTCATTCAAAGCAATTATGAACAAAAACTTGTAACCCAAATGCTTAGAACTATATGTGTCTGGCTCAGATACTACAGATGGTTTGTAACACTGAAAAACTTTATATGATGCTTTTTTTCTCAGCCCAAGAGACTTCCTCATTCATGGGGCTATCAGAGACTGAAAACCTTACTTTCAGGAGAAAGTGCTGCAACATGCACAGGAGTTTAGTTATAAATTCAGACAAGCAGATATGATCATTAGAGCTGGGAGAAGAATCATAGCAGCAGATACACACTTCCTAGCTGAGGGATTGAACTCACAACCACAATGTCAACAAATTTATGAATCAACACTTTAATCCACTTGGCCATTTTTCCTGTTGAGCAATAACTGAGCTGTACTACAGAAACTATACTGGGATCAAACTACCTGTTTATGAAAGAAAATGAGTTCAGTAAATGCACAAAAATAGAAAAAGAACTTAAGATAAGGATGTGTTTTCTCACTGTGCTTAATCAACCGTTACAATAAAGTGATCCTGAGAAAATTAGAAGTCCTATCAGGATTCATTATTGGTGGCTACAATCTTAACAACAATAGATATGGAGATGACACAGTGTTGATAGACACAGAAAGGAATTTACAGGAACTGCTATTGAAGGTAGAAAAGCTAGGTGAGAAGAAAGGACTAAACATCAACTGTAAGAAGAGAGAATATATGGTTGTTAGCGAAATGTTTAAATGGTTGGCAGAACAGAGTTTAAGAGAGATAGCAAAAAAGACAAACCTTACTAAGAGCTACAAAGGACAGGAAATTGTGGAGAGCCATGATTACCTGCATTCTAAAAGGACAGGACACATAGAAGAAGAATGTTTCATAATGAACAACAATGACAAGTTTTTTGTCTGAATTTCTGGGATGAGCAGTTATCATTATTTACACTGTTTATATTCAGACTATTGTCCTCATCTTTTGTTGTTGCTATCACAACACCTGATAGATAAAAGTATTGGTTTGTAAATTTGGTGACATAGTGGTTGTGAGTTCAATCCCTGGGTTGAGCAGTATGCACCTGCACTCAGTGGAAATGGGCAAGCAATAACTGAATGATACTAAATAAAATAAGAACTAAATGATATCTGTAGACATGAGCAGTGAAACAAGAACATTTTACTCCCATAGATTAAATAAAGGGTTCAGTTCAGAATTCCTTGGAGGTTACCCAAATCAATATACACCTGAGGAAGGCCAAAAACAACAGCCAAAACATTGTGATAACAAAAACAAAGATGAGGACAATAGTCTGAATATAAATAGTGTAAATTAAAGAATACAGTTTTAACTAAATGATAGAGTAATCTATTAAGGTTAAAATATATAGAAAGAGCATCTTCCACGGTGAATTTACATCCAGGTTTATACAGCATCTGTTAACTTTCTTAAAACTATTTACAATGTGTGATATTTAAAAACAACAACAATAAAAAAGAAAATGGAAAATGAAGTAAGTTGGCTCAATTATGCATCTGAACACATTAGAAGCCAGACATTTAAAATTTAGATCAAAGTCAACTTCTTGATCATATCAGGCTGGCAAGCTGATCTCAGCATGTAGTATCATTGGGAAGTGCCTGAAAACAATACCACACTTTGACCTTGTGAGTGAAATTGGGTCGGCAAAACTGTTCAGAAGCCATCAATGGTTGTGCTAGCACAAAGTCAGAAGTCATCGAGACTGACGGTTTGTGAATACTTTGTTCAGCTACTGATCACAGTAGATTGTATACTTTCTACCCAAAGCTCTAAGGTCAGCATAGTTGTAGTATAAATCATAGATTGGTTCTCCAGGTACTGAAGAAATACTAATGTGCCTGAGTGGGCATCTGCAACAGGGATTAGCTAGTTACTGTAGGAGACTCTTACCTCTTATTACTCAGTAAAATGGTACTTTTTATGATATAAGAAAATTTCAAGACAAATTTACAAATAATAATTGAAATTATTATTTGTAAATTTGTCTTGAAATTTTCTTATATCATAAAAAGTACCATTTTAATTCTTTAAGTAATCAATCATAGAATCACTTCCACTATACATGCCTCTCAAAATAAGTTTATGTCAAAATAAACATGAAGTTTAAAAATCTGCTATACAGTGATTGAAAACAAAACTAAAGACAGAGTGTTTCTGGAGAAAACACATATATTAGATGGCAAATTATGATATGGCAATTATGATATTGGTAAACTGGTTTTCTCTATATTTTTGAAATGAGGTTTTGTAACTATTTACACTATTTACATTGTTCAGACTGTTGTCCTCATCTTTATTTTCATATTCACAACTTTTCAGCCATTGTATGCTCCAGCCTTCTTCAGGCAATATATGTTGGAATTTTGAACCGAACACTTTATTTAGTCCACAGAGGTAGATTGGTCAAGTCGCTTTTGGATTACTTCAACCAACACTTTTATCCCCATAGACACATGGCCCAGTGGATAAAAGCATTGGTTGAAGTAATCCAATAGTTACTTGACTCAAAGAGTTGTGAGTTCAATACCTGGCCACAGCAGAAGTGAACAAAAACTTGAAGAGTTGAGTTAGTAAAGGGAAATTGGGATATAGCATGTCATGTGGAACTAAACAATCTACCACCATGGTCTAAATAAAGAGTTCAGTTTGGAATTCATCTGAAGAAGGCCAGAGCATACAATGTTCAAAATGTTGTGAATATGACAATAAAAATGAAGACAATAGTCTGAACAATGTAAATAGTGTCACTGGTTGTTAACTATTTTATCTAACTGGGTAAAAAAAGTTGCTTTTATGTGCTATGTCCCTTCAGCACATAAGCAAACGTCGCTCTCTCCAACTTCTTATCCTTTGTAGTGCTAAGCAATATTTGTTCCCTTACTATCACACCCAGTCCATGTTCTGCTGTCCATTTACACAAGCTCATTAGGTATGTACTTGTTGTTTCCTTCTACTCCTCTTACGTTTAATATGTTTTGTGAATGTCAAATTCTCCAAGCCCTATTTCCTCATTATGTGTCCCAGAAATTCCACTTGTCTCTTTCTGATTCTAAACACACATGTCCTTTTTGTTTCAGTTTTTCTTATAGCTTCCTCATTGCTCACATGGCTCATTCACAGTATTCTCAGCCTCCTTCTATAGAAACTCCTGTTGTCTCAAGTCTCCTACAATCTGTGAGGGAATTCAGCATTCAATGCCATATAGGAGAATTGAGATTACAAAGCATTTCAGGACATTTTTTGCAATTTGTCCTGTTTCTTAATAATTTAAGATTTTGGAAGGTAAATTTTGGTCTTTAAATGTACCGTTGGATAGAAGGTTATCTAAAAAGATGATGTTTTAATTCTGTAACAGAAGATTAAATATTGTCAGCTTATTAAATCTTTCATTATTAAAAGGACTTAAGATATAAACATGTCAATTTTTCTTGATTGTTTTCTAATCACTTCATTATTCAGAATATTCCTATGTTATCCTAATTTTTACTAAGTCATTGCTTACACAAGTTTAGAATAATAAAAGATAAAAATAGGAACCTTCAAAGTCAATATTCTAAGTTTGTCAATAGCAATAACATCACACTGAACTCAATCTCTTCATAAGTTAAATGTATTTTGTTTTTCTAATTTGTTCTTTTAAAATTCCATAACTTTAAGAAGTCATATAGACAATGAAATTTTGCAAATATCAAAAGAGAAATATATTCTTAAAGCTATATTCAGAATTTGTAATTTATACAACTTCATTTGCAAACCTGGCTATAAGATATTTCACAAAAGATAATTTATTATTTTATATGCTAATTACCCAAGACAAACAATTTTTACTTCAATACTTTGTTGATTCTAATCTTGGTGGGAATAACTGCAAAATACTTTCCTCTCCCCTTTTTATAGGCAGAAGCACAAAAATGCATGCTGAGCTTTTTTCCTAGACAATAAAACAGGCCAGTTTCTGGTTTCATCTGACTCAGTCCCAGTCTGCCATGTCTTGAAGTCAGAATACTATGTTTACTTGTCTTTTTTTGTGTCAACATCAATTATTGGTTTTGCCATATTATTGTTGCTTTGCTTTATTACTGTTGATTTGCCTTGCATATATTGTTTACTTGCTTTATATTATTTTTTTCCCTGTTCTTTTCTTTTTTTTTTGTTATTTCAAACTTTGTCAATTCTCTTCATTGGACAGTTCTGTTACTTATTTTGCAGTTGACCATAGCGACTCACTCCACATACCTAAATTACTAAAACCTTGAATGACCCAGTTTCATTTGATCACTTGTGAATGGCACATGGTAAATTGTTTTAAAATATTTATTTAGAATGTCACTTCATTTTAGGTTTATGGTAATGAATTCTCAGAATTACATTGAAGTGACTTAAATATTTATGCCAACTTTATAATTCCAGTTAACCTCTATTTGCCACCTAATTAATTTTTATGATAATTATCTTTTTTTTGCAGAGATATTTATGTGTAAATGGTTATTTTATGGGCAGTGAATAATGTACGAAGCCGAATATACAGGGATGATATTTAAAAGACAAAACAATTATACTGCTTTTACTACTTATATTGTTTTACCTTCATAGCACAAAATGATGAGGTAGAATTTTATTTAATTAATTAAGCTCAGGAACTTGCAACATTATCCAATATCAATGATAATTACAAATGAAAGTAAGTCATTTCAGGTCAGTGCAGAAAAGTGAAAGTGAAAGTAAAAGCTGATCGAACCTTTTGATTGATTGAGAAAACAAAAGATAAAATAAAGCCAGTTTAGATAAAAAGTAGTGTAACTGAAGGATGTGAGGATAGTGCAATGAATACTGGTGCAGAAAGTAAAATTAGAGAGATAAGTTCAAATTCTGGGCACATCTGTTGCCCTTATTTTTTTTCTTTCATTTCACCCCAAACAAGGTATTAGTTCCACTAAGATGCAAAGAGTTACTGGGAGTGGAAGAGAAGGAGAAGACTTTAGTGTGAAGAAAGAAAAAATAAAAGAACAGGATTCTGAAAGACAGAAGATGGTGATTGATGTTGCATTTAAATTTTTGAAGGTCGTAGGCAGCAGAGAAGTAGGAAAGCTCCAGAGGTGAGAAGTTCAAGAAAAGAAACTATTAGAATGATGAAACCTGGTAGCCAATCTAGTGTTACTCTAAAATTCATGCACTCAGGGGACCAAGGAGGAGAGCTCATTTGGACAATTACCATGGAAATATTTATAGAAAAGACACTGATACAGCAGTGGGAAAGTGACTGAAGTATGGATGCCAAGTCAGGATTCCTTACATTACAGACCCTTCTTTGGATCTTGTTGAGAATCTCCAGAGCACCAGATCAGATATGGTAGCAATATTCAAGATGTAGGAGAATCATAGATTTATAAATATGCAAGATGGAGTCTGATGAGAAAAACTGTCTGGCACAATACAGTGGACCAACTTTCTTAGCAGCAGACCTAGTAATTGATTCAATAAGATCCTTCCACTTCACGTCAGTAGAAAATATGAGACCAAGAAAGTGCAGTGAGATTAGCATCAGCCGTGTTGAAGGAGGGCAAAAAATGGTTCTCCATCATGATTAAAGGATAGCAGTTTCATTTTGAAGGCATTCAGATTTACAAGTCATTTCTTGCCCCAGTTAGCAACTGATTGCAGGTCATTTTAGAGGGAGAGAGAGAGAGAGAGAACAGTTGCCAGTTTTATTTTGGCAGACCTACTATTAAGACAGGAGTAAATAGCCTCACACAAATGCTCTTAAAAAAAGCTCTATATCTCATTCTGACCAGATATGAGTTAAATAGCAGGAGAAACTGAACTCTTTAGTCTTGTGTGGTAAGAAAAACTCAAATACAAACTATGGAGAAATCAACAGGAAACAAATTCATGAACTTCCCCAAGGATGCATGAAAATTCACAGATAAAAAAATCTGTAGAGTGTCATGCACACCTCCATCCTGAAGGGGCATGTTATTATAAAAGAAAAGTTTCACAGAAACAAATGACAGAACTTAATGCATAACCAAAAGCTATCTTTTCAGTAGGTTACTTTGCTTGAACTTAACAGAATACAAATGGTAATTTTCTTAGTTTTAATGAACAAGAATACAGACTCTTTGATATTTTGTCTTTCTCTTTGAATTGAATCAGTAGAAACCATTAAAGGTAGAATTAAATTTAGATGTTTTGCTTAATTTGGTTAAAAAGTTTTACATGAATATAAAAATAAACTAAAACAATATTTTTTTTTACTTTAGTTTCTTTTCAAGTTTTCCCAAGTTTGTAATATTGAGTAATATGTAAATGGGAGACATGAATACTTGATGATATAACATGTAAGGAAGATGAAAATTGTTTTATTTCAAAGTTAATTAAATTTAAGTGCAACAAATCTAGTAAAGAATAAATATCCTATGTATGCCATTATCTTTACTATGCTTCTTGCTCCCAGTTATTTAGTTTTCCACTGATTTTATTAAATGTTCATCACCATTCTTTATTTATTTTCCTTATTTCTGCTCTTGTCTGTCACATTCTTGATTCATTTTAAACTGGTTGTTTTCTTTGTTCTTTTATAAATGATAAAATTTTGGGAAGAAAGATCCTAAATTAAATGTAAATCTTTGAATCTCTGCGATGACGAATTATTATTTACACTATTTAGATTCAGTCTATTTTCCTCATCTTTGTTGTTGCTATCACAAGGTTTTGGTTGTTGTGCCCTCCAGCCTCTATCAAATGTAAATTGCTGTGAGTAACCTACAGGTAATTCTGAAAACCTTTTATTTAATCTATAGGGATAGACTTGTCTAGTTCTTATTTTTAGTACTGCTCAGTTATTACTTGTCCATTTTCACTGAGTTCATGTATGCACTGCCAGGCCCAGGACTAAACTCACAATTACTATGTCACCAAATTCACAAATTTTTAATCCTGAATTCATGAATACTTTAATACATTAGGCTACTGTCCTGTTGGACAATTCTCTGTGGTGAACTTGGAGCCTTAAACCTAACCTGTCTCTTAATTATTGTTGCTGCTGCCTGTCATGCTGCTGAAGAATTGCTGTCATTTGTCTTTATTAGCAGCTCCCATAATATATTCATTTCTATGCTAGGCCTAGTGAGGAGATCCTTCTAGCCTAGCAAATGAAAATCATAGTTCAATTCAACGTGATTTTAATAAGTATTTCTTTAGGATTTTTCCTTTAATTTAATTCCTATTTTCTGGATAAAATATAGGAAAGTCATTAAAGTATGTCAGGTAAAACTTAGTAATAGACAGGTATGACTTAGTAATAGTCAGGTATGCCTTAGTAATAGTCAGGTACAACTTATGAAGAAAACTGTAATAATTTACTCAGCAGCTGAAATCTTAGACCTTCAGCTAGTAACTTGTTGACTAAATTAGGTAAGTATTATACAAGACATTGTTGTTTCAGCTGATATTGAACTTCATAAATGAAGTTAGCAGAGAGGTTTTTTTGTGTAAATAAACTACAGTTTTCATAATGGAACTTTTTGTTTTTGCTATGAGAGAGCAGTACATCAAAGGACTGAATATTTTGTTCTATGTGACTAATTAAATAATTGATAGTTAATTTAATTCAAGACTTAGCACATTCAACAAAACATGATTTGACTTTTTTAATCTGGTAGGTGTGGGAAATAAATTGTAGAGTTTTCAGAACAAATCTTCCTTTGATGAGTGGAATAATCAATATCAAGTTAAATAACTAAAATCACTCTAAAGATTGATATCAAGTTGTGTTTTCATTCTATCTTTCATATCATACTAACACATTTTGCAGTATATATTGCCATCTGTCTATTAATAAAATTTAGTGTTAATCTGCACTGGAGATGTAAAACTTAAAGGAGGTGGAAAATTTGTGTTACCATTGGATATTTTATAGAAGTTAAATTTCTATAGTAATGTAAACAATGAAATAATTTTCTTTTTTTCTGTTTTTTAAAATATTGTTCATCTTGTACAAGGCCCAAGAGCCACTCGAAGTAGAGGGTTACAGAGGAAGACTTACGGTTTATGCGGATATGTAGGGAAGATAACAGTTAATCCTAGATTTGAACAGGATTATAGTAATTGGGGAAGTGTCCCCTTGAGAGTCAGTTCCACAAAGCAGTGGCTTAACTAATTTATATTGCATACATCCTAGTGAAATCAATGACTGCAAATATATTCTTTTTTATTTTCCTATGGGCTAACAGGCATATCAAGTTGAAACACCAATTCTCATCAGATCACCAAAGTTAAGCGATGTCAATCCTGGTCACTAACTAGATAGGTGACCACTTGGGAATACTAGGAACTGTAAGCTTGGATATGTTGGTGGCTCAATGGATAGTGGCTTCAAATAGAAAGTTAGAGAGCCAATTTCCAATTTCAGTCAGGTTTGTTATATTCACTCATGAGCAAATAGCATTTGGAAAGATATGAATACACCTCTTCTCCCCCAATTATAAGTTAAATAGTAGAACTTGTCTCAGCAACATTATTTTCTCAAAAAATCTTTTACAATCCAAAAATTCTCTGGTTTTAAATAACCTTTAAAAGGTTGATAAGCTATAAAAACAAAACAATCAATCTATTCCCATATGCTTCAGTATTGGCAAATTGTAATTTTTGCCAATGCTCAATATAGAATATCATAGTATTATGATTCATCCTTTACCTTCAACTTTTGTATCTCATGTCAGAATAATCTCTCTTATCTTTAAAAATTAAATTTATAAAAATAATGAAAGAATCAAAGACTGAAATTTGTCATGATTCTATCTTAGTCTGATGTGAGGTTTTTTCATTGCTCGTGTCCACTCTTCTTCTCACTCTTGTCTAATTCAGCAAAATCAATTTATGCTTAGATGAAAAGCAAAGCATGAAATCACAGATAAATCTATGCTTTGTCACTAACATAAAAATAGAATGCAATTTTTCTTAAGTTTTCTTATAATTTTTCTAATAGCTTTAAATATTATTGTAACAGAGAGAGTTTGGGAACCACACATAAACACACACATATATATTTTTTTTATTGAAATTGGAGTAGAATTGAACAGCAAAATTAGATCAGAACAATTTTGTTTACTGATGGGAATCTGATCTAGCCCATTTGGAATTGGGTCATTAGGAAGATAATGTAAAATGATTGAGATAATTTTTATTGGTTAAAATTTGAAATAGAGCTTACTAAGGCTATGAGGAACTTTGAAATTCACATGATTTTGGGTTGAAGGTAGCACTCGTGATAATCGTGTGCAGGCCAAGGGTCGATTTATGATCAGACAGGTTTATCTATATAAATGCGCACAGAAATCTGTTGACAGTGGTTGGCTCGTCTGCCGTTGAGTGCAGTCGAACTGGGTAGAGAGAGGTTGGAGACTAGAAGTGACATCAGAGATTTGAACCAAACGCCTGCTAACATATTTTGCTGATATAAGTACATAGAAGCAAATTACTCCTCCAACAATCTAAGACTGCTACTGCTACTATTATTACTACCACTGGAAACGGAAACGTCGAACAAGCTACAATAATCAAAAGGTTGTTTTTGGGCTAGTCTGTCGTCAAATGCAGTCGAGCTGGGTGGAGAGATATTGGAGACTGGAAGTGACGTCAGGGATTGGAACAAAGCCCCCGCTAACATGTACTGTTAATATAAGTACTGATGCTTCTGCTACCATGAAGATTACTACTACTGTTACTACCACCGAGGAGGAACACAACTATAAACTTTAAGCTGCACACAGAAATCTTTATCTCTCCATTGCAAGAGTTGTATATCGTTCTGAGACGATTTCACAACAAGCTAATCACAACCCACTCTCTCTGTGTCTAGAATCCGGTGTATGAGTTTTTACGTCAATCACTTCTGCTTTCTGAATCAAACCAAACACAACGAGGGCAGGAAGCAGGATTAAACCAGTGGACCGGCCGAATGATCTACGGATGCTCAGGGGACCTACGGTCACTCCCTTAAGTTTGGTTAAGACTGAGTAGACACCTCAACCCAGAGAGTAAGAGGGGCTGGGGCGAAAGTGTTAGATCATATGTTACATTATTTCTTTCTTATGAATTTAACTTTCTTCCAACTAAGATATAATGCATAGTTCTTAATTGCATTTAATTTAAATAGTTGTTAATTAACTTTCTGTATTTGTAAATACTTAAATTTAGATATTCCAAAATGCCTAGAAGAAATTAATTTGTTCAATTTTTTTTCTTTTAATCTTGAAGAATTATGAGAGTTTCTTTTCAAAGTTTTCATCAAATAACAAAACTCTCCAAACATTTTATTAAACTGTTGAATGTAATTCCCTATAAGACAATACACAATAAAATGGTTTTAATTCTCCTATTCACTTACCCAACTTTACAATTCCTGAGATGGTAAGTCAAGTCATTTGTATAAAGCTATATTTATAAAAATATTCTTTTGAACCATTATATGCGTTAGAATATATTGAAATAATTCAAACCAAATGTCTCATTACTGCTAAAGCTCATGGCCTTTAAAAAGAAGCTTTCATCATGCAATATTATCACCATCAGGATTGCTTTCTATAATATTTTCAAAGGCATTTTTCACAACTTTAGTTGGGATTTCATTCAACAAAAGACATCATTCATTTGTAATTAAAACTTTCTTTCTTTTTCTCACATTTGCATCATTTACATTCAGAATCTACTTAAATCTATTCTATGACAAGGCAGAATTTAAAAAACAGAAAAAACCATGATTATACAAAATAAAGAAGTATGGAGATTTTTGTTTATTAATTGAAGATCTAATTAGAAGTATTTTATTGAGCTGTAACTTTATATATAAATCCTGCCATTGTTCTAATTAGGTTTAAATTTAAATGCTTGAATTTATTCTGTTGATGTGAAAAAGACAGTATCAAGTTAAAATGGTCAAGAAGATTAGAAAGAAATAAATGTGATGATATTTCTATTTTATTGTTCAGTGTTCAGTTAAGAAATGAACCACATTAAAATGAAGACAATTTGTACAGAAAATTCAATTAAACAGGCAAAAAAAACACAAAGAGAAAAATGACCGTATATACTTGTGTATAGTGTGAGTTTTTATGATCAGATTTTTATACCAAAAATACGGAGTCACACTATACACAGGTAATTTTTTGAAGAAGGTATAAATTATGCATTTTCAGTGAATGGTTGCACTATACATAAGTAAATTTTTCTGTGGGGGTAAAGTATATATGGTATGTTTTATTTAAAATAATGAATCATAACAAAACCTAGATTAAATCAAATTAAATTTCTTCAATATGGTTCAGAATTTTCTTTTAGGCAGCAACAGTTTAAACATGTTTTGTTGCTAACTTAAATATGTATGAACTAGCAACTAGAAGAGCAAGAGGAAATGGTGAATAATCTATCTAACGAGCTTGTGAAAATGGATCACAGAACAGAGAGTAGGAAGAGTAGAAGGGAACATTGTTTAGGGCAACTGTGAAGAGCTATCGCTGCCTACATCCTGATAGGGAAAAAGTTGCTAATTTAATGCGTTTTTTTTCCTTAAACTGAATATAATGTTCTAGAATTTACTTTTGATATCACAAGGATAATTTACCTTTTTCACTTCTACAACAATTGAAATTCATGAATAAATAAGTTATAACAAACTGCAAATTTTTACAGTACCTTATAAATTTTTGACTTTCTTCTTAATTTCAGTTGATTTTTTATCACAATTTAGTGTGACATATGGTTTCATTTCTGAAACATTGCTACTGTGGATAGTTAGTAGGATAATTGTTTTATCAGAAACTTTGGGAATAAAACAAACTGACTCAAGGGTTTAAAATAAATAATATATTTTCATTTATTTTCTTTAGAGTGATGAGTGAGTCCTTTAGCATTTGGCATAGCAAAAAGTTCATTAACGAAGCAGATATTGATAGCTGTCTGAAAAAATGTCTGTTTTGGTAGTTGGAAGTCAGACCATGATAGGGGTAGTAGTAATGTCAGAAATTGGGTCAGATGTCAATCTGCTGTGTTTTCTCTTGGCCCAGAACAGAATGGAAATGTAGTAGCAGATGATCTCTTGACTGCTTTTTCCTGTGTCATGCAGGCCTGCATTCTTTAGTTCCATAGGTCATTCTGGTCCTCTAGCCTAAAAAATTCTCTTCTTTTTATTAGCCAAATTGTTTTATTTTCTGGCGTTACTTTCTTTTTCATTTTTTTTAAACAGAAGTTATGTGTGGAGCCTACTTGATTTTCAGTATTTTACCTGCAAAAATCTGGTGTTTTTGACTGTGTTCACTCTTTTCTTCTTCCTCTTTTTATTTGAGGGTTGCCTTCTTGTTAGTTGAGAGAAGTTTAGCGAGAGATAGTGAAGGGTTTTAAAGGAAAGTGCAAATGCCTTATTTGAATTTGAAATTTTTTTTATTTTTGTTTATATATATGATTTTATATTTTATTTTTATCAGGACTGACTACAACTCCAATATCTGAGGTCATCAAGGATTAGAAATAAGCAATAAACTGTGATATTTTATCTTTGCATCTGTTTCACTTTGGAAACCATTATACTAATAGCTGCAGAACAATATCTGAGTAATTATAATGAAAACCAAAAGAAACTAAGATAAAAGAAATACTAGTTAAAAGTAAAACCTAATAATATTTGACAAAGATTTATCTAATAAATAAATCTAGATATTACTACAGTGCTCAAATGTCTGCCAATTATTAGTTCTGTTAGAATGATGGCTGAGTAATTATGATAAAAAACAAGATGAAAAGAATACAAGTTAAATATAATTGCTAATAAAGACTTTCTATCATCTTCATTGTAAAGACTAATAAGAACATAAAACTAAATATCTCATACATAAAATTATTCGTAATTCATCTTTGGACTTTGTCACTTAATATCAGTGGAAGGGTATGTGGCTTGTGCAATGCCTACTTTGGTATATCTTAGGATGAGTCCATATTTGGGTCACCACAGATCAACTTCTTTTAGAACAAAGTTTCTTTATTGACATCAAATTCAATTCAAACCCTCTTGTATTTCTTGGTGATGACCGAGTAATTATGATAAAAAAGCAAGTTAAATTATGATGAAAGAAAGACTAGTTAAAAAAAAAATTAAACCAGCTCACCCCAAGCAAGGCAATAAAGCCACAAAGACACAAGGGGTTCCTGATGGTGAAAGAAACTGAAAAAATATTAGTGAACAGAGAGGACATTAAAAGACCAGGATTCAAGGAGACAGAAAATGAAAACTGATTTAAATTTTTGAAGATCATAGTTGACAGAAAAGCAAGAAGCTGGAATAGAATTCCATAAGTGAGAAGGATGAGAGAAGAAACTATTAGCATAGAACATATAATTACATCTAGTAATTTGAAAATTAAATGATCCGACCTAGTCGCCAGTCTACTATTGTTTTTAAATACATGAAATCAAGGTACCAAATATCAGAAACTCATCAGAACAATTTCCATGAGAATATTTACAGAAAAGACACAAGGAACCTGGGAGGCTATATTATGGTAGTAGGAAATTGACTGAACCTAAAATGGCAGAACAGGACTGAAGACATTGTAGATTCTGTCAAGAATCTCCAAATACATTGCAGAAACACCAGACCAGATGTGACAGCAATATTCAATGCATGGACAAATGGTAGATTTATAAAGGTGCATGATAGAGAAAAATTGTTTAGCACAACATAGTGAAACAACTTTCTTATCTAGGTCTTTTTTTGTGAAAGTTTGTTCACTGTGTTATGCTAGACTTTATATTACCTTGCACCTTTATATTAGTAGACAAAGCTGTGTCTAATAAAAACAAAACAAATTGCTACAAATACTTTTAGTTCAGAGATATCTTATTTTCAAGATTTTCAGAAAAAAATAAAGACTATTATTTTAATCTTTCTTATACAAACTTCACCTTTATTTCTTTTCCTCTTGTTACAAACCATTTTTATATCTGGTAATTTACAATTTTAATGTCTCTATTAGTTTTCATTTCCACCTTTCCATTACTGTTATGTATGCACACACACACATTATATTTATATAGAAATAATGTTACACCAATAACAAACAATTATATCACATAATTAGTAGTACTGGCAAATGGTCTGGCATTTCATATATAGCCAAATTTGATTTGCATACTAAACATATAATTGTCTCCCACTTTTTGCACATTTCTGAAGTAGAGAGAAATTAATTTATCTTTAGTTTCTCAATATATATATATATATATAAATATATATATACATATATATATATATGTATGTAATTATATATGTATGTAATTTTTCCCTTTCACTATATAGGCTCACTTTCACTTTTGAAATAAGATTACAGGGAAATAAATCATTTTAAATCATTATTTATGGTGAGTAATATTTTTAGAGCTCTTCAAGGAGGATGAAAAAAAAGGAATATAATTTTTAAGTTAGGAGATAATAATTTTCTCTTTTTCATTTAAAAAAAAATGTATTTACCTTTGACTGTAATTATTTAATTTTAGAACTACTTGCTGTCTGAGGTCAGAAAAATGACACCAGTTTTTTGAACTCTCTTTCAAAAGCTTATAAACACTAAGTGGGATATTTTATTAAAAGGAAATTCCAAGGAGAAAAGTAACATTTTCCAACAATAAATGTCCAGGCTGTGAAAAGATTACAAATTGTAGAAAATATTTCTATACATGAGAATTATCATAAGTGCACTTTAATGTTTTAAATTTTCTTTTATATTTTAACAAATACATTTTATAATTCTTATATTTTAGCTTTGATTTCATAACTGTTATATTTTGAAATTATTATAAAGACTATATATATATATATATATATATATATATATATATATATATATATATATATATATATATATGTAGTGTATTGGGGCAGCAGATCATTATTCAAACATATATTGTTAAATATAACAGACAACAAATGTCTATTATGTTTGATCATATTTATTTATTGATCATATAAGCATAGAACGGCTCATGATAAAAATAGAGATTCGTAGTCTGTTATATTTAACAATATATATATATATATATGTATATATATATATATATATATATATATATATATATATATATATATATATATATATAAAATAAAATTTCAAGTGAGCAGTGACCAACCATGACTGTCAGTTTTAAAAAAAACAAAAAAACACCAGAAATTGTTCACCGGTGAACTATTTCTGGGGCTTTTTATTGATTGTAATATTTTCATAGGTTACCATCGTCCCACGGTGTGTTTAGTTGTTGTGTGCATCATATGCATGCACTGTCTATACTTTTACTCTCTTGATCTTGCTTGAGAGTGTAACGGTTCCTATTACACACTACAGCTATTGACCACCTGCTGATTGCATGAAAGTGGATGAAACTGGCAGTCATGGTCAGTCACTGCCCATTTCAAATTTGATTTCAAAAATGTATTAAAGCTCTGCCATTTAACATGGCATAGGGCACTCTTTTTTCCTGTGTGCAATCTTATGCAGATTCTTTTGGGAGCTGCTTATTCTTATTTCTATTGATATATATATATATATATATATATATATATAATTTCTGATAGTCTTTTGAAAATGTTCACATGTAATAATTTTCACTATTCTATGCATTGGTTTTATTATTCCATATATAAATAATTATCTCATCATGCAGTAACATAATCATCTTTTATTAAGTATACTGGGCAGTTTTTACATACATTTTTAATGCAAATATTTATAACTGGTTTCTATTTTGGTAATGGTAATATTAGTTGTTTCCTTATAAGGAAACATTTGCCATTCACTGACTGAGCAGCCAGTATTGTTGGTTGAAATTTTAAAAATCTTTCTCTTAAAACAATTTTTCAGGAAAATAGGTTTTTCAAGTTCAGTAACTGTCATTGCTCTTTCCAGTATTGATGAATAGTTTCCTTCCTCACCTTTTGTTTGACGTAGTGTGGAACATCAGTACCGTGATTGTGTCATTATTTTCTCTTCAAGTTACATATGCTATCCATTTTAGTTGTTGCTGAAAGTCCTCAAGTGATGGGGTTTTTGTTATCTAGTACAGTTCTTTGTGATTCTGTAGTGCAAGTCCCCAAGATTTGAAGAAGGGTGGTCTTCAACAAGACCCATAGGCTTCACTGGCTCAAGGCCATTTTAACCATTGATCTGAGATAGTGGCTGTATACAGCTAACAACTTATATATTTCTGAATGGGTTTGATGCTATGCATGTCATCATATGAAAGTTTTGATCTGACTAGGTTGTTTAAGAACATGACTCTGGTTTTCAGGTTTATGATTTGGTTTTGTAGCAATTTGTGGTGTTCTACAATGAATGCAAGCCCTCCTTTTGTCGTAGATGCTCTCATAAAGCTCCTTTAGTCTAGTTTAGGTTGTTGCTTTAATTTTTCATCTGTATTTGTCTAATTTGCAAATTTTTGCTAGTTAAAATGTACCAGGGATGAAAGCTGCTTAGAACATACCCAGATCCCGGCCTCTGCCTGATTGACCATGTCGCAGAGAGTGTAGCCATACTCACTATGCTTAGCCAGTTGCAGGTTGGTGCAGCTATTTAACCTATAGCTGGAGGGTTTGAATTCAGAGTTGTCTTTCTCCTAGGCTGGTTGCCACCCAAGGATATAGAATCCAGTCTGTCCTGCTATTTACCCAAAGCTGGGAAGAGTTGAATTCATACCTTTCTTGAGGGTATTTGCATGTAAGTGAATGTAATGAACTGTATTGGAATTTGAAGCCAGCTCTCTGATTCCTCAAGCCAGGCTGCTATCCATTACTACACCATACTTCCATAACTTTGCTACTTATTATACCGAAACCTATTTTTCATCACCAAATATTTCATACTTTTTTTTTTTATCGCTCTCGCGTCGAACTCGACGTATGAGGGTCAGACAGATCAGTTCCCAGAAACTGAAAGCCCGACAGCCACAGTGATAGTGGTGAAGGCCTTGTGCAGGGCCATCCACACTTTTTGGAGGGACCTGGTGCAACGGATGCCACAAGGTCCCCAAACGACCCTCCGCAGGTTTTGAATTCAGAGTTGTCCTTCTCCTAGACCAGTTGCCATCCAAGGCTATAGAACCCAGTCTGTCCTGCTATTTACCCATAGTTGGAGGGAGAAGAAGAGGATTCACACCTTTCCCAAGGGTATTAGCACGTAAGTGAATGTAATGGAATCGACTGGGATTCGAACTCTGCTCTCCGATTCCTCAATCCAAGCCCCTATCCATAACTCCACCGTGCCTCCACCGTTTCATACTACTGAAGATGATTAATGCAAACCTCTGATTTTTGTTGCCAATTCAATTGGAATTCATCTATCAAACTTATTTTTCCTACCAAAGTTAATCGTACATAATTTGAATTGGTTCCAATTCAGACATTAATCTGATACATTATTGAAAAATATTTCTGGTCATTCCCTAACATCATTGTCAGTAAATAGGGAATTAATGTTTCTCACAGCTTCCATACAATTACCACATTACTTCAAGTGATGTATAAAACATTCATTATTATGTGTGAAAAGGCTTTCTATATTAACTATACAATATGAAAAAATTATTAAATTAAATTCTTATCTGACATAATAACTACCTTATAAATTATAATTTTAAAATACCACTTGAAAATAGTAAAAATATCGAGCTTTAGGCAAAATCATCAATTTTCCAAAGAACAACCAAAGAGAAAAATTCTCTGTCAAAGATTCAAAGAATTAGGAGTTGGACATAAGAATTATGGAACTCCCTTCCGGCTCTTTCCAGCCATTTTTAATGTGCAAAAATTTAAATGCAATGTCAATCACTATCTACTGTCATCCTGATCTACTCATTACTAATGTTTCTGCTCCTAATTCCTTCACATCCTGTAACCCCTTGTGTCTTATTTTTTGTACTGCCTTGCTTAGGGTGATACTGATTAAAAAAAAATCCTATAGAAGGAAGTAAAGAGAGGTGAGAAGAAAGGACGAAACATCAATTGTAAGAAGAGAGAATATATGGTTGTTAGCAAAATGTTTAAATGGTTGGCAGAAGAGGTTTTAGGAGAGATTGCAAAAAGACAAACTTTGCTAAGAGCTACAAAGGACAGGAAATTGTGGAGAGCCATGATTGCCTGCATTCTAAAAGGACAGGACACATAGAAGAAGAATGTTTCAAAATGAACAACAAACAATGACATATTTTTTGTCTGAATTTCTGGGATGAGCAGTTATCATTATTTATACTATTTATATTCAGACTATTGTCCTTTTTTTTTTTTAAAGCTTATCACCCCAAGCAAGGCTGGAAGCCACTAGCACGCAAGGGGTTACAGAAGGTTTGGAGGAAGAGCAGATAGGAGTGGTAAAGGAGAGGATGTGGAGAAAGATAGTGGATCGATCAAGGCGAGGGGGTTACAGAAGATTTGGAGCGAGAGCAGATAGGAATGAAAGGTGAAAGGATGTGGTGAAGGGAAGTGTCCTCATCTTTTGTTGTTGCTATCACAACACCTGATAGATAAAAGTATTGGTTGTGAATTTGGTGACATAGTGGTGGTTAGTTCAATACCTGGGTCAGGCAAGCAATAATTGAACAATACTAAATAAAATAAGAACTAAAAAAATATCCATAGATATGAGCAGTGAAATGAGAAAAAGAACAGTCTAACCCTATAGATAAAATGAAAGGTTCAGTTCAGAATTCCCTGTAGGTTACCCAGATTGATATTCACCTGAGGAAGGCTGGAGAGAACAACAACGGAAATGTTGTGATAACAAAAACAAAGATGAGGACAACAGTCCAAATATGAATAGTGTAAATAATTAACACTGACACAGTTTCTAGTGTATTGCCCTCTTTCTTGTTTTATCAGCATTTGATGCACCATTTGCCATCATTTGAATCATCAGATTGTGCAGCACTGATAGATGTGCATTTACTATAACTTGTGAAGGTAATTTGCTGGACAAGTAAAGGTTGTCAGCTGTGAGATTCTCTGTTAGCCTGCACACTTCTCATCACTCCAGTGGCTTCCTTATTGGCCTTCTCTCTCTCTCTCTCTCTCTCTCTCTCTCTCTCTCTCTCTCTCTCTCTCCCTTTCACTCTCCCTTTCACTCTCTTTTTATCTGGTTTGGATTTTATTTTCTTATTGACATTTCACTCCTTTTATGTGAGCATTATCAGAAACATAACTAAAGAAATCAAAAGCAAAGTTTCTACAATTGCAACCTAGCTACCTAACAATACTGCAGTCAGTTTGTAAAATTCTAAGAGTTGAAATTTAAAAATATATTTGTGAGCAAACCATTAACACTTGTACATGTTAAAATAAACTGTAAATTTGTTGATTTGATATAGGCAAGTAAAAATGAATGAAAATGTTATGGAGAGAAAAATAAAATGATTAATAATTACCTAGGTGTTAAGGAAAGTATAACAATTAATTAAAACTTATTAAGATGTTTAACGAGTATCTATTTTAATTTTTTTTCAGTATCATCTTAGCTAGAAAATAATGCTATCATGTGAGATAAAAGAATAAAATTTGGTGTGAGATATATTTTTAAATTAAAAAAAGAATTCTTTGAAGTTATCAGTGTATTTTTTTTCATTTATAAAGCCAGGAGGAAAGAATGCTGCTTAAATTTTTCATTGACGGAGGCATATTCATCTGATCCATTTAACATCTCTTGGGATGGAGTCTGGGGTATTATCAGTGAAAAACATATCTTAGAGAAAATCAAATTGTGATTCCTTCATTCCATCAAACATTATGATCTCACTGACATTTTGAGCTCAATGACTGTTTGAAGATGACCCACCTCAGATGATGCTAAAATAGACTTTGCACTATATGCACATCAGAGAAGCCAGGTGAACCATAGCAGGTTGTCCCAAGAGATGACCTCTTAGACACCAGGCATAGTTTTAAGCTAAATTTCAGTGGTTACCCCTGACATGTAAATAAATCTTCAACCCAGCTGGACTTGGGATATGCACATGTGGGACAAACAGGATGACAGGTAGATATATAAACACTACCCAAGAGGAAACACAAGGGATTCTTTTACATCCACATGAGAATATAGACTGCACATTTTGAGAAAATCCCGAAGCCATTGAAGCTAATTCACAAAATCCGCAGTTGAATAATGTTACAAATGATAGACTTAGTCGTGAACTTTTAATAAAATGTTCAACAATATTCTTACATGACAAAAACCAATGGTTTCTCATTTACATGCTGTTTTATTAAAGGATCTATAAATCTGATTTTGATAATAGTTTGACTTTATCCAAATCCATTGTTCTGTCCAATTCTCTCACTCTCTGATGAGTGGATATTGGCCCCAGTCATGACTATTTTCATTTCATTTTTTTTTTTCAGAATTAATTCTTACAGCTGAAACAACTGATTGTGAAACATTTCATTTCTAATATTTTTATACACTTTATTTGGATATAAATATTGCTTTGTGATATGAACATGTTGGAAATGTGTAGTGATAGAAAAATAAATAAAGAAAATAAAGAAACATTAAAAAAAAGAGACCAAAAATTCACCGTCTGTAAAAATAGATGTATATTTAGAATTAGTAGGCAATAAAATCATATTTTGGCCAACTGATCAGATGCCATTCTGAATAGGATACTAACATCCTAGCTTTGAAAACAAATCAAAAACAAGAACTGCTGCAAACTAGGATATAAGGTCACTAATTGTGAGCCAGTAAGAAGCAAAATGGTAATTTTGAAGCCGATCTTTAGATATGTATATAAGGAAATAGAAAATCAGCCTAAAACAGAATCAATGAAATAATTTTGTCCATTTTCCAGAACTGAAATACATCATGTGTAACCCACTAGTGACCTTAGATGTCCACACTATCCTGCATTGAAATTAAAGACATACATCACCACATTTTCAAGAAGGTAGCAACTGCATTTGAATATATATATCTTTACATTTTCTTGGACTCTCATATGAATGAGGACATTTACAGTTTAACTCTTGAACCTCCAAAATTAACTTTATCCTTCTCTGTATGTATATTGTGTTATATAAAATATTATTTTGTGTATATTAACACTCTGTGCATATTTTTTCATCCTTATGTTAGGCCAATACACAAACCCCATAACAGATGTATGGTGGGAATGGACGTTTTCATAAGATGACCTCTTGCAAAGCCCATTATCAATGTTTAATATCTTATGAGTTAACTATTCAACTAGAAAACCAGGATGTAATAGTTTTCTACTGATGGCTTTTAAAATGCTAGCAAACCTGTGGTTAGGGGTTATCGTTTGTACCATATAACAGATATTTAAAATTTTATGTAAAAAAAATGTGCATTAACTTTTATGTATATTTATCTGTGTAGAAGAGTAAATAAAAAATTATCTGATGGATTTCAGCCTGATGCAGCTTCCAAGCAGAGAAATCAGATCACTGCTCTTTGTTCCTCCTTGGTGCACACTGTAACAGCAGCAAGAAAACTAATGTGATAAAGCACTTATACTTTGATCACATGATCACAATAGTACCAACTCTAAGCACACATGAGCAGAAGGTAGTGTAACAACTCTAAAGATATGTTATGGTGAAAATGCTGATAATTGTTGACTTAAGAACAAATCTAACATGTTTCACTTTTATTAGTTACTCATTTACACACACATTTTATATATATATATATATATATATATATATATATATATATATTTTAGAATTGGACATAGCCCGACAATTTATTTTAAAGACATTTATAAAAACATAAAAAGAACGTTAAACATAATATAAATGTCTTTAAATAAATTGTCGGGCTATGTCCAATTCTAAAATATATGACGTCATTTGTTTACATTTGATACGCTAGAGCAGATATGAATAGAAGAGATTCATGGAAGATTTAAGTTTAAAGATAGTAAAATCGACCTTGCTAACCAGACGCTGCTCTGTGGCCGAAAGGTTAAGGCACATCACGCGAAATGATGGTTCCGTATAGGATACAGGTTCGATTCCTGTCGGAGAGCGAAAATTTTCTATGAAAATTTCTCGGACATTCAGGCCGGTAAATGTTATTTAATACTGTTTATTATAAAACAGAGCATTTGCTTAAATACATGTATCTATAAAAAGAACGTTAAACATAATATAAATGTCTTTAAAATATATATATATATATGCATATATATATATGTACACACACACTTTTATATATCCTTTTTACAACCTTAAGATTATATGAAACTTTTAGTCATGAACAGTAGAGAAATCGTGTATTACTTTTCATATATTTTATATTTGCTCTGTTTTGTATGTTTTTATATCTTGCATAGGGTATATTAATTTTGATTTCATTATATATATTCTATATGAGTTTGTGTGCATATATATATATATATATATATATATATATATATATTTACTGTGTTTGTAATGTGTGCATATGCATAAAAATACTCAAAACCTGCATGGACTTTATGTGTACAAGTATGCACATGTAGGGTTAACATATTCATCTATATATGATTTTATATATATGTATGTTAAAGACATTTTTTATATGTTTAATGTTCTTTTTATAGATACAAGTATTTAAGTAAATGCTTTGTTTATAATAAACAGTATTAAATAACTTTAATAAATTGTCGGACTCTGTCCAATTCAAAAATATATATGTATGTATGTAAAATCATAGTTTTTAATATTTTTATGAGTAAAATACTTTCAAATGAATTTGTATCATCATTAAGTATTTTCACTGGATTTCTATGATCTCATACTACCATTAATTTAAATAGTTTATTTCAACATATTTGTTGATTTGATGAATTTATCCAGGACTTTTTAAGTATTTATTTACATAAAAAACCAGACACAGTGAGGTGTACAAAGTGAAATAAATAACATTTTAAAGATGACAATTGTCTACTTGAACATGTGTTCTATGAGTTTCATTATGCTAGGTTTTCTTGCTCTATACATGATCATTTCCTGAATGTCATTTGCAACATGAGAACTGACATTGTCATCTCACAAAATCATTGGGCAATTTCCTAGTCGAGAAAATGCTTTTTTCTGTTGTAATGTCTCATCATAATAAGTCAAGTACTTATTACATCATTGTTCCATTTCAATATGTCATTCAAGAAGCCAATTGCATACTGGAATAGTAAGCAGTAACAATTTGTCCACGGTCAGCATTTTGTAATAAAGATTCACACAGAATTCCACCAAATAGAGAGAAGACATTTTTTTTCCCAATAGATTCCATTTAGGTTGAGATTTCCAAGGCTATTTGAAATGAAACTACAGTTTTCTCCATTTTAGATTCTTTTTATAAACCTATTTTTATAGCCAGTAACAACCTTCTTCAAAACGAAAAAAATAAATGCATTTTTTTCAGCAGGGAGAAAGAAAAAAGTGTAGAAATATCAACTGACATTAACTATTTGCAAGTTCATATAGAATGCATTTTTATAGCTTCTGAATTTTTCTAAGGCATGTAAATAACCAATTACAATTATAATTACAAGCAGAAAAGCTGAATAATTATAAATTTTATAAGATTCCATTAATATTATACAAAAGATGATGCTGAAAATAGCTTAAAATGAAAATTACAAATTGGAAATACCAAAATAAAACAAATACAACAATATAAATATCTGGGAATTGTATTAACTGAGGATGGAAAATGCAATACTAAAATCAGAAGGCTCATTGGGATGGTGGAAGGTGCCTTCCAGAAGCTAAGCAAATTATTAAGAACAGAAAAATTTCATTAGAAACAAAACTGAACTGTAACATAATATCAGTTCTTCTATATGAGAATGAATGCTAGACAATCTTCTTATTGATGAAGAAACAACTTGAAGCAACAGAAATGTGGTTCTACAGATGGATGATGAGAATACCATGGACCAGACATGTGAGCAACAACAAAGATTTAGAGAAAATGAAGAAAAAAAGTACACTTAACATCAGAAAGAAATTTTTAGGGTGCATAATGAGGAAAGAGGACTTGAAAAATTTGATACTCACAGGACATATTGAAGGTAAGAGACAAAGAGGAAAACAATGCATAACCTATCTAGAAACCTTGAGTAAATGGATGGCAAAACAAGGAGAAATAACAAAAAGACAAAATCTATTAAGAGCCACAAAGAACAGAAAATTGTGGAGAAACTTGATCACCAACATCCTGGTACACAGCATATAGAAGAAGAGGGTACTGGGAATATTTCAATCCCCTTAATACTTTAGAGATGTCTGGCTGAAGAATAAAATCCACAGCTCATGTTTTGTGAGACTAGTTTACCATTATATGCATACAATTAATAATATACAAATAAATATTTCAGTATTTCTATATTATCAGTATAACATGCACACACACACACACACACACACACACACACACACACACACACATGTGTGTGTGTGTGTGTGTGTGCGCGCATTTATGTATGTATGTTTGTACAGTGGGGAAAATAAGTATTTCATCCCTTGCTGATTTTCTGAGTTTGCCACCTTACAAAAATAGAAACGGTCTATAATTTTCAGGATAGGTCTGTCTTGAAAGTGAGAAATAGAATATAAAAAAAATTCTAGAAAATCACATTATATTAATTTTTGAACATTTATTTCTTTTTTATTGAAAAAATAAGTATTTCACCCCACAGAAAAAGAGAACTCAATATTTGCTGAAGAAACCCTTGTTGGCAAGTACAGCAGCTAGATGTTTCCTGTAGTTGTTTACCAAGTTTTTACAGATCACAGGCGGGATTTTGGCCCACTCCTCTTTGCAGATCCTCTCCAAATCCTTAAGGTTTGTAGGTTGTCATTGGGCAACCCAAAGCTTCAGCTCCCTCCACAGATTCTTTAATGGATTAAAGGTCTGTAGACTGACTAGGCCACTCCATTACCATAATGTGGTTTCTTCTTGAGCCACTCCTTTGTTGCCCTAGCCATATATTTTAGCTCATTATTATGCTGGAATTCTCATCCCTGACCCATCTTCAGTGTCCTGTCTGAGGCAAGGAGGTTTTCACTCAAGATTTTCCTGGACTTTGCCCGATCCATCTTTCCCTCAACCAAGTGCAGTCGTCCTGTGCCCTTAGCAGAGAAACAGCCCCAGAGCATAATGTTTCCACCACCATGCTTAATGGCTGGGATGGTGTTCTTGGGGTCCAAGTCAGCTTTTTTTCCTCCAAACACGGTGAGTCGAGTTGATGCCAAAAGGCTCAATTTTAGTCTCGTCTGACCACAGCACTTTCTCCCAACCCTCCTCTGAATCATCCAGGTGCTCATTTGCAAACTTCTGACCGGTCCCGTACATGTGCCTTCTTGAGTAGGGGGACCTTGTGGGCACTACATGATTTCAGTCCACTACAACGTAGTGTGTTACTAATGATCATTTTGGTGACTGTGGTCCCAGCTGCCTTGAGATAATCAACAAGCTCTTGCCACATCGTTCTAGGTTGTTTCCTCACCTTTTCTCATCATCAGGTTCACTCCATGTTGGGAGCTCCAGATCAAGGGAGATTGATAGTCAATTGGTGTTTCTTCCATTTCCTTATTATCGCACCAACAGTTGACTTCTTAGTCTGTCTATATTTCTGAGATGAGGTATTATGTACAGTATTTACATTAGTCGGACTATTGTCCTCATCTTTGTCGCCATATTTGTCACAACATTTGGGCCGTTGTATGCTCCGGTCTTCTTCAGGTGGTTGGAATTTCGAACCGAACCCTTTATTTCGATCACTGGGGTAGACTGTTCTAGTTCCACAAGCCATGTTTGATGGATGTCAGTTATCAGTTATCTCCTGGTAATTTTCCCTCTGAAAGTTCTCCACTGCCTGAACCGGGTATTGAACTCACACTCTTTGGGTCTGTCACTGGATCTAACCAATGCCTTTATCCATTGTGCCATGTGTCCTTGAGGATAACTGATAACTGACATCCATCAAACATGGCTCGTGGAACTAGAACAGTCTACACCAGTGATCGAAATAAAGGGTTCGGTTCGAAATTCCAACCACCTGAAGAAGGCCGGAGCATACAACGGCCGAAACGTTGTGACAAATATGGCGACAAAGATGAGGACAATAGTCCGACTAATGTAAATACAGTTGACTTCTTCTCGTCTAACTGCTTGCCACTCATCTTGTAGCCCATTCCAGTCTTGTGCAGGTATAAAATTTGTCCCAGATAAAAAATTAATATAATGTGATTTTCTAGAATTGTTTTTATATTCTATTTCTCACTTTTAAGATGGACCAACCCTGAAAATTATAGACTGTTCCTATTTTTGTAAGGTAGCAAACTCAGAAAATCAGCAGGGGATGAAATACTTATTTTCCCCACTGTATGTATTAAAATGTGTTCTATTTATAGAGTGCTTAATATCAGAGATAAAGCATTTTTAGATACAGTGTGCACATAGAAATCAACATTGAATAATCATTATCAGTTTCAGACCATGTGTGTGTGTGTGTGTGCGTGTGTATGTGTGTGTGTGTGTGTGCTCGTGCATGTGTCACACTAAAATGCAATACTTGAAAACCACCAGAGAAATACAATCTATAAATATAACACTATTAATCTGCAAGAAATTATTTGATAATGGCTTATAAAAGCTCAGAGCACTCAGAAGACATTTGACAATTTATAACTCAATATTGTTCCTCTTCCATCAAACCTGCATAAATAAGGAATTTCAGCTCTAATATATATGTGTGTGTGTGTGTGTGTGTAAGTAGGAGCTGTATGTTAATAGCATATATTGAATTCATTATGCGGTTACTTGCATATAAGCATGAAAAGAGACATACATGTGTGCGTATCTATCTATCTATCTATATATATATATATATATATATATATATATATATATATATATATGACTAGATAATAATTAAAAAGAGAAAACCATATTCAAGCACCTGCTGACAGACTACCGTTCTGAAGTAAATGAAAAAAACAATTTTGTCATTTACTCATTTACTAGCGCAAAATGAAACAAAGAAGTTAATAAAAATATTGTCATTTGAGGTAATTAACATTCTAATGTTTTATTCCTTATAAAAGTTACCTCAAAGCATCATTAACTTTCATCTCTGTCAACATAACTTTCATCAAGTAGAAGGAGCTGTCAACATTTTCTTATTTCACTTATTCCTTTCTTTATTCTGTTGACAACACTGAATGCATTTTCTAATTAATGCAAGTCTATGGTTTTAAAAGCTCTTGCCTTTATCTTTCTGCATTTTCTAACCTCGGATGGCAGCCAGTCAAGAAGGAAAACTTTGACTTCAAACTGAATTCTGTCAAGTATAAGAAGGGCATTTCTTGTATTGAAGCTATATTTAGTTATTCAGTGTAACTGATCCTTCCCCAGATATCCTTGCTGCTGGATCCTGGATAGAGAGCCATGGGAGTGAATTTGGACCTGAGCAAAACCTTGATTAAAATCCTGTCATGCACCTTAAAAGAAGGACTTTGAGATAGATAACAATGAACTATTCTTTTAATCACTCTAATCAAAACCAATCTGTGATAGTCAAAGTGATCATTAATTAAAGTCTATTTATGATTCTAATGTTTCATTATGATAAAAATGAAGCCATATTTTCATTTTTATTTCTATATAAAATTCATATCAATATCTATGATTACAATGGTTAGCAGATGTGTAAAGTAATCAGAGTAATAAATTTCCTTCAGAAGAATAAAAATGGATCCCTAAAGATTACCAAAAGTAATTCATACCTGCTTAAGCTAAAATATTAAGCATGGAATGTCATCAGTAATTCTTGATACACAGTTTGAGTTATCTTATCAAATATTCTGCCAATTTACATAAAAATATAAACTTTTCAAACTAAAAAATGAGACTGTCATGGAATTTTCAGTCAGATGTATAGCAATACTAGATTGGTGGCAAGGTCTCATTATTTTACAGTTAAAAAATTACTAGATGTAACCATAAGTTCTATGCCAACTGTTTCTTCTGTCAGACTTCTCACTTGCAGAACTCTTACATTTTCGTGCCTCTTAAATTTTCTACACAAATTAGATGTTGACTGCTCGATGATCAAAAGCAGACTGCATAAATACATTTTTTCTGTGCACTGGCTTCACACATATATCCGCTTTAACCAAAATAAAATGGACAATATATTATGACCAATCAGAGCCACTCCTGATCAAAAAACAAAACCTTAATTTGGAGCCAGCTGATGTCTATATATACTCAAATTCAAACAGACCCAAAATAGACCAGTATTTGATGTCAACACCGGCACACAGAGAGAAAGAGAGACACAAGAAAGATCAGTGTTTGATTTTAACACTGCTAGCACTGAGAGAGAACTGCCACCAAAGATGACAGCCATCACCAATGTCCTTTTCACTTCTAATTTCACCATTTTCTCTCTCTCAGTTGCTTTTAGCAACAGCAAAAAGTAGAAGTTACTTGTTTTGTACATATGTAAATAAATTATACATTTATTTACTCATACTAAATGTCTTCTTTTGTTTGGCAAGTGGATTTACATTTGCTGAGGTAGAAAAGGAATTAACCTCGACAAGAGTACCAACTTCCAGCTTACTCATTTCTGCCTCAGCAACACTTCCAAGTCAACATTAAAAACTTAAATGCCATGTCACTTGTTATCTTCTATCTTCCTAATTCCTGTTCTTTTGTTGTTCTAGCTCTTTTTTCTCATTCTCTAACACTCTTAGTGGCTTTATTGCCTTACATGGAGTGAAATGTATGCAAAAATCATGATTTCAACATAAGACTTATTTAAAATTGATTTATATATGAAAATTTATTTTCCCTCAGTTGATTTTAAACATAACATAGAAAATAATAAAATTGGAAAGGGATTTACTTTGTATTCAAGGAATCTATCTATCTTTCTATCTATCTATATATATATGTATATATATATATATATATATATATATATATATATATATATATATATATATGTATATATATATAGATAGATAGATAGATAGATAGAGAGAGAGAGAGAGAGAGAGTTGGTGTATCTGAAAAACACAGATTTCATGAGCTATAGATAGAAGACAATCTAATAATGCAATATTAAGCTTCATGTGCCAAATTCCAAGATTCTTATTCTTATGTTCTTGAAGAACATTAACATGGCAGGTTCCAATCTGACACAGGAAATGAAAAGGCATGCTTGTGTTGTGGCAGTAACTGTCAACCACAGTGACTTGGAGATAACCAATTTCTTGAAAGTGGCTCGGTGAAATGCAGGAATGAGAAGTGTCACTGTGCAGACTCCATACATTGCAATGCATACTAAGTTCTTGTCATCTGTGATGGTCCTGGGAGCATCAACAATGGGGGCTGTCATGCATTTTCCACCTCACACCTGTCCTCAGGGTCAACAGCTTCACCAATGTTGAAGTGCTGGACAGTGGTCAAACTCTGGATCATCAGGGAGTGACTGTACATGTTCCAGTAGATCTCCTGTATCACTTTGGCTATGTGGGAAGGAGCAAAGTGGCTGGTCAGGAATTTTCAAGATCAACCCCAACACTTGGCTTCCTAAGCTTCCCTAATTTGTATCACCTGCATGACTATGTCTGGGGCATCATTGAGAGGGAAACACACTGACTATTGTCATTGGGGATAAGATAGTTAACATAAATGAGTACCACCTGACGCAGGCATGCAGACACTTACAAGGCACATTTAGGCTGTCTTCTGATTTTGGGTTTTTGATCATGTAGGCAAATTGTTTAGAAAATATACTATTTTTCAATGGAATAGTTTTCTTTTTCTTTATATTATTTCGTTTTAATTACATAGCAAAGCCCATACATACATGCATACATACATACATATATATATATATATATATATATATATATATATATATATATATATATATATATATATATATAGAGAGAGAGAGAGAGAGAGAGAGAGAGAGAGAGAGAGATAAAGGAAAATTTAAGATGGTGTTAAAAATTTTGTGTGATGTATTTCATCTTTTATGACTTTATCAGACTAAAGTGATGTTTATATTCATGCCACTACACTTGAAATGAAGTCCTAAAGGAAAAAATGTGTCAGATAAAACATTATTCTACTTTATCATAGATTTTCCTCAAATTTTTCTTTATATATAGTCATCCACACACAAATATATATACACATATATATATATATATATATATATATATATATATAGATGTGTGTGCATGTGTATATGTATATGTATATATATATGTGTGTGTGTGTGTGTGTGTGTGTGTGTGTGTGTGTGTATTTAGGTAGCAACCTTTCTTTTAAACATCTTTTGTTAAATATGACAGACAAGGAAAATTTAATACTTTTTTATTTAGTTTTTCCAACGTTCTTAGATTTCCCGTTTGATGGGAGTGCAAAAATTGTTCACATTGTTCATTGTCCCAAACACTTGTGGCCACTTCTTTACCATTTTCAAGGGGGTATTTTGTTCATGTTTTGTTAATTTCTATTCATGTTTTGACTGTTCATGTATTTTTTGTTTTGTTTTGAATACTAGTAGTAGCATTTATTCCAAGTGAGCATCTTCTATTTTTTTTAAAGAATAGATCATTCCCCCTATTAAATAAGATGAGGTTGATAGTGGGAGACAGGTGATTAATATATAGGGCATCTCTTATAGTGAGATGTTTCTGGTAATGTGATTTATATAGAATTTTAGTGTTTTCAACCAGAATTTTTCTTAAGGGTTCTTGTAAATTGTTGTTAGATAGATATTTTTTATAACACTTTGATCTGATAAGTAGTACATTAGGTGTCTACTCAAGAACGTGGTCATATGTTCAATATAGGTAATTGAGTTATGACAAGAAACTCAGTCTTGTACTGGGCAATGAAATTGATATACTATATTGGTCATCGTTAGTTTATATTTGAGGGAGTTGTTTTAATTAGTGACAACATTTTCTGTAATATAGTGAGTACTAGTGGAAATAAAACAGTTAAGATTTATTTCATTTTTTACAATTTTTTTTCACATAAGTAAATGCACTTTTCCTCTATCTTAACAGTAGTCTATAAATATTGATTATGATTAGTCAGTTTTCAATCTGTGCCTGATGATTACCAGGTGCATTAAACTCAGAGTTGTACTAAATGTGAGAAACAAATGTATATTTATTCTTCTTATCTATCTATCTATCTATCTATCTATCTATCTATCTATATATATATATATAATTTATTTTTGCTGTTTACCATATCATTTCAAGACATGTGTTATTGTAGCTCTCCACAACTTTCTGTTTTATTGCTTTTACTGTATATTGTTCCTTTACAACCCATCATTGTTGTGTTTTTCTTTAGTCATCCACTTACTCAAACTTATCAAGTTGTTTCCTCCTGTTTCTCATACCTTCAGTATATCCTGTGAGTGTAAAATTCTCTAAACATTTTTTCTTCATTATGTATTCTGAAATTTTCAGCTTTCTTTTCTTGATTGTTATCAATAGTTTCTTTGTTTACGCTATTTACATTGTTCAGACTGTCCTCGTTTTATTGCCATATTCACAACTTTTCAGCCATTGTATGCTCCGCCCTTCTTCAGGTTATAGTTCTTGGAATTCCAAACCAAACCCTTAATTTAGAACTTTATTTATGACAAATATAATTTGAAGAAGGTTAGATTATCGAATGGCAGAATATGGCAAAAAAAGATGTGGACAACAGTCCAAACAATTTAAATAACGTAAATATTTATAATACCTAATTTCAGAAATATAGACAGAAGTTTCTTTGTTGTTCATTTCCTTAGAACTTCTTTCTTACATGCTCTGGCTATGGCATTCTCTGCTTTTGTTGATAGACTTACATCTGTTGTTTGAAATTTCTTCATTATCTGTCAGGAAATTGTCCAGCATTGACTAGATATTACATCAAGGTAACTCAAAAACTATCTGAACTTTCATAGTATTTGGAAATTATTGATATGAGTAGATACTATTTTAATTTACCGCTGTACATACCAGTTCACTAATCTTTACTTTGATTCTCATGATGTTCTCTGTTCCTTTAACCTTTAATATTTTAACACAGTTTTTGAAAACCTTCTTTTGCTATTTCTATACAACTTCGGATTTCTCTGTCAGACTTTTACATTATCTGTTACTACACTATTCAGTTAAATTTCCACAACTGTTTGATTTTGATGTCCCTGAAATATAGCTCATAATTTGGGCTTTTCTTTTGCTGAAAACTACACATTCTGCCTTCTTACGATTGGCTTATTGGTCCTGCCTGGCTTTCTTTCTTCAGCTTCTTTGTCTAATAATTCTTTCTGAATCTACCATCAACAGAGCATCATCTGCATGTCATACACATCTTTCTATTTGTGGGATCAATAAACTCAGTCCACAACACTTTTTGTTCCCAGTGGAGATTACAGATTACTTGAATACCCTTCCTGTGTCAGTCAAATTTTCAAACATTTCAAAAATTCATGTTATATTTTACCAAATGTAATCTATGAAAGTTCTTTCTACACTCGTTCTATTTTTATTAATTCCACTATGTTCTCTAATCATTAGAATCTTAGATACTTATTCATTTGATTGCTCAATGTGGGGTTTGCATTCATTTGCACTTTCTTTGGCAATATTAAGAATTTTTTAGAAACAAAGAAAAGAGTACTCCAATATGGCAGTGAATGCTGGAGAATCTCCTCACAGATGAAGAGGAGCCGAAATGTTGTTTGACAGAAGGATACTGAGAATATCATGGACCAAACATGTGAGCAAGTTTTAGAGAAAATGGAAACAAAAAGGACACTTACACCTAACAACAGAAAAATCCAGTTGAAATTTCTAGAGCATAAGGAAAGCAATAAGAAAAGAGGACAGATTGAAAGCAAGAGAAATAAAAGGAAAACAACTTATAACATACCCAGTGAGCTTGAGTAAGTGGATGGCAGAATAAGGTTTAAGAGATGTAACAAAATGACAAAATTTATTAAGAGCTACAAAGGACAGGAAATTGTGGAGAGCCATGATCACCAATGTCTTGAAGGGACATGGCATATAAAAAAAGTTTTACCCTAAGTTTGCATAGGATTGGGAGTTGATCATATATTTATCTGTTTTTTTAATGTCTTCCCTCCACTGGCTTTTCCACATCAACAAGTATCTTGTATGTTCTTCAAACCAAGTCTTGGTTATTACTTAAGCATTCACTGCTTACCAATTAACCTGTCTTTGTTACATATCCAAGACCATAGTTACCATTTCACTGTTGGTTTCCTACAGTTGCATCTGTGTCCCACATGGTAAAGAGCGTTTCATATGTCAGATTTGTAATGGATAAGGATTACTAATTAATGTCATTCCATAGAGGATTTTTTGACAAATGTCAAAATAAATGAATTCAATGCATACATTTATTATATATATATGTATATATATATATATATATATATATATGTGTGTGTGTGTGTGTGTGTGTGTGTGTGTGTGTGTGTGCATGCATGACACTTTAAGTCATGCTATCAATGAGGGATAATATGTATATTTATTAATATATACTTAATAGCTCTGTTGTATCACATCAAGCACTGTATGTGTGATATATATATATATATATATGATAAAAATGTAGTTTTAAGGTGTGCTATATTTATGGGTAAAAGTGGCCACTATCAAGGATATAGTGTGTGTAAATATAAGAGTAGCCACTGAGATAAACACTGTGGCGATAATCTGTTTCATGAAACACACTGTTGACACTCAGTGCTGACCTCAGTGTCCACTTCTATATCTCTCAGGTGTAACATGACACAGAAAGGGAGAGAAAAATCCATTCTTCAATGAATCCTCTACTTTGAGTGAGAAATTGACTGACAATATATTTCTTTGAGAATTTGTAATGGTATTAGATTGTAGTGTCATTGTCTCATTTGTTGTGCTGGGATATTTTCTTGTGTTGGGGAGAGAGACAGATTGATGCAATTAGTTATAGTAGCGATATTATTATGGTCACATGAGGTTATTTTTTAATGCAAATTGATTAATATGTTATATGTGATGTGACATATGGTTCAGCTGGGAACTAAGAAATCCTGTTGGAGGGGAGAAACAATATACATCATAGCACTACGGCATCCTGTGATTGAAAAGATATAAAAAGAGTCAGTTTTTACTTTCCTCATTTCTATCATTTTATACATTGCCACCTTGCAGGTGTTTGGAAAAATACTCCGGCTGACAGGTTGGCATAATCTCAAATATTTTATTATACAATTCAGTCTTTTTGTAATATGATTGGTATTAACCAAACAGATGTTAGTAAAATATATACTCATTTTTATATTATAATATACCATGTCAATGTTAAATATATCTATTTTATTGAATATTGCTGCCATGTCTGACGTGCTGTTCCTACTAGTTATCTTGAGATTCCTGACAAAATTCAAAGAAGTGTCTGGAACATAATCGGTCCTCACATAGCATCTCGTCTTCAGTCAATTTCCCACTGATATGACATGGCTTTCTTCTTTCTTTTCTCCAAATAGAATGGCAAATTCTGATGAACTGTTCTCCTTCATGCCTTGTCTGCACAAATTTGAGCATGCTACTCGACTCACTGTTTTACTACTGAACTAGCTAGATGCAACCATCAGTGTTTTTCTAATAGTTTCTTTTCTCACCTGTGGAACACCCTTCCAATCTCTTGCTTCCTCTGCCATCTACAATCTTCAAAAATTTAAATCCAATGTCAGTTGCCATCTTCTGTCTTCCTAAATCCTGTTCTTTTATTTTCATTTATCAACACTAAAATATTCTGATGCTCTTTCCCTCCCAATAAATCTCTGCATCCTAGTTACTATTGTCACCTTGCTTGGGGTGAAATGATTATATATATATATATATATATATATATATATATATATATATATATATATATATATATATATATGTATGGGGGGGAAAAAAGTGGAATAAAGTTTTCATTTGACATATTTCGTCCTTTAGGACTTCATCAGACTAAATGTTATGTTAGTGCAACTACACATGTGTATAGATGGGAATTAAATTTTTTTGTGGGCAGGGGGCTACACAATCTCACTTTTAACATCACTTTTGTTATTAGATATCCTACATTGTGATAATAGATCTGATATGAACAGGGAAATTCTATTGCATGTTTGACTTTGTTTAGTTTCTCTACAGGGTAAGATAAATCAGTACCACAAGTATATATTAATAGAGCATCATCTGTGTGTCAGAAGTATGTTGATTGTTTGTGTAAAATATTAGGGACCAGATTCAAGAAATTCTAAGAAAATGCATACCTTGTAGATAAATTAAACAAACTCAAACATACAACAGAATTGACATATGAAATGGAAGAATACAATTCTTTACCTTTCCTAGATATCATGCTACACCATCTTAACAATAACTTAAAAATTGGTGTCCACTGGAAATCAACCAACAAAAACGATCTAATAAATTTCTATTCTCATCATAACAAAAAAATGACATCCAATATAATCACTTGATTCTACTTAAGAGCACTCAGAATTTGCAGCCCTTGATATCTACACAAAGAGAAATACATTGAACACACTTTCAAGCTTCTTCAGTACCTTAATTATTTTAGTTTCAATGCAAAACAAAAGTTCATAAACTATTCCAAAACAGAAAAAAGGCCCCTCCTGTAAAACACTGTGAATCAAAAAATATATTGTCCTACCAAATTATCAAAACTGTAACTGAAAAGAACTTATCTAAACTCAACATAAAATGTGTTACTACTACATCTAAAACAAAAAAAAAGATTTAGTCAATGCTAAACAAACCAATAAGCTTAAACATGAAGGAGGAATTTACTTGATCACCTGTAATAATTGTAACAAAAAATACATAGAAGAAGCCTCAAGAAATCTAAAGAAAAAACTATATGAACGCAAAAGGGATATTTTACAAAACAATACATTAAATGCAGTTGTTCACCATAACGAGACTAACCACAATTTTGACATAAAAAAATGCTACTCTGAGTAATGAAGAAAAAAATTTACTAAGATGAAAATGTTTAGAGAGTGGCTTGATAAACAAGGTCATCCACAGTAAATTTGTGTCCTGGCTCTTACAACATTTCACCATTCCTAGCAGATCTTCTATTATCATGGTGTGGGATATCAAATATCAAAAGTGATGGAAACAGAGAGATTAAAGAAGAATCTAAATGAAATCGACTAGATTATACCCCCAACAAAAAAAAAAATTTTAGTCCACTGAAGTTCTACAGGATGAAACTCAAAAAAACTTTTTTCTACTTTGTCATAAATATTTTCCCCCAATATTGTTCCTGATATATATATATATATATATATATTTTTGAATTGGACAATGTCCGACAATTTATTTTAAAGACATTTATGATATGTTTAACGTTCTTAAAAAAAATATCTATAAAAAGAACGTTAAACATATCATAAATATATATATATATATATATATATATATATATATATATATATATATATATATAACTTATTTAATAGTTTGAGATTTTATTATGTAACTTGAATATAAATATATATGGAATGGTATAGTTATTGATATTTTAATTTTTTGAATTTCAGATATGATTGTTGTAAGGAATATATAACCTGAAAGGGGAAACATGATATTATAAAGTTATTGAGTGTTGGGAAGACAGTGTTGGAAATTGTGAAAAAGTTGAACAGAGAACATAGAACAAGCCAAATAGGAATTCAAAACAATTGACAAGAACAAGAATACTAAGAATGTCAGGAAAAGATATTTGAGAAAAATTAAAATGTATCAAGAAAAGTGAATTGATGAACAAGAAAATACTTGTAGATGGTGTTGATAAAATTGTAAACAGAAAAGATGAAGAAGATTAAGATCATAATTAAATAAAATGGTTAATGACATCAAAGCAAGCACGTTAATATATCTTAAGTAAATTTCATAAAAGCAAGACATATATGAAGAATACATGAAAACTATTTTCTCAGTAGTAACTTTTAGGGATGGATGTAGAACTACAGTGTAACCCGGATATAAGAGTTGTTGGGACTGGATAAGAAGTCTCTTATATCCGGGTTTCCCTTATATCCGGGTTTGGTCTATTTTGTTTTATTAACACAGGCTCTAATTTGGGACCATAGAAAATCTCTCTTATATCCGGGTTTATCTTATATCCGAATTTCTCTTATATCCGGGTTTCTCTTATATCCGGGTCTCTTATATCCGGGTTACACTGTACATTGAATGGATTTTCAGTAGCCGTTCTTATAAGTTGTTGCTGAAAAATATTTATATTAATTATAAATTAGAGTTAAATGAATTTTTTAAAGATATTTTATAAAATAAAATTTCTATAGCTTGAAAATAATTCTATTGTGTGTTTTATTGAGAAAATAATAAATTAATGAGATGAAAATATTTTTCTTCAAGAATGATATAAGTATCTTGAATTTTTCTTCTTCCTCTGCATATGCTTATACATATATATGTTTGTGTGTGTGTGCGTGTGTGTGTGTGTATGTGCATATGTATGTATATATACATGTGTGTGTGCATATGTATATATGTGTGTGTGTGTATGTATATATGTTTTTGGTTTATGTGTGTGTGTATGTGTGTGTGCGTATGCATACATATGTATGTGTGTGTGTATGTATGTAAATATGTTTGTGGTTTATATGTATATATATGTGGGTGTGTTTAAATATATATATGTGTGTGTGTATGTTTATATGTATATATATATGTGTGTGTGCTTATATGTATATATATGTGTGTGTGTATTTATAAGTATATATGTGTGTGAGTTTATATGTATATATATATATATACATACATATATATATATATATCTGTGTCTGTTTATATATGTATGTGTGTATTTATATGTGTACATGTGTGTATATGTATATGTGTGTGTGTTTATAGGTATGTATATATATGTATGTGTGCTTATATGTATGTACATATATATGTATGTGTGTTTATATGTACATATGTGTGTTTATATATATATATATAAATATATATATATATATATATATATATATATATATATATATATATATATATATATATATATATATATATTAAACAATATACATAATATCTTACATTAATTGCACAACTCGGAATTTCATGCCAAAGCAATTTTCAAGTGCTGGAATTATATAATTTATTTTTATATATTTGTTTGTGTGTAGCCCAGTGGATAAGCGTGTTGGTTGGATCCAGTGACTTGACTCAAATAGTTGTGAACAAAAACTTTGAGTGTTGAGCTAAAGGGAGATAACTGAGGTATTTAGAAGGGGCATGCAATGTGGTACTAGAACGATGTACCCTGATGGATGAAATAAAGAGTTCAGTTCAAAATTTCAATCATCTGAAGAAAGCTGATGTGTAATATGTTGCCAACATGCTGCTATTATTCATGCACCAAATACTTTTTTCTCAGATATGTGGGTAGGGTAATGGTTACCAGCACAGAAAATGGTATGGAAAGGCCAAGTTCAAATTTCAATTAAAGCTGTTGTGTTTGCTTGGGAAACACAGGAATCCACTCTTTCTCTCCTCAACTGCAAGTAAAATAACATGGTGGACTGGGAGTTTTAATCTTGGTAAGGCAGCTGCAGAGAAGGCAACTGGAAATAGTTTTATGTTTTTCCAAGGGCAAGCATGGTAATTCACAATCTACATGTAGTAAAGAAAAGAAAGTTAAGGAGAGCCATAGTTTTAAAAAATAATCAATCAGTACAATTCTTTAACTTTCCTATAAAGATTTACAGAAATTTGTTTTTTGGTAATTTCATATCTATATTTATACAAGAGGTGCTGAAAAGTTAGTATGGCACATTCCCCCAAATCAATATTTTAATATTTGGGTACTGAAATACTGATTTTTGGAAGTGAGTCAAGTTCAGAACTTTTCAGCACCTCCTCATCTCTTTCATGACAAATATTCCCATTCAAATCCATCGAAGAAACAGAGGCTTTTTCAAAACAATGTCTGTTTTACTATTGACTTGTCAACTCGATAATTGTGTTTTTGGAGTTAAAATTATTATCAAAACTTATGAATTTCATCCTATTTGTTATGACAGGTTTTCCTTCCACAATCAACTAGCTTATTGTTCATATTATATAAAATATCCCTTCTGGTAAAAAATAGAAAAAATGTTCAATTTTAGAAAAGCGGTTGATATTTTTGACAATATCTATCTTACTCTTGTTTAACTCCATTTTGCTGCTATGTCTTTGTTTGTCACACATCTAACACAGTTCTTTTCTTTCTTATTTTCATTTTATAGCATTTATTTATCCATTTTAATTACACCACTTTCTGCATGTCAGTCTTCTTGTAGCATTCTTTTCATCCTCCTAAAACTCCTAAATGGCACCTTAAATTTAGTAAATGTTAAACTTTGTGGGGAGGGACTGTAATTTGAATTTAAAGTTGTCAAAGGTTTCAATTCAAACGAAAGTCTCTTTAAGATTATTACACCCAAGAGGCTTTCATTGACTGTTTATAACATTTTTAAGGCAGTGGCATCATTTTCTGTTCTTGATGTTTTCCACTGACAAATTAATCAAAGAAGCTAATTCTGTATATAGAGAAATAATCTTTTCTTTTGATACATATTGCTCAATCAATATTTCCAGTGCATGTCTACCACCATTCTTAGTCTTGTGAATAACTAAGGAACTCATTTATAGTCAAGACACTGAGTCAGCTCTGCAAAGGCTTCAGCATTTCTTTCACTATTTTTCAATTTGTGGACAGCTTTGCATCAGTACTCTAATGTCAAAACTTTTGAATTTGTATATAACCTAAGAATTAACCCCATAAAACTTGTGTTTGCTTTCATTGCCATCAAACAATAGACAGGAATTACTGGGGACATAACCTGTTGAAGCTAGTAATATTTTAATCGCTTTTATGGTAGATACATGAAATGTCAATACAGTGTTACCAGGAGTAATATTTGTCATGGCCCATCAAGTCTCCTTCTCTTCAATGAAGCAGCACCATTCAAATGATATAAACTAGCTTTTTATAGGCTGGCTATGTGCATCTATTTCTGTGTAAAGAAATAAAAACAAAATTAAAATGTTAAAATATTTTCTGATCAATGAGAAAAGATCCATGCAGTTTCAATCAAAAGTTCACTTTCGAGCCACTCAAACACTATTTAAACTGCCATCAATCAAAGGCTCATCTAAAATACCATGGTCATTGGCCTGTCTCAACACTCTCTTGGCCAGACACTTATCAAAGCTGCCTAACAACTGAAACCTAATATCGATGATCAAATAGAACCACAGGTGTGCCAAGTGTTCAGTGGTGTGCAGGGGTTTGATGAGGTTTGGTGATACCCAGAGCCACCTCCTTGATTGTATGCCCCTAAAACTCAAGTAAGCGGTGGGATGGCTATAGGGCTTGGTATTGAGAAGGAATGTAATAAAGGAAGACATTTTAAGTATGTAAAAACAGATGAAACATGAAATAACACTTTCAAATTTCAAAAACTAAATTTTTATTACACTCTTTGATTGGATGCTCTCCTTTCAATATGGATACCCAGGGCCATCCTGTGCCACCCTTTTTGCATGCCACTGCTAGTGTTTGGTGTTAACAACAGCAGCTGATGTTTCCTATTAATCACAAAATATCACTATGGAAAAAGGTTTGAAAATCTCTTTTTGAAACAGCTAGATGTAATAGATATTTTCCAGAATAGAAAAACTGACTTAGATTGTTCATGGTTATTCAAAAAATAATAATATGCATACTCCTGGTGCATACTGTTATGCATATCTGCAGAATGTTTAAAAAGACTTGATATCAGAAGAAAATAAAAGAAAGACTCTTTTTGTAGGCTATATCAACGGTTGTCCAACAGACAGCTTATGTTTTCACAAAACAGAAAGGAAAAAAGGTAAAGTGTATAAACTTCAACAATAAATTTGCGGTAGTGAACTCACTAATCTGGCACCTTTGCCAGTCACTGGTGAAATAATTATAAGACCTAAGTGTAGTGAAACTGATCCATTTGAACAGGAAAATAGAGAACATGGTTGTGATCATGGAACAGAAGGAAAACCGCATTTCTATTCAAAATCAAGAATCATGTCAACACCTCATTACAATCTCGATCATCGTGGCAGGGAGCAAGGTCTAGGTCACCAAGAAATAGATACTGAACAAAATCAAGATCTTCAGAACATAGAAAAGAGAGTGTAATTGTTGTTGATCAGGATGCCAGAACTGTATTCTATTTCTATTGGGGAAGGCAGTATTGATCAATACTCAAGTATAAGTCATAATAAACAGAAACATTTTGAAGATTGAAGATTACGTTCTTGTGAGTGACATTGGTCATAGTGTGATAGTGTGATATATACCATAGATTATTGTTACTCCTTAGTTAATGTGGCCATGATATATGAAAAACACATCACTTCTTTCAATTCAGGCTATTGGCAAGAAGCCATGCTAGGATTAAATGAATGCTTTAAGGAAAATAATGCATATACATTCCAAAACTTTTCAATAAGCAGTTTTAATATTCATCCTGTGAGCAATTAAACTAAGCTGAGAGGTTCTATCCATTAATGTTTGGATAGACATAATATGTGCTCTAGGTGAAAATGTCACAATAATCAATGTTAGGGATTTGTGAATATTACTTAACAAGACTTGTCTTATATTGATCCTCGCCATTTTTATTAGATTTAATCATGAAAATCCATTGACGACCCACTGCTATTCTATCCTTTTAGCAAGGGAACAATGTTCATATGCATATGAAAGTTGTTTTACAATCTGGAGCAAAACAGCTGAATTGAAATACTGTATTGCACACCTACTTGACTAATCAAGTCTGCTTCCAATCACTTGCTGATAATTTTATCTTTATTAAACATGTTTGAGATAAAATTATAATTAGTGCTATTTAGGTAGACAATTTTATGAGTGCAATAAATTGTAGTTCTAAACTAACAGATTTGAAAAAGCATTTAAGTTATAATTTCAAGATTAAGAATGAAGGAGTAATTGCTTTGTTCTTTGGTATACAGTTAATATCCAAAGAGAATGTAATTAAAATAAACCAATACAGATACACTTTGAGTTCATTTCACATTAACCTGAACTGGGTAGTTATTCTAATGACTACTATTTATTCATGTCTTAGTAGCAAATCCAAGAAAGTAAAACTGGCAACTGCTCTCACAAAGGGCCTCCAATCTGCGGTTAACTTGAGAAAAAAAAAAGCTTGTAACATCTACAAAACAAAACCGCTTTTATTTAATGACTATAGAAAACCTTTTCTGCCTGACATCAGTATGGCTGTTGCTAACCTCCAGCAAATCAACTCTTTAAGCCTTCTTAGAATCACATTTTCCACTAACATGAAGTGCAGTGATTATATTGAATCAGTTGCTTATAAAGTTGGTTCACTGTATTGTGTCAGACAATTTTTTTTACTTCTCTGTGTTGTGGAGACTGAAATGAGTAACCTGGAAGACAGAATCTTGTTTTAATTGTCACTGGTATGGAGGTTAGTTTCTTCTCTACCTTGGCAAATGTAAATCCAAGTGTCAAACAAAAAAGGACATTGAGTATGGGTATATAAATGCATAATTTATTTAGAATACAAAATCTAGTAACTTCTATCTGTTGCAAGGCAACAATGAGATAGAGTGATGAAATTAGAAGTAAAACAATCGTTGGTGGTAGCTATCATCATCAGTGGCGTCTCTCTCTCAGCGTGTCACTGTTGCCATCAAATGCTGGTCTGTTTGAATCTTAGTATATATAGCCTTCAGTTGGCTCAAAATTAAGGTTTTTGTTTTGGAGGGTGAGTGGCTCTGACGGGTCATAATATATTGTTTATTTTGTTTTGGTTAAAGCATATGTATTTGTGGAGCCAATGTGTAGAAAATGTATTTATACAGTCTGATTTGGGTTGCCAAGCAGTCAACATCAGTTTTTTGTAGAAAATACAAGAGGCACGACACCTGCAAACTACAATTTTCAAAAAGTTAAATGCAATGCCAACCACCATCTTCTGTCTTCCTGAATCCTGTTCCTTTATTGCTCTATCTCCACACTAAAGTCATCTTATTTTCTTTTATTCCAAGTAACCCCTTGCATCTTAGTGTCATTATTGCTTTGCTTGGGATGAAATTCAAACATAAAATCCAGATATGTAGAAAATTTGTATATAAATAAGATTGACATAAATTACACTGATTTGTTAAACTACATGTTATATATGAAAATATCTTATGACAGCCACTTGACCAGATGTTCTATACTGTAATGAAGTTAGACCACCAGGTGAAACCAACTGTTGCCCATTTAATACAAGCAAAACACGTCTTACCTTATCTGAAAAGTACAAAGGATCAAAATCTAATTTTGTAAATGTCAGTTACACCTCTGATGTTAATTGATTTCTGTGACATAGACTGGGTAATTCTGGTTATGGTTTCCAATTGTCACCAGACAGTTCATTGAATTCTTGCAAAATTGGAAAACAGCAAACTTTTGCACTGTCCATGTTTTTAATTTAATTAAGGAAAAGTATGATGAATTCTGATTTGTTCCCCTTTATCATTATACATTATGGTTTAACTATATAATTATGCATTATTATTCTTTTTTATGCACTGTGTCTTTCCAGGATGTCAGCGATCATAGCTCTCCACAACTTCCTATCTTTTGTAGCACTAAATGTTTTTCCCAGTCTATGTTTTGCTATACATTTTCACAAACTAGTTACGTTACTCAATATTTCACTCTACTCTTCTTGCTCTCAGTACGTCTTGTGAGTGTCAAATTCTCTAAGATTTCTTTCCTTATTATGTATTTCAGAAATTTCATGTCTTTTTCTGATTATAAATAAAAAGTTACCTTTAAGTTCCTATTTTCATTAAATCTTACTCGTAGCTTAAATGTTCTGTCCATGGTATTCCCAATATAATTCTATGGAACCACATGTGTTGGGTATTACTTCAGCATGTGATCTACCGCCATTTCTGTAGTCTACGCTGTGAAATTACCTTTAGTGTGCAGTCTACATTTTGTCATATGAATTTAATTGGGGTGTTTAACATTTTTACCCTTTGGTTTCAAACAAGTTAAGTAATTCATTCAGATGAATGGCCTGCATATAGTAATCTAAATGCCATGGGTTATCACCATCTTATGGTGAATCATCAAGAACATTATGTGCAACCAGTGATAGGAGCACACACAAAGGCTACAGATATTAACTGTTTACCAAAGAACAAAGCAATTACTCCTTCATTCTTAATCTTGAAATTATAACTTAAATGCTTTTTAAAATCTGTTAGTTTAGAACTACAATTTATTGCACTCATAAAATTGTCTACCTAAATAGCACTAATTATAATTTTATCTCAAACATGTTTAATAAAGATAAAATTATCAGCAAGTGATTGGAAGCAGACTTGATTAGTCAAGTAGGTGTGCAATACAGTATTTCAATTCAGCTGTTTTGCTCCAGATTGTAAAACAACTTTCACTCTCTATACTAATTTTTCACTTTTTTTCCATTTATACATTCCAAAACTTTTCAATAAGCAGTTTTAATATTCATCCTGTGAGCAATTAAACTAAGCTGAGAGGTTCTATCCATTAATGTTTGGATAGACATAATATGTGCTCTAGGTGAAAATGTCACAATAATCAATGTTAGAGATTTGTGAATATTACTTAACAAGACTTGTCTTATATTGATCCTCACCATTTTTATTGGATTTAATCATGAAAATCCATTGACAACCCACTGCTATTCTATCCTTTTAGCAAGGGAACAATGTTCATATACATTATTTTCCTTAAAGCGTTCATTTAATCCTAGCATGGCTTCTGGCCAATAGCTTGAATTGAAAGAAGTGATGTCTTTTTTATATGTCTTGGCCGCATTAACTAATGAGTAACAATAATCTATGGTATATTTCACACTATCACACTATGACCAATGTCACTCACAAGAACGTAATTTTCAAAATGTTTCTGTTTATTATGACTTATACTTTGGTATTGATCAATACTGCCTTCCCCAATAGAAATAGAATACAGATCTGACATCATTTCCCATCATCTGTTATAACATTTCACAGTTGGTTAACTATTCAAATACTGTAGTTGGATGCCAAAACAAGGATTTTAAAGAAGAGACAGTAATTGTGATCTCTGCCAGTCACACCTCAATCACATTTTGTGGAAATTGTGGAGAAGAAAATTAAGCAAATTTGTTTTAACATTCCTAAATGATATATGAAGCATGTATCAGTTATATAGTACCAATGAATTCAGTTATAACAATGACCATTAATATACTATTTAACCTTTTTTAATTTTTATGATTCTGATTTGTATGACTAATTATATGTCATTAATCATTATTCAACATTATTCAATTTGTTTTTATCATAAATAGGTTTTTGTGGTGGGGCAGGCTGCACATTTAAGTGGAAAAGTGCAGGTAAAATAACAAGCTAAACAGTAAATGACCTGGTAGTCCATATGCTAAAGTAGTACTCTATGTTGTCTCAAGTCTCCACTTCATCTGTGTCCAGCATTCATTGCCATATAGAAGGATTGATATTAAATACCAACTGAACTCTCTTAACTTTCTTTTGAATGAAATTTTCCTCTTCATTAATATTTTGTTTAATTTTTAGATGACATCTTTCACTATTCCAACAAATCTTCAAATTTCTGCATCACATTTTCCATTGTCCATTTTAAGTTTTTTCAGATGTTTAAATTTCAGTTCTTACTTTATTTTGACATTCATAATTAGATGCTAGAATCTTAGGTTATCTCTCTTGCAAATTCCATGCATTCTGCTTGTAAATATCCTGCATGGCAACAAAGACAAAAGTATACCAATGCAAAATATTGTTTCACTTTTTTTGAGACACAGAAAAGTGTTATGTAAATTGTATATCATCCATCTGTAAAATTATAGCTGATATGTTCAATAAACCTGTGATTGTAAAAGTTTGTCAATTTTTTATAGGAAAAACATAAATTTTAAGTTTTAAATTTAGTTTGTGTTTGCTGTACTATGATCACTGTGAGTTTAAGTGGGTGAGTTAAAATATGACTGAAAAATATAACAGATTTTAAAAAGCTTCAATTAAAAGTTAATGTAATTTATTAATGTGAAAATGTATTGAAATATTGTACTGATTAATTTTAGTATATTTTACATTAAATTGATGCCAAGATGAAACAGCATATCTCATTTCATCAAAAAATTACTGCTAATATAATGTGAGATAATTAAAACCAAAAGTGATGAAAATCAAAAAATCAAATCAAAACTCTATGTCTATATTTTTGAGGTGAGGTATTGTAACTATTTACATTATTCATGTTGTTTGGATTGTTGTCCTCATCTTTGTTATATTCATGACCTAGTGGATAAAAGCTTTAGTTGAAGAATTACTTCAACCACTACAGTGACTTGACCCAAAGAGTTGTTTGTTCACTACCTGGCCACAACAAATTTGAACAAAAACTTGGAGAGTTGAGTTACTAAAGGGAAACTGAAACTGAGATATCCAGAAAAGGCATGGCATGTGGAACTAGAACAATCTACCCCTGTGGACTAAAAGGGTTTGGTTTGAAATGCCAACATATATCACCTGAAGAATGTTGAAGTGTAAAATGGCTGAAATGTTGTGAATATGACAATAGAGATGAGGACAACAGTCTGAATAACATAAATAGTACAAAAATCAAAAGTAAAAGATAAATGATTAAGTAAAGCTTAACATTCATTTTTCCCTTGACACCACCATTACTGTATAAACCGATGCCAATTTACATTGTCAATTCTCAAGAACGAAAGAGTGCATAAATCCAGTTTAATATATATTTGGGTTTTATTAAAATTCAAAAAATAGCTTTTTTAAAACAACAAAAATTGCCAACAGGATATACAGTAATAGCCATGTCAAGAAAAAACTTTCCTTTTGATACATCATTTTTTTTGTACGTGCACTTGTTAAACGTTGTGATGAATGAAATTGATTATACATTACACATTATACACTACACATCCAAAATTTTAATTTAAAGCTAAGCATCTCTGTATCTTTCACATTTCTCCTACCCAATATATAAGACTAACTGGATAAAAACCCTTATTTTTTCTGAGGAAAAAACACCTTATTTACCATATATACTTGTGCAACACACACTCTCAGGTATTGTGTGACACTCCTCTAAACCCAAATTTTCACTTATAAAAAATGAATTTATCATGTATCTCATGTATCATGCAAGTTCCTTTTTTGAGAGCTCAAATTACAATGAACTAAACTCTTTTCCTCTCTCTCTTTATCCCATCTTCTAGTTAACTAAGTTAAAATAGTAAAGGAGAATGATAAAAGTACTTGTTGGATAAACATGTACAGCCATAAACAACCAAACAAGAAACAGCTAAAAAGATGTGCATTTGCTATGTTTGTATTTTATAATACAATGCTAATATGTGAATATTACATGCATTATTATAGGATACAGTTAAGTAAAACATCAGTTTTATCAAAATCATGTTTATTTTAAATACAGCTGTATTTTTTACTACAGTACATGGATATATAGTTTGGTCAACAGTGTAGCCAGGGCCTGCAGTACATATGCTAATTTTATATCACATGTATGATGTGACCCCTTAAAATTAGCTTCAAAATTAGGTCTTCAAAATTTGCATGATACATGTGTATATATGATAAGTGTTTTTTTCCTG
>OZ038494.1:39555124-39587624 GCA_964036315.1 Acanthosepion esculentum | reverse complement strand
GAGAGTGTGTGTGTGTGTGCATGTGTATGGACATAGAGCTCAACACAGCATGTTGACTGTCATATTCACACATTGACACATGAAATTGGCAGAGAACATTCAGTGTTCATACCTATGTCTAAACTGTCTATCTATAAGTTTTCTATCTCTGATACTGAACACTCTTCCCCCATAAATATCACAAACTTCAAACAAATATATAAATTGTCTGACAATTGCAAAAGTGTGAAACCCAGGGTCACAAACTCACATCAATCCAACCAAATATTTTAGCTCTATCTCTGATATTGAGTAATAAGTACTGCGCATATAATATATAAATAAATAATAATATATATAATATATTCCACATATATATATTTATATTTATATTCTTGTACACACACTTTTCATATATATACATATATATATATATATGAGATGTGCATAGGGTGCATAATTTGATGTATTTTGAGATGGGGATAGGTAGCTTAAAATCGGTTTTCTTAAGGCGGTTCTCTAACCGTTTAATGCATTTATCCACAGGTACATTAGTGTTATGCACCCTATGCACATCTCATTGTTACTTCCAGTATAACGGTATCTATTACAAACATATATATATATATATATATATATATATATATATATATATATATGTATGCTTGTTTTCAAAGTTTTAACAATATATTTTCCTAATTCTGAGTATTTTCTTCCATTTGTTATTCTTGCATGACACATACATACATACATATAATTTCTTAAATTTGTTATATTTCTGGGTGAAGAGTACAGAATTTCAGGAAGGGACCACATGTTAGGAAAATTAATGACTCAGTGGAAAAAAGTTTTGTGTCATGTGTTTCATCCTTTCAGATCTCATCAAGACAGTATAAGCGGATATAAACAATGAGGATCTTACAGTAAAACTATATTACAAAACCTCTTTAAAATGATCTGATGATCACTTAATGTGTGAAACTGCCAGTTCCACGGCCATGCTATTGGTTCTACGTTGGCCGTTATCTACATGTCATGAACCTACTTTGGTATACAATCTACACTTTATACTTCTCTTGATGGATGAAAAGAAGCTCCTGACTTATGTTTACCATTTTTAATCAATGTACATGCTGTTTATTGCTAGAATATTATAAATAGAAAATGTTTTCATATTTTAATTATATTTTATCTCTATGTTATATATATATATATATGTTATTATTTCTTTTCTAATTTAAAATTTGTACTGTACAGTGTAGACTTTTTAGCTGATGAACATGCTGGGATATAAATAACAGGAAAATTTTAAATATTTTAATTACATTTTCTTTATGTTATATATATATATATTATAATATGTCTCACTATGTAGATATCAATCCAAAATAAAATTTGTAGGGCATAGATATTTCTCATTGTAGATAACAAGCCAAAGTAGCACCCATGCTATTTACGCCTATCTCTATACACATATATGTAGAACAATGCACATGAATGCAATTATCATGACATGCATGTTTCAACACACATCCACACACACACACACACACACACACATATATGGATTAGAATCTGCTAAAATGATAGGATAAAGAACAAATCGGAAGTGTTTTTAATCTAACATGTTTCACTTTTATTAATATATTATTCTATGATGAAAGTTTAATAAAAGTGAAACCTGTTAAATTTATAATTTTTTTATTTGTTCTTTATCTTATCCTATCATATATATGATGGACTCTCCCGTCGAACTCGACGTATGAGGGTCAGACAGATCAGCTCCCAGAAACTGAAAGCCCGACACCCGCACTGGACTTGATTATAGTGGTGAAGGCCTTGTGCAGGGCCATCCACACTTTTTGGACGGACGAATACAGGGACCTGGTGCAACGGATGCCACAAGGTCCCCAAACGACCCTCCGCAGGTTTTGAATTCAGAGTTGTCCTTCTCCTAGACCAGTTGCCATCCAAGGCTATAGAACCCAGTCTGTCCTGCTATTTACCCATAGTTGGAGGGAGAAGAAGAGGATTCACACCTTTCCCAAGGGTATTAGCACGTATGTGAATGTAATGGATTTGACTGGAATTCGAACTCGGCTCTCCGATTCCTCAATCCAAGCCGTTATCCATTACCCCACCGTGCCTCTCTCTCTCTCTATATATATATGTATGTAAAAACAATATATGAAGTTTTATATATCAAGAACAATTTTATGAAAAATTGTGTTTTGTCCTTTTCGTCTAAAGTGATGTTTTCATTGATGTGACTACATATGTGTACTAAGAAGAGATGTTGAAATTAAATTTTTGTTATATATGTGTTTTTGGTTATATAGTCTAGCCGATTACATTTAGTTTCTTTTTGTTTATATTTTTATCACTTTCATTATTAAATATCCCACAACAGAAGATCTGCCAAGAAAGGTGAAATGTTCAAAGAACTTGTACATAAGTTTGCTGTGGTTGTCTAGGGTTTAAAGCACTTTCTATACATTTACATCTTAGTAAATTCCTTTCTTTTAAGTAAAGTAGCATTTTTAAATCAAAATTATGTTCAGACACATTATGCTGAGCAACTAATACATGTAGTTGGTTGTTTTGTAAAAGATCCCTTTTGTGTTCATATAATCTTTTATTTAAATTCCTTGAGGTTTCTCCTATGTATTCATTGTGGCAAATATTACAGGTGATAGAGTAAAATCCTCCTTCAAGTTTTCGCTTATTATTGTGTTTTGTATTGATAAATTTTTTTTATTGTTTAGAAGTAGTTGTAACAAATTTTATATTAAGCTTAAATTCTTTTCAGTTTTAGCCTGATGACGTTCTAGAGGACAAAACACATCAAACCCAAATCTTTTTATGCACACACGCATGCACGCACACACACACACACACACACACACACACACACATATATATATATAACAGAGAGTGAAGTTAAAATCTTTAGGAAATTGTAGATAGATACATGTTTTTTTGTCTCCAAAATTGTTAAACCAATTTATCATTGCTTTCATGTTTTTTCCATTTGGTTCAAGTTTAGTATAGTTTAAAATATTTTTCCAATATACATTTGCTTAATTATTTTTTTAAAAATCAGTATCACCTCATGCAAGGCAGTAAAGTTACTAAGCCAGAAAGGGTTACAGTGTGTGGAAGAATTAAGAACATAAACATTAATAATGAGTGGAAAGAGGAAAGAGTAATCAGGAGTACAGTTGATAGTGATTGACACTGCATTTAAATTTTGCTGATTAAAGTTGGCTGGAAAGCATGGAGCTGGAAGTTTAATTGCTGTTTGTAGCTTCTTTATTTAATTAATTCCCATTTCATTCTTTGTTTTCTATGAAATTTTGTAATTTTCTTGTTAACTAATCCATTGTATGTATTAGTTTCCATTTTAAACTTTTTGTCAGTTTATCTGCTTGTATAAATAATAAATACAGGTCATTTATGTGAATGAATTCAGTAGATTTGCTTTGTTTTACCTTGGTGAGTAGGATGTTGTTTGTGAAACTTCAAGTTAGAAGATAAGTCATTTGAACTTTATATATATATATATATATATATATATATATATATATATATATGTAAGATTCAATCAAAATGTTATATTTATAATTCTGAGGTATTTCGTACCTCAGAATTCTGAAATAAGTAGAAATGTTTATTTTATCATACTGTCATTAAAACTCTAAAGTCGTGACTGTTATTGACATAAGCATTCTCCCTCTGAATTTAGCCACAGGAAATTAGTGTTGGTCAGTTCAAGTAAATTGACAAATTTCTTTGGTTGTCAATTCGCCAGATTGTAGGTGTTTCTACTGAGATGTCTCACATCATTGTTATCCACTTGTCAGCAGGTTACTAAAAGCTAGCCAGTCTGTAAGCCAAATTATCATGGCACCTCCTAATACAGCACAGCCTCTACTGGTTCACACTCCTAAATACGTGTACACACATAAGGAATATTATTTTCATACATCACAAATGAAAACAAAGCTTAATGTCTCATATGTGACATTAGATTTGATTGGACTTCATGAATTACTAACAGCCAGTGCTTGTGTATGTGAGTGGATGTACTCTGAGGCCCTCTCTGAATGTGAATCCTACATTCTCATGTGGATGTATGAGACAGATTCTCACTGGGGTGGGTGTTTATATCTATGTCATATTGTTGTTTCTCATGATTGAACATTCCAGGAGAAGGGTTGATCAGCTGTTCTCATATCAGTGTGGATCCTCAACCTGTACCTATCTTTGATAGTTTGGCATGATATTGAATGCAAAATCTGTTCCGACATCATCTGGGTTGAGTCACCTACTAAACACACACTTATTGTTAACTTTCATATTTGATGGTCATCAGAAATTTGCTGATACTAAATTTTTTTTAATAAATAAATCTGTGGTAGGCTAAGATAGAGCATTTCCAACAATACTTCACTTAGTAAGTAATGATCAGTTACATTTAGAAGACTACAGTTATTTATCAATGCCAAATGCTTTAAAGTTTCTTTTTATTTATTGTCCCCCACCATCATCAGATTTTAATTTTGTTCTATTTTTTTTTATTGGTTTTGCAATGTTCATAGAGGAGATATTTTGGGGACAACCAACCATGATAGATCCAAAGGGTTGGTGAATAATGTTGATTTTGACATATCTGCTGCTCATGGAGATATCCAGGATCCATCTAAAAAAAATGGTTTCTTGCGAAATAAGAAGAAAAGTCATTACTTGAAATATCTCTTAGCTTAATAAAAAGCATGCAAAAATGAATAAATTGCTTTACATTTAGATTTTTCTTTATTAGGAATTTGTGGAAATGGTGATATTGGTTATTCCATTAATTATTCTGATTAATCTTTGTATTTGTTGCTTTTATTGCAAGAATGCAGCTAATGTATTCTTTAGATTTTTTTTCACTTATATGTCATATTAAGTGATCTCCATGTTTATCAATCTACACATTTCTTTTTGATTAACTGAAAAAATGGATATGTGGTGGAGAGGAATCAGAGAATATTACATTCACTTCCATGATAATACCCTTGGGAAAGGCATGAATCCATCTCTTCTAAAGTTATGTATAAATAGCAGGACAAAGTAGGTCCTATAGCCTTTGGTGGCAATCAGTCTAGAAGAAGGACAACTCTGAATTCCAAACATCCAACTATGGGTTAAATAGCCTCACCAACCTGCATTTGGCTAAGTATGGTGAGCGCGGCTATAACCCTGGACACATGGTCAATCAAGGAGGAGTTTGTCCAACAGTAGTGAGAAGGCCCTGGATTCGGGATCTGGATCTGAAACAAGTCACCCTTAACCCTGCATTCAATCCAAAAAAATTCTACGAGACTAGAAATCCTGCCACAATTTATTATTGATGGGCACAATCTTAACAACATGATGGCAGACAAGGGAAAATAACTGCCAGATTGCCTTAACATAGTAAACAAAACAGGAAGAAAGATCTTGTAGGCAAGTTATAACTCTGATTAAATAATTATAAACCCCTTAAAATTTATATATTCAAAAATACTCATAAAAATGAGAAACCGCAAGACTTGGAAACAATAAAATGAGTATTATAGGAGACACGAGAGACAGTAATACGAAGTAAAATTGTGTGTTTGGAGTGAAATGTAGATCAAATATGGATTGTAATCCAACAAAATGACAAGATAAAGAATAAGTGAAGTGTATACAATCTTTCTTGTATGTTTTTATGGATATGTGTACAATGAATGTCCAGATAATTTAGTTAGAAAATACAAGAAGTGTCAGGGGTTTTCTTACCATGATTTTTTGGGATAAATGTTGTTATTATGAAAAAGGAAAAGGAGTTGAAATTTTTGTTGACACACATGTTGATGGCTTGTCCATGTTAACTGCTTGTCTGATAATAAGAATGTCACATGTTTGTGTGTGTAGAAGAGAAAAGAGGGGTCAATTCTCATTGTTTTAAAGAAGTGAATTATGATAATTATAATTGTTATAATTATTTTATTATAATTATTTTTGACACTATAATTAATTTTTTTTATGGTCATGACAAAGTGACAGTATAATTAATTTTTTTATTTATGTATTTTTCATGGACACAACAGATTAAACATTAATTGTAAGAAGATAGAATATACGGTCATTAGCAAGAGAAAGATCCCAAGTTGAGAGCCTCAAATCAAGCAAATGCAGAAGTTTAAAAATCTGGGAAGTTTTTTGAATAAAGGATGAAAAATGTGACAAATTCAAAGGCATATTGGAATATTAAGAGACATCTTGCAAACTCTAAGCAAAGTAATAAGAAACAGGAAAATTTTATTAGCAGCAAAGAAAAGACTGTTGCACTGCTATGCAATATGAATTCTTCTATATGACAGTGAATGCTAGACAATTTCTTCACAGATGAAGAGGAGATTTGAGGCAACAGAGATGTGGTTCTACAGAAGGATGTTGAGAATAAAATGGACAGAAGATGTGAGCAACAACAAAGTATCTGCTGCATAGTAATGTCATTAATGAATAAACTGGTTCCTCCACCTTGACATTCTGGTGAGAAGGGCATCTAAACACCAAGCAGGATTTAAAATAAAACTTGTCAAAAGGCAGATGAACTATCTAGCACAATGGAGTAGACACAAGTCTATAGCTATGGGTGAAGCCACTGTGGTGATGGAATTGCATCATTGAGCAGAGGGCTTAACAGACTGAAGTCAACAACTCAGATAAATGTTTCCCTAGATGGAATGAATGGTCATGACCAAGGGGAGCCTTCAAGTTGGAGGACATTGGCTGTTGTTTGACCTAGAGAGGGATTGGCTACTCCATGTTTACTTGCCCAAGACAAGTTACATATGAATACCTTGGAAGTTCTTGGTATTCATGCACCTTTTAGAATTGAGAAAGACAACAATTTCAACCTAGATATATAGAGAGAACTAGTCAGGTACCCAGATGTGTAGTGACCCTATGACCACACCTGGTCATGGTACTGATGATGATGATGATGATGATGATGATGATGATGATGATGATGATGATGATGATCTGCAAAACATTAAGATTTAGGAAATGTTTTAATGAGGATGGAGGTGGCAAGAATAAAACAAAAACCTAACCATCCTCAACAATAATTTAATGCAATGTTTACTGAAGACCAAAAAGGTTGTGTTTTAAAAAAGGAAAAGAGCTCTCATTGTAATAATGTATGTATAGAATTCCAAACATCTTTTATCAAGATAATGGTATTTTTACTTAACTTTGTTGACAATTATTAATCATATTTGATAGCTTTTACTTATCTCATTATCAAGATGATTATTTTTTGTTTTACTGTCTTATTTAATTTTGATGTTATATATTTATCATCTGAATGCCTATTCTGATACTAACTTAAATAACTTGTAACAAAATATTAAATAAACAGTGTCATAGATTGGCAAGCACTGGCAATTTGTAGAATTAAGAAAGACAACAATTGAAAGCCGTGTCTTATAAAGAATCAATAGAAACTTGCATTACTTTCGTGTAAAATATTTACATTTAAGTTTCAGATGACATTTTATATATTGTTGCTTCACCAAAACATTTCCTATAAACCTAAACTTGAGAAGGTTTATTCAAAGTTTTTACTAAGTTTAAAAGCCATCTTATAAAAGAAACATTTAAAAATAAACATGAATATTTCTTTCTCATCTTGCACTTTCTATTTATAACTTTCTAGACATGTGGTACTTTTACTTATGCACAAATGCATGCTCACCGCTCTCTCTCTCTCTCTCACTCTCTCTCACTTTCTCTCTCTTGTATATTTATATATTAAATAAGGTAACTGAAATTTGCTTAACTGTGAAAAGCTAACATGGTTGAGCAGTCCAAAAGCAGTGGTTTCTCTTACAAGGAGGAACACAAGTTCAAAATGCACATTTTCTTTCAGGCTCTCAAGGCCAGTAAATGTAGATTTACACTGTTTGAAAAACAGGAATGTCTATTCAAATACTTGCACCCACTATATATAATGATTAAATAACTAATCATATATATATATATATATATATATATATATATATATATATATATATATATATATATATATATATATATATATATATATATATATATATATATATATATATATATATATATATATATATATATGATTAGTTATTTATATATATATATATATGATTAGTTATTTAATCATTATATGTATATATGTAATTAAGGAAAAATATGTGCTCTTCAGAAGAGAATTTAAACCTATATCCCTCTGGGCAGAGGGAAACTGTCATTAGATCCAATGTGTCTTAACCATCTTGGATAGAGACCAGCCTCATCAATCAAGCAAAGTTTGAAGTGTACCTTTAAGCCCCCCTCATTCATATATTAAAATTTCAAGGAATTGAATACAAGGATCTAATGCTGGTTTCCCACTACCCAGAGGGACACAGGATTGAATCCTGCCGGAGAGCGTTTATTTTTCTTTAATAAGATTTCTCAAATATTCAGGCTAGTAGATGAATATATATATATATATATATATATATATATATACACACACACACACACAGACATACATACAATATTGCTTATAAATAAGTACACTGCTACTAATTTTTAATAAAAGAATTTTTTTTCTAAACCAAACATATCAGGATTTTATTATTTCCAGTGCAATATAAATCAATCAAAATTACCTATTATTCTTACTAATTTCTACCGTATTGAAATTCTGTAACCAAAAATATAAATTAATACCTGTTCAAAATTAAATGCATTCCTGTAAAGATTATTTTTTTCTATACAGTAAGTATATTTCCAAATCAAATGTTTTTCTTCCTGCAGAGGATTTAAATAACTTTGAATATAAATGATAGACAAAATATTAAAATAGTTCATATGGCATACTTTACACTGTATAAATAATGATTTGAATAATCTTTCCACATAGACAAGAACATTTTCTTGATTTTAAGTAACATTTTTTGCATAAACAGAATAAAAGCTACCAAAAAAAAAAATACTAGACTGATGTCAAGCCAAAAAATAGTGTTGCCAAATTTGTATGAAACCAGAAGAAAAGTTACAGGTGTACAAAAGTAACCAGGTCAACCATGCAAGCTGACCTCTAAGGTCTATTTGTCATCTCAGAAGATTGATGGATGAAGACCAAAGAAAATTGGCTGTGGATATTGCTAGGGATGTAAGAATGTGTGTGTGTGTGTGTATCTTTCAGTTGCAACAATCAAGATAAGCTATAGAAAAAATGATCTTGCATTCCATCCTGAGGCCGATATTCTGAGAATGAGAATGGCTATGCTGATGACTTATGTATTCATAGTTGGGATAAGAATATTCTTGAAAAAAAAATCCAGTGTTCCAAGCGATAGGACTCAAGATAAATCTTTCTAAAATAGGAATTAGAATGAAAGTAGTGATGGCACCGACCATCAATCTATCATAAAGTTTCAGTATGTGAAATTATTAAAAACTTCAAATACCTTGGTGTATGGATCAGGTAGCGCTGAAATCAGAAGACACATCGGGATGGCCAAAGATGCATTCCAAAAGCTAGGTAGAGTATTAAGAGACAGAAGAATGTTGTTAGAAACAAAGAAAAGAGTATTGAACCGTTACGTGATATCTGTCCTGCTGTATGGCAGTGGATGCTGGACAATCTCCTCAAAGATTAATCGATTTGAAGCAACAGAAATGTGGTTCTACAGAAAGATGCTGATCATACCATGGAATATGTGAGCAACAACAAGGTTTTGGATAAAATGGAAACAAAAAGGATACTTAAACTTAAAATCAGGATGAGGCAGTTGAAATTTATTGGGTACATAATGAGGAATGGGGTCTTGGAAAATTTGATACTCACAGGACAGATTGAGAGAAAGAGAGATAGAGGAAAGCAGCACATAGCATAGTTGATGCACTTGGATAAATGGATGGTAGAACAAGGCTTGGGAGAAATAGCAAAAAGAAAAAACTTATTAAGAGTTAAAAAGGACAGGAAGATGTGGAGAGCCATGATTACACATAAAAGAAGGAGATAACAAATTTAGTGTGGGAGATAAGAAAACTGTGCACCATTATTTCATACTTTAAAAGCAGACTCCAGCATGACTGCAAAGTAGAGCACAAAAGGGACAGTAGCCATGACACAGCCATGCTTTGTGCTATTTTTACAACAAAGGGTTCAAGTAAATTTTCATTTGACTCTTCATATGTCAATACAGGCAACTTTCAGTGAAATTTTGGACTAAAACCATTATTTAATCTCTATGGCTAAATTGTTTTCATCCCAAGACATGGGACATTGGAACGTCCCATCTTGTTCTTATGCTACACTGTTCTGATATTGCTTGCCTTGTTTTTGTGAACTTGTGTAAAAGTCTCTATTAGCCAGGGATTTTATTCACAATTACTGTATCACCAAATTCATGAGCCAATGCTTTTACACACTAAGCTGGAGGGCACAACCGCTGAAAAGCTGTGATAGAAACAACAAAGATAAGGATATTTTTCTGAATCTGAATGATACCAGAAAATGTTATTTGAAGAGTTGAAAGCCAGAGATTTCAATTTCAAGTGTTCAGTCCTGAAATAACTATACTTAAAAAATTACTAATATCATTCAATAGAAAATTTTGAGTAAGTAAACTCTAAAAAAATACTTATCCAAGTGATCTAAAGTTGGCATAAATGATTCACATTAGATGGAAACATTGTTGGAATCAAACCAACAGGTGATATAATTTTGGCACTAAACCATCAGAAGGCAAAACTCATCACAGTTTTGTCAAAGATGGAGATGCTACACGAGTGTGATAATGTATCTCTTGGGATGTAAATATTTCTGACAACCACAGTGCACCACACCAAATAAAATTAAAAAAACTGTGACATTGCGCAGTGTGCTTTAAGTCAGAAACAAGCTCAAGTACAATCACTTTGGTTAAATTTTCTTTAGAAATATTCAGTAAAAGATTTGTACCAGGTTTATAAGGGTGCTAAGATATGAATTGATAATTTCTAAGCAAAGATGGATATTACCTTGGACATAGTTCGCCATGATCTTTCAAAAGTAGAACTGATTTCTTGCACAGTCAGCTTACAAATATCAAAGAGAATTCTGCTATTGCTAAGTATCAACTGTTTATGTCAAAAAATTAAAACTCAGCTTAAAATATACATATATATATATATATATATATATATATATATATATATATATAGTAGAGGTAATCGATCCATTGGTGTATAAATTGAGTGTATCCTGGTAATATTAATTATTAAAACTAATCCACAGAGAGCTAAATGTATTTATTATAAGAGAGCATATGTGTGTGTGTGTGTGTGTATATATATATATATATATATATATATATATGTATGTATGTATATATATATATAAAAAGCCTACCCTTAACAATATTAACTACGAACAAAGCCACACCATGCTAACCGTATTTGGAAATTAAAACACCACTACTACACACTAAGACATATACATAATGCACACACTCAATTAAGCTGAAAAATCAAATCATCCTTGATAATGGCTAAAGGTATAGCCGAAAGCGCTTGGAAAAATAAAACATTTGGACAGTTCTTACACACCCTTTGTCCAGCAAAGAAAGCTCTGGTTCGTACACAAGAAAAATTAAATAAAAAACTTAACCATAGTACCTTGTCTGTCGTTTTTAATGAAACTTGCATATATATATATATATATATATATATATATATATATATATATATATATACATATATACACACACACACACACACACACACACACACACATATATATATATATATATATATATATATATATATATATATATGTATAGGAGATAATGATATATATATTTTTATATATCAAGAACAATATTGGGGAGAATGACAAATTGGAAAAAGTTTACTTGTAATACATTTCATCCTTCAGGACTTCTTGAAATGTGTCACACATTTTGGATTTGGTGGTCCTTTCAAGTAGCAGACTTCACTTCCCTCAAATGATGGATTTGGATATTGCATTTTCCACAATGTAAGCAATATATGCCTCTCCTGTATTATCATGTCTGGATATTTCATAGCGGTGCCTGCTGATGCAGTCAGCCGGGTTGTTTTCATCCCATCCAAGTCTGTATATCAGATCCATGCTGTATGGTATTAGGTGTAGTCCCATCTCTCTATCCTGGCTGTGGTGGGTTTTCTGTTATTCATGATTCTAATAACTGTGAAATTTGGTCCAAACAGATAAAGATGGAAATGTTTGACTGCATACACAACTGCTAGATATTCTCTATCAGTCTGTGAGTATTTCTGCTCTGTTTCTGGGAGGGCTGGACTTGCATAACAAATGGGGCGGCCTTCCTGCATAAGTATTACTCCTAGCCTTACTGGGCTGGCATCCACTGTTGGTTTGTTGGGGATGACATGACCTTACTACTGGTGAGTGTCTCTTTTAGTTTGTTGAAAGCACTTTGATCACATTTTCCCTATTTCCAGATTGTGGATTTCTTTGTCAAATTTCTTAGGGGTTCTGTGATAGTGGCATATCCTGGGATGAATCTGACAACATACTGTGTCGGTCCCAGGAATGACCAGTCTTCAGTCACTGACACTGGTGGAGCAGAGATAATGATGGCTTGAATTTTCACTGAGTCTGGAGAGATTCCAGTCTCTCCAAATACATGACCATAGAATCTTAACTTCTTAACAGAGAAGAGACATTTTCCTCTGCTGAGTTTTGCCCCACACTCATCAAGTCTCTTTATGGTGTGTTTCAGGTTTCTGTCGTGATCTGTTTGGTTTTCTCCATAATGATATCATCTGAGATATGTTTTGCTACTGTGATGTCCTCAGATGTTCTTATATTGTATTCTGGAATATCTCAGCTGCTGCGTTGACTCTGAATAGTAGTCTTTTGTACTGACTGCAACCCACATGGGTGGTAAATGTTGTGATATAATCTGTTTGCTTCATCTAATTCTAATTGATGGTATGCATTTTTCATGTCCAGCTTGCTGAAAACTGCTGCACAATTTAAATCTGCTATCAGGTCATCAATAGTCAGCATTGGGTGTTTGGGCTGACCCATGGTGTTGGACCTTCGACCTTTTCAATGATGTCCAGACTGTCTAGTCTTTCGAGCTCATTTTCTACATCCTCACAGACATAGGAAGGAATGCAGCAATGAATTTGAGCAACTGAGGTTACAGATTTGTCAATGTGGAAAGTTACTTTGCCATTCTTGATGCAACCCATTGCACCATCAAACAAATGAGGGAACTGATCAGGTATGCTTGTTGGGCCTATCTGTAGAGAAAAATGAATCATTTTTAGTTGTTACTGCTCATCAGGTTGGTGCATCCCTTTGTGTTTAATACGTAAAAAATCACCTTGACTGTTGACGATTTGTTACTGATTTTTGTTTGGAAGAATCCACAGATGAGAAGGGGAACATTTGAATTGAATGCATAAATTTGGGGTACAGGCTTCTGGAGTAATGGCGCCATGCAACTAAGTGATTCATAAGCCAATTTTCTCAAAATATTTACTGAGGCACCTGTGTCAATTATGAAACTGATATTTTTGCTGTGGATGAATGCTGTAACCCTGGCTAAGGTTATTGATGGGGATGGTGTCGAGAGAAACATCGACTGAGAGTAGAGATTCATTATTAGATTGACAGAGGTCAGATGAAGGTGAAAACTGGACCAGTCTTACCTTGGAGCAAGACAAACATGCCTGAGCAAAGTGTCCAATTTTCCCACACCTATTACACGTTTCTTCACTTGCTGGACAGATTGATCTGGGGTGTGGCTGTGGAGCATTGCAGTAAATTCATTGTCTCTTATTTTTTCCCAAGCCTGGGAAAATTTTGTTTTGGGTTTTGTATTTTTGAATGTGAAACCATTAGGCTGCTACAGTGACATTCTAGGCAGTGAGGTCTATGTTGGTTAGATTCTGAGATTCTTGATTCTGGGCATATTTCGGCTTTGAATAGCGTGTGTTTGTTCAGTGTTCACTGTACTGGTTTTATTTTCTATTGAGGCAGCATGGCTTTTGGAAAGTTCAATACCACAAGCCTCATCAAGTAGCTGTGTGAGCATTAGATTGACTTTTCAAACTTTCCGCCAAAGTCTTTGTGACGTACATCTTAGGATTATTTGCCTAAGGATTTCATTTTCCATGTTACAAAACCTGCAATTTTCTGTACCAGTGGGTAGCTGAATGTGGTATGAATCTATAGTTTCTCTTTCCTTCTGTTTTAACTGACGAAAATTGAAAGTTTCATAGACAACATTTTACTTGGCTATGAAGTGACTATTAAAAAATTTTTGTAATATATCATATTTGTTTGGTGTTGGGTTGTCACTTCCCTTCATGGAGTTAGTTCCTTTTGGTTCATACGTCATGGTGTTGTATATTTCGGTAATGTCATTTCCTTCATAATGTAAAAGTATTTATTTTTTTTGTCTGTCCGAATTGATATCCAGTGCTACAAATAGATTATCCAGTTTGGAAATCCACTTTTACCATCTTGTCCCAGCCATATTCTCTTCTCCATGGTTGATCGAAATTGGGTTATGATACCACAGTTTGTTTTAAAATTGTCCAGTGATGATGAAATTGTGTGAATCCAAACCTATTCTGTCTAGCTCGTAGATAAGTTTGGAGATTGGAATTAATTCGTCTTTACCATCTTCATCGCCATTTATAATGAATCACAAACTCGGAAGAAAACAAATAACAGGTTTATTCACAAAAAGCAACCACCTACAAAACAAGACTCCAACCAAGAGAGTTCTCTTTTTTTTTTTACTTTGCCAGGGCAATAACTCTGTTTAACTAAAATAGTGATTTATCATTCTTAATGGACACAACAGGATTTATAATAGAAATATAATTATTTTGTAATAGAAATATTCCACTGTTATGTCCTACAATTTGGGAAAATGTTTCATAAATGCTAATACAATTTCATTTAGAAATGAATATTCCAAACTTAAAAGAAAATAAAACTACTTACTTATAATGTTGTAGACATGTGCATTTCATGAGGAAACATGTTAGTGACTTACCTGCAAGGAAAGCAAAATAGAAACAAAATAAATAAACACATTCACTTGTATTAACATTGATAGACATGTTCATTTTGTATAGTAAAGGTGTTATTGATTTTAAGCAAAGCAACCAGGTACATCTAGCTTTTAAAATTATCATTAATATTTGTTATTTCATTTTGTATGATTCAAATTCACTTGCAATACAGAAAGAAAGGCAGAAAAGAGACATAAAGAAAAAAAAGCAGAGCAAACTGCTTCTCTTTATTGTTTATTTCCCACATAAAATCATTTGTTCTTTGATGAGGGTAGAGAACCAAAATGGAAGATCAAATTTTATTTTTATTTTAATAATTTCCTTACAAGTAAGATGATAATGCCACTAAGACACAAGACGTTAGTGGGAGTGAAAGAGAATGAGAAAACTTTAAGAGAAGAAACTGAAAACTGAATCCTAAACAGGAAACAAGGGATAAACCTCTAATCCTCTTCAAAAAGTGGGGAACCAGGTGATAGGCAAAACTATCTACTCATATTGAAAACAAAAAGTAAGATTAAATCAAAAAAATATTTTAGTAAATAAAGTTTTGGTGTTTAGGTGGAGACTTAATAAGTGCAGTGTTAAATTAAGAGCATGTATGATTCAAGTGCAAGTATTCAGGTAGAGACAGTTAATTATGTAATCACAGTTCCTTAATGAAATTGAACTACTTATATAAATTTTAACATTTAATTTGAGATGTCTCCTAAAAATGTAAAAAGATAAGAGAACTGAATGAATAAAATAAAATAAGGATGTTTTTTTTTTAGTTTTTGTGTTAAAGCATTAAAATATCTGTTCCTATGTTAGTCTTGTGACAATGTTGGCATGTTATATATGTTGTAAAATATTTAAGTCTCAATTTCAAGATTTTACAAAATCTACCAAAAATTATTTTAATAAAAATGTTATAATAGAAAAACACATATAAGTTCCAAAAAATGATTAGGTTATTTCTTCACTTGTGAATTATTCAAATCAGGTGCATTCATGTTACTCTAGAAGTGAGTATTATCCTGATCAGTAACACTTAAATACACAATCATGGTTGATTGGTTAAGCTCATAATAAAGAGAGAAAAGAAATTAAGATTTTTATCATATCCCATCACATTATAGTTTGGCCAATGTTTGTATTTCTCAGACATTTTCTTCTTTCCTTATCTCTTAATATATATATTCTGGCCTCTAAGCACTCTTTGCTACAACCATTTCCACAGAATGTAAGAACACCATTAACAATAAAAGACATTAGCAATAACCAAAGAACTGAAGGCAAGCTACAAAAAATCCAGTCTATAAACTTCACATCTGACCCAATTCGTAATGGCAAATGATTCTGTTTTCTTATCTTTGTCCAAACTTCAATTCTTCATTGTACTCAAAGACACACAAAGAAGATAAATTTTGCGATGCACATAACAACATTGGTCACTGTTGAATAACTTGTACATTGAAGTGAATCCATACACATTTAATTATGGCATAGTATGCTGCTACATTGGTAGTTTTTCTTAAGACAAACTATTTTGCTTATGGTTAGTGAAGTGAAATTGAACAGATAGAATGAATTTGAAAACTTGAGTTGCTTACTAAAAAGAAACAATATTTTGTTTAATGAATTTCATGATGGAGTGATGTTTATATATACAAAGCATGATGGAAAAATTATTTTTCTTTAATTTCTTTCTTTTTGAATACTTTAGTATTTTTTTTTTACTTTTGTCAGATATTAAGCATCATGGGAAGATTTGTGAAAAAAAATGTAAAATAAAATTTTATTATAACTACAAAAAATATTAAAATTAAAAGATAACTTTCGGTTTATTCTGCATAATCTATAAATTCATCAAAAATCTAAATAGCAAAGTTGTAAGTAGTTTCTTATCTATATACTGAAGAACTATTATTAACAAAAAACTTAAAGAAATTATCTTCAGACAGTAATTATAAATGATGTGCTCTCAGTAGTTATTCACTAAGGTGGATTTCATCTTATACAAGGGAATTTATCTAACCTTTACTTACAAGTAAGATGATAATTACTAACATTACTTATGGAAACCATAAACTATAAAGCTGTTGCTCTTTTAAAAGAAAGAAGAAATGTGTAATTCCAACGGATGATTTATTTTTTAATGGAAATATTTCAGCTAGCAGTTGCCAGTCCTTAATTTCAGTAAAACAGTACAAAGAAGTTTGAAACGCTTGAAAATTTAAATCAAGGAAAACAAATTTTGTACTGTTTTACTCAAATTAAGGAGTGACCAAGACTAGTAACTGCTAGCCAAAATATTTCCATAAAAAAATAAATCATTCGTTGGAATTACAAGTTTTTTCTTTCTTTTAATTATGCAACTACCAATGGAAACAAGCATCCTAACTCTGTTGCTCTCTTCTTATACCTTATTTGCTGAGATTCTTGAGAAAGGTATAAATCCATCTCTTCTTGCTAGCTGTGTGTTAAATAGAAGGGGTAGACAGGGCTCTCTATCTGTGGTAGGCCATCAGTCAAAGAGAAGTACATCTCTGAATTCAAAACTCAACCACCTAAAGCTTTACAAAAATGGTTATGCTGCAGATACTATATTTGTAAAACAAAATTTATGATAGTTTTCAATAACTATGTTGATGATCTTACTTGAGAGTGACTTTCTAGAATATTATTGACACTAATGGGCGTTGAGCCAAAGGAAGAATAGATGGATTCATGCTTAATTTCCAGTTCATTACCAATTATTTTAATGGGTTTGCCTTGAGGTATCATGGACACTGCACGTTTTTCCTATATCAAAATGTATTTACACTATTTACATTGTTCAGAGAATTGTCCTCATCTTTATTGTCATATTTACAATGTTTTGGCCATTGTACGTTCCATGTCACTAGAACAATCTACCCTGAAATATCCAAAAATTCACCCCCCAAGGACACATGATTCAGTCAATAAGATCATTGGTTGAAGTAATCCAAAAGTGACTTGACCCAAAGAGTTGTGAGTTCAATACCGGGCAACAGCAGAGGTGAACAAAAACTTAGAGAGCTGAGTTACTGAAAGGGAGTTAACTGAAACTGAGATATCCAGAAAAGGGAATGGCATGTAGAACTAGAACAATCTACCCCTTTGGACTAAATAAAGGGTTCAGATTGAAATTCCAGTGTATATCACCCGAAGAAGGCCAGAGCATACAACAGCCAAAATGTTGGGCATATGACATTAAACATAAGTCCAAACAATGTAGTGTAAATATTTATAATATCTCAGAAATATAGACAAAGACAAAATGTATTACTAGTTTTTATGCTAAATCTCCTAAATCAGTAGATCCCAAACTTTGTTTTGTAGTTTCTGCCCTCTTGGCTCCCAGGCCACACCCATGTGTAGACACTTAAATCATTAAATATATTAAATGCAAAATGTCTATTGTTTTTACCATATTTAAGAGAACAATTTCTGCCCAACTATACCGAATTTAACTTGGAACTTGGAAGAAAATACTTATCTTCTTCCCCTAAAAGAAATGAAGTGGACACTTTATCACATTCATCCCAACACAAATTGAGAATGATGAGACCTGGAACAGGCAATGGGAGATAACAACAGATCTGCCTAGCTGCCAAAAACTCTTTCCAATGTCAATCGGCCAAAGACCAGATCTGGTAATTTGGTGTGCCAAGAAGAAGATTGTTCATCTAGTGAAACTCAGTTCGGCATGAGGACAACATTGATGCTGCTCAAATCCCAAAAGAAGAGCGGCATTAAAAACTGGTGGGAGGAATGTAGAAATGGCAGGTTAAAGATTCTTTGTTGAGGCTGGCTGCAGAGGATACATAAATGTGCATATCTGTGGAAATGGCTATTATTCATTGGAATCTAAAAGAAAGGAAAATGTAAGTGCAACTCTAAAGGATAGCCATGAAGCAAATGACAAGGTAACACATTGGATCAAATGCTTGAAATTAATAATGAAAGTTGGATGGAGATATGATCTCTAAAAGAATGAAAAGTAGTTTAGGCAGTAAACTAACTGAATGAGATGGTGAGGCCTCACATCAGTGAGTGGAGGAAGTGCTGTGCAATAAAAAATGTCTGTGTGTCTTACCAGGTTTCAAAGAACAATTGCTGTGCAAATATACTAAATTTAATTTAACACTGTAAACATGCATGAATTTCACATAAAAACAAGAAAATGTAAATTTACAGTTTTAATGGGATGGATGCAATTGATGGATAGCTTCTCAAAATCAGGCTAAGAAAAACAAAAATAAAGCGCTAGATCTCTGTGTTCAACAATTTCCAGCAAAGAAGTCTAGTGACTACATCGAAACTCAGCTCTATTAAATATGATGTATAAAAAACATGACTTGCTTCTAATGCAACCCCACTGCTCTCAGCACACACTTTTTTCTAACCCCCTACAGTTCACTTGCCAACATTCCAGATCTTTCCACTAACCTGGGGTGGAGAAAGTACTGCTCACTTTAGAAATCCTAATCCTAACAGAACAAATATTATTTATTTTTTATTTTTTGTTCAAATCATTTGATATCATCAATGTACATAAAAGTGAATGACATTTTCTGTTGTATCTGTGAATTGGTATTGACCTTTACACTTCTGTCAGATTATATTTAATGGTATCATGGTCATATAAAAAATAGCAGTGGCGGCAATATATATCTTTATTGATACTTTGGCATGAAATTCTCATTTGGCAGTCAACTTCTTCAATTAGTCAATAATCTTAAACATCTTAAGCCATTCATGTTTAAGAGATATTGTTTGCTTACTACTAAGTCAACAAATCCTGTTACAATGCCTTTTCATCTTGATTTTACTTCTTTTAAAATCATTTGTTCAGTTTAGTATTCAACTCCTTTGCCAAATCCATTTTATTTATTTACCAATTGTCCTCTCTTCTCCCTATACGATATATTTCACTATTTATCTGGTAAAAATTTTTTCCTGCTGTCAGTATAAAGGCATATGACCAATTTGTAATTACTTCCCATGGTTTCTTTCTCAGTTTCCTGACTGACACTTTTCTCTCTTACAGACAATTTTGAAGTTCTGGAGAAAATCTATAGTGTACTATAATAAACTTAAAACCCAAAATAACAGATCTCATCCAATTCTAGAGTTCTCATATTTTCTAAAGTGTGTCCTTTTAAGGGTAGATACATTTATTTTAATGTCCGCCATCTAATTCAAGATAGATTGTAGCTGTCAGAAGGTACTCAAATTGATACCCCATCAGTATCAGCTGGGTCACTGTGGAGAGGGGGTATGATGTTGAAAGACCCGAAAATCCTAATGAACCTCGGCTAGAAACATCACTGATGATGTGTACTACAGGATCCAATAGATGTATTTTATGAAATGTTGAGACCTTTTTACATCTCCTGATTTTACTCCTAAATTTTCTTGTGTTTATAAGACATGACATATTATCATTCTTCAAAAATTTAAGTCCATTATTACAGAACAAGCAGTTTTATCTGATATATCGGTTTAACCTCCCTAAATGGCAAATTCTAGTTTTATTCCTTGACCTATTAGGCATAATTCCTTCTGTTTTAATATATATTTTCATTTGGTGTTTAATTCATTCATGTCTCTTCTATTGACTCTCAGAAAAAAAAACAATCCAAGAATGCCTTGTCTGCATGGACAATAAATGTCCAATCTTTTCTTATAAGGATACAGCTAATATTACTATTACAAGGGAACATTTAGCATTCATTAGCTAAGCAGTCAGTGCCAACTGAATTATGATATTCTTCATTCGCTGGTAATCTGGCTGGGATCAAAGTGTACTATCTGTCCTTGATATATATCTGCCTATATTTTATCTCTCAACTGTGTTTCTACATTTGGACAGAACACAACAAATAAATGAAGGGTGCCTGGTCACAGGATTCCAACCATGCAACAGCACATCCCTCATTGCACCAAAGAGAGAGGGTCAGTGATATATGGACGTCAGCATGACACTGGTTGCAGAAACCAGTCAATTTTTGGACTTCCCCTATGTGTGCACACAAACACTTGGGCTCCTCACTTTAAACTGGCCTTGTGCCATATCCTGTCACCATGAGGTGACAAGTAAATACCAAGTGTAGTATCAGTTCTAATCTCTAGAGGTAATTGTAATATTAGTGGCTTCCTTATAAAGAAACATTTGGCATTCACTGACTGAGCAGCTATTGCTTTTGATGGTTGAAATTTATAAAATCTTTCTCTTTAAACGATTGTACTGATGGAGGCATCCTTCCTAACCTTTTGTTTGCGATAGTGTGGAACATCAACATCTTCATTATATCATTATATGTGATGTCTGTTATAATTGTTTGTTTGTGACTCTTTAGTGCCAGTCTACAAAGTTAGAAGACCAACATGCTTCACTCATCGATATGAGAAAGCAGTTGTATACAGTTGACAGTTTCTGTATTCCTGAATGAGTTTGATGTCATGCATGCCATCCATATGAAAGTTTCAATCTAATGAGACTAAGAACAAAATTTGGGTTCAGTCATTTTCTCACCATCATGACATGGCTTCCCTGATTTTTCTACAAATATTTTCATGACAATTATTCTGATGGGCTGTACTGCTCAATTCCTCAACTGCATGAACTTAAGCGTGCTCTCAGATTGTCAACTAGGGTCTCTTACTGTTGAATAAGCTACATATAACCATCAGTTCTATTCTAAAAGTTTCTTTTCTCAGACTTCTCACTTATGGAACTTTCTTCCAATTTCTTTTTTTCCTGCAAACTAAAAAAATTAAATGCAACATCTGTTTCCATCTGCTGTCTTCCTGAACCCTGTTCCTTTATTGGCCTTTTCTTCATTTCTCATTAATGACTACTTATTCTCTTTCATTCCCTGTAACCCTATATGTCTTAGTGGCATTATCGCCTTGGGGGGAAATGTTTTAAACAAATAAAAAAGGAGTATGTTGGAAATAGTGTAAACAACACTGGATAATTATGAATAAATAGTTTATATATAAAATAGACTTAGCAAGGATTTGTACATTTTTAACAATGATTTTAATTTTAAAGTTTTAACTGTTATAAGTTCTGGTATCCATTCTATTTGAGTAAATCAATTGATATCAGTTTCATTAAAACTGATAAGCATTTTATACTCAAAAGAAAATGGAAGCCTTGTTGGATTCATAGATTCTCTGTGTTTACATTTTCTATTAAGATGAATCTTACAAGCATGTTTCTGATTCTATAGAAATAAGCAAGTTGTCACATGTCATAAAATGGTTTCATCCATTGCTAATTTTTATGCTGTTTATTAATTTTAATCGGCATTCTTCTAGTTTGTATGGATGGATTATTTTAAATTTTATTTAAAAGACAGAATTCTTTGTTAAACAATTTCAATGCAATGAATGCTTACTCTGTCATCTTCATAAGCAATTCCAAGTGATTGGATGAATAAAGGATAATATTGGATTTATGTCGATTTAGGTTATATTTCTTTAAGGAAATATTCTAATGATATTTGAATGCTTATGTGATAAAATATGATTTTATTCAGTGGTAACAAAAAACTTTAAATTTCCATTATTTTTATTTATAACTCTGGATAACAAATGTTTTGTTCCTGGGCTAGATGTGTATGTTTAACCTAACCAAGTATGCTGACGTTGAATCTAAATTCAGAATTATTCTAACAAGTCAGGATTTTATATTTTGTGCATGGACATGATTGGGAAGACTTTTTCTAATTAATTATATTGACTACCAAAAAATACGTTTTGTTTGTTACCCAGACAAATGATGCTGAACTAGGCCAAATTGAGTTGGTAGATTCCAGATCTGTATTCAGAATTGTCCTCGCACATAAGATTTTCGTTCCATTAGTCTGACCCATTGAGAAGTGAAGAAATGGTTGAAAATTCAGTCCTCATGTATTCTGTTATACATTTCATTTGATTTCCTTATGGATGTCTTCTCAATGTCTCATTGATTGGCCTTACATGTTTTGCCACTTGATTTAAAAGCCAAACTCTTGTGCTTTTCAATACTTTATCACTGTTACAAATTTTTTGACTTGGCAAAGACAGATTTTTTTATAATTCCTCTCTTGATACAGAAAACAGATTGGCAAGATAGTCTTATTTTACTATTATCAGTTCCACATGGGAGTTTTCCAAGATTTTCAATGAACTTTTTCACAGTTTGTTTGTACTTGCCAACCATTTTGTACAATTTACAGTAAGTTTTTCCTACTAGTTATTAAAAATTTCCCTGTATCCATCAGCATGAAACTTAAAGATTACAACTTACAATTAATTTTATTTGATTGATTGAATTGTTTTTATGGCTTATCAAACTTTTGTAGGTTATTTAAAGCCAGAAAATATTTTCAGATTGTAAACATTTTTGAAGATGACAATAATTTACTGATACAAATTCTACCAATTAACCCATAGCAGGGAGATAAAGTGTATTCATACCTTTCTAAAAAACGAATTTGCACATAAATGAATATAACGAACATGACGGGAACTCAGCTCTCTGATTACTAATTCCAAACCATTATACATTACACCATCTGCACATTCAAGTTTACAGAACCTGGTATTCCCAAGTGGTCACCAAGCTTGGTACTGACCTGGTTAAAGGTTGCTTAACTTTGGTGATCATACAATAACCAGTGTTTCAATGTAATATGGCTATAAGTCCTATTAATTTGATATTTGAAAATTAGGAAATTTCATACAAATGGCCACCATTTATTTTTATCTCTACAGAATAAAGTTGCTTCCATTTTTAGTTGTGCAAGTAGATATTGCCATCATTCAGCAAATAAATTATGAAGAGGCTAATAATATGAGATGCAGTTTCAAGCTAAAAACTATGCTGATTGAATAAACAACATGCTAACAGCATATTGAAAATGGGATCTCTTAAAATGCACTTCTTACATTCACAACTCAATTTTTTCCACAACCAATCTGGGTGCTGTAAGCACTGGGCATGATGAGATATTGCCCATGAACATACCTGAGATTGAATTGAATAGAATTATCAATGCTGGTTCAATCCAGACTTGATGGCTGCTGATTCCTACCATGGCTTGCCAGCTCAATGCACAATTGTAAGACCAAGTGTTGCAGACATTTCTGAAGTTACCAGAAATAAAGTGAGCATTTTATATTTATTTGATTATTTCTGAAGTTATCTAATTTTTCTTTGAATATAAATGTAGTATTTACTCATATAGTATTTGCCTTTATATATATATATATATATATATATATATATATATATATATATATATATATATATATATAAAATGAAGAGGTTATAATGATTCCGAGAGAAAAGTGTGTATATTAAAAAGAAGAGAGGTACCGCAAACTTTTTGGGTTGTAATGTGGGTTTTTAAAAAAATATTTTTTTAGTTGTATTGATGTGAGTTTGTGACCCTGAGTTTCACACTATTTGCAATCATCAGACAAATATGTTAGCTCTATCACTGATATCAAGAGCTTTCCAGTAAGTACCACACATATATAATATATATAAAAAATTCCATATATATATATACATACACATTTCACACACGCATACATATATATACACACACAACACACACACACACACACACACACACACACACACACACACACACACACACACACACACACACCATAACATTTTTAAATACCATATCCTTTCAGGATGTAGATTATCATGGCTCTCCACTTCTTTATTATCTTGGTCTATGGCTATATCACATTCAAACATCAATTCCTATATGATTACCGGTTCAGCAACATCAAGTCTGGTCAGTACCAAAATGGGTGACTGCTTGGGAATAGAAGGTGCTGTAAGCATGAATGTACAAGTGGTATAATGGATAACTGTTCAGAAATGGAAATCAGAGTGCTAAGTTTAATTCCCATAGTGTTTATTATATTAATATTTTATACTTAATACTCTTGGGGAATAGGTAATAGTAAATAATAGATAGGTATGAATCTAGCTCTAGGTTAATTAGTAGGTATCATTATTATCTCAAAAAAACAAATTCTTACAATCTAAAAATATTTTCGAGCTTTAAATAACATACAAAAATTTGATAAGCTGTAAAAAACAAATCAATCAATCAAATCTTTGTTATCTATAAATTGCTATGATTTCTAGAGAAACATTTATCGGGTAGTTTCCTGTTACCTTCTCTATAAATTAGAATTGAGGGTAGTTCTTTTAGACTTGCTCTTGTCCAAGGCTAGAGAGTCCAGTCTACCCTGCTATTAAGCCCATAGATAGGGAAGAGAAGGATTGATGACTTTCACAATGTCATTGGTGCAAAAATGAACATAAAATAGTTTGGAATTTGAACTCACTCACTGATTACACTTTCTGCATTATTAACCATTATGCCATCTACACATCCAAATATATACAATACTAATTTACTATTAATATATTTACTGTGAACATGAACACACTATATGCATTCCCCAAAAAACCTTACTTATTCGAGGAAAGAGTTATTCTCAACTCTGCTGGCTCTTTCTCACTGATGCAATATTGTAAGTCTATTGCTACACAATCACTATTTCCATGGCAAATGTTTAAATCATCTCCATTCCACCAGTTCATACCTTTACAACTAGGATATACCATGCTACTTCCAAGGAGTTGAATCATCCTCATTTCCTCCATGTTCCAAATGTAAGAAAAAAGTTCCCCTCAGATAGCTTTTTCCCCCCAAGAACTCTCACATTTTGGAATAGATTCCTCCGTGCTGAACACTACAATCTTAACCTTTTCAAGTCAAGGGTCAGTCATTATCCTCCTTATCTTCATAATATTTGCCTACCAACTCTTCTTACAAATGTCATTCAGCATTACCATTTTAACAGTAAATCTCTACATTGAGTGGCTCTCGATTCTTGTATTGTTTGAATTCTAGTATAAAAAACATAAATGAATTTTAAGTATACTTCTGGAATCAGTGTATATACAATATTATTTGTTGTTTGCATAGCAGATAAAAATATTTTTCATTTCCCAATGAACTAAAGCTGAAGGTAAATATTTAGTTATTTTAATTCCAAATATCTTATAATTTCATTCAAATATATCGTTTCCACAAAATCCTGCAAATTATCAATAATACTTGATAATAATTATCCAAACCAGGATAGCCACCCCCACCCACCCCACACACACACACACAGGCAGATACACAAGCATACACATGCATGTGCATTATGAATTCATGCATAAAACAAAATTCAAATTCCCATCAAGAAAAGATCTTGACTTGTACTGACAGGATACAAGACATCTGAAAATGTCCCCAAAAACCTAACTTCATTTAAAATGTGACTATCTGAGTAATTACATGTCCCAGGTAAATGAAATTAAATAGGCTTCATTTTGAACAATAAAAGATCTATTTATCCAAATTCAAACAAGATATTCAAAGGCATGTAGATGTTATAACCGATTTCACAAATGTTCAATATGGGTACCACCTGTGACACAACAAGTTAGTAGTCCAGCTCCTGCCAAACCCACTGTAGCATGTCTTGTATAACATTCTCCAGCACCTCAGTGATTCCTCTAGGCTTGTAGGAAAAGGCAGGATATAGACCTGTCCTTTCACATTGCCCCATAGAAAAAAAGTCATATGATGTCCAGTTAGGTGAATGCGGTGCCCATTTCAACAGCACATTGTCATTATCACTGACATACCTGATCCATCTTCTTGGTAGATTCCTATTGAGATAAGTCTACACTGTCAACCTAGTTTTTACACATTTTGTCAAAATTTGAGATCATTTTAGGGAGAATTGGCTGTGATATTCGACTACAAAATGATATCAATTTTCTGGGACATGCTATATATTGACATTTCAATTCTGCAATTTTTATGTCATCCAAATAATGCAAAATGGATTTCTAAGAAATTATTTATGAAATATTTTAAAAAAATCATTAATGGTAAAAATTAATTTGAATTTCCTAAAGTAGAAAAATAGTTTATAATGCTAGTAATTCTGTTATATTGTTATATTGATTTAATATCTTAAATTGTTCTTATCTAAAGATAGTGTAATGTATTATTGGAAAATAAGAGCTAGCTAAATGTTATTGTTAGATTGATATCTGATACAAGTTCTGTATAAATCTTGTTATTGCTTTTATATAATTATACTGCCAGATTTTATTATGCATGTCAATATTTTCACAATGGAATTGGTATGAAGTAACTAATGTTAGTAAAAACATTCATGTTTAAAAAATGATTGTAAAATTTTTTTGTGGGTGGAGATAATAAAATTATAGGTTCATTCAGATATTATAATGGAATCAAGATAAATGCAGCAAATAATCTATGGTCTTGGACAAGAGACAAAAGAATGACAAAATGTAGATTCATACATGAAAATGCTTCATCACTACTGTAAAGCTCAAGTTCACTCACCTTGACAAAAAAAAATAATTTCAAAGATACCAAATTAATAGAATGACCCCCAGTCTTCCCAATAAAAAAAAAGTTATGGTTCATCTTTAAAAGAGATATATTTGAAAATGAAAAACAATATTCAAGCAATAAAACCTGTTGCAGGTGATGTTACAGTTGAAAAAAATAGAAAGTTTACTCCACAAATGGAGGAAAACTGATGAAAATTATAGAATATCAAGGATCCCATATTAACATGTAAACTAAATTATCCAGATACATGAAATATTGTGTTAATCAAATACATGTTTCTGTGACATTATATATATCTAGGGTCTATTTATAAATATTAAATCTATGTTTCACTTTATAATACAACCTGACACTTTCTAAAACAATTTATTGTCAATAATTTTTAATAACAATAGAAATTGCAAGTTGAAAAACACATGATAATATATTAAATTATTTAATACCAATTTTATTGTGAAAATATTGATTTGCATAATAAAATGTAACACATAGAGTTCAATGACTTCTTAGTATTATTACTCTGCTTTTCTTGGTCAGTGGTTATGTGGGCTCCTCCCTTTAAAAAATATATTGAAATCTTTTGGAAGATAACAGGCTTCAAGAGCTTTGTGTGTTCTAAACAAACTCCTTCCAATGATATCCATCAGGGAGAAACAGATTGGACAAAGAAGCTTCTATAAAACTTTAGATATATCATTACAGTTATTATTATTTATGGCTGCTCATTGCAAAGCCATAAACTAATCATAGGGTGTGGCAGGCATGAGAAGTGGGATCATACAAAAAAACGGTGGGGAAGAAAGGAGGAAAAAGATAAAGCAAGTGAAACAAAAGAGAAAACTCAAAACACCCAAAAGAGAAAACTCCAAGACACAATGTAATAACTTTGAAAAAGATGGGAGAAAGTAAAAGGAAATAAGATAAGGGAAAAGAAAGAAAGAAAGAAAGACAACAAAACTAAGAAAGGTTGTGGCTACAAGGGTTGAGAATAATAAAGGCAGGAAAAGGAAGGAGGACCAAAAAGAAAATTTATAGAGAGAAAAATATAAATGTTTAATTTGTAATGGTAAGAAAAATGGAGAAGAATAAAAAAAACATGATTTACACTTGAAATATTTCTCAATAATCAAAATTTTCTTTCAGAATTTTTTATTACATTAAATATAGAGTATTTATTATAAATATTAGTAGAAGTGAAAAACATTGAATATATATATGACAAAGATGGTATTTTGCAAAAAAATTTTGAAAAGGTTTTTTCTGGAAGATAATACTTTCAAGGCAAGCAATCTTTGTAATTATCGTTTAGTGTTCAGTATCAAGATAAAGCATTAATAATAATAAAATTAAATGTTCACTTATCTTCTCTCATAGTAAGGAGACTAGATAAGACAAGATTTAATTTATATATATATATATATATATATATATATATATATATATATATATATATATATATATATATATATATATATGCTGCAGCGTAATGTAACTTGAATTTAGTGTATTGGGATGCAGATCATTATTTAAACATATATTTTAAATATAACAGACAATGAATGTCTATTATGTTTGGTCATAAGCTGTTCTAAACTTTGTATAGTTGCTTAAATTTTGGGCAAAAATAAAGACAAAAATTGTCCAACATTTGGATATTTTTTATTATGCTGTTCCTTGATCTAAGCTTTTGGCTCACATGAGCCATCTTCAGAGTAGTTGTATGTATATCTTCTACCACAACTGAAAAATTCAAGGAAATAAAAGAAAATTAACCCCATAAACAAGTCATCCAAAAAAAGCTAAACAAATTATATAAAGGAAAAATACTTTTACCAAACATCAACAACAATTTCATTAACCTATCAGATTACCAACTCACTCCAAATGAAATAGAATTCCTTAATCTTGGACCAAATTTTCATGTCACACAGAAACCTAATTTAATGTTTAAACAAATGCAAATTGAAGCTTTATACCAAAAAATACTTCTATTGGAACAAGATAACCATATTACTACACAGGTAGGTTTAAAAGAATTACTTAAATTTGAATCTTTTAAACACCATTATCATAAAAAATTTGAATGTAATTATAAACACTCCTTGAATAAAAGCAGTTGCACAACTAAAAATAACAACAGTATCCGATGAGCTGATAAATCTAATACTTTTGTTATTTTAAACAAATATGAGTATCACTGAAAATTACAGACCATTTCGGATGATCATAATAAATTTAAAATATAAACCAATATCACTACCTCCCAACTTAAAAACCATAATAAACTTATTACTGCTAACAATGCTGACACAGGATCTTATAAACTTCAAAAGATTATAGGTGACTATCAACCTGGTTACCTTTATGGAAATGTAAAAATCCATAAAAAGATCATCCCCTACCACCTATCATTTCACAAATACCTTTCAAAACAATTAACAAATTAATTACTCCCTACCTCCCGAGTAAATATTGTACTAACTCTACAAATGATGTTGTACAAATTCTTTATGCTGTAAAACCAAATGACAAAAATAATCGCATAATAATTGGCTGTAAAAAAATTATTTATTAATGTCTCCATCCATGAAACAATTGCTATCATTATCTGTGATGTCACACTTCTCTCCCACCCATCAATATTAAACCCACTATTTTTAAAAATTGCTATTATCATGTACAACTCAAGTATCTTTTCATGACCCCCTAGGTAATATTTATACTCAAATAGATGTTATAAAGGTGGCATCTCCTTTAAGCCCCACTTTTTTCTAATTATTATATGGCACATTTAGAAAATAAAATACTTAATGACACTAATAAACCCCCTATATATGAAAGATACATAGATGACATTTTCATTTTGGTTAAAAATATTGATCAAATTACACAACTTAAAAACAAATTTGAAAGTCACTCCATCCTCAAATTTACACTAGATCTTAATATTAATAATAAAATTCCATTCCTTGATGTATTTATTGATTCCAGAACACAGGAGTTTACTACCTCTCTATATAGGAAACCCACAAGCATTAACTTGTGTCTTCTTGATTACAATAGTGAAGGCCTCCCAATGATATAAGTTAGCTGTTATAAAAAATTAATCCAATGCACACAAATGATATTTTCATCCAAGACCATATTTTATAAAGAATTACATAACATTAAACAAACACACATTAATAAAGGATTCCCTAATTCTGTCATTGATCAACAAATTAAAATGTATTTCAATAAATTTAATAATAACTCTAACAAAATTAATAATTTTAATAATAGTGCACATGAAAATAAACATAATACTATTAACTTATACTATAGTAACCAAATGCATAATAATTACAAACATGACAAAATAACATTCAAAAACATAATAGGTAGAAATATTAAACCCATTAATAATAATAAACAAGTTAAGCTTATAATAAAGTATAAAAATTTAAAACAATTGTCCTCATAGTCTCTAATAACCCTACAACCACACAACTAAATCCTCTACAAAAAAAACAATGTAATGTATCAGTATACATAACTGTTCAGAAATTGTATCTGTGATACTAATAATAAACACACTACATATACTGGTTTTACTATAACCAAGCTACTTACTTGTCACCTTTTTGATCTTAGTTCTAGTAAACAACATTTCTTAGAAAAACATAGCCATGTACATAATATTAGACAGATATTAGTTGATAACATGACAATACTCACACAAACACAGTAAAAAGAACCTTCAGATATTGGAGGCCATCTACAGCAAAACAAAGCAACCCACACTCAACAAAATTACATTTCAAACTAGTCACAACACATTACATTGCATCTAGACATATGGTTCTGTTGTTAATATTTTGTTCTCTCTATGGCACAACGTCATAGAACTGTATCATCTGCTATTCCATGACCATTATCATTGCATAGGGATCTTCTATGTCAACATAACAGAATATCATCTTTGGTGGTGAATATCTTTGTTTAAAAATCCATACAACCACTCTGAAGATGGCTCATGTGAGCCAACAGCTTAGATCAAGGAACAACATAATAAAATGTATCCAAATGTTGGACAATTTTTGTCTTTATTTTTACCCGAAATTAAAGCAAGTGTATGAAGTTTAGAACAGCTCATAATCAAACATAATAGACCTTCATTGTCTGTTATATTTAACAATATATGTTTGAATATATATATATATATATATATATATATATATATATAAATAATTATATATATATATATATATATATAATTATATATATATAAATAATTATATATATATATAAATAATTATATATATATATAAATAATTATATATATATATAATTATACATATATATATATATATATATATATAATTATACATATATATATATATAAATAATTATATATATATATAAATAATTATATATATATATATATAATTATATATATATATATATAAATAATTATATATATACATATATATATAATTATATATATAATTATATATATATATATATATATATAATTATATATATATATATATATATAATTATATATATATATATATATATATATATATATATATATATATATATATATATATATATTGTAATGTGAGGTATATAGTGACAAGACAGAGAGCAGCATAGAAATTACAATAGGTGAAAAGAGTTCAAACTAAAGTGAAGTTCAGGGCATCCACCTCAAATTATTTCCCCTTGAGAAGCCATTAATCCACTTCTCCCTGCACTATTTCCTGTTACTAGATACCTTGAAAAAGATCTGGCATGGCACAGTGGTTGATAGGGCAAAGATTTCATCCAAATCGAGTATTCTTTTCAGCTGCTGATCCCATATAACCCAGTCACATGATACTTGTAGAAAAGAATGCCACAACCAAGTAACTCCTGTTTTAATT
>OZ038494.1:39427624-39550124 GCA_964036315.1 Acanthosepion esculentum | reverse complement strand
AAAAACTATTAAATTCTTACATTGGTTGCATAACCACCACACTATTTCATAAGTCAATCTGTCACTTATTGCAATTCATACACATATGTCTCATCACTGTTAGACTATTGTCCTCTTTTTTTTGTTATTATCACAACATTTCAGCTGTTGTGCTCTCCAGTTTTCTTTACACAGACACAGCACTAAGAAAAGAGAAAACTCAGTGAATGCTGTCAAACATGACAATCAGCAACAAACAAATTAGATTTATTGATCCAAGTTCTTGACTCTATATTGTCCTATGGGAAAATATCACAAGTCATGAATTAGGTAGCATAGTAATTGTGTTCAATCTCTGGGCCAGGTAGAAAGTGGAAACAGTGTAAGCAATAACTGACCAGTAGCTAAATAAGATGTGATGAAATGATCATCAAAATGAGAATAATAGTACCTGGAGCAATAATAACCTGACGAAGTCCAGGTGATACAATGGCTGAAACATTCTGATAAGAAAGATGAGGGCAATAGAACAAATGTAAATAATGATGACTCTTCATTCAAGAAATTCTTTCACTATAGGGGATGGGATTTTAAAGTGTTTTAAAATTGAATAATACATTCATCTTCAGGTTCTGTTAAATTTTTTCACTCCCAATAGATTAATCTAAAAAATAAATGAAATATTCTTCTTCTATGTGCAATGTCCTTCAGAACATTGCCAATCAAGGCTCTCCACTATTTCCTGTCCTTTGTCATTTTCTGTAAAACTTTGTCATAGCTTACATATTCAGTCCATGGTATTCTCAGCATTCTTCTGCAGGACAACATTTTTGTTGTTTATATTTCCTTATCTGTAATGAGATTGACCATCATTCACTGCCACAGAAGATGACTAATATCACATAACAGTTCTGTGCTCTTTTCTTTGTTTCAGTGTTGTCCTGTTTCTTAATATTTGCTTTTCAGAGGCAGGGGAAATTTATGTAATTTCTCAATAAATTTGATCCTGCTATGTAACAAATTATATGCAAAGTGGAAAAATGCAGTAAGAAGATTTAACACCTTGTGGGTAAATTTGAATAAAATTTGTTTTAATTAATTCTTGGTACCTAAGTATTGGTTATATTTATGATGATGATGGACTCACTCATCGTTTTCGACGTATGAGTGTCTTTCAGTTCAGTTTTTATGTTTATATAATATTTATATAATATATTTATGTTTATGTTATACATATATATATATATATATATGGATACATATATATATATATAGAGAGAGAGAGAGAGAGAAAGAGAAAGAGAGAGGTGTAAATATATACATATATATAGATTGCTTATTTTTATTTCTTTTTAATCATTTTACTGCAAATGTTTCTGGTCATAACATTTAAGCAGAAGAGTTAATCATTATTTAAAGAACATGTTTCCTTGTTTCTATCATATACTGATATACATACACATTACAGATTTTAACATCATATATATATATATATATATATATATATATATATATATATACACATGTATATATATGTATATAAACCCACAAAAAGTATCAAAGCTATATGGCCTTTATAATCTAAATGTATGTAAAATTGTATGAATGGAATTTAAGCAAATAGAATGGAGTGAATATCTATCTTTATAAAATGTAATAGAAAAATTAATTGCTTTCTTTATTTGTTCTTTGAATCTTTGCTAGAATGGCAAAAATAAAATAGACAAAACCTCATAGAAGTTCAAGGGACCTGCCAAATGGTTTCTACTTTTGAAAAAGGCTAGTTCCCAAATTCTAAAAAATTGGGAATTGTATTCCTAAATTTTTCCTGTTTTATTAACAGGGGAGTACATCTTAGTGATCAATATCACTCTTTCTCATTCAATTTTCATACACAGACACATATGTATGTATGTATATATAACACCGATTGTTTCACAAAAAGGATGCCAACCAGTGTATTTCTGAATTCTGAAGGATAATGCTTTTAAGGCAAGCAGTCTTTAAAAATAAAGTGCTCAATATTAAGAAATAGAGCATCAATAGTAAACTTATAAAATAAAAAGTTCAACAACATTATCCACCCAATTGTAAGTTTTGCAAATGTAACCCACTCATCAGGTGAATAGATAGCTACAATTGTATTAACTCTCTGATGAAGTGAGGAAAATAATTTTTTTATTTTTTTCATATCAAATATATTGCTTTGATAATTTTTGAGCTATTAAAAGCTTCTTCAGATCATGGATGATTATGACTCCTATACTTTATAGCTCAAAGAAAAGTTTGTCCACTTACTATCCTTGTTCTACCATCCATTTACACACACTCATTATGTAGGTTACTTAATATTTCCCTCTGCTCATCTTGCTTTTATTGTGTCCTGTGAGTGTCAAATTCTCCAGGCCCTCTTTCCTCATTATGCATTCCAGAAATTTAAAATGTCCTTTTTGGATTTTTGGATTCTAAATATAAGTGTTCTTTTTGTTTCCATTTTCCTTAAAACTTTCTTATTGCTCATATGTTCAGTCTATGGTGTTCTCAACATTTTTCTGTAGAACAACATCACTGACTCTTTATGTAGAAATTGCTCAGCATTCATTATCATATAAGTGGAATTGATAATACATAGCAATTCATTACACTTGTCTTTGTTCCAAATTAAATTTTCCTGTTTCTTAATACTTTTAGTCTTTTTTCAGTACATCTTTGGATCTATTATCTGCCTGAGCCCCAAAAAGCTAGAATTATTATCAGTATTATTAACAGACAACAAACTGGCTAAGGTTAAGAAGACCTTTTGTAGACAACACAGTAGCAGTATATCCCCCCTGTTTCCTCAAATGATTCCACCAAAACCATTCTTATGTACACCGGAATGATTTCATTAAAAAATCAAAGTTTTCTAATCAACTAGGGCACTAATTTTTAAGTGTTGAATTTGGGATTCATAGAAATCAACTGTCATGGGCGTATCATGTGACAAGAAGGAAGAATTTTCACCTTCCAAAGACCATCTTTGTTCAGAGATTTAGTCTCTGGTCAGTGGAATATTAGAGGCCGCTTGAAGTAATACTTGAAAAAGAACTATATTTCTTCTGGGTTTAACTAGCATCAAAAGGAAACAGCAATCCAACAGAGAATATGGAGTCATGGGTTCAAGCATCTCCATTCACTAAAACAAGCTGCAGAAAAAGAGCAGAAAGAAAGCAATACATATGTAGCACTGGATCCGCTACCAAACTCTCACATCTCAGTTGATTTGGAAAAGTATGATATTCCCCATTCTGTTCTGTTATGGTGAAAATGAAGATTTTAAGTTATTTTCCAACATTTTTGTACAAAGTTCTTGTTTGCTTAATTTAGTTTCTGTATTATTTCCATTGCCCGTCTTTAGCTCTCTGTTGTTTTTATGTTTTTGGGTTTTTTTCTTATCATTTTCAAAGTCAAGTGACCTTCACCTTTGATACTGGATCAGTCACATATACAATGTCAGTTTTAGAAAATTTAGTTATTTTTTTAATTATTCTCATTCTGTTCTGTGTGATATCTACAATGGAATGATATCAACCCAATAATCAAATAATAGATTCTGACATAAAATTACAAAGAGAATATCCTGAAGATGCATTAACTATAATAACCAATAATATTGAAACCAACTGTTGATAAATTGATTCATAATCTGCAACCAACAATACATTTGATATACAAATACTTGAAGACAGTATGACTTGAACATGATACAGATCAAAGTATAGTCAAACAAGTATAGATAGGCATATTATCATACTTAATTTGATTATGGTATATAATGAAACGTTATTTGACAGAACCATTAATATTATGAAAGACCATAAGATTATATCAGGTTTTGTAAGAAAAGAGTCTGGGATAACCAGAGTTTTACTGTGAAATGCAGTAATCCCAACTTCAGCCTGGGAATGAAAATTATTCAAACAACAGTGACACTCTACTATTAAACAATTTTGATGCCTAGTTTATGTATGATAAAACATAGTTTTAAGGTATGCTAAATTTATGGGCTAAAGTGCTCAATATCAGGGATAGAGCATATGTAAATATAACAGTAGACATTGAAGTCAATACCCAGAGGTGACAGTTTGTTTCATGCTAAATGAATGAAACAGACTGTTTAGCATGAAACAGTTACCTCTGGTTATTGACTTCAATGTTCACTTATATATATATATATATATATATATATATATATATATATATGTGTGTGTGTGTGTGTGTGTGTGTGTGTGTGTGTGTGTGTGTCTGCGCACATGTGTGTGTGTAAAAATAATGACTTGATACTACAAAATTTCATTAAAGACTTAAATAGCATAAATGAAAGCATGTTAATACTGAAAAAAGTAAATCTCTATGGAAACTTTCAGACAATGCTTCATCAGAGATTAATTACTGCGTAAACAATTAGTTTTATCCTAACAAGAACAACAAAAATACTTTTAGGGGACTAATAGGAGAACAAAATGGCACACAATTAAAATATAAAAATCATCTTCAATCTAATTTAGAAACCAATTTAATTTGTAAAATTAAAATTGATAACAAATGAGTATAAGAAACAGAAAAAAAAAGAAAATGTGTTCTCCAAAAAGAAGAAAGGAATAACTAAAGATCTCTTATTCACCTGCACAAGGTGGGTCTTCTAAGTTTGATTGTAACTGCTTCAACAATTCTGAGCATGTGCCAAGAACATACACTGTGCAAATTACCAAACTAATGTTCTTGATATCCACACAGATTGTCATCCAAATCCTGACCAATTGCAAATTCTAAAGCCAACTGAATCAAATGTGTTGAACCAAATCAAATGTATTTTATATAAACAGAATCATGCTGGTTTGATTCTTGTAACCAGGTGAAAACTGATTCCATCCACATAGTTGGCATCACTCAGACTTTTAAAATAGTACATGACAACTATTTGAAAAGGGATGGATTTTATCTTTCTTGTAGAAAAAACAACCTGCATTTTAGTTACCTAAAGATTGATCATTTTTACCTTTCCAAGTTAGTCTTAAATAAATGGGACTCTGCACAGGAGGAGGATTAAATATGGAAATTTTACATGAAAAGATCCACACGAGAACATCCTTCGGATAACCCTTATCCAGAAGAATGCGCTTGATCTTTCGCAACTCCCCTTCCAATCATTCAGGGAAACAAATCGGTCAAGAATGATGTACCAATGTATTTACCAAATTAATTTTTCTACTTTTTTGATACAGATGATTTTCAATCTGTATAATAACCTGAAATTGTAAGTTTACAATACACACTTGTAAAAACATTACCACATCTTTCAACAAGAACATCCACAAAGCTTAAGGAGCAATCATTTTTTTCTCCATGGTAAACCTCAACAACTTAAGTTCATCAAAGAATATAACTGCCTCTTCTTTGTCACCAAACAATGCAAATGTATCATTCACACACCAATAATACACTGTCTTTGAACATTTTCAAACAACTGACCTTCAAACAAATGATATTTGCCAAAACTGGACCTAAAAGGCTGCAACACCATATATTTGACTCTACTGAAATTAAATTCAACATCCTCAATGGCAACAAGCATGTATGCCTGTCTAAATTCCCCGAGGACAGTGCCTTTGAGACCAATTTTGTTTATGATTGGCTCTGCACAGCATGAATTGGCTGCATGGCTGACTGAGATTTTGGAACAAGTTTTACAACTTTTTTCAAACAACTTTATTCTTGATCACTCTCATTTTCTTAAAGTGATTCAAGAATTGAATGTTGATTCTGCTTCTGGGTTTATGGTTTCATTTGATATTGTCAGTGTAATTACTAATGTTCCCCTTGAGGAAACAATTGACATTTGTGCTACTGTCCTATATTATGGCCACCTTAGTACCCCTCAGTTTCCTGAAAATATTTTTAAGGAATTGATACATGTTATCACTGAGGATGTTGAATTTAGTTTCAACAATGTTAAATTCAGTCAAATAAAAATCTGTCTATGTTAAGAATATAACAAATTTCAAAACAAACAATAATAATGATGATAAATAATATCAATAAAGGTAGTTTTATTTGTTCTTAGGATACAATTTATTGCCAAAGTGAATAAAATGCATTATGATGTGAATGAGATATGGCAGAAGTTGCATTTTCTTCTACCTATAAAAGACCTATTAGTAACAGCTTTTAAGATAATCAAATTTTATGTTAGATACAGGTGGCTGTTCCTAAATCCGTTGCCTTTAAAAATATTAAAAATAAACTAATGGTTCTGCACTTTCTATAATTTTGACTCTGGAATTGGCTGATCACCTGACATGAACTCTTAGTCCCTATTGACAGAAGGTCAGTGTTTCTTATCATGGAAAGCTGAAATATTTTAAAGGAACTGAAAATAAATCCCCCTTGATAAAAGTCTTTTACTTTGGATGGGAAATCTTTTAATAAATACTTCTGTCCTCTCAGTATCTATTAAATACTCACTGTTAGATTTTATTTCTCAGCAAATCTTTCATTTAATTACAATAATTGATGTTTATATTCTTTTGTAATCAAGGATAGATTATTATAGGTTATTTATTTGTCATTACTATTGGTTGAGTTATAAATAATGTGCGTTTTTCTTTATCAAATTTATTATTAAAAGAATAAATTACATTTCATTCAGTTAAATATTACCATTATTTGCAATGGCTTGTTGCCCCTTATCAGGCAGCTCTTACGTATCCTGTAAGTAGACTTCTTCAGGTTTTCATCTAAAAATTTGAATCTGGTTTTCATTAAAGAAGCTTTTCCCCATCAAAGTGATTTGCAGCAATCAAAAAAGGTAATGCAATCAGTTAGTACAAGTTCAAGTCAATATGGCGGGTGTGGTAGAACAAATCTACTGAGTTCTAAAATTTTTCTTGTGTTATTCTTACTTTTTTTTTGCAGTAAGTACAAGGCCCAGGGGTTACTCAAAGTAGAGGATTATGTTAGGATGGTAGTTTATATGGAAAGGAGATCAAAGATAACATTTAATTCTAGGCTTGAACAGGTTAAGATTGTAATGATCAGGACAGTATGCATCTTTCTGTTGTCATGGAGTAGAACAACATCTTTCCTCTTGATGAGCATGTGACACTTTTTGACCAAAATTTTCTGGATATGTTCAAGCTGCTGGATATATTACTTATATCTCAAATTCATAAATATACATTGACATGTTATTTACATATTGAAAAAAATGTCTCTCTGCATATCAACCTTTATGTGCACATATATTTTAAAATTTTATTTAATAACAAAACAATGAGAAAAAAGGCTATCCCATTAACATTTAAACTTCTACATTAAACAGGATTTAAATAAACATGCTTAACATTTTGAACACATTAATTTTATGCCAACTACAGAACAATTTTATATCATGATAAAATGTTTGAGAAGAAAATATAATTTTTATATAAATAAACATAGTTCACTAAGAAATCTGTCAAGAATTGGATGTAAAAAAATTCATAAAATTCCAAGTACTTAATCCAATAAGTGAATTATTCTATTATTAATAATTGTGCGTGATTTAAATTTAAATGATAATCTGAGAGAATAGTGAATATATAAGAATTGGATCAATCTTGACATATTTTTCTTTTTTTGATACTGATTGATTGGCAAAACATGTCTTGTTAACCAAAAGTTTTCAAAATTGTTTTACATACATACATATATATAGAGAGAAAGAGTGAGAGAGAGAGAAAGAGAAAGAGACATATTAAGAGATATAGAGAAGAGATAGAGTAAGAGAAATAAAGAAAGAGAAAGAGTGAAAGAAAGATAAAGAAAGAGAGCAAGAGAGTGAGAGAGAGAAAGAGAGAGAGAGACAGAAAGGGAAAATTCCTTCCTGACAAAGAGCTCTCATTAGTTTTTAACCAAATCTATATATATGTATAAAGCAGAGCTGAAAATTTCTCAACGTGACCCACTTTCACAGATCTGACCAAATGACAAACAAAAATTTATTTTTATCTTTATTTTTTAGCCATTTCTTAGTCAGGCCAAGAACTTTTCAGTAAAATCTTGTACGTTCAACCAGTTAGTTGAAGAAGCCTTATAACTGGTACTGTTTACAAAAGTCTTATCTTAAAAAGGACATCTTTTGCAAGCATCCGGTCTTTTTAACTTTACTTGTGCATCTATACTTAAAAGTAAGTTCATAGATAGTGAGGCTTTAGAGATCTGTTACATCCACTTGACATCCTGTCATCTTACTGCTACCAGAACTTGAAAGAAGCAGTTTGCAGGGATATGCAGGATCAAATACAAACATAACACCATCTTTACTTGCAGAACTACACAAATATATGAATACTTGTGCTTGTCATGTATGTTTCTGAATTTCTTGCTCTCCCACAAAAGATAAACAGTATATCATAAGTTTATATATATATATATATATATATATATATATATATATATATATATATATATATATATATATACATACACACACACACAATGCAGATATTTGTCCAGAAATGCATTTTATATAATTCTTAAAGAGCTATATCTACAACTTAGTAGATCCAAATGTCAATCAATATATCTATATGCATGACAATATAGACCTTTATATAAATATCAAAAATAAGATTCTCAGAGCATATATGCATATACTGATCATTTAAACTTCAACCCTATTTGAATTTTGAGAAGTTTTAATTTTATTTGACTTTTGACTTGATTATTCAGTTCACTTTTGAAGAGTTCTAATTTTATTTGACTTCTATATGTGAAAGTATGTTTGCAGTTACACTCATATTATTTAATACAATTTCTAGGAATTATTCTTTCATATACACTCAGATTTTATTACGCATTTTGTTTCATACTGTTAGTAAAATTTTCTGGACATACTTACATTTTTATGAATAACATATTGTGTTATACTCAGATCATGATATTTGTTGTCACTGAGAATATTGATAATTTTGTTTTGTGAGGAAAGTGCTATGTTTTATCATACAAACTAACTGTAACCATTTTTTTGTTTATAACTAAATTCGAATGATACAGAGAACATAGAAACATGTATATGATTAAGACACTATACCATATCTTCTTCCATGTGCCATCTCCCATCAGGATCATGGCTCTCCACAACTTCCAGTCTTTTGTAACTGAGTAAGATTTATCTTTTTGCTATCCGTTGAAGTTCAACAAGTGCATTAGGTAGGTTATTTGCTGCTGTATTGTGTCCTGTTTGCATTCAGTGAATCCTGTGAATGTCAAATTCTCTAAGTCCACTTTCCTCATTATGCACCCTTTCATTTGTCTCTTTCAGAATAAATTATTTTTGTATTTCACATGTTAATGTGGGCTCTTTGATATTCCATAACCTTCATCAGTTTTTTACTCACTGATGTTGTTAACTTTTTAACTTTAACATTACTTGTGGCAGTTATCGCTTCCCAGATATTTTTGCTTTATTATTTTCTAATCTCATATACGTCTTTTTTGATGATAGATCACAAGTTTTCTACTGGATTAATATCTGGAATAGTTGAGGATGATCCCATTAATCTAGTATCTTTGAATCCAATTTTATCAAGAGGGACAACACTCAGTTTGAAGTAGTACTGTCTTGCATGAATATAATATTTAGCCTAAAGCTTCTTGACTATGACCTGCAGTAGTCAAACATTTCATGTACAAGGACATATCTTCTCAATCATGGTCACTGACTGTTTCCATAAAGGCTCGAACCTGTAGCCCAGGCATCAGGTACAACCAACTTGACTAATAATTGCAAAGAATTACTAGTGAGAAATCAATTTTAATGTACTTCTGCAACCAATATACAAGTTTCTCTTTGTGATTTTTATTTATTATGAACATGTAGAGGTGAACATTAAGTGTTGATGTTCTGTTTTTTATGTTGAGGGATTTGATTATTTTTAATGATTTTGAGTTAGAGGCACATATTACATTTGTATTTCTTTACACACCATTTGTAATTACATTACTGAAATTTTTAAAATGGCTAACAGATCAGCTGAAAGTGCTTTGAAAAAACAAATATTTGAACAATTTCTACACACACTAAGCCACCCCAAAAATATCTTGTTTGCATACAAGAAAAAACTTTACTGATATACCTTTTCAGTCATGTTTATATATGATTTAAAGATCAAATGCAGATTAAATATGGATCATAATCCGACAGGATGATAAAATAAAAAAAACTAATAGGAAACATATATAAATCTAACATGTCTTAAGCTAATCTAAAGCTTCATCAGAGAATGACGAAAGTTTAACAAAAGAGAAACATGTTGGATGGATATGTTTCCTATTTGTTTTTTATCTTATCATATATATATATGTGTGTGTGTGTGTGTGTGTGTGTGTGTGTGTGTGTGTGTGTGCGTGCGTGCGTGTGTGTGTGTGTGTGTGTGCACATACATGTGTGTGCACATACATGTGTGTGTGTGCGTGTGTATGTGTGTGTGTGCACATACATATATATATATATATATATATATATATATATATATATATATATATATATGTATGTATTGGGAGTCAACTCACGACCGAGTAAGTGCATCTCTTACACTCAAACTTCCTTAATTTTTCACACCTTTTACATATCATCACTTTGGGACTGATGACATCTCAAATGGCCTTTAAGACCTGCAAGTGTCTTGCAGTTCTTCCCACATTGCTGTCATGTCAGTCTTCCTGCTGCAGCTTGCCTTTCTGGATGCTGGTTTTGGAAATGTCGTGCAAGGTCGCTGGCTGACCGACACACTTTACGGCAGACTGTACATGTATTATCATTGAGGATGTCATATTGGTAGTTTCTCATGTCGCTGAGTAAACCTGCTTTTGAAAAGCAAATAGAATATATATATATATGTATATGTATATATATATATATATATATATATATAGAGAGAGAGAGAGAGAGAGGGGAGGGAAGCGATAGGTAAATTGTCACCATTTTATATTTTTAAAATATTTTTAATTTCATTTGCATTCTTTGTTTTTTATTTTTGCTGACTGCACAGTATCATAGGGTCAGTTGGGCACTATCTGTGAGAAAAAGGGCACCCTGACACAATTCACTCTGCCAGAAATTTGAAAATGCTATGCTGTACTGCTTGGCATTCTTGCTGAAAGCTTTAATATGAACATTTTAAAGTGTTTGGTCTTCAATCTGAAGACTGTGCAGAAGATTTGGAAAGAGTTGGATGAGGCTAACAGTGATTATGAACGTACAGCAGCTTGGAAAAATCTCTCTGATCATTCTGATAAGAAAAGAACTCTCAAATTTGTTGGTGAGGTTCTCAGACTCAACGTGGAGGACTACATCAAGTACTTTGAGGATGTAGTGTTGTGTCAAGAGTCAAGTGTCCTGGGTCAAGAGAGTGGCTGTTAGTGAACCCAGACATGGCTGTTAGACAATTTCTATGACCATATCACCCCTTACATCTGGCCAATTAACACCCCAGCCTGCAGCCCTCTTGACTATTGTGTTGGGTGCAGTTGAATGAGAGACCAATAAAACTCCTTGTAACACTGATCTGAAGGCAAGCATTATGGCAGCATTCACCAACTTAAACTAAGAGACCGTCTAGAAGAGTTGCAGGAGATTCGGAAGTCATCTGGAGGCTGTGGCTGAAGTCAATTGTGATTTTATTGAATAAATTTACAATTTAGTATTTCAATATATTTTTGTGTAATTTTGGTAAATATATCTCAAAATGAGTGTCAGTGATATTTTTATTTTCACGTAATTTAGACAATTTATCCATCACACCCTATACCCTATATATGTGCGTGCATGTGTGTGTGTATATGTGTGTGTATACACATAGATAGATAGATAGATATGTAATGTAGTTCCTTTTAAAGTGACTGCATGATTATATGACAAGTGATTAGATTAATTTGTAGATGAATTAGAAATGAAACAAACAGCAATACGATTATAAATATAAAATTTATCGCATTCACTTCAATTGAAAGAAACATTTTCTTGTGTTGACAACTACCTGCACCTGAGGGAAGAAACTCTGAAGCAAAATCATCAAGATTTACTTTTCTTATTACTGAATAATATTTTTAATTATTTCAACATGAAAAATATCTAATTAAATTCCAGTATTTCTGTGCAGGAAAAGTTGAAAAGATTCAAGTTCAATTACCACTACACAGGAAAACAGTCGCTGATCATTTGATGGTGTGTATATGCATGAATAGATTCATTTAATGAATGACGTTTTGGCTACAAGTAGAACACTCAGTGAGAATAGATTTCACTAGTCAGTCATAATCAGATATGAAAATAGCTTGCTAATTTGAATAGTTTGACAATATAATACAGGGATAGTGAAGTACCCAAGTGTATGTGTGTGTATATATATATATATATATATATATATATATATATATATATATATATATATATATATATATATATATATGTATATATATATATATATGTATATATATATATATGTACATATATATATATATATATATATATATACATGTACATATATATATATATATATATATATACATGTACACATATATATATATATATATATATATATATATATATATATATATATATATATATATATATATATGTATGTATGTATAAATAATAAGAAAGAACAGTAATCTAGTATTCTTATTGATATTTTTTATTTTTATTTTTACAAAATAGTACTCAATGTAAATTTACAGAGCATAAATATTAAAATTAACTGATTTAAAATATGATTGGTTCGCTACACAGTAATAACCGTGTTTCAAAAACTGAAGCTAAAAATTTCAAATTTAATTATATAATTAGTTCTGTTTTATCTTTAAGCAAATTTTGGAATAACTCATTTTTAAATTTACTGAGTTTTAAATGCACATATAAATTCATAACTCCCTGTTTCCAAGGATACAGAGAAATCCAATCATTCAGACAGGTGTGATAGCATGTTTATTTTTAACTATTATTGTATGAATTATGAGTTATGTTCGAAAAAGAGGTTAAGTTTAGGGAGGGTAGGGGTGTATTTTTCAATGAATTCTGACATCCATTAAACATGCTACTGCTCTATCTGAACAATTAGATTTCTCTGTATCTTTGGAAACAGGAAGTTATGAAATTATAAGTGCGTTTAAAACTCAGTAAATTTAAAAATATGTTATTCCAAAATTCGCTTGAAGATGAAACAGAACTAATGATTTTAATTTACATTATTTACATTATTTGGACTATTGTCCTCATCTTTGTCGCCATATTTATTACAACGTTTCAGCCGTTGTACGCTCCGGCCTTCTTCAGGTAGTTGGAATGTCAAACTGAACCTTTTATTTCACTCACTGGAGTAGACTGTTCTAGTTCCATGTGCCATGTTTAATGGATGTCAGTTATCAGTTATCTCCTGTTAATTTCCCTCTGAAAGTTTTCCATTAAATTCACACTCTTTGAGTCCTGTCACTGGATCTAACCAATGCCTTTATCCACTGTGCCATGTGTCCTGGAGGACATCTGTGTATGAATTTCTGGGTATTATAAACCTAATGTTTTCATCAACCATTTTTACCAGTGCTCATAAGCAATTTTTTGCTGTTATCATTACATATTTTTACCAGAGCTCATATTGCAACTTTGTTGTTATTATCGCTTTTCTCTGGCACTCCTGATTACTGGTTCCAATATTGTATTCATTTCTATGCTTGGCCAGCTCAGGAGATTTTTGTGGCCTAGCATATGTGCTGATTCCTTAAATTTATGAATTTTCCAATGGTGTTCCTTGTCTATGATCTCAACCTGATCCCACAGAGGGTGGTGATCTCCCTTCTCTCTCCATATGTGGTCAGCTACGCCTGATTTTTCCACTTCCCCTCATGTTACAGCTTTCTGGTGTTCTTGAACTTAAGGGGGCGGCCTGTCTCCACTTTATATTTCTTTCCGCAGCTGCACGGGATAGTGTACGCACAGTCTTTAGTTATGTTCTCCTCTATGGGAGGGGTCTTACTTGGTAGAGATATCTGTGAAGTGTCGTCAAGCTTTTGAAGGTTGTCCTGATGTTATATGGACTGCAGATCCTTTGTATTTTCTCTGATAACCCCTTCACATAAGGCAGGCAGACTGTTTTCTGAGTGTTGTTATCCTTCTCTTGTACCCGCCTATCCCAGTTTTTTGGGGCTGCTGCTATGTACCCAGGGTAGTTGTTACGTTGTAGGGTACTACTTATATTGACCAATTCTTTATCTAATGTCTTTGGGTCACCACTTAGGACATTTGCTCGGTATTGTAAGCAGTGGACGATCTCTTTCTTTACGCTGTATGGATGGTGGGAGTTGAAATTGAGGTACTGTCTGGTGAATGTCGGTTTACAGTATACGGATGTCTTGAACCCATGCACTGTTTGAGCTATTAGAACATCCAGGAATGGGAGTGTGTTTTTACTCTCTTTCTCCATTGTGAACTGTATTGAAGGTCTTATTGAATTCACATGGTCCAGTAGAACCTGAACATCTTCCTGGTGTGGCCTGAGTATGAAGGTGTCATCTACATACCTTAACCATAGAGTATGCTTTAGAGATATAGATTCTAATGCCATTTCCTCAAAGTATTCCATGTATATATTCACTATTGCTGGTGATAATGGTGAGCCCATTGCTAAGCTTTCATCCTGTCAATATATGTGTGATCCCATTCTGAAGTGTGTTGTTTGTGTACAGAAAGTCAACATCTCCATCAGATTATCTATTGGAATACTGGTCCATTCTTCTAGGGATGAGTCAGAGGTCAATCTGTCTCTGACTACTGAGAGTGCCTCTTCTGTGGGTACCTTGGTGAACAAACTCACCATGTCCAAGCTCACCATCTGGTTGGATTGGATGGGAGCATCTTTGATTATTTCCACGAAGTGGGTGTATTTTCGGACATGTGAAGGAGATTTTCCGATCAATTGGTCAATTATATGTACAAGGAAGTGACTCAGAGGGAGGCACACAGAGCCTTGGCAACTAACAATCGGCCTGAGCAGAATACCGTCTTTGGGAATCTTAGGGAAACGGTATATGTGAGGTAGCTTGGTGTAACCCTCTGATAACTGCCTATACGTCTTAGGTGCGAAGTGATCCTTGTTCTTCATTAGTATCTGTGACAGTTTGCATTCCGTTTTCATTGTAGGATCCTTTATTACTTTGCTGTAGCTACCATTGCTAATGAGGTCTTCCAGCTTTCTTGTATAATCTGATTTATCCATCTCTACAGTCACATTGCCTTTGTCAGCTGGTAGCATGATGATGTTTTCGTTCCTCTGTAGGGATCCAATCGCCAGCCTCTTCAGTTTTGTTCTGTTAGACCTGGGCGGCTTGGCCTTCTCCCAGGTATGTCTCACCTTCCATCTCAGTTCATCTGCCTGAGCCTGAGGGATGTTCAAGGCCACCTCCTCGACTGTGGCAATGATGTCCAAGTATGGCACTCACCTGATGGTTGTGGCGAAGTTGTGACCCTTATTCAATACTGACTCCTCAGAGGCACTCAGCTGATATTGGCTGATGTTGACTACTGCTTTTACTTGTGGTTGATGGACCTTGTGCATCACCTTCTGATCTTTCAATCTATTTAATTTTTAATTTTTTTCCAACCACCAGAAGAAGGCCGGAGTGTACAATGGCCGAAACATTGTAATAAATATGGCAACAAAGATCAGGCCAATAGTCCAAATAATGTACATAATACCTCATTTCAGAAATATAGACAGATCCTTTTAATTAAATTATATAATTAAAATTGACACTTTTAACTTCAGTTTTTGAAACATGATTATTACTGTGTAGTGAACAAACCATATTTTAAATCAGTTAATTTATAATATATATATATATATATATATATATGTTATAAATTTATTAATTTAAAAATATGATTCCAAATTAGTAAATTTAAAATATTTTGGCTCTGTAGATTTGCATTGAGCATTGTTTCGTAAAAATAAAAATAATTAATAAGAACACTGGATTATATATCTTACTGTTCTCTATCTTTATTATAATGTGTACACACACACACACACACACACACACACATATATATATATATATATATATATATATATATATATATATATATATATATATATATTTAGGAAATGGATTAAATCCAGTATATTGTTATTTTTAATTTATTTTGCTTAGATGTTATTTTTGATAGATACTCATATTCAAGTAGAAGTCCTGTTTTTTTAATTAAACAGTATTTTTTCAACCAACTCTATCTACTGGCCTGAATATTCAAGAAAGTTGGATAAAGATACTGTTTAATAAAAAAACAGAGCTTCTGCTCAAATGAGAGTGTCCATCAAAAATAATATTTAAACAAAATTAAAAATAACCATATATATATATATATATATATATATATATATATACACACATATACGTATGTATATATATATATATATATATATATATATATATATATATATATATATATATATACATATACGTATGTATATATATATATATATATACATATATATATATATATACATATACGTATGTATATATATAATATATTTATATATATATATACATATACGTAGGTATATATATAATATATTTATATATATATATACATATACGTATGTATATATATATATATTATATATATATATATATATATATATATATATCATAATATATATATATATATATATATTATAATATATATATATATATATATATATATATATATATATATATATATATATATATATATACACCCAGTGTTCCATGGTTATTTTCATTTGTATTATTTAGTGGTTGTCATTTATTTCATATGCAACATGCTATATTCTTATAATGTATATTTGTTAGGTTTTAAAAATATTTTATTGAAATATGTCAGTACTGTTTACTTTGCTTTACACATTGTTTATTTCTGAGGGAGAGAAAATTCTTAATTCTTGTTCTTTTATTGCCCCCCCCCCCGTCTGGGTAATAAAAAAATAAGAATTAAGAAGATAACAATTGACATTACATTTACATTTTTGAAGATTAATCTTGACTGGAAAGCAATAAGCCAAAAGAGAATTCCCTAAGAGAGAAGTGCAAGAAAGAAACTGTTAGCATAGAACTTAAGGCTGCATCTAACCACTTCAACTGTAAAATAAGACCTTGCCACCAATCTAGTACTTCACTTCGATCAGTTAAGTCAAGATACAAAAAAAAAAAGGAAAACTGATCAGAATGATTAACATGAAAATATTTAGAGAAAAGACCAAGGCGATGGGAAAGTGACTGAAGCTGAAATGCCAGGTCAGGACCAATAACATTGCAGAATCTTCTTTATATTTTATCAAGAATTTTTGAATACATAGCAGTAACACCAGACAAGATGTGATAGCAATATTCAATGCATCAATGAATAGTAGATTATATGTAAGCTAAATTTCGGAATTTTAAAATTTCTGAGTGCACACATACAAAGTTTCAGCTATATATATATATATATATATATATATATATATATATATATATATATATAAAATAAATAAAGAGTGAAAGAAGGATAGCAGTAGACTGACAAGAAAAAGTAGAGAGAATGTTTCAAAATATTTGTTAACATTGGCTTTTGTGAAATTGAAAAATGTGACACTGCTCATATCTGCAGGCAGCCTACACATTTTAGAACTGTTTTCTGTCTGCTAAAATTCACATCCTCTCGAGATGAATTTGTTTCTATGATTAATTTTTTTTTCTACTATCATATTTATCTTCATAACATTTTCCACTTTTCTACTTTCTGCAACAAACTGTTCTGCTTTTAGAAATGTCATGTCTATGTACTTTTTCTTTTTTCACATTCTTCATTTAACATGTAATATTTCTTATTGTTGCTTCTCTGCATCTTTCTTTCTTCCTCCAGTAAATATTAGAATTAACATTAAAAATTCCTCTATGTTTTTCTAAATCATGGATAGCTTTTCAGATGTATAATTCGAGTAGAAAAAAAAGTTGAGATCTGAAACTTTTAAGTAAACAATTTCCAAGTACAACATTGCTAAAATCTTTGAAAATAGTTTAGGCACAAAATTTTGGAAATGCTAAGTCTCAAACGACTTAGAAATGGTAACCAATGAAATAATTTCACTTATATATAAATAGATTTTTGTAATTTATGTTAATTGTTTGAAAAACTGAACTCTTTGTCTAATAAGCTCCAATTGATAATCTGTATAATAGCAAATAGCAAGATGAAATATGGCTGTATACAATAATGATAGAATAAGGAAATAGGAAACATTTATAAATGTAACTCATTTCATTTTTGTTCAAGCTTCAGAGAATGAAATATAGACAAAAAGAAAGAAAGAAAAAAAAAGAAAAATTCTGTTATTTTTCAATTTATGTGTTGTTTGCTTTTCATTGGTTAAGCAGACTTCATGTGCATTTGCCTTGTCAAGCAATGCTCATGTGTATATGATAATGTGAGACTCAGCTGTATGCAAATAACAACTATCAAATAAGGATTAAATGTCATATACAGAAAATGACAGCTTAATACAGTGCTTCCCAAACAGAGCAGTGCCTCATAGGTGCAGCAGAAAAGGATAGCAAGTGGAATTGGAATGAATGAAAGACAATCAAAGATGTAGAAACAGTTTCAAGAAAGTCATAGCTCAGAGGACAAAATGTGTTGGTTAAGAAAATGTTTTCCTCTCATCACTTTATATATATATATATATATACAGAGGAACCTTGGTTATCAAACGTTTCACATGTCAAACAAATCGCTTTTCAAACAGAAAATTCGAGTTGAAAATGCCTCAGTTATCAAACAAAATTTTGGTTCTTGAACAACATAATCAAAACAAGTTAACATGAACAGAATAATTTCTGAGTCGACCGACATGTTGTACATGTGTTGTGCTGTGCTTTTCTTTTCGACTCAGAAATTATTCTGTTCATTATATATAAAGTGACAAGAGGAAAAAATTTTCTTAACCAACACATTAACTTTACTGATTTATCTTTGTATGACTACTATTTTACAATATTAACATGTTCGTGAACCGAAACTATTTTTCCATTGATTTGTATTGGAAAATAGTTTCGGTTCACGAACATGTTAATAATGTAAAATAGTAGTCATACAAAGATAAATCAGTAAAGTTAATGTAATTAATGGTGAAATATCTTCGCTAACAGATTAAATAAGGCATTAACTCACTAACCACTTACTGAACAACATGATTCTTGTTTTTAAAAACTGTAAAATGGATTAGATATTCAGCCCATATTGCAAGTACTTTTGATACCACTTATATCATCTTCAAACATCGGTGTTATTTTTCAATTTCTGGTAATTTCAGGTAAAATCCCATGACAAAAATAAATGTAATACTAATCGAAAGATGTTTTTTTTTTTAAAGTGTGTTATTATTAACAGATACAAAATTTTGGAGCGTGCTAAGTCTTGATGCTAGATCTTTATTTTTGAATATTGTAAGTGAGAACATTTATGAATATAATAATGTGGCAATTCACAAATTATATTATATATTATATATATATATATATATATATATATATATATATATATATATATATATATATATAGATAGATAGATAGATAGATAGATAGATAGATATAGATATATATACATACACACAGAGAAAACAAAATATACCAAACGTATCATGTAAAATAAAGAAAACAACATCAACCTATAACAATAAATCCAAAAATTGTAAAGTTTGTCTGGAGGAGAAAATAGTTATAATCACCTTCCCAGACCAACACAAATTATTAAACGTACAATCAGAGTTTATCTCAAAATGCAGACATGAAAGCAAATTCTTAAAAAACAAAAATTAAAAGCATCACCAAAAAAATGAAAATGCATGTACTATATACAATGCAGATAATGCAGCATTCTTTAGACCAAAACAATACTTTAAACTAAACAAATAAGATACCCAACAAAAAGAAAATAATAAATAAAATAAACAAATTATGTAAATAAATAGTAAACAAATTAACAAACTACAGATGCACACATCACCACAACTAAGTAAATTTAATAAAAATAATAATGAATAACAACAAATAATGAATAAATACAAAATACCCTAAATAATCAATGAGAAATAATGACTTAAACATCACTAGACAATAGCTACAAATAACCGTTATTTCTACTCAATAGCCTTTATTAATTTGAAATACAACAGTTGCTGCCTACCCAATATCCATTAGGATAATTCAATAAACCAGAAATAGCTGACCGTGCTACCCATAATGCTCCATCTTTATATTGAGCACATTTACCAATAGCATAGCATACCTTAAAACTACATATATCAACTATTAAAACTATATATATTGTCATCCAGAGACAGACTGTTTCGCTGTATCACAGCTCTTCAGTGTGGCTAGACATCTGACTGCTTCAAGCCGGGATCAAAACCCGACCAATGTGGTATCAATCAGAAATTCTACACCTAGGCTATCATTGCACAGCAGAGAGGAAGGGAAATTTTAACATTTTCTATACGAAATACGTCAGATTGCATATAGAGTGCTGGTGTTAATAAGATAGTGCTTGATGTAATATAAAATGTATTTTCATTAAAGTTTAAATTATGTAATGGTCAGTTTCTACTCAGCATCTGGACATTGCATCATGCATGAAACTCTGAGTCATGCTACCATTGAGAGATAATATATATATATATATGTATTTTATATATATATATATATATATACAAGTTTTTTTAAAAACAACTGACAAGTTACTGTGTTTAAGTTTATAATTTCATTTTTCTCATAATTTTCTTCTTTTCTAGACATAAACTATGCAGAAATTGTCCAAATCTTTTGTATGTCCAAGCACTTTCCGCTATACTTTTAGTCATCATCAAGAATGATTTTATTTTTACTTTAAAAAGAATGTATGGATTGTTTTATGTATGCATCTAGAGTTATCTGAGGGTTTTATTTTACAAACATGGTCAGCACATTGTGGGCATGTTCATCATTGATGTTAATGAGTGTTGATCTTTTCTTTTTTTATTAATAATGGAAACATACTGAACATTTGGACAATTTCTATGCAATTTATGTCCAGAAAAGAAGAAAATTCTAACAACAAAAGAAAAACTAAATAAAAAACTTAACCCCAGTAATTTTAGTTGTTTTTAATGAAACTTTTATAAAAGAGGGATTGCTGCTCAAATACATAATTATATATATATATATATATATATATATATATATATATATATATATATATATATATATATATATAAAAATATGACAAACTGGAAATGCTTTTTTGTGATGCATTTCATCCATTAGGATTTCATTGGACTGGACTTTGTTGACACCACCATGTCAACATACGTTCACAAAACGAGAGATGCAGGTAGTTTCAACAAATGCCAGTTCAAGGAATTCCTAACGGATGAAACGCATCATGACAAAAACTTTCCAGTTTGTCATATTTTTCTAAATACATAAAAAAATTATACAAAATTATATATTGTTATATCATATATATATATATATATATATATATATATATATATAAAGTGCACATTGAGCTCAGCACCCAGCACTGACTGTGTTTTATACTTAAATGTAATTGTCAGGCCATCTTGATATTGAGCAATTTAACTCACAAATATAGCATATAAGCTATATTTTTATCATATATATAGGGTGTATCAAAAATACTTTTACAAACTTTGGTAGCATGTTCCTCACACCAAAACAAGTACAAAAGTCCATACAAACATATGACTGCAAATCTTTTTTTTTGAGTTATTAAGTTTATGGTAGGCGGCACTGTGTTACCATGTAGACTAGGTTACACTTGTCATTTGTGCATATTTGTAGCTACTCTGTCTTCAACATTTGATGTGTGTAGTAGTGAGTTAACCGATAAATGTTCCGTTTAACAATGGCATGATATATTGTAAGTAGGCAGATATGATTTTTACATATGGCTGCATAAATGGTAATGGACATGAGGCTGCATGCCCGTATCAGATTGCATTTCCAGATTGAAAGAGCTGTCTATAGGAACTTTATTTCAAACACACTGCTATAGGATGTATCCCTGCTAATATGAAGAAGCATGTGGTTCATGCATGATGGGGCTCCGGTGCATTTTAGTCACATTGTTCGCAATGCACTAGCTGACATCTTCCATGAAAGATGGATAAGTAAGGGAGGACCAGTATCATGGCCTGCACATTCTCCCAAACTCAATCCTTTAGATTATTATTTGTGGAACCAGCTAAAACAATTGGTCTATGCAGCAGACATTAATAATGTAGAGACCCTTCATCAATGTGCCATGGTGACCTGTGAAAACATTCAACACCATGTGGGGTTATTTGAAAGGGCCCAGCAGTCAATGAACTACAGGTGCATGCATGCATATGTAGAAGCAAGTAGAGGACATTTTAAAAATGTCTTATGAGTTGATGTGTTGAGGTACAACAATGGCTTTTTGGACATATGTTTATATGGACATTTTACCATGTTTTATTGTCAGGAAACCACCCCCAAAGTTTGATACACCCTGTGTGTGTGTGTGTTTGTGTGTGTCTGTGTGTGTGTGTGTGTGTGTGTGTGTGTGTGTGTGTGTGTGTGTGTGAGAGAGTTTACATATATATATATATATATATATATATATAAACTGACAGTTTTTATATAATTTATCATCTGAAAAGAAAAACATTATTAGATCACACGAGAAATTATATAAAAAACTAAATAAAAGCACCTTGTCAGTCGTTTTAATGAAATATATATATATATATATATATATATATATATAAGTGAGCTTTGAAGTCAACACTCAGAGGCAACAGACGGTTTCATGCTAAATGCAATCATTAGGTTACATGTGGTCTGATGATTGCATTTAGCATGAAATAGTCAGTTACATCTGAGAGTTGACTTCAATGTTCAGTTTTATATTTACATATGCTCTATTTCTTATATTGAGGACTTTTTCTCATAATATAGAATACCTTAAAATTATATTCCTTTCTATCTATCTATCTATCTATATATATATATATTTACTCTGTGTCATTTTCAAGCAAATTTTGGAATAAAATTTACTTGAAAATTAAATAGAACTAGGGACTCTAATTTAATTCTATAATTTAATTTGAAGTTTTTAGCTTCTGTTTATATATATATATATATATATATATATATATATATATATATATATATATATATATATATAATCATTTCTGATATTAAGTAAAACTGTACTTTTCATTTCCATTTGAGAGAGTTGAAACCACCAGCAGACTACTTGGTGACATCCATGAAAGTCTGCATCATGCCTGAACTCTACCATCAGCATAGTCTACCAGGACTTATGACTCCTCAGACCATGTCACATGTCCTCCTTGGTCCAATTACTAATATCATAAGCCCAGGTGAGGGGCATAGTGTCCAGTGTCATAGCATTGACAAGGACACTCTGGTAGGTCTTCTGCTTCCATATTCCATGGAAGATAAAGAATATTGAACATGTGACAGATATGTGTCTGGTACCCCCTTTATTGAATGCGATTTGACCCAACATTCCTTGTTTGGTACTACAAACAATTCCAGTCAGTCAATTCTTGTCAGGATCATTAAGGACCTATTTTTGGCCACTGTACTGTCCATGCTGGGCAGTAATGACTTCCATCAGGTATTTTCAGTAGACATAACATCACAGATTAAGGGATATCATTATCTCTACAATTTCGGAAATGGTATGTCCCCTCCAACTCTCACAAACTACCATTCCCTATTTGGACCTGTAGATCATGTCACCTTACTATACGCAACTTAACTGGTGTTTGCACTGATTGACCAGTAGTCAGAGCACCAATTATATCCGTTTGGGCATTTCTATGATAGCAAGATATGGTGGTGCCATCTACCATAACTATTCTATATTACTCCCTCATGACTTTTGGCACGTTACAACAAACTCAAATTTACCCTCTTTTTTTTTTTTCAAATTCCAGCAGTAAAATTTAATATTTTAAGCTATGTCTATATTTTAAAAAATCAAGGGAAATCCTGAGAAATATGTAACAATAAATATCTCCAAATACAAAATAAAATTCCTACACTCACAGTTGCATCATTTTTATTTGACATAAAATATCAGGTTTTTTTATCTTCATATAAATGTGCATGCATGTAACTTAGATAAAGAAGCAAATGAATCAATATTTATCAAAAGCTTGAATATTACTTGCATGATAGATTCATAGATTTTAAGATAAACTTAATGTCTCTGATAAAAAACTGTCTAAAGAGAATAGATATAATGTGAAATATTTATCCTCTCAAGTTTTGTAAGCAGGAATTGATTAGTAAGGATTGTGGAGCATCAGGCTTCTAAACAGAACGATTATTTTCCAGGAAAAAACTCAACAAAAATTCTGGCACTTAGCAAGTTAAAGCATCAACTTGTTTCGTCAGAAGGCAAATTATCTCTCACTCCAACAAGTCATCCAGCATGATGCATTGACAGATAAGTACTGAATGAAAATTAAATGGATTTTTCTCAAGCTGGTCTAATACTTTGTAAATTGAAAGATGAATTTCATGATATAGATTGTTTTGATGATATAAGCAGGATAGATAACAAGATACATATTACCAGAAGCCTACTGTTGTAAATATTTATACAGACAAAATATTCATTAGAAGGAAACTTTAGCTTCAAGTTAGAAAAAATATGTGCTGAGCCAATTATGATAAAACAAATAGGCAACCCATGGTTTGCATTTGAGATTCTTAAAATGAACCCATGAGAGCTTGATATGCGAAATGCCAAAAGGAAGGTAGAATGTTTCAAATTGAATCCTTGCTTGAAATAATAATGAAGCAAAAAATATTAAGAACAGTTCATGCATAATACAAATTATTCACCTAAGGAAAATTTGGAAATGTTTATAGCAATAAGAAATATCTCTGTGTGTATGTATGTATGCATGAATACATGTGTATGTATGTATGCATAAATGAGTGTGTGTGTGTATATATGAATGTATGTGCATGTATAAATGTGTGTGCATGTATGAATGTGTGTGTGTGCTTGTATGAATGTGTGTATGTATTAATATGTGTATTTATGAATGTGTATGCCATTGTACAAATGTGTGCATGTATGTATGAATGTGTGTGTTTATGTATGAATGTGTGTGTGCACATATAAGTATGTATATGTGTATATATATGTATGAATGTGTATGTGTGGGTATATATATGAATGTGTGTATATATATATATATATATATATATATATATATATATATATATAAATATATATATATATGAATGTGTGTGTATATGTATGTGTGTATACATATATATATATATATATATATATATATGAATGCATGTATATGTATGTGTGTATACATATATATATATATATATATATATATATATATATATGAATGCATGTATATGTATATATGAATGTGTCTGTGTGTATGTGTGTGTGTGCATGTATGCTGAAAGTTTCTTGACCTGACTTACTTCCCAAAATGTAATCAAATAATTTCAGCATGTCTCTCTCTCTCTCTCTCTCTCTCTCTCATCTATCCTTAAATATAATATGCTATATATATATATATATATATATATATATATATATATATATATGTATAGGATATATAAATATATATATATGTGTGTGTATATATATATATATATATATATATATATAAGCTTTATTTTGTGTATAACAATTGAGGGGAAGTGTGCAAAATTTTGGCATGAGATATACAGAAGTCATGACCCCATTCACGTCCACACACAAAATACTACAAAGCAATGCCCCTCTTTCTCTCTCTCTCTGAGAACTATGATCAAAGTGACATGATTGATGGAAAGAAACCATGAAAAGAAACATATGCACAACTGCAAAGAAAGAAAGAATGAAAGAAAGATAGATAGGAAGAGGAGGGGAATAGAAAGGATAGAGAGAGGAGATGAATATATGTCAGACAAAACTTGGCCAAGATTTATATTTTATTTCAGCTTGAATTAAACTTCACATAAAGTTACTTTTCTTCGAGATATCTTGGATTGTGAGATCAACTATAACTAGCAATGATGTTCTAATTTCTCAGCAAATTTGACTCTCAAGAACACCCAAGGTGCATCGCAAAAACGTGCATACAAAAACAATATTCAGTCCAGGAGACGATAATAAATGTACTCTTTAAAAAATAAATAGAGTGTCGACTGTAAAATATAAGTATCAATTCAAAATAATGTTTAAAGTGATAAAAATATGTATTTATACATTTAGTTTTGATTGAAAATGAACGAAATATTTTTGTTGAGGATTTTTTAGTTAATTTTTCAACATTTCAAAATATCATAGTACATGTATCGTAAATACACTCAATATTTTTCCATATAATTTTCAGTAATACCCAATAGTGTGCAACAAAACAATGTGAAAACTCAATCAGATTGTAAAATTTAAAGCAGATATTAAGATTTAAAGAATCTTAATTCTATGTTGTTTTATATCTGTTCCCCGACACAAAATGAACATAAACATTGATTTTTAAATGAAAATATTTTTGTATTTTTTGTTTTTGTTTGTAAATATTTTCTGAAATCAGACCGAACATACGTTTATAAAAATTTTATCATCTACTGGAAATATATTTTCTGATTTATTTTGAAAATTACTGGCAGTAATGATTTTAAGCAACTGATACATCAAAATATTTAACATCCTGTTTATTTCTCAGATTCAGCAATAAATATTTGAGCAGTGGGCTACCTCGGCTACCTCACCAGAGCCGAGGTAGCCGAGGTAGCACTGTGAATGTTACTCTGACCTCAGGAGTAAAGACTGCCGAGTGTTCTACTGAGTAAAAATATCTTTATATACTTACCTAAAGCTAACCAATGTTGTTCCAAATTCCAGTGTATATCACCAGAAAAAGGTTGGAGTGTACAATGGCTGAAACATCATAAATATGGCATTAAAGACGAGGACAATAACAAAGAGTTACAATGCCTCATCTGAGAAATATTAATATATATATATTATACACCATATATATATATATATATATATATATATAATACACCATATATATATATATATATATATATAATACACTATATATATATATACAGAATTCAAGACCCCATTCATGTTCACATGCAAAAAACTACCATACAGACAAACGACAAAGAGACCACCCCAAACAACGCTGACACAGTTCACAGTAAGAACTAAATTCTAACTATTCTATTTTTGGCATGTAACAATTCCCTTCTTTTCCAGACTCTGAAATTACAGATTGAATCTATGGACTATCAAAGATTACTCAAACCTTCCAAAGCTACACAAAAAATGTTGTAGTTTGGGAACTTTTACAGTAAATAAAATTTTGGTTGTAAATATTTAACATTTATCACGATAAAATACAGATATCTTTCCTGAGGTGTTTATAAGCTATACATTGTTCAATTATTAATGTTAGCAACAAACTATTTTAAATTAAAAAATATATATATATATGCAATTTATTATATATATTATTTATATATTATATATGCACAGTACTTATTGGAGCTAACATATTTAGTTGGATAGATGTAAGTTTGTGACCCTGGGTTTCATGGTTTTGCAATCATCAGACAAACTAATTAATTTTTTTAAATTTTGGATTTATGTAGGGTTGTGCATATTGGTGTTTTTATGGAAGTGGGAGGAAAAATTGTCATTTGAAACAAAACAAACATAGGTAGAACATTCCTAAACTTAATAGAAAAGCACTTCCCTGAATCTAGCTGATTACCAAAAATATTCAACAAAAATAACGTTAAAATCAGCTACAGCTGCACAAAAAATATAACAGATAATAAAAAGTCACAACAAAAAAATAACAACCTACAATAATTCAACCAAGGAACCTCAATGCAACTGCAGAAATAGAACAATATGTCCACTCCAGGGAAATTGCCGACAAATGAATATAATATATAAAGCCAAGGTAAGTGCAAACAACAGCACAATCTACTACATTGGTGCCACTGAGGGACTATTCAAGAGAAAAACAACCACAACCTTTCATTCTCCAACAGAAAATACTTGAACAGCACTACACTATTCACATACATATGGCATCAAATTGACAGAAATATTACACCAAGAATAAGCTGGAAAATATTGAAAAAAGCCTCTGCCTACAGCAACATTACAAAAAAATGCCTACTTTGCCTACACGAAAAAGTAGCAATAATATCTCATACACCGCAAAAGAAACAAAACAAAAGATCAAAAATATTTTCCAAATGTAGGCATGAAAATAAATACCTATTATCAGAATTTATACCAAACGGTTAAAAAAAAAGAAAAACACAACCACATAAACCACCATTGACCCTATAAACATGAAAAGAGAAACCACTGATACCATAACACCATCAATTATTCTCTAATTCAAGCTATCATCATAATAATTGCATTTATTGTTATTATCATTCCACCACCAATGCTAATCACTTCTACCACTTTACAATAACTATTTGCTACTAAAATTGTTATTATCATCAAACAGCCCTTTTCTACCACATCACAATTACTATTGCTGTATTAGTCCACAATCACCTAAAACCTAAACTACTCCTCTCTCCCCCAGCAAAATTAATACTACCACATAGGAACTAACAAGTATTACAAATTGGAATTTCTACCATTTACATATGTGCAATCACCAAAAACAAGTAAATAACCGGCTTTAAAATAATAACAAAACAGCCTTTAGAAATGAAAAATAATAGCAATTTTTGCCTATCATAGTTCTACACAGACTCCATCATACGTATATACATGTGTGCAAGAAAATATTATTCAGCAAACAAAAATGGAGAAATGGTCTGTGCGTTGACATCACTACAATCAAAAAATATTAGCTACACAATCCACCATTGAATACAGCAATCAAATGCGTATGTATGTACACAACGGCACATATATACATATATATGCCAAGTCCCATACTGTTCACATATATTTATGTTTGTGTGAGCTCCAGTAGGCGAGCGTGCATGTGTGTGTGTGTGTTTGCGTATGTCAATGGGTGTACAGGTGTGTATGTATGTTCACGTAAGTATGAGTGCTGTCACGACGACAATTTTTCCTCCCACTTCCATAAAAACACCAATATACGCAAACCTACATGAATCCAAAATTTTTAAAAAATTAATCAGTTTGTCTGACAATTGCAAAAGCGGGAAATCCAGGGTCACAAACTCACATCAATCCAATATATATATATATATATATATATATATATATATATATATATATATATATATATATATATATTTGTATATGTTTGACTATCCCATCCATTTTGATATAGGAGGGCACAACAGTTCAGCTAGAAACTAGAATATTAGTATATCTCCACATATGATTTGATTATTTGGTGAAAGCTTTTGTAGAACCAGACACTTTTTGGAAGAATTCATAGTAAAGAAATAATGCACAGTGTGCCAAAATGTATCCAAACACCCCTCCTCAATTCTGAATTCAGAGTTTTCCTTCTCCTTGACTCACTTTGACAAGAAAGCCCTGTTTATCCTGCTATTTAAGCCTCAGATGGTGGAAGATGATTTCAGGCCTTTTTCAAGGCCATAGTAACCACAAAAATAAAAAAAGCAAGTCATCTGGAACTACTTGATTATGCACATGATGTGTTGCAAAATATGTCTGTACAGTGTAACCCGGATATAAGAGACCCGGATATAAGATACTTCTTCTCCAGTCCCGACAACTCTTTTATATCCGGGTTAAACTGTATATGTTTGTGCTAATTTAGTAAAAGTAAAACATGAAAAAATGCTATAACACAAAAAGAACATTCTGTTGACTTAATTTTCTTGAGCATGCAAGTCATTTTTTCTTTTGTTTGCAGTTTTTCAAACTTAATTACTAAACATTTTTGTACATATATTTACTAACCTCATAACTATTGCTTTTCAGGGATTTTTAACTACTTGTTTATCTTTGTAATTATTTTCAAAAAGATAAGGAAAAAATCAGACTGCACCAATAATTTTAGTCAATGCTGTATAGGTCTCTTTTGGATTTATTTATATGTAAAAACGTATGCTACATTATAATAATAAATGTTGTTAACCCCAAAAGAAGTTATTATTAATATTTTTAATAAAGATAAATATTATAAACTGAAACTCATATAACATTGATTCTATGTTGAATATTTTACCAACATCAATACAAATTTTATTGAAAAACTGTCATATGCATAATAAAATCTGACAGCATACATTGTAAATAAACAGAAATGTCATTTTCTTTTTAATTTCCTATATAAATGAAGAATAAATGTTATTCTTATTCTAGAAGTTGAACATAAAAATTCATGTGTACATATATATATATACAGATTGTGTTATGGGAACTTACCCATAATAATAATGGACTATTCTGGACATCATAAATACTGCGCCTCAAGAGGGAGCAGACAGTCAGTCACAGTTCAGAGTCAGTCAGAGTCAGAGTCAGAGTTAGAGACAGAGTCAGACGATTACTGTAAGACATTGGAATAGTGATACTTGTCGAGAAAACATAGTTCAGTCTAACCAAATCTGATTGTCATTACTAATACTTCTACTTCTTTGTACATATTTCTGTTTGTAATATATCTGTGTTATTCCATACCTGTGTTCGAGTTATTCTTCATTGGTTCTACCTTGGACCATCACCGTGGTACAAGGAACTTGGACCATAACAGATTGTATATCAGATAATTAAAAGAATGAAAGTCATTTTCAAGAACAAAATTGAATTGATTCCTCTGAAGCAAGTTTTTCTGGGTTACTGTCATCCTTTTTCTTGGCATGTTGATGTCAAGTAAAAGGTATTGAAAAAATGTATTTCATAATATATCTGAAATACATTTTATAATTTGCAGCATTTACATTTATTCTTCAAATCTAGGGGCTTTAACAGTAAAAGAATTGGTCACATCCTACCAAAAATCCTTAATACTTTTATCTACATGAGACTGAGGTAAGGCAAGCTAACTTGAAGTGTAACTGGCCACTTATGAATTTCATTTCTAAAAGATGCTTGATGGAAAGTTTTGTAAAACTTTCATAAGAAACAGAAATGATAATTTGACTTTTGTTTTAGTCAATAAGTTTGTTTTCTTTTTACCTTATTCATATCATTAATGCTCCAAAAACTCTTTGAGTGATTCTCATCATTTATACAAGTAAAACAGTTGATTTGTCTGACTCTTTGGAATGGTTAATTGATAAGAAATGCCTAAGAATGAGAGATATATTCTTCACACTCAGTCTCTTTATTACATTAAAAGTGAATGTTTAAACATTCTACTAGATCCAAAATAGCATTCTGTAGGGAATTACCATTCAAGAATACAACAGTATATTCTTGAATTATGGATTTAAAAATAATTGATAGAAATAATAATTATTATTGGAAAGCAACCATATTTATATACATGAAATGGTCAGTTATTTCTACATTTAGATTTTATGTATGTTGAGCAAGACAGCTTTTTTGAATGTATAAATTGTAATCTATAAAAAAAGATATGCACAATGAAACAAGACAAAAAAGTCTTGTACAGATTTTAAAAGTAAATTAAAAGCTTGAAGGACCCAACCAATAATATATGCTACATAACATTTTTCTCAACGTACATTTTCTTTAATAAGACTTTCATCGACTTAGGCCAAGCAATGTCTACTCAAACATGTGCACCCATTAAATTAACATTCATAATAATGTCTTAACTTATCAGAATAAGGAGAAAATATATATGAAAAATAAAGAAATTGAAAAAGAGTATCAACTGTATGAAGATTACTTTTCTCCAACATCCTAGGATAATACAAAACCAAAATATTCATCTGGAAACTCAAGTCACACACTTAAATAGCCTTATCACATATAGACTCTCACATGAAGGACATGCCTGGCATCCAACATATTTGGAAATATCTAAACTGTCATCTATTTTCTCAGATCAATGATTAAAAATGGCCGCAGATGAATGAATCCTTTAAGTCATAAAGAAGACAATCCTTCATCAGATGCTATAGACTGGTGCTGCAAAAATCACAAAGAGCTTTACTAAATGGCAAAAGCGACATCACTAAGACACCCAATCACAACAACAACAAAAATGGGTCATAGATATCTAAAAAGTAAAATAATGTTATAATCATAATGTTAAATTTCTACACAACTTAAAGACTTAGAAAGGAAATTCCCATCAATTACATGAAAGAGCAATAACAGTGGACTGGTGAAGTCTATTTGCTTGAAAACTATTTCAAAAGGTAGATTTTATAAATTTCAATGAATACTAAGTACTTCCTATATAAAAAATCTTTATAATTAATAGAAGATAATCTGATAAAAACAAAACAGTAAATTGTTTCCATTTTTGTTCAGAGGAATGTTACACTCACCCAATAATTATCATGAATTAGCCTGTTGTTTTCCTTGAATGGCTCAGAAGTGCTGTAATGATGATAAGCTGACCAGAAACCTTATGTCTCTTTAACCATGCAAAATCTAACTCATCTCTGTCTTGGCTTGAGAGACATTTTTGCTGTGGGTTGTCTTACACTCTACTAAGTATGCAACTGGTCAGTGAATTCAACTGAAGAACAGTTAATTAAAGATGTCCACCCATTTCTGTAATGAAAACAGGAGTGACTGGACAAGTGAGGTTGAATAGAACAGTCTTGAAATTTTATTGAATATAGGCTAAAAAAAACCCAGAAAATTCTATTTAAAATAAAAAATAGACAATAGACAATATAAGTATGTCTTTGCTTGCTCATCCTGAAGTTTTAGTTGATATAAAGTTAATTACGATGGAACTCATAGAAAATTCAATGATATTAGAAATTTTCAGTTGCTTATATTGTGGCTTAAAATCTAAAGCTACAATTCAAAGTTTTCTTCCACTGAGTACCAAAAATACTCAGAAATCTTACTAAAATGGAAAAATGTATTGTTTTTAACATAATCTATCTTCTATATGACGTGTCCCTTCAGGATGTGTGCAATCATGGCTCTCCACAACTTCTCCTATGTAGCTCTTAGTAAGGCTTGTCTTTGTGCTCTCTCCTAATCTCAATTCTGTTAACCATTTACACAAATTTATTAGGTAGGTTATTCATTGCTTTCCTCTGTACGCCTTGCTGCCCCATCGGTATCAAATTTTCTAAGCCTTCATTCTTCATTATGTACTTTAGAAATGAGTTGAAATTTCTAGGACGTGTAAAGAAGAAAGAGGACTTTTAGAATTTGACACTCTCAGAGCATACTGAAGAAAAAGGAGCAGAGGAAAGCAACAACAAACCTAACAAACAAACTGGTGTAAATGAAGGGAAAAACAGAAACTGAGAAGAATAGTAAGGGACAAACACTTCTTAGAGCCACAAAAGATAGGAAGCTGTGGAAAGCCATTATTGCACATGCTCTGAAGGAACACAGCACATAGTGGAAGTAAAAATTGGACATTAAGGTAGCAATGAACAAACCCTTTAATATACAGCATGAACATATTTGCAGCAAATATTATCAATAATAAATTGTTGTCAAGTATTAAATGAGTAATCAGTACAGACTGAGAAGATATTAGAAAATTGTTTCTAACCTATTGCTTATACAAAATGGACAAAAAACAAGTTCACAATATCTACTTAATTTTGTCCTGGGTATGACAATAAAATATATACAGCAACAAGGGGGGTTTGAGGAGCATGGAACCACCTCTTAATTGCTGTTGTTCCCAGGTCCACCCTGATTTGAGGTGGTAACACCTGTTGGGGTCCCAACTATGGGAAAATAGTTAGCCCCCCAATCTGAGGTCAAAACACTATGAAAGTATAAAAATAAATTTTTACAGTAAAACTACCAGTAATACATTTTTGGAAAAAAAAATTACCAGCAATACATTTGACTCTTGACAAAAACCCTCTTTACAAAAATATGTCAATGAAACCTGATCTATAAACTGAATTCTTAGAAAGAATACATATTTTATTCATACGAACCTATCCTAAAAATCTTATTGGCATTAAATAACATATTGAGATTGATATACTGTAAAACAAAATAAACCAAACCAATCTACTTAAATGAATGCTTGAATCTGAAAGGCTGCCATCATCCATCATCAAAAGTTCTTTTCTTTTTCTTTTGAGAATGTTTTATACTGAAATGAACAACCAGTTTATTACTTGAAAAAGTTCTTAATTTTAGACTCAAAAACATAAATATACAATTCTTAAAGCATGCACTCTTTACTTGGTTAGCTACCAAAGCATTTTATAATATTCTAAATGCAATCTGGTTTTTATATTGAATAGGAAATTGACTATTTCCAAGTTTCGGAAACCAGTGAAAAACATTGAAATAATAGGATTTGAGATTTGCCATCTGGAAAGAAGATTACTGTGCGTGAAACCAAATTTGGATGACTATAGAGTTTAATCAATAAAATTTCAAATAATGAAGAAAGCCAATTCTATCATACATTGTACATCTGTATATAACATTATAAAGATATTTTTTTAAAATGTTGATTATTGTCAACTCAAGCCAAGGAAAATATGTCCACCTGGTGAAAATGAAATGAACAGGAAAACAATTTTGGATAATAATTGAATCAAATTTATAACAACAGTTTGTTTTTTTGTATTAATCATCAGTATTTCTTGGTTGTGCACCATAAGTTGTTATTTTAAGCTTAAAATATTTTTACAAAATCAGACCTGAACCTATACACATGATGTAAAATGTAACCCATTACCATATAAAATGTAACCCTTTACCATATAAACAAATACAAGAGCTTGCCTGACACTCAGTGGACATCACTTCAAAGAGTATCACTATATTTACTACAAAAATCATGCCTGATGAACTCTAAATTCGTCATCAAACATTAGAACTCCAGTCAGGATTCATTATCGTTGGACACAATTTTAACAACTTAAGATATGTAAATGATACAGTGTTGGCAGCAAGATGCAGAAAGGAATCTACAAGAACTCCTATAGAAGGTAATAAAGGTAAGTGGGAAGAAAGGACATCAAGTGTAACAAGACAATGTATGATAGTCAGCAAAAGAAACATCCCAACATGCAAATTACAAATTGGAAATACAAACTTTACAAGGGCTAAAGTTAAAATATCTTGAAGTGTTTTAAAGCAGGAGGAAAAATGTGACACTAAAATCTAAAGGCATATTGGGAAAATGAAAGATGCCTTCCAAAAAGTTTAGCAAACAGGAAAATTTCATTGGAAACAAAGAAAATAGTATATAGGAGGAATGATATTGCATAACAGTTCATGTTATGCAATATCATTCCTCCTATATGCGAGTGACTGATGGACCATCTAATCACAAATAGAGATGAGCCTTGAGGCAATTATTGTGAACTATTTTCTACTTCATTAAATTATGTTTGCTAAATTTTACAGTATTCAAAGTTTTGAGAGAAACTTGTCTTGTAAGAAATGCTTACAGCCATATGTTGAAACACCAGTCCCTATTCAATTACTGAAGTTAAGCCATGACAAGCCTGGTCAGAACTTAGATGTGTCACCAGCTTGGAATTGCAGGTACTGTAAACATGGATGTTTAGGTGATCTAATGAATAATGGCTCAAGATGAAGGATCAGAGAACAGGGTTCAAATTCCAGTTTTGTTCATTACATTCACTTACACAAATACACTTAGGTGATCATGAATCAAAAAGCGACAGGATTGCGTAAGCATATCACATCTGCCCTTCCCAACATGCATGGTAGGGTAATGGCCCTTTACTCCACATGAATTTGGGGAAGTCTATATCCAACAAAAGACCTTCAGAAGCTGAGATGAGGTTTATCAGAAAAATGTTTCAAAATAAATCATTTGCATTAATTGTCTATAACAATGAAAAGAGTCATTAACATATCTAACATTGCCTGGACTGTTGAATTTTTTTCTAATATGACTTTTGGTGGTCATGGCTCTCCACAATTTCCTGTCGTTTATAGCTCTTAATAAATTTTGTCTTTTTGTTATCTCTCCTAAACCCTGTTCCACCACCCATTTACTAAAGCTTGTTTGGAAGATTATGTGTTGTTTTCCTCTATCCCTCTTGCCTTCAAACTGTCCTGTGAGTATCAGATTTTCCAAGCCCTCTTTCCTCATTATGTACCCTAGAAATTTCAAGACACTTTCTGATGTTCAGGATAATTGTTTGTTTGTTTCAGTTTTCTCTAAAATTTTGTTGTTGTTCACATGTTAGGTTCATGGTATTCTTAGTGTCTTTCTGCAAAAACATTTTTTTTTTCTAACTAAATAAATTTTTCTATTTTTTAATACTTTGCTTAGCTTTTTGAAAGCAACTTTTCACTATCCTAGTATGCCTTTGGATTTCAGAGTTGCCATTTCTGTCCTTTGTTAAAACACTTCCCAGATATTTTTTATTGTTGTACTTGTTTGATTTTGGTATCTCTAATTTGTAATTTGCATGTGCTATTCTTGTTGCTAATAGCCATGCTTTTTGCTTTCTTTCAAATGATGTGTAATCCTTTTTTTCTCGCTTTACTTCACTACGTTCTGTAGTAGTTTCCTTTCTATCGACACTGTGTTATCTGCACATATTTGACATTGTTGGGATTGTGGCTGCTAATAATAAATCCTGTTAGAACTTCTACTTCTCTCAAAATCACCTCATTGTATAAGTTGAATAAGTCTGGTGAGAAGATACATCCTTGTCTTACACCCTTTTCTATTCTTGTATATTTACTGAATTCATTTCCTATCCATATCCAGATGGATTGCTGCCATGATAGGTTCTGGATAATTCTAATATCCTTCTCAAATATATCAAAGTTACCTAGCAGTTCCAAAATACTTTTTAAAGATAACTTGTTCAAAATGAATGACAATTTCATAAAAAAGAATACTGTAATTTATCCTTTTTGAAATCTACCTTGTAGCTTAACTTATTGATAAAATAATGCATTTCTGGTTATAAAGTTGTTTTTCTTTGTTTTAAATTGTGGTCATAGTAAGCAGGGTCAACAGTAATTAAATGCAGATTGAACATTATATATAATCTACCCTATTTATAGTGTTCGGATTATTGTCCTTATCTTTATTGTCATATTCATGATGTTTCACTCTGACCTTCTTTAGTTGATATACATTGGAATTTTCAACCAAACCTTTTATTTCATCCACTGGGGTAGATTGTTCTAGTTCCATGTGCCATGTCTCTTCCAGATATCTCAGTTTCAGTTATTTCCCTTTAGTAACTCAACTCTCCAAGTTCTTGTTCACCTCTGCTGTGGCCAGATACTGAACTCACAACTCTTTGTGTCAAATCATGGGATTACTTCCACCATGTGTCCCCAAGGATTCAATTTGAAATTCTAACATATATCACCTGAAGAAAGCCAGAGTGTACAATGGCTGAAATGTTGTGAATATGACAATAAAGATGAGGTCAACAGTTTGAACAAACTAAATAGTTACAATACCTCAGAAATATAGATAGGTAATCTACCTGTTTCACATACAAATTTACTTAGACTCTTTAGATAAGGTTACTTTCAAATATGAAGTCTGAAGCAATATCATTTTCTGTTATATACTTTATATTAATTTTCAACCCAAATCTTTTCTTTTAGAACTTGTCTACATCTTTCTCACATCAATCTTATTTATTATTTATTGATTTCTTTTCTATTCTTCATTTTCCATACTTATTCTTTTTCTCACAAATTTGTTTTCTGTGTTAGCTAGTATATATAACAATTGCTTTTCTTTTCCATCTGTTAATTTCTTTTTCGCCATTATTATTCTTTGGTGTCAACTGTTTTTGCATTAGCATTTTGATTCACATACATGAATAAGAGAATGATCTCTTTACATTTAATATTTCCAGTTGACTGCCAAAAAAAGAAGTTCTTGTCAGCATTACTAATGATTTGTAAATAAAGTAGGGTTTACCTGGTCAAACGTTTCCGTTGTTAATCCTAGCCATCAATGCAGTCAATATAATACAGTTTTCATTCTCTTCCCCACTATTAATTATTTCTTTTATTTTATGTTTTATTCTTTCCTTTAATAGACTTTCAGTAGAAGAAAACAATCCTATCTCTGATTAGAAATTTAAACATTCCACTAGAATACATCTTCAAGCATTTTCTAAATCTAAAATTCATTTCCTTCAAGCTAAAATCCTGCCATCATCATTGAAAAGCAATTTTAATTTCTTCCTCATGAGTTCCATCCCAAACACCTTTTTAATCTTTTTTTTATTAGTTTCATTCTCCTGTATTTTCCTTCATTGTTTTACCCTCATTTTTAAAAGTCATTAAACTAGCCGCAATTTATTTACTCCAGCATCAATTAACATGTCATATCATAAAACACAAAAATCAAGTATCTTAAAAATTATGTATCTTTATCAAGATTTCTGCCTGTGGGTACCAAAATTATTCCAAATATTTATGATTTCAATTTTTTGATGGAAAAATTTTTATACATCATTTTCCTCTGTGTGTGTGTGTGTGTGTGTGCGTGTGTGTGTGTGTGTTGAAACACGTGACTGAATTTTTTTATTTAAATTGGTATCACCTCATGCAAGACAGGAAAGCCACTAAGACACAAGGGGTTACTGGGTGTGAAAGAATTAGGAACAGAGACTTTAATAATGAGCAGGAAGAAGAAAGAATAATCAGGGGGACAATAGATAACGATTGACATTGCATTTATATTTTTGAGGATTAAAGTTGGTTGGAAAGCATGGAACAGGAAGTGAGTTCCACAAGTGAGAAGTGCAAGAAAAGAAACTGTTAGCATAGAATTTACAGTTACATCTAACCAGCTCAGTTGTAAATTGATGAGATATCAATGCCAGTCTAGTACGGCACTTAAATTAAAAAAAGTCTAAGTACCATAGTGAAGAGCTCATCTGAACAATTACCATGAAAGTATTTATAGAAAAGGCACAGAGGCAACCTTACAGTGGTAGGAAAGTGACTGAAACCAAGCTGCCAGATCAGGACCAATGATATTGCTGATTCTTTGGATTTTATCAATGAGCTTAAGTAAATAGCAGACCATATGGTGGCAGCAAGATTCTAAGCATGGGTGAATGGTACACTTATAGATATGTAAGATATATTCTGGAGAGAAAAAGTATATATATATATATATATATATATATATATATATATATATTTGGCAATGAATTTTCATCATTTTCTTTCTGTTTGAAATAAAGCAAAGTTTTCAACATTGGTAAGTTTACTTTTTATGAGAGACTGTGTACATTGTTTGCATGATTATTAGTTTTGGAGGCATAAGTCTTTACCAAAAATGTTCAAAGACACAACAATAGAAGAACAGTGAAAATGAAAAACATTTTCTCAGCAGGATTTTATTTTTCTGGTTATTTGTTCATCACAAAAGTCAAATGATCAAAAACATCAGATAAACAAATATGAAGAAAGCAATAGATAATATGATCAATGCACTTGTGTTATAAAATACATTTTATATGATTTTTATGAATTGCCGTTTTTTGCAAAGAAATTTGCTGGTGTTGTTTGTTTCTAACTGGAAGCATCTACGACCTATGTTATTTGCTGATCAATGCCATAATGAAATTATCTGGGAGATCTGTCCGAATTAACCTTATTTAACAAACATCTAAAGAATCAGCATTAGTATTTTGGATTTTTGAAGATTTAACATAAGACATCAATGTCCCAAATATGAAGTTCTACATTTTGATTGTAGTTTAATTTGGCTTCCTTCAGTCAGTTTCTTTTAGGCAACTATAACACAACCTGTTGAATATGATGGATGAAGTATTCAATCTAAAATGAAAATTTAATGATGAAAAATAAGCACAAAACTAAATTTTAGTTAATTTAACAAATTCACCAAATCACGGTGATTAAATTCAGTTTGAATATTTATCATGAATTTGTAAAGTGATCAATAATATGGTGCAAATGAAGCTCATTTAAAAATCTCATGATGATCAGTCAACAATGTTTTTGATTCATTAAAGGTGACTCACAATACCAATCATATACTAATAAATTTGCTATGAGCAAGAAAGTACAAATTCTTTTGACTCTTCATGAAAAATGTAGCCTATACAAATGAAGAACTTTTAGGAACAAAGATATTTTATTGATTCTACAATTAAACTGGTTTTATGTTAATGAAGTTTTATCACAACATTTCAATACTCATAATCTTGGTGAGATATCTCATTTAATTTCTTTTTATTTAATTTCTATTTTTATTTTTGTTTGAATCACTTATTTCAGACACAGCTTACTTTATGAATACAGAAAAGTAATTTAAATGTAAATGTAGAAATATGATATTTAGAGCTTTCTTTATAGAAAATAGAATATTAGGAAAGGCGATGCATTCTTTTGTTGTGCTGATAATGAGATTGATTCAGAATTAATTTCTAACTTGGTGATTTAGCCCTGACATTAAAGGCATAAAGAATAATAAATATTACAAACAGAATGATGAAACGATGATGAGGCTAAAATACATTGTATAGGTAGAAATAAGCACTATATTCTGATTGAAATATTTACTTTAACAATTAAAATCAGGAAATTAATGAATGAATGTCATCATCATATATGTGCTATGTCCCTTCAGGATTTTGGCCATCATAGCTCTCCTTTATTTTCTGTCTTTTGTAGTTCTTAATAAATTTTGTCTTTTTGTTATCTCTCCATTAACTCTGTTCCATTTACTCATGGTCTCTAAGTAGGTCATGCATTGTTTTCCTCTGTCCATCTGGTCTTCAATATATCTTGTGAGTATCAAATTTTCCAAACCCTCAAAATTTGAACATTCTTTCTGATGTTAAGTAAGTTTTCTTTTTGTCTCCATTTCTCATAAAATTTGTTGTTGCTCACATTTTCAGTCTACAGTATTCTCAGCATCATTCTGTAGAACCACGTTTTTGCTTCTTCATCTGTAAGGAGATTGTCCAGCATTCTCTGCCATATATGAGAACTGATATTATGTAACAGTTCAGTACTTTTTTCTAACAGAATTTTTCCTGTTTCTTAATACTTTACTTAGCTTTTGGAAGGTACCTTTGGCTATGCCACTGTGTTGTTTGGATTTCAGTGTTAAAACAATTCTCAGATATTTACATTGTTATACTTGTTTGATTCTGGTATATCCAATTTCTAATTTGCATATTGGGTTGTTTCTTTTGCTGACAACCAGACATTCCATTTTCTTGCAATTGATGTTTGAACTTTCTTCTCATTTTCTTTCACTACCTTAAAGTCTTACTCCCTGATATTCTAAAAATTAACTCTTCCAAAGTACAGTATAAATAAACCTGATTTCTCAGTCTTTGGAAGAGAAAAAACAAATATTGTAGAAGAGCCTTTACAAGAGGAAGATTTATTCTCCACTCTGCAGCCTCTTTCCTCAACGATGCAATATTGCATGAAACTCTTGCTATTTCCATGGCAAATATTCAGAAGAGTTGCATTCATTAATTTCACCTGCTTAAGCTTTTACAGCTTGGATATGCAACTTTAATTAAAGCAAATTGTTCATATTTTAAATGTAAACATAAATTTTCCCTCACCTCAAAAACCGCTACTTGGTGGGTGCTTCTCTGAGAATTGCCATCTTAATTTCATCAGGGCTTGGATCAATCATTTATCCTCCTTATCCTCATAATCTAATTCTTACATTCACCTTTCATTCATATCAGGCAATGCATTCATTATTTACACTATTTACATTGTTTGTGCTGTTGTCCTCATCTTTATTTTCATATTCACAACATTTCATACATTGTATGCTACGTCCTTCTTCAAGCAATATACATTGGAATTTTGAACCAAACCCTTTATTTCATTCATCAGGGTAGATTGTTCTTTTCTCACATATCATGCCTTTTCTGTATAACTCAGTTTCAGTTATTTCCGTTTAGAAACCCAACACTCCAAGTTTTTTGTTAACCTCTGCTTTGAGTCAAGTCACTGGATTACTTCAAGCAACACTTTTATTCACTGTGACATGTTTTTTAGAAATTCCAATGTATATCAGCTGAGGAAAGCCAGAGCATATAATGGCTGAAATGTTGTGAATATGATAAAGATGTGGACAACAGTCTAAACGATGAAAATAGTGTAAATAATTACAATACCTCATCTCAGAAATATAGAAAAGTACCTCATTCATTATCACCATTTTAACAGTAACCCTCTACATCAAGTGTCTCTCAAGCTTTTTATTGGTGAATTTTAGTATTTAAAAAACACCATATATTTGAGCCATACATTGAAGTTTTGAAGGTTACCCAGATATCTGAAGATAGCCAGAGAGCACAACAACTGCAATGTTGTGATAATAACCTCAAAGATTAGGACATTAGTTAATACCCTTTCAACAGTTTTTCGCACTTGAACATGTGCACACAATTTAGAAATTACAATGATGTTTTTTTCTTTGTAATTTATTCTTAGTTACCTTGTGCACCCTATATAAATCATAGGAAAATTATTTAAATAGGCTTTTTCCCCAAGAAGTGTTGTGGTGATTGTGATAGAAGATTAGTATTCAGTTGGAGTGTGATGTAGTGATAAATAAAATAATGTTACCTGACTGGACTAGTAAATGTTACTAGTTAAATTAGAGTTAGTTAGTGATGAAGATCAACAACTCTCCCAACCTTTGTATTTCTTTTTGGCTGCGTGCCACATTTTTTCATGTTCTTTCTTCTTTTTTAATAAAACCCTAACAAAAAAAAATAGCCAAATGTCTGACATCTGACCTACAAATAAGGGTATGTGCAGACTTTTCAGATTTCTTGAAGAAACTCTTCATCAAAGTGCCAGGGTCTGAGTTTGACTTATTTGATTGGCTTTCAACTGATGCAGATGTTCAGATAGGCATGAGGGACATAGGCACAAAGAGAAGATTTAGGAGGTGTTAAAGTGCATCAGAACAGATATGTCTCCCAGAATCAGTGGTTGCCATGGCTAATTGTACTTGAAGATGTTTCACATATTTGTACTTCTGGTCCGGGAGGGATGGTATTATTCGGGGTTTTACCAATGGTGTAGTGAGACTGCAGTTCAAAAACAAACATTTTTTTTTAAGCATTTCACCCCAAGCAAAATGGGAGTACCAGTAGTATGCAAGAGGCTACATAGATTGTAAGTAAAGGCAAAGACTGCGTATGGGGGAGTGATGAAATGATAAAAAGAAGAATGGAGGTGGATAAAAAGAAGAACAGGGATCAAGGCATTATATGTTGTTGATTGGTAATACATTTAAATTTTTGAAAATTATAGTTATCAGGGAAGCAAGTAAGAAGAAGGGAGTTCTACTGTCAGGAAGTGTGAGAGAAGAAGCTTTTGGAGTAGAAGAGGCAGTTACATTTAACTGTTTCAACGGTGAAAGGGTGGGACTGACCTAGTAGCATGCTAAAATGCATGGAGTCGGGGCACCAGGGATAAACATGATGGGGATTGCATTAGTAATTTTATGTATTTACTCTTTTGAAACACAAGAATTAAAGATTTTAGTAATGATCCGGCCACACCTACTGCAGACTGAGCAGCATAGTCTAGAGCTTTCTGAACTCTAAATAACGCTAAATCCAAATCCGCATCTTTCTCACACCTGTTGGAGGAACTCTTCCCTGACTGACCATGTCTTCAAGGGTGTAGCCATACTCAACACACTTGACCAATTACATATTGGTGAGGTGATTTAATCCATAGTTGGGTTTTTGAATTCAGAATTGTCCTACACCCAAGGCTATAGAATCCAGTCTGCCCTGATATTTACCCATAGCTGTGGGGAGAAGAAATAGATTAATACCTTTCTCTAAAGATATTTCTATGTAAGTGAATATAATGGACTCAACTGGAATTCAAACTTTGCTCTCTGATTCCTCAATCCAAGTCACTGTCCATTAGTACACCATGCTAAATAATAACCTTTTCTTTAATTATTAAAATTATTGTTTTTTTATTAATTAATTTAATTAATAACTATGCCAAACTGTGTAATTGTTATTTACATTATTTATATGCAGACTATCCTCTTCCTTGTTGTTGTTATCACAATGTTTTGGCCGGTGTGCTTCCAGCCCTTTGTCAAGTGTTTGTCGATCTGGGTAACATACAGGGAATTTTGATCTGAACTCTAATCTATAAGGATATATTGTTCTTGTTCAACTGCCCCTGTAATTGTTTAGTTTATTGCTTATTTTATTCTTCACCCCATTTTCAAGTACACACTGAGATTGGACTCACAATTACTAAGTAAAATTCACAAATCTATGCTTTAATTCCCTAGACAATCATAGGACAACTCTGAGTGGAGAACTAGGAGCCTTAACACTAACCTGCCTGCTGATGAGGGCTGCTGTACTTGTCACACTTCACTTCACTTATTGATGCTTCTCTTTTTACTACAGCTGAAGCTTTTCCTATCATTTACCTTTCTTTATTAACAACTACCATATCATATTTATTCCTATGCTAGGCCTATTAAGGAAATCCTCATAGACTCGTATACAGGCTGATTCTTTCAGACTTTTGACTCTCCAGCGTTTCTCCTTGTCTAATATTGATGACGACTCTTTTCCTCTCTATATATTGTGTAATTACATATTTTTACTTTAATTTTGTTAGTTATTTAATCCTTCTAAATAATCTATGCATTTGATCTAACCTCACATTCTCTGTTGCTGGAAACTTTAGGTTAAAAAACCTGATTATAAATGTTTATGAACTCTTGGTATATCATCTAATGAAAGTATTTTATATAATTACATCATGTCACAAGTCCCGTTAGTGTCAAAGGGGCACCATATATTACATCCATAGCAACAATGATGTGTCTAGCCTAACAGAGTCCATCCATCTTCAGGCTGGCTTTCCCTCATAGACTGGTTGCAACCTCAGAGCAAGAAAGCCCAGTAAGTTTTGCTATTTAATCCATAGATGGTGGGTCAAAGAGTTGGATATTTGTGCAAAAGCAAACATAACAAACTCAGCCAGAATTCAAACTTGGTTCACTGATTGCTGCTCTACTTGTATATCCATATATATACTTTGTTTCTAATATACATAATCGCTGATCAACTTGAAAATATTCATATAAAAAATTTACTCTAATAAAAATAAACCTAAATGCACACATACACTCACACATATGTATGTGTTTATACATATATGTACACTGACACATATGTATGTGTTTATATCTAAGGTAAGTTGAACCCATAAAAGTTGAAGTGATAATTGCCTTAACATATCAGATCAGTTTTATGGACAAAGGGAAGTACTGAATCCGAATGTCAGTAAATTAATTCACATATATGATATATATATTAATTTTGAGTAATATTTTATGTACTTATTGACTTGGTTATGTCGCTTCTATTCCTATGTAATCCTCAGAAATTCATGAATGGATAAAATGACTCTGCATTTCAACTGAAATATAACTTTCATTAGAATTTATCTACTTTGGAGTTTCTTCAATAATTATTTTCTTCAGTCATTTAATGGAACACTGGACAACAAATAAGATTGTCTTTCATTTTGTCAACATTTGTAGATTAAATTTTAATCAATCTAAAAATTATTCAGCATAATAAGCATTCTTGTAACATATATTAGAAAAAAAATTAATTTATATATCATATTTTTCTTCTTGAACAAAATCTGGATAGGCAAAAATGATTTAAGAGTCCTTGACCTTTAATGACCACAGCAACAAAAAATTGCAAATCCAAATCAATTCTAGACAAGAAAAATTTCTAAAAGTATTATTCTATTATATTTTGAATTAAATTATGTATTCATACCTGATCTATCTGAATACACTTTAAGATAAAATTGATCCATAGCAAATTGCATATATAAAGCTGTCTGAATTTCTAGGATGAGGATGTATCATTATTTACATGGATGGGACAATAGTTCACACGTAAACTTGTCTGATATGGAATCTACCTGAATTTTTATATTTTAACTAAATATTAAATAGTGCATTATACCCGTTCATTTTCCTCATCCATCTATAAATTATTAAAAAGAAAATGTTTAATGAATACAAATTACGAAAGTCAAGCTTCCAACAAAAAGAAAATCCTATCAGAAGCCAAACCATGAATTCTAATTCATTGTATATAACCGATTTACTTTGTGATCTTTTTTAATTATAATTAGGCAATTATTGCATGAATGAAAAAATATAAAAAAAATGTTTGCCTTAGAAAAGCAAAGAATATATATTAAATGTAGGCATGAATATTATTAATTCATTATGCCAAAAATGTGGCATTTTTAAAACATCAATAATTGACTTCATGACCTGAATTAAATTTGGATGTACTAATAACCCACACAAAATGTCAGTTCAAGACATCCATAAACTGATATTCACAGGGTGTTAATTAAATGACAATCCAAACAAACCGTACAGTACAATAAAAAATACCTCTTATGCATTGTTATACTAAAGTTTACCCAATACACGGCTCAAAAACCACTCAAGTTAGTGGATTATTGTTTTAATGATAATGATGATTGAGGTATATGATATGAACAAAAGTGGAGGTAGTAGGAATTGAAGATTGAGGATAAGGAGGATAGATAGTGATTGACCCATGATGGGAAGAGTTTAAGATTAGTGTATAGGAAAACATCCACATGGGTGTCTGTTCCATAAGTGTTGTGGAGTAAATGGTACACCTGCAGTGACTATATGAACTAGTCCATAACTATAAATAAAGAGCTCCAGGTCAGAGGTAAAGAAAAGAAGTCATTTGGAGTCAGTCTTCAGTAATACAGATGTCATAGCAAGTTGCCAAAGCTTTACTTATAGTAAAAATGCTACGAAATGCGTTATAACAATAGTGACCAGGGATTTGAAACTCAGGCAATTTATGACATTGTAACAAGGAATTGGAACACTTACGACTTATAAGAGTAACAAGGATTTAGGAACTCATGAGTTTTAACTGGAGTTATAAGGATTTTGGAAACTCATACTGAGTGAACAAGTACAAGGGAAAAAATATATACTTTTGCTGCAGGAACAAGGATACAAGTGATGACAAGAATTTTAACCACATTGGTTTAAAAAAAAATTTCTTGTGGTGTAGAAGAAAAAAGATTTTTTTCTCTTGCATGTAGAAAAAAACCTTCTTGCAAATATGGAACAAATTTTGAATTTGATATTTGAAATTCAACAACAACAACAGAAACAGCATCAATAGCAAAATCAACAGTTGCTAGAACTACAAAAACAGCAACAGGAGTTGTTGGATATAATTCTGAAGAAAACAAAAATTTGTCAACATTTTATACACCAGAAGCTATCCAAAACACCATATCAGAATTTATATACAAGGGACTGACTTTTTCTATGCATTTTCATAGATATGAACAAATATTCACTCAGGAATGCAGCAGCTGGGAAGATAGGAGAAAAATAAAATTGTTGTTGAAGATAATAACTCCAATAGAGTATGAAAAATACTGCAACTATATATTGCCAAAAATATAGGTGAAATTGGATTTGAAGATACGATATGCATTCTGATGAAAAACTTTATTGAGAAGAGCTCCCTGTATTATGCTCTTTGAAGGTGCATGAATCTAACTAAAAAAGAGAACAACATTTTTGCCACATGCTGTTATCATCAACAAAGAATGTGAAAAGATTAGAATAAAGGAAATGACTCCAGATATGTTTAAAGGGTTAATTTTCATTCAAGGTTTAATAGCTAAAAAAGCTGAAATACAAGCAAAAATTTTAATGAAAAACAGCAATATTACATTGCAAGAAACAGTGGATGATTGCCAGACAATTCTAATCGGAAACATAATGCTGAAGAAATTCAGAAAAAAGAATATACATTGTTACAAGCAAAAGACAAATGTACAAAATGGAGAATAAATCCTTGTTTCAGATGTGGTAAATTACATCTTGGAAATGATGGCAGATTGTTACAAGCATGGTAAATATGGACATATAACGTCATGCTGGAAAAACCAAACCAACAAAAAATTCTCAGAGAAAAAAATTTGTACACAGTGTTGTGACTGAAAAAATGGTCACAGAAAACAAAAGTAAATTTGTGAATGTGAAAATAAATAATGTGGGTGTGAAAATGCTACTGGACAATCAGTGAAACCACATGGAAGGAAATTGGAAAGGCTTTATTAAAAAGGACTTCCAAAGTTGCGATTTCAATTTCTGGTGAGAAATTATTTGGGGGTGATGACTTATAATGTCTCATTCTGTAATAAGCATGTAAAAACTAAAGCTTATGTATTAAGAAATACTATGAATTTATTCAGTACAGACTTGATGTAACTACTTGAACTTTGGGATTTGCTGATAAACATTTATTGTAAAAACCTAAGTGGACAAGCAACCAATTTAAAAACAAAGAATATTTAAGTCGAAATGGAGTGTATCATTCGCAGCATTGGAACAAGTCAACAAAGAGTTGGACAGATGCAAAAGAATTGGTGTAATAGAAAAAAATTAACCATTCAAAATGGGCTGCACCAGCATATATGTAAAGAAAAAAATATTAAAATTCATGTTTGCATGGATTTCTTGACAGGATTAAACAGTTGTTTAGAAACGCATAACTACCCATTACCAATTCCAGAGAAAATGTTTCAAAGTTAAATGGTGGAGGAATATTTTCAAAGCTGGATCCCTCTGAAGCATATTTACAAATTCAGATTGAAAACGAATGTTCAGAATTAATGATCAACAAGCTATGGATACCATGCTTGCAGATTGCAATTTCACAGTGGCATATCTGGATGACATTTTAATCAAAAAATGTATCTAAAGAACAATATGTTGGGCATGGAAAAATAATTCTGGAAAACTAAGAGAGTACAGATTCAAGCTCTGTGAAGAAAAATGAAAATTGTTTTTGCCAAAAATGGTCATCAGCCAGTGCAAGTTGCCTCCACCAACAAACATGACTACATTACAAGATTTCCTAAAACTGGATAATTACTATCAAATATATGTGCATAATATGCATAATTTGATTTTGATCTACTTAAAAAAGGACTAAAGTGGAACTGGAAAGATAACTGTCAAAAGGCATTTGATGAAATAAAATAAGACTTGTCAGAATTATTATTACAATGCTATGATCCAAAAGCAGAAATTGTAGTGGCATCAAATACTAGTAAGTATGTTATTGGAGCAGTGATTTTACACAAATATGAGTAAAATGAAAGCCTTCATTCATGCTTCATGCATGCTTCTGCCAGCAGAGAAAAATTACATCTATATAGAAAAAGAGGGTCTAGCAATTATAATTGCTGTAAAGAAATTTCATAAATTTGTTCCTGGAAGAAATTTTAGGTTGCAAACAGACCACATACTTCTCTTAACTATATAAAGAAAGGAATACCTATGAATACAGCTAATAGATTAGAATGCTGGGGTACCATCTTATTAAACTATGATTTTACCAAAATGGTTGGAGTACCAACCATCGAAAAATTAGGACATAATTATCAAGATTAATACTTAAAAATGTAGACCCATTAGAGGATGCAGTTAATAGCACTAAATAGCGAAATGGAAATTAAAATCATTTTGTGCAATGTAATATGAGAGTGACCAGTTGCCCTAGAAAATATAAAAGAAAAAATGGAAAATGTTGTCTTTACTGTAAAAGTAAAAAAGCATTTGAAAGAAAATAACAAAGAATGAAATCTAGACTTAAATGCTTACTTGCTGTGCAATGGTGTAGTAATATTTGGGCAAAGGGTTGTAATACCTAATGTGTTATAGAAGCAGATATTGAAGGATTTTCATAACGGACATCCTGGCATTTCAACAATGAAATCTCTGATGAGAAATTTTGTATATTGGACCTAAACAGACCAAGATATTGAAAAAATAGTGATAGCTTGCAGAGGTTGTGCATTGGGAGCAAAGCTATCTATCACAAAGATAGAACCTTGGCCAAAGACAGACACACAGTGGTCAAGATTGCATATAAATTTTGCAGGTCCTCTTGAATAGATCACATTATCTTGTGGCAGTTGATAGTTTCACTAAATGATCAAAAAGTGCAAAAATACATCATCTTCTGTGACATTGAATTTCTTGCATAAATTATTTGCAAGATATAATATACCATATACCATAGTCTCTGATAGCAGAATGCAATTCACTGGTAAAATATTCAAAGACTTTTGTAAGATGTTCTCCATTGAGCATATTACAACCCCCGCTGTATCATACAAGGTCAAACGGACAAGCTGAACAGTTTTTGGGAATGTTCAAAAGAGCATTGAAGAAAGCAAGTTTTGAGAAAGTAAATGAGGAAGCACTTCAAAATTTTATGAGTGTTTACCATGTCACGCCTAAACCCAATACACCATCTGGCATATTGCTGGCAGAATTAATGCTTGCTAGAAAGTTAAAATCAGTGTTCAACAAGTTATTACCAAGTCGAAAAACTCGAATAGATAACCGAAGTGAGACCAAAAGTTTCAAGGTCAGCGATAAAGTGTTCTTCAGACCATATAAGTATGGCAAAGAAAAGGAGGAGGGGGCATAATATCAGCCAAAATCAGGAAGTTGATTTATATGGTAAAAGGGAAAAGATTTGAACATAAAAGGCACCATAATCAGCTGGAAAAATGTTCATTGAAGAAAGACCTGAAACATTGGAAGAACCGATAAAAACTCTATATTATGTTTTTGATGTGCCAGCACCACAACATGTCATAGAACCTACAAGGACAAGTTCCAGAAATAGAAAGCATACTAAAGAAATGGAAGTGGATCTGAATGGATGGAAACACTACAAAGTCAAGTATGTTGGCGAATTCACCAGAAAGAGGAGGGGGAGATAGTAATATTAATAAGTATTGATAAAAAGTATTAATCCCAAAAGTGGGGATGTTGTGGAATAAATAGTACACCTCCTGATGACTATATGAACTACTCTATAACTATAAACAAAGAGATCTAGGTCAGAGGTAAGGAAAAGTAACTGTTTGGAGTCAGTCTTCAGACTGAGTAATACAGGTGTCATGGCAAGTTACCAAAGCATTTTATAAACACTACAAAGCACATTATAACAATAATATAGCAGTTTTGTAGCAGTTCTTGGGGGGGGGGGAAGGCTGTTAGTGAAACTTTCTCATTTTACTTGGAATACAGAGATAACGAGAATGATTTAATTATGGAGATATCATATGTGTCCAAGCAATAAATGTCTGAACTCACGGACCTAAAGAATGAAGACCATTTAAACATTTGGCATGGAAATAGCAATAGAGTATCCATATGCTCACAGAGTTGCACCTGTGAGAAAGTGACTGCAAAGAGAAGAGTAAGACTACCCCCACCTACAAGACTACATAAATGATTTTGAACTCTGTAAAAATTATCCCACCTAATTACACTACAGGAAATATCATATCTCCCGTCATGGTCTTTTATTGTCTTTTCTCCTTAATAATATATTTTTCTCATGTTCTCTAAAATTCAGTAACCTCTTGTGTCTTAGTGACTTTATTGCCTTGCTTTGGGAGGTGAAATAATTAAAAGATATATACACTGGTTCAGAGACAGACAAGTGCTATTAGGTTTAAGTTTCCACCACTAAATTGTTCTACATGGTTGAATAGATAAAAGCCTTAGTTAAGTTATCTGATGATTGTGAATTTAATCCCTGTGTATGGTTGTGTAAAAAGTCACATGTCATGTGATTCAGTGTGAAAGACAAGTGACATGACAAGAAAAATTTAACTTGAAAGAATTAAGTGATATGAATTTTCCTCTAGCATAGTCAATCTATGTCATGGATTGAAAGTGTAGCAGTTCATAATAATGATAATTCCTTATTTAAAAAAAAACATCTGAAAAATATTAAAAAGTGGCACAGTTTATAAGAGAGACATTTTAAAGCTGGTATGACTGAGCGGAGTCACATTATTGGTCAAAAAGGAATGGGCAATGAATTTGAGCTTTCAAAGACATGACAAAGAAGTGCTGATGAAAACAGTTTTTTGGGACAATCATGGGCTCAGCATATCTCAGGAAAAACAAACCCAAGAACATGTAAAATCTGACATTCTCGAACACAAGAGAGGAAAGCTGGATACTATATAGCTAAAATGTTAAAAATAAACAACAAAGATAAGGAAATTAGTCTAAACTAAGCAATATACAATGATTAAACATTAGTGACATTAAGGCAATAAGTAATAATGTTTCTTTTCAATTCTATGATCTATAAGTTTTATAGTCTTGAAAGATAAGAAGCTGTAATAGGATGTCTGAGAATTGTTTCAGCTGACAGAGAACAATGACAGTAATTGCTTTATTCAAAATTTGCTATAAATCAGAAGAAAAATGGAAAATATTGATTTCAAGCCTGAATGAAGATTCTTCTAATAGAATTTTGGGTATCTCAGTAGAAAAATAGGAGTAATTTAATTGGCGAAAAGTGGGTGATGTGGACACTGATTTCTCCCATCCAAATTCCAGTCCCTGGCATAAAAGATTTGTAATAGGTTAATGTCATAGGATCTTAATTGAACACTGCATTAGGTTTTGTGTGATTGGGCTATTTTCTGATTGTGTCCCATGATAATAGACTTTGAGTCACCAGATTACCAGGGTTGCATGTGAAAATTATGCTTCAGTAATGTTAGAGACAGATTTTTGTAGTCACTCTCAAGGTAGACTGAAAGTAATCGAGTAGAGGCAATTGCAATCATCAGTCGATAGACAATGAAATAAAACTTTATAATTGCTCTTATCTGCATACTATTAACGTTCTCCTGCAGCTTAATGGAACAGGAAGCTTAGAGTCGTAAGCAAAATGGCGGTTGTAGAGTCGTAAGCAAAATGGCGGTTGTAAACAAAGAGGACAAATTAATCTTGTTGTGCAACAAGAAAGCAAGCAACAAAAACTACTGAATTGGACAAAATCATGGTAAAACTGACATTGTTTGTTTTTTTAATTATTTCACCCCAAGTAAGGTAGAAATTCCACTAGTATGCAAGGGGTTACTGTGAATGAAAGTGGGAGAAAAGACTGAGTATAGAGAGGATTGAGGAAAGGACAGGAGATGAAGGGAATTTAAGAAGACAGAAGATGGCAATTGATGTTACATTTAAATTTTTGAAGATTGTAATTATCAATTTCATTTAATTATTTCAACAGTAAAAGGGTGGGACTTAGATGCCAGTCTCATAGAATGCTTAAATTCATGTAGATCAGACACCATGGAAAAAAGCTTGTTATAGCAGTTGCCATGAAAATATTTATAGAAATGAAAGTGACTGAAGCAGAGATGCCAAGTCAGGATCCATTACATTGCAGATCCTTCTTTGGATTTTGTCAAGAACCTCAAGATGTATAGCAGGAGCACCAGACCAGATATGGCAAAAGTATTCAATGCACAGATGAATGGTACATTTGTAAATGTGCAAAATGGACTATAACGAGTAAAATCTTCTGGCACAACACAGTGACCCAACTTTGCATGAAAATCACAAGTGAGAGAAATATTACATCTTATACTCATGAAAATTTCAACTCAAGTAAAGAAAAGGCTCCTTGGTTTTGAATCAATTTTCCTTTTGCCAGATGAAACTTTCCTAGTAAGCTTTATTAATTATCAAAGCTCCAAAGATAGAACCAACAATTTGGTAATCTGGAGCCCAGTGCTTCACTTTGAAACCAAATGCTAAAGGATGGTGTCTGAAACTAGAAAATAAATTCTAAAACTTGTAATTTCTATGATCATTTCTGTTCAATGATTCAGCATGAGAATATATGATTGGAAGTGGGTGGTTAATGATTTAAAGTTTGAGTAATGGGGTCAGCAATTATTTGGCTATGAGTTAATGGTACTTCTGAGTCTTCCATAAGCCTTTTCATTGAAAAATGCAGAAGATGTTTGTGGTCAATAAATGGATTATGATTTTGCTCCATATTCAAAAAGATAGTCAGAGACAACACGGCACCAACAGGGGACATAAATGTACAATACTACCAAAGTCTTGAAGGCCGTTTTTCTTTTGGAACTGGAATATTGATATGTTTGATTATCTCTGTTCATTTGATTTTTTTCTCCTCTTTTGTTGCATCTCAATGTTTGTAAAGATTTTGTAGTAAATTTTTTGTCTCTTCTCTTTCTGCAAAATATCAAAGGAGAAGGAAGGGCAGAGAGAAAATAAAGAGATGAGAAAAAAGAATGAGAATTTTGCCTAAGTTTAAAGAGTGGAAAACATTTAAAATGAGGAAAGGAAGAAAACCAGAATATTGAAAAGAATGAATTGAAAAAGATGGTGCAAGGGGAAGTACAAATATGGAGTGTTTTCTAAAAGAAAAATTTTAAACTATAATTATAATGTTTAAGGCAATCTAGAAACAAATATCATTGTATAACCAAACAAGAGAAAGAAATGGAAAGCAAAAGAAAATTATAAAAAATGAATATAAAAAGATTTTTAAAAAATAAAAAGAGTGTTGAAAAATATCTCACAGAAATATTTAGCAGAGGAAAGATTGCAGAATGAGAGAAGAGAACAATAATAATAATGATGATGATAAAGAAAGGAAAGGAAAAAGAATAAAGAAAATAGTAATATAATAAAATTAGAGAAAAGGAAAAGCAGTTGTGAAAAGGAAAAGCATTTGAGGGGAAAAGGAAATGTAAGGCTATTAAAAAAATGGGAAATGTACAAATAAAAAAATAAACTTAATGAAGAAGAAAGATAATTATTATTGTGCAGAGAATTGGAAGAAAAAAAAGCAGATGTGGAAGATTTTCTTTCAGCCAGAAGAATTTAAACAATAAAGACATCACAAAGATAAATAATATATAATATTTATATTAATGGGCAACAAGAAAAACTACTCACATGGAATGTTCCAAAGAGTGTCAAGCATAAAGAAAAACAATTGTAAAAGAAAAACTGCTTTAGACCCAAATCTTTCTTTTTATTCCTGCATAAATGTATCGAGCTGGTCGAGTTATGCACAGTCCAATGTATGAGATAATTTTTCTGATGCTATATAATGTAACACAAATATAGATGCCTTGAAGAAATCAATCACTGCAGATGCATGCTTTATTTTGTGGAACAATCACTTGAAGAATGAAATGGTGCTTTTCTAAGCATAGCTTAGATCTGTCACGAGGCCATAAGTATGGGGGCACCCAGTGAAGACTGAACTCACTACTCAGTTATAATTGTTCTAACAAGACAAGATTGCTAACCATGTTGTGGTGCCCTCTCAAAGGAGGATATGAATGTATAAAATAACAATGAAAATAGAGCTTGCATTTGGTGAGCTTGATGAACTATTTATTCATTTGGATAATAGCTTCATAATTAGAATAATAACCAAATGGTGACCAATGTTTTAAAGAGTTTTTAAAACTCAAAAATCAGTTTGCCTCACTGGGAAGAGAAAATTCCATGATTTTAAATGAATTGTGTAATGGTGAAATTAGCCCTCTCCATACAGGAAATATTTGACCTTTATTGACTGAATGCTTAGGATTATTATTAGTTGAAATTTATAAAATCTCTTTCTTTAAACAGTTTATCAGTAATTCTCAAGTCCACTAATTGTTATTGCTCTTTCTAGTGCTGATGAGGGTTTCTTTCCGAATCTTGTTTAAGATCATGTGGAAAGTTACATCATGATTATATCATTATTTCCCCTTTTCATTACATGTACTATCCATTTTCATTATTGCTGCCATTGGAAGTCTTCAATGGATATGGTCTTTGTTATTTGGTAAAGTTCTTTGCATTCATTACTGATGTAATGGAATAACCTGTCACCCCCATGAGTGACTACACTATAGGTAGTAACTTTCTATAAGTATCTGTAAGTCAATGGACTACAGAGCCTAGCTGCGACCTGTTCCAGCTACACAGTTGAACTCTCTGCCTTCGAGCAGAGAGGAACCCAGACGAGGCTCCGCCAAAGGGCAGAGTTTCGTTCTAGGAGGTAGACTAACCCTGAACCCGTTTATACGCATTTGAAAGGGATTATTTTTGGCCAAGCCTACAGGCTCAGAGAACGCACACTAAACCCGGCCTTGTGCCACATGTAACCCTCGTGAGTGGGTAGCTAAATATACAAGCTGGGATCTGTTGAGTTAGACTTGTGTGAGACCTTCCAACCTTGCAATAGTAGCACTCACTACTAGATTGACTTGCAATGACCTTGTGCATAACTGTTACCTTTATTCTTATTCTACTGTTTTTTACAATAAACTTTTACTTATTTTATCCACCTTGTTTTTCAAGTATATATTCCTATTAGCACGTAACATAACAACTACAAAATCATAAGAATTTGTAGTGCCGATGAATAATTGTCTTCTTTAAGACCTACAGGATTCATTCTCTTGAAGCCATTTTTAATCACTTATTTGAGAAAATGGATGTATATAGAAGATAGTTTAGATATAGCTGAATAATTCTGATGTTATGCATGGCATCCATATGAAAATGTAGATCTAATGAGACTAATTAAGAACTTTACTTGAGTTTTCAGGTTAATATTTAAGATTTGTTATTTCTTACGGATTTAAACAAAAGTATCCTGAACTTAATCTATCCAATTTCCTCATCTCCTATGCTAAATTTGTCATAACTGATGTATACACTGTATTATTTGAAGTGTTTAGAATTGATTACTCCCACTTTCTGAACATTTAGGATAGATTCAGTTTATGTGCCATCACTACTATTTTAATTGAAGATTCTAATTTAAGATTAAAATTAAGCCATGCTTCTAGGAACACTCAGTAAATAATATTCATTCTTTATTCAAGATAATTCCTATACCAACTAGGAACAACTATATCATCAGCATAGACACCCTTATCCTTATCATCAGTGCACATGGCCTCAGAAGAGAAAACAAGAGCTATTTTCTATTAGTAGATTCATTTGGGATGTTGTAGAGAAAGTTTAAATATTCCAGGTCAATTCCTTCCCATCTGTGCATGTATACATGCAAATCATAGTCTAGAAAGAATTTAAACAGATTGGGGCTCTGATATCATGTGCAGTAAGTCTAATTTATAAGCTACTCTGACCAGATCATGTTTAGAGGGGCGTGTTAACTGATATCTAAGAAAGGCAAAAAAATAAACTTATTTATTATGACTTATTTTCCACTGTGCAGTCTCTTTCCTAAAGACATGACATTGCAAATCTGTCACTACTCGATCACTATTTTTATAGCAAATGTTTAGATGAACTTCATTCTTTAGTTCCTAATATTTACTCTGATGACATGCTTGTAACATACAATCAATTCAACCCAACAAGAGACCCAGAGTTGGTTGCATGCAGTGCAGTAAACACCAGAAGTTATGTTCTCTTCCACAATTGGATGTTAAAAGAGGACATTCTACATGAAGGTGGTGCTAACAAAATTTGCATATAAACAATACTGGGCAGATATTAGCCAATAGTCAGCATAGGTCTGGGACTGAAAGAGATATATAACATCAACTTTTTCTCAGTCAGGGGAGTGCTTTTGATATGTGGACTGTTGGAGTTTTGAATTTTGAGTTGGAGATTCCTTAGAAAACTAGAAAGGATTAATACAATGCTATACTCCTTCCATGGAATTGAATCACCATTAATTACTCTGTGTTTAAGAAGGAAGTTCAATTGAGGCATCTTTTTTTCCCCAAGAAATGCCACCTTCTGAAACAGACTTTTTACATAGGTGCTTCTCTGGACACTTTAATCTTGGCCTCTTCAAGAGTCAATCATTATCGTTCTTCCATACTCTCATAATCTACACTTTCTACAACCTTCTCTCTAATCCTATCACACGCCTCATTTATCATTACCATTGTAATTGTAACACTATCTCAAGTAGCACTCAAGTCTTGTATTGAGGGAAACATTAAAAAAAAGGAATTATATCAGTGATGTTCTTTTGATAAGGACTTCCCTTTCAGTGAATGACGATAGCATTACAAATGGAATTTTGAAACTAGAAACTAATATCTGTATTGTTCATAATCACTTTGAAGTGTCATCTATTGATCCTTGAAATAATCTTAAACCAAGAAATAGAAATTTATAAATGCTGAAACTGATCTAAAGTCAGATTATAATGAAGAATTTATTCTGGAGTTGTTATTAACAACAAATAATGTTAAAATTATTAAGTTACATAAAAATTCTTATTTAGTGGATACCCATTTTTGGAATAGACACATCATTTTGTATTAAAAAGTGCCTACAGGCTTAAGAAAATGTGCTCTTTGGCAGGGTTTGAACCTTCATCATGCTTTGTAGGGGAAACTGCCATTTGATCTGGCATGGTTTAGATGCAGGTTCCAACCCTGTAGGAGTACACAGTTTCTTCATTAAGTTTTCTGGTGTGAACAGGCAGAATACACACTGTTTAAAATAAAAATCTCAAAATATATATTTCAAACATTAGAAATGACATTTAAAGTAATAAACACCCCCGACAAATATATATATATATATATATATATATATATATATATATATCAAAAAACCTCATCAAAAAACATTTCCCCAACTCTGAAACTAAGCCACTTAGTAAAATATTTAATCCTAATACTCTTAAGTTAAGCTATAGTTGTGCAGATAACCTAGAGAAAATAATTAAAAAACATAACAACAGAGTCTTTAACAAGTATAGGGACTCAGAAAACTTGATAACTCACCAGGTTGCAAGCTGCAATACTAAGCATAATGACACGAATAATAAATTATGTAATTGTAGGAATCCTAATAATTGTCCACTAAAAATAATTGTTTGACTAGTTCTGTAGTTTATCTTAGTACAATATCAACACTAGAAAATCCAAATATAAAGAAATTTTACATTGGTAGCACCATGAGACCATTTGAGGAATGTTGGCGGGGTCATATGCAATCTTTTAATAACAGTAACTATAAGTATATGACTTCATTATCCAAATACTTTTGGAGTCTAAAAGAAAAGAATAAAACACCTACGGTTAAATGGAAATTGATTAAGAAAGCCCAGACATGTAACTCCTTATATGCCCCGTGTTACCTATGCCTTAATGAAAAATTTGAAATAATTAGATTTAAAAATAAGACTGATCTTTTAAATCAAAGATATGAACTAACAGTTAACTGTAAACACCGTTTTAAATTTAACTTAGTATAGAGATCATATACTTTCAATGATAATGATAAGTTAAATTTAATAGACTATTACCTTTATAACATGATGGTCACCTGGTCAATATGAATGTGTATTGTGTACTTACAAAGTGTTATATGTGTCTGTATTTGTATGTATATATTTGTATGTATGTGTGTTTGTACTGTTGGATGTGTATGTGCGTATATAGGGGTATATATATGTTAGTAGTTTTTTTTTATATGAAGGTATATATGTATGTATATTGACACCTATCATATGTTAACCTGTTTATGTGTACGAGTAGGGATGTAAACTTTGGTAGGTGTCTACTACTACATGTGAAAGTATATGTATATGGATATGTATGTGTACTTGTGTGTGTGCGTAAATGTATATATATATATGTATATGTATGTGTAAGTATATGTGAGTGTACGTATGTGTGTATATGTGTATGTGTATATGTATGTGTATATATACATATATATATATATGTGTGTGTGTGTGTGTGTGTGTGTATGTATGTATGTGTAAATGTATTCATTTAAATATGTTTGTATATAGGTATTTATATGTGTGTAGGTATTTATATGTATGCGCTCGGATGTGGGTGTACTTATATATATATATATATATATATATATATGTATATCTGGATGTGTTGATATGGGTATTTATATATGATTATATATTTATGTATATATGGATGTATGTTCGTATGTCGTAGTATGTGTATTTGTATGTATGCCTTAGTGTCTTAGAGTGTATCATAGATACTAACTAAAATCTACTTTTGTTGATAAGGAGTTTTTAATTGCTTATAGACTGTCTGTTCTTACTTTAAAAAAATTATTATAAACTTTTAATGTATTTTATCATCAATAAGTTAATATTGTTAGAATATATGTAGGTCTCTGTATACATATTCCTTTCCCTTTTTTTGTGTGTGTGTGTCTATATGTTTATATATATATATATATATATATATATATATATATATATATGTGTGTGTGTGTATGTGCGTATGTGTGTGTGTGTATATATGTATACGTGGGTGTGTATATACGTATTTATATTTATATAGTTTTAATTTACGTTTGTTTGATTTTTCATGTATATGCATGTATTTGTAAATGCCTGTTTATATGTTTAGTTTATATACATATATGTATATGTGTGTATGTATGTATATGTAAATATGTATGTATATGTAAATATGTATATGTGTATGTATGTATGTATTTGTATATTTGTGCATCTTTGTGTATATATATTTTTACTTGCTTTATTTACTTTTTTACGTTGCTGTATGGGTTGATATATTTATACGTGCTTATATGTGTGCGTATGTGTGTATATGCATATCTGTATGCGTATATATGTATATGTAGGTACATGTGCAGATCTGTATGTGTATATGTGTGAATGTATGATTATATATGGAGGTAGTTATTTACTTTTTCATGTAGTGTGTGGAAAACTATATGGTTAAAAATATATATATATTTATATATATTTATTTGTTTAAATTTTATCTATATATATTTGCCCAGATTAGTTATATTTTAAGTTAGAATTCGTTTAATAACATATTAAGCCCCGAATATGTTTTGGCTATTGCGTCTGATTGTCTAGGTCAATGTGCATGTGGATGTATGTGCCTGTGTTTATCGATGTCTATGTGAAAGGAAAGTGCATGCACATTTGGTTGCGTGTGTGTGTGTGTGTGTGTGTGTGTGTGTGTATGTGTTCGTTTTTTTTTTTATCAAGGGTCGTGTCTCGTCATCGTTTTTTGTGTGTGTATATATATCTAAATATGTCTGGGCGCTTATGTATTATAACCTGAGTGTGTTTGAATTGTTTTACGTGAGAGGCGGCCATCATGTTGAAGTTAAACTGTCTAAAATGTATACATTTTTGTCGAGAGCTATCAACATCCTTTTTAACATAATTTCAATGAAAAAATAAATTAAATAGCATATGTATTTTTTTTAATTTTTATTTATTTATTTTTTTTCTCCTCGGTAATTCTACAATTTTAAATTTAATAGAGATTTCATTTAGATTTCTAAATAGGTAATTTTTTACTTTTAATTTTAATTTCAAATTTTATAAATCTCTTAATATCTATGATAACCTTGCTTCATTGTCAAATTTTTTGAATTACCATATACTTGTATTTTGATTGGTCATTCTAGCTTATGTAACAGCGTTTACCCCTAGCGAAGGATCGTTAATTAATTTGAAACTTTTAAAACCATTTATTCTACATTCAACATCATCACTTGATAAGACACCAGAAGTGTTGAAACAAAATGGCTATTTTTGTAGTGATTTTATAACATATTTATGTTATAATATTTAAATAATTATACCTGCTCTACTCTGTATTGAGCACTCTTTTAAGAATAATAATTGTTGGTTATTGGAATTTATTTCGTATATACCAATCCTATAATTGGATATATATATATATATATATATATATATATATATATATATATATATATATATGTATAGTTTTAATATTTTTTATTATTAGGATCCACTTGGATTATATACAAACAGATTATTACCTGTACTATATATAAAAGTGAACATAGAAGTCAACACTTAGAGGCGACAGTCTGTTTCATGCTAGATGCAATCGTCAGGCCACGAGTGCTGTTATTTTTCTTGGCTATATACACACATCTTCCAACCACTTGCCTTCTATAATCAAACCGATACCAAAATCCATTAACCACAGGCTTTCTGACGATTCATTCAATGAATCTATATTTAACAAAGCTAAGAAAGACTACGAAACAGCCCTAAAAGATAGCGGATTCCCAGCAACATGCACATACTCACCACAGAACACAAAAAAGGCCAACAGGAAAAGAAATATCATATGGTTCAACCCACCATACAGCAAAAACATAAAAACAAACATAGGAAGAATATTCTTCAAACTTTTACACAAACACTTCCCGGAATCATGCACCCTACACAAAATATTCAACAAAAACACAGTAAAAATCAGCTACAGTTGCACCAAGAACATGGCACAAATAATAAAAAAGCACAACAGGAAAATTATCAACAAACCACACGAACAAATTAAACCCACGTGAACTGCAGAATAAAAAATGTCCTTTAAACAGTAATTGTTTACAAAACAATGTAATATACCAAACCATGATAAAATCACCAGATAATGAAGAAAAACTATACATAGGAGTAACTGAAGGACCCTGGAAACAAAGAAATGATGTACACAAAACATTTTTCACAAATAGTAAATATGTGAACAGCAGAATGCTTTCTAAGTATATCTGGGAAATAAAAAACAAAATGCACACCACACCAAAAATATCTTGGAAAATAAAGAAAAGATCATCAGCCTACAACAACCAATCAAAAACTTACAAACTTTGCTTGGAGGAAAAAATAGCTATCATTACCTTCCCAGACCAAAATAAAAGGTCCGAGCTCATCTCAAAAGGTACACATGAAAACAAATTTTTACTACGTTACTTAAAAATCAAAAACGGAAAAAATAAATAAATACATAAACAAACAAAATGACAATAAAATAAGCAAAATAAATTAATCCAAACAAATTACCAAATCATACGTTAGAATAGACAAAATAGAATGAAAAATAAGAAACAAAATCAATAAATAAAGTAAATAATAAACAAATTAGCAAACTATTATGACCAAAATATTAGTTAGACTATTGGAGATCAAAACAAAAAATCGAACGAAAAAATAGCTATAACTGTTATATAATGATAAAAAAAAATGATTAAAAAATAAATAAATAATATACTGCGTTACTTAAAAATCGAAAACCAAAAAGAGAAAATATACAGCATAACAAATAAATAACAAGTATAATAAATTGATCTAAATAAATCCAAATATATAAATAAACTAACAACCGATACCAATAAACTAGCCGTTAGAAAAAACAAATAAAGATAATCAATTCAAATAAATACATGAAGTAATAAACAAAGTAAAAAATGTTCCCGCCAAAATAATAGTTAGAACTACAACAATCAACCCCAAAATTGAACAAATAGCATTAATTATCTTCTCAAACAAAAACATAACTATTAAATAAGCTATATAAACAAATTTTTACTACGTTAATAAAGACACCAATCAAAATATAAAAATAAAAATAAATATAAAAAAATATATAAATATATAAGATAAAAAATAAAAATAAATTAAATAAAAACAAGCAAAATAATTTGACCCAAATAAATAAATAAACAAATAAACGACTTCCGGTAAAATAACCGGCAAAATAGACTCCCCGCAATGCACACTGACCCGTATATGTAAATAGCCGAGAAAAATAACAGCACTCGTGGCCTGATGATTGCATCTAGCATGAAACAGACTGTCGCCTCTAAGTGTTATGTTCAGTTTTATATTTACACATGCTCTATCTCTGATATTGAGCACTTTATTCCGTAAATATAGCACATTTTAAGACTATAATTCTCCATATATATATATATATATATATATATATATATGTGTATACATACATATATTGAGAAAGAGCTTAACAAAATGATCCTATGCCATCTTTCAAATGCCCACAATCATGATTATATTCCTGTACACTCTCATATTTTCAAAGCAGTATACAAAAATAAAACGTTTCATTTTTTTGTTTTTTTAAGCACTTGAACAAGACAGCCTATTTCAAGAAACGGCACTTTGCCAGGGTGTCAAATCAGGTTTTCTCTTCTTTTTTATAAACAACACTTCAAACTCCAGTGTCACTTATTTGGAAAGCTGAGTTATCAAAATGATTACCATTTCCTTAAAATGAAACTTCACAGCATTTTTACCACAAATCATCTTGAAACACAATCTTATGCAGTCCCTTGCTTTACCTACGGAGTTCAGAATTCAAAGTGATAATTTTTTCACAGATTCAAAAGAAACTTTGGTTCAAGTGTATTTGGAATAACATTTAACATTGTCTATGATTTCAGCCTGCAGCCAAATTAGTTATAATGAAAATATAAGAAATTTTTACCTCAGACTGACAATATCTTCCAACCCTGTATCTCCATGTATAGTTTATAGAGATGGTATAATTAACAACAGATTTTGAGATTCTCTATTATTTTTATTTGAAACTCTTGGTTTTCATTTTTTCCTTGAAACAGAGTCAGATAAATAGGAAATGATATGAATTAAAATTTGGGAGTTTGTCTCACTTATGTCCACACACTTTTATGAGCAATATTAACTTTTTATTCCTTACTTCACTTGTTATAGATGCATGTATTGTGGATATTTTTATCAGTGATTGTTTGTCCTTTAAGGCATCAACTATTTGACTGATTACAATTATATTCATCAAAAGTATATTCATGCTCAAGGTCAGAGCAAAAATATTTATACAAATTTTCTACCTCTACATGTGTATGTTTTAATATAATTCACATTTAGCACTACATCCTTGGCGATAAAATATATCAAGAAAATGGTCAATGGAAATAACCTATTTCCATTGTAAGACATTTTCATTTATAAATATACATAGATATTTTAACATTCTATTTTATTCAACAAACTGAAAATGAATAAGATTAAACTATTTTTACCAGTACATAATTTTAGATGATCTACATTCATTTGCGGGTTTCAATTTATTTAGGAAACAAATTATCAGTTTTTTTTATATAAACAAAGAAAACATTGGTTTTCACCTACATTTTATGTGCTGCAGGCTTTCATAACATAGACGACCATGGCTCTCCACAACTTTCTATCTTGTGTGGCTTTTAGCAGTTTTTCTGTTTGCTAAGCACCCCCACCCATCAATCCACTAACCATTAACACAAGCTCATCCGGTAAGTGACTTACTGCTTTCCCTCTATCACTCTTGACCTCAGTAGGTTTAAATTTCCCAAACCCTCCTTCCTCATTATGTGTCCAAGGAACAAGTGTTCTTTCTGCTGCCATTTTCTTTAAGATTCCTTGTTGCTTACTCACTCCATCCATGATGTTCTCAGTATCCTTCTGTAGAACCATATTTCTGCTGCCTCTATTTTTTCCTCGTCCATGGAGAAACATTCACTGCAATATAAGAGGATGGATACCACACAGCAAATCCAGCACACTCCTGTTTTTTAACAATTTTTTCCCCATTTCTCATCAACTTGATTAGCTTTTGGAATGCTGCTTTTGCTAAATGTGGGTTCAGATCTCAGTGTCACATTTTCCATCCTTTGTTAAAATGATTCTGAGATATTTAAATTTCTGCACCTGCTTGTTGTTTATATCTCCTCTTTGTAACTCACATCTTTGGATTTTTCTCTTGTCGATGACCATATTTTCTGTCTCTTTCCAGTCGATGGTTAGTCCTTTTTTCTTGCTCACTCTGTCCAGGAGGTCCTGTAGTTTCTTTGCTGAGTTAACCATCAGCACAGTGTCATCCATGTATCTTATGTTGTTAAGATTATGTCCACCAATAATAAATCCTGGTAGTGTCTCCAGTTACCTTAGAATAGAATTGCTGTAAACGTTTAATAAATGTGGAGAGAAGCTGCGTCCTAGTCTCATGTCCCTTTCTATTCTTTGTATAGCTAATCTATTTGCTATCCATATGTAAGTGGTTCACTCATCATATATTCTGGATTATTCTAACATCTATTTGATGATTGCCTTACATAAAATATTTATTTACTTATATTTATCTTTTGTAATTAAAATAGTGTTTATTTGGTTGAATATGGATTTTTTCAGTTGATTTATCATGATTTTTGTTGTTTATTCTTGTGTCCAGTATTAACTCCATTTTGTTTTTCATCTAATGAGAGATTTATGCAATTTATTGCCAAAATCTGTCCTAGCCTAGTGTACACTTTACAACAATACCATTGAGAAAGGTATGAACCTATATCCCCCCTCTAACCTCAATGTGAAGCTGATGGGAATGTACATCCAACTCTTGACAACATGTGAAATGACTTGGTGTTTTAATAAAAGTATGTTCAACCAATAATTGTGAAGCAATTTTGAGAATTAGAAGTCCTACCAGGATTCATTATTGGCAGCCACCATCTTAACATAAAATATGCAGATGACTCAGTGTTGATAGCAGACACAGAAAAACACTGCAAGAACTTCTAGAGAAGGTAGTGAAGAAAAGTGAGAACAAAGGACTAAACAACAATTGCAAGAAAATAGAATGCATGGTTGTCAGTAAAAGAAAGAGGCCAAAATGCAAATTGGAGATACCAAAATCAAGCAAGTACAATAATTTAAATATGTTTAAAAATGTTTTAACAAAGGATGGAATATGCAACATCGAAATCCATGGGATAGCAAAAGATGCCTTCCAAAAGATAAGCAAAGTATTAAGAAACAGGAAAATTTAATGTGAAACAAAGAAAAGAGTACTGGACTGCTATGTAATATAGTTCTCCTATATAGCAGTGAATTCTGGACAATCTCCTCACAGATGAAGATATTTGAAGCAGCAGTAATGTGGTTCTACAGAAGGATACTGAGAATACCATGTGAGCAATGACAACTTTTTAGAGAAAATGGAAAGCAAAAAGGACACTTATTCTCAACATTAGAAAGAGAGTGTTGAAATTTTAAGGGCACATCATGAGGAAAGTGTGCTTGAAAAATTTGATAGTCACAAGGCAGATTGAAGGCAAGTGAGACCGAGGAAAACAATGTATAACCTATCTAGTGAGCTTTAGTAAATGGATGGCAAAACAGGGTTGAGGAGAGATAGCAAAATGATCAAATTTATTAAGAGCTGCAAAAGACAGGAAATTGTATGGAGCAATGATCACCATTGTTTTGAAAGGACATGGCACATAGAAGTTGATGTAGTTTTTATTAATTTTTGATCTGCAAAATGTACAAAATAAAACAAACACTTTATTCATTGTTAAAAATGGAGATTAGAGAGATTCTAAATCATGTTCCACTGGTTCTACTTGATCTTTTCAGTATTGCATTCTGTAGGATTGATCTTTATGTTATTTCTAAATGGTGGAGTAATGGATAGGTAATCGGAAAGGTATGAATCCTCTTCTCCTCCCCCAGCTATGGGTAAATAGCAGGACAGACCGGATTCTATAGCATTGGATGGCAACTGGTCACAGAAAGAAATGGCAACCTACTGTGGGAAAAAATCTGCCTCATCAGTCATGTATCAAAAATACATGATACAAAGTGGGTATCATGCATGGCACATAACTGACTGATGTTGACATAACAAGGTTAATAAATAGAATAATCAATTGTCAAATATTATTCTTTAACTAAGGACATTTTAATCATTTCCCTCCAAGGAAGGCAATAAAGCCACTAAGATACATGCAAGACACTGCTGCTAGGAAAGTTGGTTAACTATGTTGTTTTTCTCACCAGAATCTTATACATTTATAAGCCTCTTATGTATTAAATATTGCTGGACTGGTGATTCTGTTGTGTATTTAGAGATTCTTGATAAAATCCAAAGAAGAATCTGCAATGTTACTAGTCCTGACCAACCATCTCAAGTTTCTTACTACCATAACATCCTTCTACCTTTTCTATAAGTATTTTCATGGTAATTGTTTTGATGAGCTTTTCTCATTTGGTATCTTGACTTGATGAATTTAAGTGCAGTACTAAATTGGCAGCTAGGTCTCATCATTTTACTATTGTAATAGTTTTATGCTAATAGTTTCTTCTATCACACATCTTGCTTGGCAACTATCATCTGGCTTCTTGCTTTCAGTCAACTTTGATCTGCAAAAGTTTAAATGCAATGTCACTCACCATCTTCTGTCTCCTTAACTCCTGTTCTTTTATTGGCCTCTCGTCTTAATAAGGTATTATGATTATTTTATACAACGCATTTAACTAGTTTAATTTCAGGTAATTTGTCACAACAGTTTGTTTGAAAATACATAATACATGTTTTGTTTTTCCTGATGGCATTAAAACTATGCAGTTTCATACCAATTATGTAGGTCATTTAATAACTAGAATCTAGCACATAGATTGAGGATAATGAAGGATATACAAGTTAGCTTATATATCCTTCATTACAAGAAGAAAGCTTCAAAAATCAGATTTTATTATTTCAAATTTGAAACATTTTAAAAATGTTTCAAATTTGAGATAATAAAAAGTTGGTTCTTTTTCACTGTTGATTACTTTTTATTTAGCAAAGATTTTTTTTAGTTTTACCATAATATTTATGAAAAAATATGGCTTCTAAAATTGAATATCTTTAGTTATTTTCCATAACAGCCACAGTAAAATAAATAAAATAGGCACATGAAGAACAATCATACATAATGATATTTTTGCATTTCAGATTCAACACTGAATTGGTGTTGATAGCAAGTTGTAATCTATAAGTGTCTTATTCACTAATCAGATTAAACCGTCTAGGAAATTATGAGGTCAGATTTTAATGTAGGAGGTCAGACATAAGACATTTGAACAAAATAAGATTTATTATCATCACTATGCAAAGAAAGATTTAGGGGTGGGGTTCTACAAATGTAGCATGGAATAACCCTCAGGCCCGTGCCTGTAAACTTTTAAATGCAGTACAGTATATACATTACTGACCTTACAATTTAAACCAGAAATTCAAGAGCCATGGCCCAGAAAGATGGGACAATGGCAGTAAGTTCCAAAGGTGATAGTTTTTTTTATTAGCGTCTCCTTCTCCTAGGCAAAGCATGCTCAGAAAGTACAGCCATCATGACAAGAGTTAGGCACTGATCCTTGTCAGACTGTAAACATTTGTTGAAATGTTTATTTAGAAAAAGGCAATGTTAAAAAATTTGACAAAATATTTATAAAATTATTGACTTAAATTAATTTCATTACTTTTCATAAGAATTAGAACTTTGAGTGAAATTATGCTATGGTATCTTTAAGATGTATCAACCCAATCAATTTTGTCTGAATTTCTGAGAGGAAGAAATATTGTTATTTATATTTAAACTAATGTCCTCATCTTATCTTCACAGTCTTTTTACCCTTGTGCTCCCTCGCCTTCTAGTAACTGTCAATCTGGGTAACCTTTGTGGAATTTGATAACATAGTAATTGTGAGTTCAATCCCCAAGTAGTACAGACTTAGACCCACTTAAAACAGTACTAAAAAGAACAAGATAAGATATAGACATGGACAGAGAAATGAGAATCTACACGTATAGATTAGGGTTCATTTAGATGTTCCCAGGTGCAACAGGTGCCTGAAAAAGTCCAGAAGGCACAACTGCTAAAACCTAATAACAACAACAAAGATGTGGACATTAGTCCAAATGCAAATAATGTAAACAACTCATTTTCATTAATATTTTTATGTAATTTACTTTCTGCTGGAAAAACAACTGGAAAATAATAATGCATCTTTTAGCTTATGAAATAGGAAGAATATTTGCACATGATTTGCTTGGTTGAAGAAAAAGGTTTTCACTTCTTTGGACATAATTTGAATAATTGTGACACATGTGAATTCTTCAGGGCTTAATGCATTTAATTAATCCTTTGGCAGTGAGAATATGGATTAATTATCTCATTAGATCCAAAGAACATCTTCAAGGATTTTCACTTTGGATTCTGAAGAAGCTGATCTACATCTTTAGCCTCACTTCATTAAGTAACAAAATTGAATGGCATTTGTTGATGCTGACTAGCCATAATTATCTAGATAAAACAGAACTAATATCACTATCAGTTATTTCTACAGCCATATACAAGCACAATTTTCTAAACTGCTTTTACTATTACATCATACTGTAGACATGTTTACACTTATATGATATATACATGGGTGCTTCCAGCAGTATACTTAAAACTGAAAATGAGTAAAAAGTAAAAATTAAAATTTATTAATGCTTCCTCAACATTTTATTTAATTTGCTATTAAGGAATATGATTCTTGTTTGTATAATAACGTTTTCACTTTCATACTTATTTTGGAAAAGAAAAAAACTGCTGGACTTGTCTTCTAAACAATCAATTTTCAATTCTTTCTCAAATCATTTTTTTTTAGATAAATTAAGAAGTATTAATTCTTCTTCAAATAAAACTGTTCTATTTACATTGTTTGAACTGCTGTCCTCATCTTTATTGTCATATTCACAATGTTTTGAGCATTGTATACTCCAGCCTTCTTCAGGTGATATGCGTTGGGATTTCAAACTAAACCCTTTATTTAGTCCACGGAGTTAGATTGTCCTAGTTCCACATGCCATGCCTTTTCTGAATTGCATAGTTTCAGTTAATTCCATTTAGTAACTCAACAACCCAAATTTTTTTTTGTTCACCTCTGCTATGGCCAGGTATTAAACACACAACACTTTGGTCAAGTCACTGGATTACTCCAACCAACACTTTTATCTACTGAGCCATGTATCAAAATGACATGAATATGATAATAAAGATGAGGACAACAGTCCGAACAATGTAAATAGTTACAATACATCATCTCAGAAATAAAGACAGATGTTGAAACCGTATTAATATTTTTGCTTTTTAGAAAAATTATTTACATACACATACATAACATGCCCTTCAACAAGAACACAAAGAGATTTACTTGTGTAAACTCCTTACTGTTTCTTTTCCTTAGCTTTATAAAATTCAAGAAACATGTACTTTGTAAAAATGCAAGCCAAAAATTAATAAATTCTGAAGGGCTAAAAGTAAGTTTCTGTTCAACAAGCCTAGACTATTGTTCAAAATTTGACAACCTGTAAAGACAAATGATTCATGAACTTTGGTTTTATCTCTTATCTAATCTTAATTGTAAAATAAATTGTATAGATACAAAAGATTTAAATAAAATTAAACAAATGGCAACAACTAATATAGTTGAACAACTAATATAGAGAACAGAATAAGGAAAGCTTTAAGGAAAAATAAACAAAGACATTTTTCAACATTAAAATTATAGAATTCCAGATGATTGGAATAGCAGAATTAGAAGAAAAGAGATAAAAATAATAGAAGATATGAAGAGAAGAAAGAGAGGGTATTCTAGGATACAAGTTGTAAAAATAAAGAGAAAACTCAAAGAAAAATGGTGGGGCAAGAAGTAAAATGGTGGGGCAAGAATAAAAATGGTGGGGCAAGAATAAAAATGGTGGGGCAAGAAGTAAAATGGTGGGGCAAGAAGAAAAATGATGGGACTACAAGAAAAATGGTGGGGCAAGAAGTAAAATGGTGGGGCAAGAAGAAAAATGGTGGGGCAAGAAGTAAAGTGGTGGGGCAAGAAGAAAAATGGTGGGGCAAGAAGAAAAATGATGGGACTACAAGAAAATGGTGAGGCTCAAAGAAAAATGGGGTGCAAGAAGTAAAATGGTTATAAAATAACTACTTACATATATATATATATATATATATATATATATATATATATATATATATATATATATATATATATATATATAAGTAGTTATTTTATTTAATGCTTTTCTTTTGAATAAACATCTGTCATTTTTAGTTTGTATTCTCCAATCTACCATCTTCCATCTTTTTGTTTTCTGATTTTTCTTCATGTTAATAATTTCTCTACTGTTTAATTGGAGATATTCACAAATATTTCATCTATGGCAGCTTTGCTAATTTATTATAAGCCTGAAAATATTTGCAAAACCAAAGCAAGAAATAATAAAAATAAAATGTCCTCAAATACTAAAATCAAATTTTGGATACTCTTATTTTACTTAAAACTGGTGAACCATAGACTATTGCTTTTCCCTCAGTATCTGTCTATATTTCTGAGATGAGGTATTATGTAAATAGTGCTTTGCACTCCTAGCACTTTATTATCCCTAAATCTGTCATTTTGTAATAATTGATACCTTAAATTATATTTTTTAAATACTAAAATATATCCAGCTCTTAATAAGTTTTAAGGTTTAGAATGTTGAGAAACTTTAGAGATATTTTTATTCATGGTATTTGTTTATCCCATAAAGAATATATATATATATATATATATATATATATATATATATATATATATATATATATATATATATATACATATTAACAGAGGTTTCTTTCACCAGAGTGAATGCAGATTTGAATCCTCCCATGAAGTGCATATTTTTCTTTAATGAGACTTTTTGAATATTCAGGCTAATAAACAAAATAAATATACATACTGTTTAATAAATCAAACACATGTCTACTCAAATATGGGTATACACTAAAAATAACGTTTAAGTAATAAAATCTGTCAGATAAATAAATAAAAAGTCCATTATATATATATATATATATATATATATATATATATATATATATATATATATATATTCATAGTCTGATGATGTCATTAAACAGACTTAGTTTTGATCTCAGCCTACATTTGTATATTTACATATGATCTATCCCTGATATTGAGAATCTTTTCAATAAATATAGCATACATTAAAACTATATATTTATCATTTTATATATGATGTTTAAAAGAAAGGTTGCTGCCCATATATATATATATATATATATATATATATATATATATATATATATATATATAATATACATATGAATATAAAAGTGAACATTGAAGTCAACACTTGGGTTTATTCTAACTAAGTAACGTAGTAAAAATTTGATTTCATTTTTCTTAAAAATCGAAAACTGAAAAAAATAAAATAAATAGACAAAATGACAATAAAATATGTAAAATAAATTAGCCCAAACAAATTACCAAATCACACCCGTTAGAATAGACAAAACAGAATAAATAAATAAAAAAATAATAAACAAAATCAATGAACCTAAATAAATAAAGTAAATAATAAACAAATTAACAAACCATTATGACCAAAATATTAGTTAGACTATAAAAATCAAACCAAAAATTGGACAAAAACATAGCTATAACTATTATATAATGATAAAAAAATACTACATTACTTAAAAATCGAAAAACTGAAAAGAGTAAACAAAAATATGCAATATAATAAATAAATAATAAAAAACAAGTAAAATAAATTAATCTAAATTCATCCAAACAAATAAACAAACTAACAAACTGATCCCGATAAATTAACTGTTAGAAAAAAAAAATAACAAATAAAGATAATCAATCCATTACATGAAGAAATAAACAAATTAAAAACTGTTCCTGCCAAAATAATAGTTAGAATAAACCACAACAATCAACCCCAAAATTGAATAAATTCCCAAATCAAAACAAAACTATTAAATAAGCGATATAAACAAATTTTTACTACGTTAATAAAAACACTGATTAAAATTAAAATAAATAAATAAATATATAAGATAAGAAATAAGAATAAAAAATAAAAATAAAAATAAAAGTAAATAATGACAGGCAAAATAATTTAACCCAAGTAAATAAATAAACAAATAAACGACTTCCAGTAAAATAACTGCCAAAATAGACTCCCTTCAATACACCACTCACCTGTATATATAAATAGCCGAGAAAAATAACAGCACTCATGGCCTGACAATTGCATCTAGCATGAAACAGACTGTTGCCTCTAAGTGTTGACTTCAATGTTCACTTTTATATTTACACACGATCTATCTCTGATATTGAGCATTTTATTCCATAAATATAGCACACCTTAAGACTATATTTCTTCACATATATATATATATATATATATATATATATATATATATATTCTCACTAATTAAATTAGGGGTGTGATATCACTAGTGTGAAATCTTAGTATATTTACCATGGATCCATATATCATTCTATTGAGATGGATAACAAAAAAGCAAAAACAAAGCCAAATGCTAAACCTTTGAGAATGTGGAATACATTTGCCACAAACTACTTTTTTTCATTATCAAACCATCATACAATATCATAGAATCAAGTGGAAATTTTTATAAGAGAATAATATTTTTTTTAAAGTTCTTAAAAATTTAGGTAAATAGTATTTTCCAGGAAGCATATGCAAATTCTAAAATCAATAAGCTTCTATTTAAAGACAAATATTTTTCATCTATTACCAAAAACAAAAAAATTATGTTTACACTCATTTATGACCAATATTTTGGGATTTATTTATTTATTTTTCAGTCAGGAGATATTTGGGTATTTTTTTATACTAAAGTATAACCCATACAAGGCTTAAGAGCCACTCAATTTAATGAGTTACTTTTACAATGCTTATGATGAATGATGTGTTTAATGACTGTCAGAGAAAGTGAGAGGATTTGAAGTATTTTATAAGGAGGATAGATAAGAATTGACTCTTGACTTGAAGAATGGTTAAGATTGTTGTTTTGCATAAAATATCAATGCAGGTGTTCTTGAGAAAAAGCTATCTCAGTGTAAGTTTCTCTTTACATGTAGAATACAGATTTTGATTCAATTCTGTGGAAGATGCATGGTATGTCCTGTCTAGTGTAAACCAGAGCAAACTGTAGTGTATATGTAGTTGTCAATCAAAGAATTTTCAATCTTAAACATTTTTCCAAATTTAGAATCTGGCAAGACCATCTGAAATCTGACTAGCACTATCATGTCTGCTAGTATATGAAATCTGATTGACATTCTAATGGTCTACTATTATTTCATCTTCCAGCATATGATTCTATTAGTATATACCTGTCCCTTTCCATTTTCAATATCATCTGTAAATTTATTTTCTCAAGATTCATTTACCTGTTTACATAATTACTTTTCCTCTCAGTCTGTATACATATCTATTGCTCAAAATGACAAATCATTTAAGTAGGCTCATCGAAATCTTTCTTCTTTATTAATGGTTGACTGCTTGTTTTTCCAAGTATGCATATCTGCTAGGATAGATAGCTAATCCCTGTTGCAGACACCTTCTCAGGCCCATTTGTGTTTCTTTGACACACAGAGCCCACTTGTGGTTTATACTGTAGCTATGCTGAACAGACCATAATTACAGTTTCTGGGAGCAAGTGCATAACGTGAACTGGACCAGTAACTCACACCTTGAGTGACAATGACTTGTAACTGTGCTAGTACGACAAACAATGGCTTCTGAATAGCTTTGTCAACTCAGTTTCATTCACAAGTCTTGGGTCAACCTGAAGTATGCTTTTCAGGCATTCCTAATAATGCATATACTAAGATCACCCCAAAATCCAAGCTAATATCAGTAAGTTACCTCACTGAATCAACGATTGTGTGATTCAAATCCAGGCCTTATGGTCATAATGTTTATGTATTATTATCATGCTTTATGTATCTATGAGGCCCTCCAGCTTTTACATTTAAGTAAGTCTAGGATCTGAATTTTTCACCTTGAAATTATAGAAATACATGAATTTTTCAATGCAGTGATACATCAACAACAAAAATCAAATTTCTCCTTATGTTGCTGTATATTCTATCTATACTACTCCATTATATTAATCCAACAGTCATTCAAAATATTTTCCTTATCAAGTTTGCAAAACAAACACTTAGCTTTACTCTATTTCTTCGCCCATTTCTTCTTTGCACTCAGACATTCTCTTTTATTGTTATTTTTCTTCTTCAGTGTATGACACAATCTGTCACTGCTTGTCATATTTACCTTCTGGCTACAAAAGAATCGACATGCATAATACTGTTCTTAGAATTTTCAATAGTGTGCTGCTTCAATATTCCACACATATGTCCACTTATATGCAAACAGTGCATTTTATGCAGTTCATATGCAGCCATTTATCTCAGCCTATCATTATCTATCCACTTGTGTGTTATATTTCAGTTCATGTTTGCTTATCTATCCAACCATAAATGGCTTTCTGCACTCAATATTTTCCTTTCGACTTTTGATCTTTCAGTCCATATAATGCAGTTTATACTAGTTTGCTAGCTGTTGCTTTGTGGATGGCCTGATGATCAAATTTCATATCTAATTTGTTTACACGTGTGACCATTCCAAGAATACCTAGAATAAAAAAGATACACCAATGTGAAAATTGGGAACTAAATTAATGAAACCAAGTGGCATAAACTTCTATGTGCCTCATCCCTACAAGACATGGTGGTCATGGCTCTCCAAAACTGCCTATCCCTTGTGACCATTCACACAAACTCATCAGGAAGATGGCTTGCTGCCTTCCCCTATTCTCTTACCCTCAATATACCCTGTGAATGTTAAGTTTTCCAAGCCCTCCTTTCTCATTATGTGTCCAAGAAATTTTAACTGTCTCTTCCTGATTCTGAACAGAAGTGTTTTTTGTTGTCATTTTAAAACTTCCACATTGATTACCATGTAATTCTCAGTATCCTACTGTAGAACCACATTTCTGTTCTCCAGTTTTCTCATCTGTGGGGAAACTGTCCAGCATTCACTGTCATACAAGAAGCAATCCAATATTCTTTTCTTTATTTCTAACAAATTTTTTATGTTTCTCATCACTTTGCTTATGCTTCTTTCACTTGTCCAGTATGTTTCAGTGTTGCATTTTCCATCAATGTGTTAAAATGTGGAGAAAGCATAAAATCATACAATCAAAACCAAAACAGAAGAAATGTCCCGGTCTCAAGAAATTCTGAGTCACATTTCAACTCTAAGTCCATTAAACTAAAGATGTTGTCAGAAATAGAAAATATACCAATATGTATCCATTCATTACAAAGTTGGTCTCCAAACAAATAATAATGAACCCACAGATGAGGAAATTAAGAAAGCTATTAAAAACAAAGGAATAATAAAGCATCAATTGACATTGAGGCTTAATTTTTAAAAACAGCTTACTTTCTCCCCAAATTCGATAAGAAGTTTCTCAATTCAATAAAATCTGTGATCAGAAATGCATACCCAAAAAGTGTGGTATCTTATGCATTAATGCACTATAGAAACTAAAAGGTAGGCCTCAAGACCCATACACACATACAGAGGTATCTCATTTGGATCCATTATGGTGAAAGTATTAATGACCATTATATTAATTAAACTGTCATTTGATGAAAGTCAATTTCTCACAACCCAGTTTGGTTTTCATTGTGTTAAGGGATGTAATATTGGCATTAATATATTGTAATATTAAACAACTCCAGGAAATTGCATACCTCTCTAATAGGAAATTGTATACCTATTGTATCAACCTCATAGAAGCATATGACCACATCAATAGAGACTTCTTCTCATTCATTAGAAACCACCTTCCAAACTCTGAATCAACTGAGCACAATATGGAAACATTTCCAATCTCATCAGGACAAGGAGGAAATATGAGCCCCAGTCTATTTAATCTTTTCCTAGGTTTTGCAATGCGCATTTACAAATTCAGATATCATGAGATAGGCACTGACCAATTAAGCATTCCATACCACATTCCAAATGATTCTACCAATAAAAGCTAACACTCCTTCTTTCCCTCCTGAGATCAATGTACTGATGATGAGAGGGTGGCTATGTTGATGACATAGATAGTCACATTTGGGATAAGAATGACCTTGAACAGAAAAACAAACCCTCTGTCAAGTATTAAAAAAAATATATATATATAAGACTCAAGGTAAATTTTTCCAAAGCAGAAACTATGATTGGAGTTGGAATGGAAACAGTGATGCCACCTACCTTGAATTGAGCATAAAAATTCAGGATGTAGAATTAGTAAATAATAAACACTTCAAATACCTTGATATATAGTTTAGCTATTTTAGTAATTTAGTATAGGAGATAATGAATTTGAACATAAAATAGGCTGTGCTAGATGGAATTTTTCCTAATACCACAAACTGCTACAAAACCAAAACATTAAACTGAAAACTGAAGTCAGATGCTGAAATAGCCTCACCAGATCGAAATATCATATGGATGTCATGCATGGTGCCAAACATGTTCAGAAAAATCAAAAACTATCCTTCTTCAAACCTTGTAGACTGGCACTACAGAATCACAAAGAACTGTTACAAATAACACAATCCACATTACTTGATAACTTTCAACAGCAGCAACAACTAAAATGGGTATCACATGTAACCCAAAAATAAAATAACAATCAATATCTTGACATTTGACATGACTGCCAATAAAAAGTGAGCAAGGAAACTCAATCAATAATGGAAAAAGTGATAACACCTACTGGAGTTGAGAAACCTATTTTCCTGAAAAATTGTTTTAAGAGAAAGGTTTTACAAATTTCAACCAAAGGTAGTACTGTCTGCTTCAGGTGAATGTTTCCTTATAAGGAAACAGCTAATATTACCTTAACCATTTTAAATAATATATTTACTAGAAAATATATTCAGATTAAATATAGGAGTCATACATATGACAACGGCCTGCACATTTTAGTATATACTCTTTTCCTGTTAACCAGGGTTTGTTGCCAGATGATAAGGAAAATTAGCCCTCACGACACTGATGTCCATTTCAATTTCTTTGAAATTATGTGTGTACATGTATATTTTTAAAATATTTCTAAATATTAAAAAAAAATCATTAAAATAATTATTAGTTAATAATTTACAAAAAGTTAAATAAAATCTTATAACTATACATTTTGGAGTTTAAAAAATAAAGTTTTTGTCTTCTTTTTTGTCTCTGAATTTCATATTTTATTGCTCAATGATGGGTAGGAGTTGTCCAGACTGTGTGCCAGGGAAATGTATTATTTAATTGTCTTATTTCAAACTTAGTTGTGTTTGTGTATACATTAAGTGGTGCAAGCACATGTAAGTCACTCATGCAGAACATATAAATACACATGTGCAGTATATATGCATATGTTAAGCCACACACAGACAACTCTTTTTATCTCTGCTTGAAATATGATTTCTCATCAACATTTTTATATATGCACACAATCTAATTATATCTAACATAACACCATTTATATGCCATATCCCTTCAGGATGTGGACGATCATAACTCTCGAAAATTTCCTGTTTCGTGTAGCTCTAAGCAATGTTTGCTTTACCACCCCTCCTTGCCCATGCTCCACCATCCATTAGGAAACTCATTAGGTAAGCTGCTTGCTGTTTCCCCTCAATATCTCCTGTGTGCATTAAGTTTTCTAAGTTGTCTTTCCTCATAATTTCAACTGTCTCTTCCTGCTTTTAAGTAGCAGTAACTTTTTCATTCCATTTATGTGCCCCGTTCTATGATGTGAGTACTCATGGCTCTCCACAGCTTCCTGTCCCTTCTTGCTCTTAAACACTTTGCTCTATATATTCACTCAAACTCATTAGCTCAGTCGTTTGTTGCTTCCATCTATTCCTGACAACATCCTGTGAATATTATATTTTCTAAGTCATCCATCCTCATGTGTCCTGGAAATTTCAACTGTCTCTTTCTGATTTTAAGTATGAGTGGCTATCTTATATTTTGTTAGTATTTTTTCATATTTACCAGAGTCTGTTAAGATATATCTTAATATGTTCCTATTTACCTGTCTTCATTTGTTGGCCTCATTCTGTTTTGTATTTTATCATTCTGTTCTATATACCAAGTACGTCATCTATCAATGTAGTCTGCTTCTTTCAAATGTTTAATAAGAGTTGATAACAGACACAGAAAGGAAACTGCAAAAGCTCCTACAGGAGGTAATGAAAGCAAGAAGAAAGGACTAACTATAAACTATAAGAAGACAGACTGCATGGTTATCAGCAAAAGGATGAGCCCAAAATGCAAATTACTAATCGGGATACTAAAATCAAACATGTAGAAAAATTTAAATATCTGGGAAGTATTCCAACAGAGTATGGAATGTGCGAAACTGAGATCTGAAGATGTATTGGGATAGCCAAAGCCGCGTTCCAAAAGCTAAGTAGAGTATTAAGAGAGAGGAAAATTTCATTAGAAACAAGGAACAGAGTATTTCACTGTTACATGATATCTGTCCTCCTGTGTAACGGTCAAAGATGAAGAAGAGACTTGAAGCAGCTGAAATGTGGTTCTACAGAAAGATGCTGAGAATACCATGAACCGTACAGGTCAGCAACGACAAGGTTTTGAAGAAGATGGAAACCAAAAGGAAATTTATACTAACATCAGGAAGAGGCAGCTGAAATTTCTGGGGCACATAATGAGGAAGGAGGGCTTGGAAAACATGATACTCACAGGACAGATTTGGGGGAAAGATGGACGGAGGAAAGCAGCATGTAACATACTGGATAATCTTTAGTAAATGGATTGTAAATAGATGGTTTGAGAGAAATAACAAAAAGACAAAACTTATTCAGAGCTAAAAGAAACAGGAGGATGTGGAGGGCCATGATCACCTATGTTCTGAAGTAACAGGGTATATAAAAGAAGACATTATTCCACTCCATGATTATCACCCTTGTCCCATCTATTCTTTGTCTTTCTGACTGCCAATCTTGTAACAGACTTATTACTCATCCCACCACATTACCTGTCATTTGTACCTTTGTGAGCAATCACAAATCTTCATCATACATTCTATTAAGCTTAATAAATGAATGGGTGCTTTTCACATGGGAGGTAAACAGCTGGGCAGGCAGGCAAGCAAGCAATTTCCACACATAATGAAAACCATTAGTAGTTAATTACACGTTGAATAATCATCTGATTCATTTGAAATGTCAGAGGAAAATAAAGATTGCTGATGACCAATCAGCTGTAAAAGTTTCCACATGTCTTGTTTTATTCATGTCATGTGTTAAGCAATTTTATGTTGTTTTCCATTTTATTCTTATTTCCTTTTAGGATTAATGGTAATTAAATTTGTCTTTAATTATAATTTCAATCTGATTTAGATTAGATTTATTTATGTCTAAATTCTATTTAAAATTTTCTCTTGTAAATTTGGTTGAATTAATGTTTGCTAAATTCAAATCTTATTAAATTTGTATTGAATTTGATTTTCTTTTCTGAGAAATGTTCACTCACCTTCACTTTATCGATTTTTCTCAGATTTATTTCATGTCAATTATGCTAGCACCAATTTTAATTGATTATTTTGATTTCCTATAAATTTTACCTTTAGACAATTCTAAGTTTATATTCTTTAATATATGAAGATTTATTTTTAGAATAAAATATCTTTTTATAGATCTTATCTACATTGCTGAATCAGTAAGTCTTCAGCTTCAAAGTTATCAACTGAATTTTGATCTGAAATTTTCACTGCATAATGTTAAATCTATGTGATTAGCATTCCCTGGCTGAATTAAATGCTTTGAAAAAGAAAGATTATATCTGTGTAAATTAATACTATTTTTATCATAGGCTGCAGACTTATTGATGTACCTACATACATTTTTATTTATATTAAATCTAAATTCATTATGAAGAAATCCCAGTATTAATTGAATTAATATTTTGTGTAAAGCATTCTTATATCATTTTTGTTTATTTTCAGAAAAATTCAAATATTACCACTAATTTAAAATTTAAAATATATTAATACTAATTTCAAATGAACTATTACTATTAATGTTTTAAGAATTAATAAACAGACTTTAGTTACTTTTGTTTTATGATTTAAATAAATGTGCAATTTGAGAATGTTTGACTTTATGTGATTTTTTTAGGTGTGTTAATTTATTACACTTGAGTTAGCTTTCTTTGCCAGTAACCATTGTATGTGATTTAGAAATAACTCACATTTTATAAGAATTTGAGCCATATTCATGTGTAAAATCATTGAGGCCATGTTTACAGTTATCTTACATATTTATAAGTCTACCATTAATCTATGCTTAAAATGTTGCTGCTACCTCTAGTCTGGTACTTCTGCTATTTATTTAGCAATCCTTGATAAAATCAAAAGAAGAATCTGCAATGTCATTGGCCTTGACTTGGCATTTCAGCTTCAGTCACTTTCCCACCATCATATAGCTTAGCTTCCCTGTGCCTTTTCTAGAAATACTTTCATGGTAATTGTTCTGATGAATTTTTCCCTGTCATACCTAGACTTTATGCATTTAAGCATAATACTAGATGGCGGCAAAGTCTCATTTTATAGTTGAAATGGCTAGATGTAACTATAAGTTCTATGCTAACAATTTCTTCTCTTGCACTTCTCACTTGTGGAACTCTTCTAGCTTCTTGCTTCTCAGTCAACTTTGATCATCAAAAATTTAAATGCAATGTCAATTGTTTTCTTCTCTCTTAATTCCTGTTCTTTTAGTGTTCTCTCTCCTTAATGATGTTTTTTTTCTCATTGTCTCAAACTCAGTAAATCCTTGCATCAGTGTCTTTATTGCCTTGCTTGGGGTGAAATGATTAAAAAAAATGTATTGAAAGTGAAAAATATCTTCAAAGTAATTCATCTTATATTCTTCTAAAATAATTAGTACCCTGAAATTAAACTTTGAAATTTAAACTAATCATCATAATTACAAAAATGAATTGTTGTGAAAGACATCAACTTTCATAAATAGTTTTAAATAAATAAGCTTTAATTAGTTAATTGAATAATGTAAGCTTAATTAACTTTCTTCATTTTCAACAAAATATGTTCATTGCATAGCAAAATATTCATTTATATATCTAAGGTAATGGCTATATTGTCTCTGATCATTGAATTTTGCTCCTTATAAAACTACATGAGAAAAATAATACAAAGTTGACTGTGCAGAAATGACTTTAAATTAAACAAGTTATCTAAGTTGCAAAATGCCAATAATAAGAGAACAGTTTAAATATAACTTCTTCAAATAGCTATTATAATATCTGTTTTCTTTTTTATCAATCAAGTTATTTTATACGCTTCTTTACATCTTTCTTTATTGACATTTGTATAGAGCAGTGATTATATTATCTATTATATATGAAGACCATTTGAAGTGTGATACTAACAGTCACCATTCAATGTTAACACTATCAGATATTGAACTCTCCTCAATCATAAATTTAAAAAAATAGGATATCCTTTCAGGATGTAAGTGATCATGACACTCTACAGATTTGTTTTTTTATCTTTGAATTGTTATGTATTTGTAGAAAATATAGTGAAGTGGTTTCCTGTGGCCTTCTTCTTGGTTTTAAATACAGGGTTTTTGTTCTCTTAGACTGGTTGATATACAAAGCTAGAAAGCCTAGTTTACTCTGCTATATAACACATAGCAGGAGAAAAAAGTGATATAGTGCATATGTGAAAGTGTATGCAAAAGACTAGGCCAGAATTTCAACTTGGCTTGCTAGTTCCACTTACCCCAATAAATTAAACCACATAAACAAAAAAATACATCAAATATAAAACTCTGTGTGTGTGTGTGTGTGTGTGTGTGTGTGTGTGTGTGTGTGTGTGTGTGTGTGTTGAGCAGAGGTTCCAATGTTATGAGCCAAAATCCAGAAGGGGAAGAGAGAGGGGAAAAGAGAGTGGGAGTGAAAGGAAGAGAGAGGGGAAGAGAGAAAGAAGGGAGAAAGAAGGAAAAGCACAAAGAGAAAGAAAAACTTTCTTCTCATTCTCAAGAATATGAACTAGAGCTTGAATAAAGAGTAAGAAATCAAAATGAATAAAAGAGAACAGGGCTTGTTGAAAGAAACAAAGTGAAATATGAAAGAAAAATGAAGAATGGTTGATGAGAATGAAAATCACTGGAATTAGATTGAAAATACTCAAGTTTAGGAATAGTAGAGATAAGGAATTAGAAGGATAAATAGTTGTACAAGAGTGAAAGAGAAAGATAAGCTGAGTGTGTAGGGGGGGGCAGAAAGAGTATAGGAAAGCAATTAAAGAGATAACTAATAGAAGAAACAAAGAGATCAATGAATTAGAGAAAAAAAGTAATAGTGAATGAATGAGCAGATATTTATCTTTATTATGAAGTAAAATAAACTGACCCTATCATCTTTATCTATTCATTAAAAGAAATCATTACAACATCAATAAAAATCATTACATTATCAATACACATTGCTTAGAAGGTGATGCTAAAAAGTTCATGTTATGGTCATTTGATCAGATTTTGGAAAGTAGGTTAGGCCAAGAACTTTTCAACAGCTTCTCATATTTCCATTCTCTTTATCATTCCACTGGCAAAATCTTCAAAATCAACTTTTTTTTCAAAACTTCATTAAATACATCAACGATATCCGACCTTCACTCAATACAATCAACAATCATCTTAACACATTTTAAATGCATGTCACGAAGGTAAACAAGCCAGAGAGGCAATAAATAAGTACATGAAAAGTCTATTCTTGCTAAAAATTACTTTCTTAGACAATAGTTTTAAAGGACAAGTACATAGACTTTCCTAACTTTTTCCATAAAATCAAGTATAAATTTATTACTTTTTATACTATTTTTGTGGCCTTTAAATATCTATAATTACATATATCTACACTTGATGCATCCTGATATACAGGTAAAAAGTACTACCAAAATATAAAAAATAAAAATAATAAAAACAAATAAAAATAACAAAATGAAAAAAAATATAGACTATTTTAGTGTGCATTGTACCTACTTTATTCTAATGGAAAAGATGTAAATTTTATTGTATAAGTTTTAGACAAATCTAATCTCAAATTTAGGGTTACGTACTAACTTTACTGTCCCCAGAACTTAATATTGTCAGTGATACAAAATATCTGATTTTTATCAGGCTTTTAACAAAACCTAATGAATCAACAACACTAACAAAAACAACATGGTATATGTAAATACATACAATCACCAAAGTTAAGTAATCCTATACCTGATAAGAACTTAGATGGGTGACTACTTGGAAATATCTGGTGCTGTAAGCTTGGATGTACATGTGGTGCAATGGATAATGGATTGGAATTGGAAATCAGAAAGCTGAGTTCAAATTCCAGTTGAGTATATTATGTTCACTTTCATGCAAATACCCCCAAGAAAGATATGGATTTAACTCTTCTCTGGACTGCTATGAGTCATTTAGTAAGACTTGTATCAGTAAATTATTATTATCTCCAAACAATTCTTACAATCTAAAAAATATTTCTAGCCTTAGATAATCTGCAAAACCATAAAAAAAAAACCAAATCAATCATATTTTTTGTCTGTCAAAGCACTTAATTCAGTGATAAATATTAATTACATCGATCACAGAATTAAAATTCCAGATCAAAATTCAGCTAAAAGCTCCAGGTTATGCTACAGACTTATTGATCCATTCTTGTGAATTTAAATGTTTCTGTTTTCACAATTTTATTAAATAAAAATCAATTAAATTCATTCAAGTGAATTCTTTGTTTTTGTTATCTTTGTCTTTTTTTTTTTTTCATTCTGTGAAACAAAGTGTGAAATTAGAAAAGGCATTCACTTTGGCTTCATCAAATAAACCCCTAATCATTTTCTGTTTGTTCTTTCTGTTTCTTTGTTGTTCTTCACCCGACTGTCTTTGGGGTTATCATTCAAATAAAGAAAAAAATTAAACTTTTTCTTGCTCCAAGAAAATAAGCGAAGAAGAATAAAAATTTCAATATAAAATTTGATCTGTGTGCGAAAGAACATTGAATTATGAAATTGAGATTTAGCAAAAGAAAAACTGAATGAGAGTGTTTTTCTTATTTGCCCTCATTTCTTTTAATTTTCATTGTGTCTGTTCATTATCAGGAAATTATCTTGAAACAAGTTTTGAAAACACAAGTTTTAATCAATAGTAGTACTTTTTCACTAAATTATAACAGTGAAATTTAAATTGTTTCACATGAAGAAAAGTTCTTAAGGTTATTATTTCATCAAAATCTATTATGGTTCAAGTATATACAACAGCAGTCAGCAAATACTTTTTGCCATTACTGCATCACAAATATTTCCAAAGATGCTATTATCCTGAAAATTTACATATTCATATAATATTACCTGAAATATATTGTAATTTATATAGCTTTGAAAATACAAACAAACTTACAGCGACCTGCTATCACTTAAGTTGGCCTACCATCTGTCTTTGTTCTTTTTGGTATAACAGATAACATTAACTTTCAGAATATTTTAAACTATTTTATTCATGATTTTCTCTTATTCTTTTTTCTTTTACATTTATCAATGATGCTTTCTGATAAGGTTTGATAAAAAACTGACTGCTAAAGAGGTTTACATCATCTTTGTCTTTTTTTTGCTATAGTAATTTTCAACATGTCTTTGATTCTTTATGATTAAGTTATAGCACCAATTTTTTTGTCCTCGTTTAGGAAACTCAATTTTCTTAAGAATGGATTTTTGTTTGCTGTTACACTCTGTACTGCACCTAATTGATCATAGTACAAGATACAGTGTTGGAATCAGGTTCCTTTGTAAGGAAAGTTCTGATGCCTTGTGTGCTAGTGGCACTCCTGCCTTGCTTGGGGTGATATGCTTAAAAAAAATATTGCACTAAGTGCACTAAGTGCAATATTTTTTTAAGCATATCACCCCAAGCAAGGCAGGAGTGCCCCTAGCACACAAGGGGTTACAGAGAGTGAGAGTAAGAGTAAAGAGGCGTGTTTGAGGAAAGGATAAAGAGAAGGATGGGGGATCAAGATCAAGGCATCAGAAGATGTTGATTGACATTACATTTGAATATTTGAATATTATAGCTATCAGAGAAGCAAGTAAGAGGAAGGGAGTTACACTGTCAGGAAGGGTGAGATAAGAAGCTGTTGGAGTAGAAGAGACAGCTACATTTAATCGTTTTGACAGTGAAAGGGTGGGACCGAGATGCCAACATAGTAATGCACTTAAATTCATGCAGTTTGTGTACCAGTGAAAGTAGCTTGTCAGAGAAGTTGCCATGAAAATATTTGTAGAAAAGACAGAGGGAAGCCACAGCACATCTGTGAAAAAGTGACTGTAGATGAGATGACAGATCAGGACCTATCATATTGCATATCTGTCTATAGATTTTGTCAAGGACCTCAAAATGAACAGCCGGGGCACCAGACCATATATGGCAGTAGTATTTAATGCAAGGATGAATGGTTGATTTGTAGATTTGAAGGATGGACTCAGGTGAGAAAAACCTTCTGGCATGGCACACAGAACCAACTTTCTTTGCGATAGATGAAGCTAATGATTCAATGTAGTTGTTTCACCTCAGGTCAGTGGTGGAAAGTGTGAGACCAAACAGGCACAGAGAGGTGCTCTCATAGAGTTGGAGCATCAGCCATTCTAATAGGAGGCATAGAGGGTTCTCTGTGGTGGGTAAATGAGACAGTTTTGTTTTGGAGATATTAAAATTTACAAGACATTTCCTGCCCCACTCAACCACAGATTGGAGGTCATTTTCAAGACCAATAGCCAGGTTAGTCTTGTCAGCAATGCTGTATTTACTATTGAGACAGGAGTAAATAGTAGTGTCATCTGCGTAGATACCTACTTGAGAACTGATGACATCAGGAAGATCATTGATGAAAATCAGAAACGGTGTAGGACCCAGGAAAGAGCCTTGGGGAACACCAGCGTTTGTATGAAAGGAACTGGAAGAGAACCCGTTTAGGGTGACCTTTATTTCATTGTTTGACAGGAATGATTATATTAAGTCAAAGAATCATTCTGTAATACTGTATCCCTGAAGTTCACAAAGAAGGCCAAACCCTATCAAATTGCTTAGAGATATCTAGAGCCACAGCTCAAGCTTCTCTGTTATTGTCAAGTGTTTGGTATACAAATTCAGTTATGGCCATGAGTATGTCAGCAGTAGACCAGGCAAAACAGAAGCTATATTGTTTGTCAGATAGCAGATCATGGGATGTAAGGTGCTTAACCACTTCAGCATTGATTAAAGCCTTGAAGACTTTACTGAAGAGTGGTAGGAGACTGAGAGGATGATAGATGGGTCAGAAGGGTCTTCAGTGTTCTTAAAAACAGGGACAACAGAGGAGGACTTCCAACAAGCTGGAAAGCAAGAGTCAGCGAGGCAATAGTTATGTAGTTTGGAGAGGACTGGAGCCTGCTCAGGAACACATATCTTCAGGACTACAGCTGGTATCCTCTCATCACAAGCCTTATGGGAGTCTAATTTAGACATCACGTCCAGTACCATTGATGGGGTTATGCTTATCTCATTCAATAGAGCCTCAGTTCTAGGGGGAAAATCAGGTGTGGGTACTCTGGATGAGTCAAGTGTTGAATTGGATGAGAATTTCCAAGCAAAGCATTCAGCCTTATCGGCTGAGAAAGTCAGGACCTCAAATTGATTGAATAGAGAATGTATTGTGGATTTACTGTTGTTCAGCACACTCTTGCAGAGCTGCCAATAATCTTTATCCCCAAACATGTGAGATACAATACATTGTTTCATTCTTTCAGCAAATAGTAACTTTGCTTCATTGAGGACAAGCTTGCAATTATGGGCAGAGAGAAAGAGATGTCTGTTGCAATCAGACATGTCACTTTGATACAGATGGAAAAAATGATTCCTAAGGGCAATAGCAGCTGAGCAAGCAGGTGAGAATCAAGGAGATGAGTGCAATTTAACTTTATATTTTCTTTCAGGGATGAAAGCTTTGATTCCAGCTTTTACCCAGGAGGTGGCCTCAGATGCACATTTTTGAACAGGGCGATTAAAAACCACATTCCATGGGATGTTGCAAAGGAAATCATGGAACGAGTCCCAGTCTGCCTGTTGATAACTGAAAGATATTCTGTTAGCAGGAGGTTCTTGTCTGGGGGAGGAGTAGGAGGAGATGTTAACAGACACTACAGAATGATCAGAGTTGCCAAGAGGGCAGAGCTGCGGGGTACAACCAGAGCCAGGAATGGAGTTAAGACAGAGATCAAGAAGGGAAGCATTGCTATCAGGGTTGTGTGAGGGATTGAGTGATTGAAAAAGTTATGTATGCCAGCAAGGTCAGTTACAGACTGTTTAAGTCACATGATATGCTGGGCATTAAATTCACTGAACATGAATATGTATGCAAATGGATGTAGAGAAATAGCCTTGTCTATATTATCAGAAATGCTTTTGAGTACACCACAGTCTTGGGAGGGAGGAGAACAATAGGGAAAGAAAAGATAGCTTACAGAATTGAGGAGAGATAGATGGAGACACATATATGAATGGTCTGGAGATTCAAGAGCAAGTTCCTTAGCCAGCAGAAGATGATCTTGGACATAAACTCCCAGGCCATGTATGTTGATTCTAGAGTCTTTTCTAAAGAGAAGAAGGTAACCGGGAATTCAGAAATCAGAGGTAAAGATTGATTAGTTAAGGTTGATCTCACAGAGAACTAGTATATCAGGAAACTTTTCATAGAGGAATGATTCCACACTGCAAGAGTTGGTATGAATGCCACGGATGTTGAAAAAGGAAATGTTAAAGGGTTTAGGTGATTTTTTTAGAGCTGGTTTAGGTTTATTTTTTTGATTGTTTATGGTCATGTTGAGTTATGTTGGTAATGAAAAGGCCTAAAGTAATAGTAACAGAAGGTCATCGTATGTGACATGGACAGAAAGGAGCTGTCACAGACTGCAACATAATGTGGCCTCAGGGTTGCCCACCAGAGATGAGTGCAAGGACACCCTTCCATGCATGACATGTCACTGCAAGCACCCCAATATTATGCAACTGTTGATCAGAGCAGCCTCTCAAGATGCTTTTTGGGGCTCCTAACAACCAGTCAGGAACAGCAACCAGAAAACTGTCAACTCAGTACCCTCTGTATGAAGAGACATTGCCACTGACTGCACACATCACAAGAGATTCATGACAGTACAACTACGGAAGCCAGAGAAAAGGAAAAGATCCAGGAACCCCTTCCTAAACAAGAAACAAGGGATGAGCCTCTATTCCTGATCAAGAGATGGGGGATAAGTATTGACTGGGTGATAGGAAAGCCTACCTACTCCTATTACATACATACACACACAAAAAAAACAAATCAACAAATCAACAAGACAAAAAAGCAGCATACAAGAAGTCCATGAACAATGTGTGTGGCATTGAGAGTTGAAACCGAAATATAAAGTTTCAACTTAGTTTAAGTGCCAACATGCACTTCTTGTTGAATATGAACACTCGTTGTCTGTGAGCCAGGAATTTCTCATGCCATCCATTATTCACATGAGTCAGCAGAAAAAAAAATTTCAAAGAATTAATATTCAAACAAAGTTTTCAGAAAGAGAAAAGACTAAATTCACCTCAGTTAAAAAAAATGGAAGAAAAAAAAATTTTTTTTGATAAATAATTGGTACCAACCAAAACAGGAATAGGTAAATAAAATTAGGAGTAAAATTTAAAGAGATACATACAAAGACAGACAATAACATTTTTTTTACACACTGGATACATATTTTGGGACTCCAGGATCTATCCTTGAAGATAATGGCAGAGAATTCAATAACCAATCACTTAGGGACATGGCACAGAACCTGAATATTGTAGTAAGCATTGTGTCCAATGTTTAAAGAGTACATGGTGAACCAACATGGAGAACGAAGCAGTTCATATAAATCATTCTCTCTCCATCACTTGTCAGAGTTCTTTTAATTTAAATTTGCATTGCTAAACCAGGACAAACTATTAAATACAAGCACACCAATGAGGAAGATTCAGAATGGAGAAAATTGAATCTCTTAAGTTGGGTGGTCCAAGCAACAGGCAAAAACAAACACTTAATGAATGTAGTTATGGAACAAAAGGTGCGCTGTTTTGACTGAACTTTGAATTGTAATTGAATGAGGTCAAGCAAACAAGAAAAAATGAACACACTTCTTGTGATGAGGAAAATATGATTTCTTCCTCAAATAATAATTTGGAAAAGACAAGAAAGAAGGAGCTCCAAAGTTAGATTGAAGATAAAGTTTAAAGCATTTTAGTCATTTTCTATTGAAGTACATTCTTCAATAATATAATCAAATCTCACAAAACAGCCACTATGAAATGATTAACTTGATTTGATCCATTTGCATTTTATTTTTTCTATTTTATTTTCCTCTAAAAATAAATAGAAAAACAATTACTTTTGAACTGGTTGTTTTACAGTTTTTGGACTGATTGTTTTACAGTTTTTGGACTGATTGTGTTAGACTTTTTGGATTGGTTGTTTTAGAGTTTTTGGACTGGTTGTGTTAGACTTTTTGGACTGGTTGTTTTAGAGTTTTTGGACTGGTTGTTTTATAGTTTTTGGACTGGTTGTTTTAGAGTTTTTGGGCTGGTTGTTTTAGACCTGATTTGTCCAGACAAAATCAATTAACCTCATAAATTTTAAATTTACCCCATCCAGTATAATTTTCCCTTATTTGCTAATTTCTGATATACAGATTCAAATCTTATTAATATAGGGGGGTGCCAGTTACTAACTGCATTGTAAGGAATCTGAAAAATTTTCTCTCTTTATGGAATAATAAAAAAAATATTTTTCTATAACCATACAAGAAAAGAGGATGTATATCATTTTTAATGGTTTAAAAATCTATATCTAATAATTATGTTGGCTTAACACTGCTTTTTATTCTTCCAGGAAATAATATGAAATATTTATTTAGGGATTTTTATCCATAACATATTGATTAACTAATTGATTGTGAAAGGTATATTTTGACGCTTAGGATGGGAATATAAATTGTTAAATGCTTCTGAATTTTTGCAATTCTTGCTCAAAGCTGAAATTTTTTTAAACAGTGATTGCTTGAAAAGTGCAACAAACACTTTTAGTCTCTCTGCTGTATACATGCTTTTTTTTGCAAGAGCAGTTTGATCAAGAAACCATAAAATATTGATCAACTGTTTATGCTTTAGAGGGATAATACACAGTAAAGGTGAAAGCAGTAAATGTGTATAAGATTAGATTGACAGATAAGTATGTAGCTAGATTGTATAGTTGATCAGAAGGGAAGAAAAATTCCTGCGAAAATAACTTGATTGATAAACATATTGAACAAACTTGGACAGATGAATAGATAAACACTTTTAGAGAGAAATATTTTATTTCTAATACCATGACATTTCTCTCAATTGTTTTATTTTCTTTTTTCGAGTCTATCTTTGGCTTTTCTGATAAGCTGTTTTGATTTCTGAAAGAAACCTTGTTTCCTTGACATTGTTAAGAAAAACAATGTTTATAGAATTTTTGAAATTTCTTAATTCCATATACTTATTATTTATCCCATATTGCCATCTTTTTGGAAGTTCCAGAATTTAAATTATGAAGCAGAGCTTCTTGGAGAAATATAGGTAGCAGAGTTAAGTATTTTATTCATTAAAACAAGTCTAGCATTTACAATAACAATTTTAAAATAGATGAATTTAAGCGTGCTAGTAGATTGGCATCTAGATCCCACACTTTTACTATTGAAATAGTTAAATACTACTGCTACTTCCTCACCAACAGTTTTTCTTGCACTTCCCACCTTTGGAGCTCTCTTCTGTTTCCTTGCTTTCCTGATAACTACAATCTTCAAAAATTTAAATGCAATGTCAATCGCCATCTTCTGTCTTTTTGAATCCCATTCGTCTGTTGTTCTTTCCACAATCCTCCCTATTCTCATTCTTTCATTTCACATTCATACAAGTGGCATTTCTGCTTTGCTTGGGGTGAAATGATAAAAAAAAAAACAACTTCTCAACAAATTTATGATCACAGTCCATTCAGGTTGTTGGGACACCATGTTTATTACAGTGATAGCAACATTAGATGTATCTCAGGCAAAATAGCCTGATGAAGTACATCAGTCTCCAACATAATTTTTAATTTAGAGTTGATTTATATTAGACTGGATATCTTATCAAGACCACAGACAGCAGCCAGTCCTATAATCTATTGTTGTTAGAATTTAGAGTTTTCCTTCTCTAATACTGACTGCCATGAGAGCCTAGCCTCTACTCTGTTATTTAATTCAGAGCTGGAGAAATATGAATTCATACATTCTCCAGAAGCATTAGTGCAAAATGAATGACACACACAGAATTTGAACTCAGAACACTGTTTCCACTTTCCAAACCAGTAACCATCAAACTACCAGCATATTTATTTCATCTTAAAATGTTTTCAAAAAAAATTTCCAGATGTATTATAAAAAAATTGGTAATATTCTGGACAAACAGTTTTAATATTCTGTAGATAAAGTCAATTATTTTACAGAGTTATTTTGATAGCAATACATTTAACTTCACTTATTTTCCATTTCTTAGAAGAAAACAAACATTGAATCAAAGTTACTATAAATATAAAAAGGATATTAATAGTGTTAGATATTTCACTTTCTCACTGTTATTTTGCTGTATGGTTTCTTTACATTAAAAGAATTTTATTTTTATTTTTGTTTAGCATCTTTGCTATTTACTTTTGATTAGTGGAAACACATCAACCATTTAATTGATTAAAAACATTTTCTTTTACGCAATTTTCATTGGCTTATTCAGGTTCTTAAATTTTAGACTAAGAAGTTCTTAGACTTTGGATAAATCAAAATATTTAATTTCATTTGTTAAAAACTTTTATGTATTCCTGCCTAATCCAAATTATATTAATCTGATACTGAACATTAAAATTGATATCTGAATACTGATGATTTGCCAATGTTTCCTTCAATGAAGCATAATTATTTTATACATTCAGTTTATCTAAATAGATAAGTGGATGTAAAACTCGAGTAGTCTGATTAAATCTTGTTAAAACCATTGCTCTACTACATTACATAAAAAATGGATGTATTCATTTGCATTTTTATGAAATACTGTTGAGACAATGTACAATGAATTCTGTATTTTATTTTCTGAAAATAAGAACATTTTTCAAATATCTTTAGAGACTTACTGCTTATAAATCACAACTTAAAACATGATGGTTCACTGACAAGATCATATTTTATGTTAAGGTCATATGCAATATTCAATATGACAGTGAATGCTGGAAATTTCAAATGAAAGAGTGACTCAAGAAATGTTCTATATAGACAGATACAGAAAATACCATGGACTTAACAAGAGAACAACAAAGAAGTTTTAATTAAAATAGGAACTAAAGTATAATACTTACAATCAAAAAGAAATTTGACATTTCTGGATTTGGAGTATTTAATTCTCACAGGACATTGAAAGTAAGAGAGACAGAGGGAAACAGCAAGTAACCTACCTAAGGATTTAGTGTAAATGGATGACAATGCAGGGACAAAGCAGGTTGGTAAATGCATTACTTAGAGATACAAGGGACAGGAAATTGTAGAAAGCTATGATCACTCAGGTCCTGAAAGGAGATGGCATATAAAAGAGGAACATTGTGAAATATTAGAAAGAGATCAATGTCAAGACTGCCACTGGTTTGAGTTTTTATGTTTAAATTTGTGACCTTTAGCCATATTTTCTTTTCGTCAGAAAAACTGGGTTATATGAATATTTTGAAGCATTTTAGTTTAAATTATCTTTTATAAAAAAATCTTTACACCAAGTACAAGCAAACTGTGTCAGATATTCTGTTGTTATTTATAATCACTGAGTTTTCCCACTAGTAGCAAGTGAAGGCTTGTAATAGAGATCAAGTGACAGCAAGTTTCCACATTTCTAGTCGTTTTTAAATAATGCTGTCATCTGGAGAGTTTCAAATATTTATGTTTTCAGTTCGTACAGCATTTTTGCTTGTCTTTAAGACCAATACAAACACTCCAACATTGATGGCTATGAATATCACTTTTATGCTTCATAATCTTTTTTCAATTGTTATTACTACTACTACTACTACTACTACTACTACTACTACTACTACTACTACTATGTACTTATCAAATGTTTTAATTTACAATCCCTCAAGTTGTTATCCTTGCTTCTTTGAAACTGTTTAAGCATTTTTATATGGCTGTCAGGTTCCTATTTTGCAATTGTCTGGTAAGGTCAAGATATTTGTCATATTTCATGGCATATAAGATTCTTTCTAATTCCAAAATAAAAATGGCTAAATCAATAAAAGAAAAAAAAGAAGTTACCCTACATCTTATATACAAAGTGAAGATCTCCTTTAACCTAATTTTACCCTTATCGTCAGGGTCATGTTAGAATTTTACTTCAGAGGGTCACTTCTACCTTAGCTCAATCCCATATTATTCACTCAAACAAGTGTACATATCTAGAAGAAAACATAAGTTGTAAATGATTCATTATAATTAACTCTTTGATTAATGCACTTGTTTTTTTGGGTTTTCTAAAAATGGATTAAAAGAAAATCAGAATTCTTTAATGCAAAGTTCAGATATTCCATTGGTTAATTTTATCCCCAATACTCATTACCGTAGGCTACAGTTTTACTGGATGATCATTTCTTCCTAGCCTAACATTAATATATTTTTATTATTCTGTTTTTGATAAGAGGACATAAAATATACCGGTGATGTTCAACAGCAACAGTTGATCCACTGTAACTAAATATGCTTCAATGTTAGTAGCCAGCTAGAAACTACAGAATAAAGAGATTGAAATACTCATAATGATAAAACACGAAGCAGGGTAGGAAAAGCAAGATTGCAGAGAAATATGTACATCATACAAAATGGCCAGAGATAAATGATGGGGGAAGGTGTGTGACACCAATGGCAATGGTTGACTTTACAGAATTTTATCCTCAACAATATGGTTACAAGAGGTAAAAGATTTAGTTACATCATTTGCTATAAACTACAATTACTTTAGCCGTGTAGCATATTTTTATGATTGTAATTTATTGATTTATGTCCAGACATGTTGCTTGCTTTTTATATACAGTAATGTTTCCTGCTATAGGTAGGCTTATGGCAATATCACATTGGAACACTGGCTTGCATATGATCACTGAAATTAGGCAACCTCAAGCCTTGTCTATACTGAAGAGCTAAATAGAAAAGATTAATTGTAAGTTTTTTCATCTGAAAGCCAAATATATGGTTGATGTTCATTACTGTTATATTCCATGATAATAGGAATATGTACTTGAAAAACAAAGTGGATAAAGTAAGTAAAGTTTTATGGTAAAAAAACAGTACAATAAGAATAAAGGTAACAGTTATGCACAAGGTCGTCACAAGTCAATCCAGTAGTGAGTGCTACTATTGGAAGGTGAGTAGTTCTCGTGTAAGTCTGAGTCATACTCAACAGATCCCAGCTAGGATATCTAGCTACTGCCTCACGAGGGTTGCATGTGGCATGAGGCCGGGTTTAACATGGATTTTCCAAGCCTGTAGGCTCGTCCAAAAATATTCCCTATTGGAACCCATAAAAAGAGATTGCAAGAAAACAAACATAAAGAACTTTAGTATTTTCAATTTTGTTTGGATTAATTCTTAACAAAAAACGTCTCTTGTCCAGCTACTCCCTACAAACATTACTTATTAATGGGAATCAATCCAGACAAAATTGAAAATACCAAAGTTCTGTCTTTTTTGCCCATTTTCTCTCAATGTTTCCTATTTATTCTTTATCTCATCCTGTCAGATTCAAATCTGAATTTGATATTTAGCTCATATTACTTTAAATGTTATTTTTGGTGGATACTCATATTTTAGTAGATGCTCCATTTATTTATTAAACAATGTATTTATTTCTTTTCTTGTATCGGTCTGAATGTTCAAGGAATATTATCAAAGAAAAATTTGCACTCTCCAGCAGGATTTGAACCTGTGTCCCTCAGAGCAGAGGGAGCTACCATTAAGCCCAGTGCACTTTAACCAACTTTGTCACAAAGAGCAGTCAATCAAGTGAGACCAAATTCTGTGCATTCAAAATGTGCTTGAGCAATACAGGTTCAGATCCTGCCAGAGAGTGCAAGTTTTTATTTAATAAGGGTTTTCAAACATTCATCCCTTTAGACAAAAATAAATAAATGGAGTGCCTATCAAAAATAATGTTTAAAATGATAAAAAAATGTTGTGTATATATATATATATATATATATATATATATATATATACTAGCAGGCTTCGTTCACTTGATATTCACTACTTGAAATCTTTGAAACAAAAATTTTAAATGAACATTTCATTCATAAATTGGCTTGTTATAGTTAAGGAAAGTTTTACAAATAGATGCCAACTTGTTGAAGGCCAAGTAAAATGCAAATTTCAAACACTTTTCTGCACTATATAAGACAATATTCCTAAACAGAACTATTTTTAATATGAAAATCAAAACAATCCTTGAATAAAAGAACAGTAATAAAGGGCAGTTAATTAATGAAATAAACTTTTTTAAAATCAATACACAAATTAGTTAAGCCTGAATAGTGTTATTGCCTAGAAGTAGATAATATATAACACAAATATTGCGCTTTTGGCATGTAAATCACTTTAAAGTAGAGCTGGAAATCTCAGAATTTGTGGGAGAACTGAGCTAAAATTTCATATTTATTCATGTGTATTCCATAATATAGGTTTTACTTAATTAGCTATTATATTTCTCTAACTCTTCACATGTTGAATGTATAACTAATTCTAGTTTCTAGTTTCCCATCTTTACACTATATTCATTTTATCTTATAAATTGTCCCTTGTTCTGTCACCCATGAATTAATAATAATTGTTTGCATGAAAAATAAGGATCTATGTACATCAAATAATCCTTAAGTGGCAGCAGAAGAATTATCATTGGACTTTTAAACATTAATTCAATACTTAAATGCAGCAATCAATTTTGAGTTCTTCTGTAGCTTATTGATGCCTATCGCAACCCCAGCTATTGTGATGATGGCCAAATCAAGAGTCCTCCACAGGAACTAGCTTAAATCCCACCCAATAGGGTGGCTTTTAAGCTAGCTTAAAATTTTAAGCTAGCTGAAATTTGAGATACAAAAGGAAAATAAGAGTTACTCCCCTTGAACCATGAAAACAATGATAGTGGCTAGTATAATATATTAATATATATTTTTAACCTCACATAATCTGGCAACCCTGAATCTGAGCTCAGCAAAAATTGTTCCCCACACCTAACTTTTCTAGGGCTTTTGAATGAATCATTGAAATCAAACTACTGGAAATGGAGGAGTTGCTTTGACACACACACACAATGTACTTTATATATATATATATATATATATATATATATATATATATATATATATATATATATATATAGGATGCATTTTGGTAGTCAAGCAACAAGTTTTAATTTATTCAAGTTTAGATGAAGACTAACTCTAACTAAAATTCTTCATTTAATTTTCTACGGTTTAGACATTTTCTGGAAATACTTGAACAATGTCTTCTGTGTCTTTTCAGTTTTCATAATCCACTATCAAATAATTTTTTTGTAGTTTGATAGCATTGAGCCTGTAAGAAACAATGTGTACCTATAAACACAACCCTATCAGCCCACAAGCTACATCAACCAGAATTTAAACTGTTAGCTGATTCCATTTTCCATATCAATAACCATTAAGTCAACTCCCCACCTGAAGCATTTTACCAATAAAAATATTTGTTATACTCAAGAATTTCAAACCAAGTACAATGTAAAATTAATTTCAATTTCTTCATTATGATTTTGATCATATATTTGTTAAATATTTGCAGTGGTAACCCAGTGCATGCATTTAGATTAGATGTTGGTTTGTTTTATCGTATATACTCACGGATAGGTCACTCCACCAGATAAGTCACACCCCTACTTTATGGCTTAATAATTGATGATTTACTGTTGACTCACAAATAGGTTGCACTATAATCTGGGGATTTACACAGCGCTTTTTAAACGTAAGAATTATCAGATATTTACCTTTATTTCAAAACTTACAATTATTAATACACTTTTGCAGATCAATTTCCATGCTCTTCTGAATAATTTAGTACTTTTAATTTAAAACCTGCTTCATAACTCTTTCTTTTACTCATGATTAGGTTTTGCAATAATTAAAATTATTAACTATAAATTTGGTGATCATCTCTATGGCTGCACAATGCAAAATAGTGCAAATGTTTTGGGTACTAGATTCATACACTTTGTTATTTGTAAATAGCACTTAAGAATGCCTTTTAATGTTTATATGAAACAACCATTAAAGAAAATTATCTCATAAAGAATATATTTCATTTGTTTAAGTCATATTTTCCAATGTATTTTTAACGAAACATATATATTTTGCAGAATGAATTGTGGGACTATTTTTTCTTTGTCAATAAACATCTACACGTGGTTCCTTAACTTACGTATGCATATTCAGTTATGTATGTGCGTTTCTATATCAGTCTAGTGTGAGGGCCCTGATCGAACAGTGACTGATGGGTCAATGAATATTTTATAATTTTATTTATTTATTGTGATGGATATGTGAATCTAGCAACATGGGGTAAGTTTAAAGCAGTGAGTCAGTACATATGATAGATAAATTGTTTCTATATGGAGAAAAGCCACAGCTTTAATGTTTTATGTGTATCATTTCCGATTTCTCAGAAATCATGATGACAAGTTAGTGTTATTTTACATTTATGCTGAGTGGGTAGGTCACACCCCTAATATTTTGTGAAATTTTTGGTAAAAAAGTGCAATCTATCTGCAAGTATATACAGCATTCATTTTTCTGACTGATATTTTTCAGGTTTGTGGAGACAGCTAGGGAATGTGAAGCCTCATCATGCTTTATACCATTTGGCCATGTAAAGGCTCATAGCAAAGCAAGTTTCTATTTGCCTTAAAGTAACATATCCTCATTCAGATTTTTTAAGCAAAGCAGATTGGATCAGATGGTGATTCCTCCTATGAAGGAGAACACAGGTTTGAATCCTGCAGGGAAGCACATTTTCTTTATTAAATTTTCTTGGAGACAAAATAAACACTGATTAAAAAAAATGGGACATTATAATCAAATATGGTTACCCACCAAAAATAATGTTTGAAGTAATAAAAATATTATATTTGATTGAAGCTAAAAATCTATTAATTCTTGAAATTAAGCAAGCAAGAAACTCTCAGTTAAAGACAATATTCATGCAAGACAATGTTACTTTATATTCTACAAAGCTTTCTTCTAAGTTATTTAACTCTTCCTATGAAATAGTTATCACTAGCCAGCCATCTTGTTTATTCAATTTATCCCTACAGTCATTATAAATTATTCTTAAGAAATCATTTTTCATGTAATTCTTCCCTTAACTTACAAATTTCTCTTTTTGATATTTACTTAAAAGGTGATAGCATGGGTGCTTTCATGTCTTTAGTTAATTCTCTTCATATTCTCTATCTTTTTTCCTGTTTACATTCACAACAACATTTGTAAATATTTTCTTGCTGGTCAATCAATTTTTCTTGCTTATTTATTTAATTTTTCTCAAATCTTTTTGGTGACATTCTTCTTTTTTTGCTAATCTTTTCAATTTATTTCTTTGTTTTCTATTCAACCATTTACATTTTCTAACATTGTGTTCACATCACATAATTTTACAATCTTTTCTTCTTTTATGCTACATGGTAAGGATTTATATCTGTGAAATAATTACCAGTAACTATCCTATTATATATATATATATATATATATATATATATATATATATATATATATATATATATATATATATATATATATATATATATGTCTGTGTATTTATTTACTACATAATAAAATCTCACATAATAAAATAAGTTATTGCATATATTTTGATATATTTTGAAAAGAGAAAATATTAGAGGCTGAAATTTATGTAATATATATTATCAATAAATTTTAATTTTACAAACATTTTGCTGGGAAAACATTGATCTGCATAATAAAATCTGACAAAAATATTGATTGCTTTCACAAATCAAATATAAAACTATTCAAAATTGGATACATTTTGTGAAGGATATTGCACTGAAAAGTATAACATTTGCTTGAAATCCCTGTTCAAACAGTTCAGAGGAAACTGAACTCAACTAAGTTATCTGAAAGCTCTACTGTTACAGAGGACTTATTCAAAAAAAATTAAACAAGCCTTTTTATTTTAAAAATTTTCACAAGTAAATTTAACTAGATTCAGTCTTCCACATGATATCTAATAAAAATAGTTTGTTTAAATCCATCACATAAAATAGAAATGTACATTAATTTTGATAATAAATAAACCTATATTTATCCTTGTTCCAAAGTCTTTATTGAAGCCATACTGGTCTGGCCTGATTCTGTTATGCATTCAGTTCATTCATTAGAATCCATATTATTATTCATTAATCTGGTAGTCCAATGCATTCATTTGCACCTGACTTCATAGGCAATGCTATGAAGATGTATCTAAGATTTAAAGCATGGTGGGGGCACAGGTTTGAATCCTGCTAGAGGGCACATTTTCTTTATGCTTTCTTCTATAAACACTGTTTAAAAAAACGGGATGTTTTATTAAAATACTTGTATCCACCAAAATTATCATTTGAAGTAATAAAAACATATACCACTCAGAAAATGTGTTGTCCATGAACTTAAAATAATTGCCTGCCTTTACTGTCATCGACTTTTTATTTCATTGCTTAAAATAATAACCAGAAACATTATTCCACATTCCCTAGCATGTAACCATTGTCATATTGCAGAAAGTATAATGTAGAAATCTGAAGATGCATTGGAATAACAAAGTTACCTTCCAGAAACTAAGCAAAATATTAAGAAATAGGGAAATTTCATTGGAAATAAAGATAAGTGACAAACATGCAATATCAATCCTTCAATATGGCAGGAATGCTGGACAGTTTCTTCACCGATGAAGAGGAGATTTGAGGCAACAGAGATGTGGCATTATAGAAGGATGCTGAGAATATTATAGACAGAACATGTGAGCAACAAAGGTATTTTAAGGAAAATAGAAGCTATAAGGACACATACTTAGAATTAGAAAGAGACAGTTAAAATTTTAGGATACAAAATAAGGAAAGAGTGCTTGGAGAATTTGACACTCACATGATACACTGGAGATAAGAGGGGCAGAGGGTAACAGCAAGTAACCTCCCTAATGAGCTTGTGTAAATGGATGGCAGAACAGGGATTGAGCTGGATAGTAATAATGATGAAAACAGGCTTGGCAAATTAGACACTCACAGGACACTGAAGACAAAAGGGGCAGAGGGGAACAGCAATTACCTACCTAATGAGGCTGTGTAAATGAATATCAGAACATGAACAGGGAAGGGCAGTAAAGTGACAGAACATTACTTAGTGCTGCAAGTGTGTAGGAAGTTGCGGAGAACCATGATAGGCTCTTGTCCTGAAAGAAAATGGTCTATAAAAGAAGATAATATTGCAAGGAAACTGAAGTTAAGACCAGCAATGAAAAATATAATGCAATGATTTTACCTTCCACTATAGTAAATGATTTGGTTTGTGACTTGAAAAATTTCTTTCACCAAGGATAATGATTTATTCAAAAACAGATTTTAGTTATATTCTTTGCTTGGTATGGTTTTGACATCTCCACACACACACACACACACACACACACACACACATACATACACACACACAGAGAGAGCCTACCATTGTGTTTGGACAAAAATATAACCATAGCCAAACTTGTTTGAACCAAGGATGCTTTTGCTAATCTAAACTGTACACCTGAAAATAGCTTTTATTCTATATCCAAATTTTTGTGTGAAAATTTAATAAAAGAACCTTAATCGTTTCAAAAGGAGACAAAATAAGTCAAACTGATCTATTTCTAATGATTTTATTTGTAAATCTAGATTCCCTATTTTCAAGCAGTTGAGTGTGATGCCAGAAGCATAAATTCCTAAATTTTAGATTCAATTGAATAAATCTCCAAGCATTTGTATGTAATATAAAAATAAAATTATTTGTCAATTTAATTTTACATTGGTTCTAAAAGGAATGTTGTTAGACTGAAGAACAATTCCTTTTTCTTGCATAACGATTCCGTGTTAAAAGCTTACAGCTACAGATCTTCAAAATATCTTTCCAAACAAGGAGTAGGAAAAGACAAATTCCCCTCAAAAGCTTTATTATAAGCGTATTGTAGGTAAACACAATGAGCTAAATCAAGAAATTTTGTATTAAATAGTATATTCTGTTCCTTATTCTGTTATCCAATGAATTTAATAACATTCCATGAGAGAATTTTATCAAATTGCAGATGCAACTATAAATTTTAATATCTATTAAAAATATTTAAAAACCTAAAATATCTCTTAGAGTGAGAACATCTTTAATCATTTGTTTCATTCTGTTTTAAAACAAATTCTCCCTTGAAAAACTTGTCTACATATAACTTCATATTAATCAATATTTTAATTTTCAGAAATAGGTTTTAATTAAAGACCTAGTATCTATAAAAATTAGATGGCATTAGCCAGATTATGTATAATGTATTTCTGTTCTTCCTTTCTTGATTAAATACAAAGATTTTGTGGCTTAATGGTGGAAGCTTTAATGGTTTCTAAAATATAATATTTGAGGCATCTAATTGATGAAAAAATGTTACATTTTTATTATCTGTTTTCTCATTCATCCCTACTCAGCTACTGCAGTCAGTCAGTTCTCATCTCTCTGTTCTTTTCTGTTATCAGCAATTACTAAACTGTCTAGTACAAGAATACAAACTTGGTTCACTCAGTGATGATCAAATTTACTATACAAAAGCAATGGTCTGTTAAACTCGTCAACATGGCCTCTTTATTGAGAATGGTAGTAATAGGGAACTGGAAACACACATTATTAATGCTGTGACGATCATTAGTCACTACCAATAATGTAAGTTGGCAATGTTGTTCTCACATTAAAATGAAAAGAAAACCATTGTTGCTAGTAAAATGCTATTCTAAAGTGAACAGGAAATACTTCAAAGGACAAGATTTAGTTTAAAGAAATAACTTCCAAATTAAAGTCTGTCAAACACTTTCTTATTGAGGCAACAGGGAAAAACGACTCACATCTGAAAAAGTGAAGACTTGTGGACTGGTGCTACAGAATCACAAAGAATTGTACCAAATAACAAAAGCCACATCACTTGAAGACTTTCAACAATAGCAACAACTAAAATGGACAGCCCATGTAACTCAAATGACAAAATCTACTTCAAATAGAAGGTTAGGAAAAAAACCTCCATCAATACTGGAAAGAGTGGTAATGACTGCTGGATTTAAGAAATGTATTTTCCTGAAAAATTGTTTCGAGAGAATAATTTTTGTATCTATTTCAAATTAACTGGTGGCTCAGTTAATGAATGTTGAATGTTTTTCTTATAAAGAAATGGCTAATATTACTATTAGAAATGATAAGAACAAATACTACACTTTCATCCCACCCTGATGGTCACAGAATGAAGAAACACATAACTCGAGTGGCTGCTCAGTCAATTAATGTTTCCTTATAAGAAAATGGCTAATATTACCATTATATTTTAAATATCCAATATTTTTTCAAAAATTTTAATTCACCTTTTTACATGCAAAAAAGAATTTTTATTTATTAAAAACTTTCATTCGAAGAAAAGACTACAACATATAAGTATCAATTACAACTGAGTAGTGAGTTCACTGGGTGCTCCATAGTTGTGGGCTTGTACCACATCTAAGCTATACTTAGTAAATCACTATAAGCATATTTTGATTTACCTTTCTCCTTATTTAGTTTTCTTAAATCTTCAATTCCTTACGATCACAAAAAAGATGGGAAATATTCTGAGAGGAGACCAATGAAGCAACTCTTTTGATGCTCAACTTCAAAAATCCAAAACTTCAAATTTGGATATTGTCTTTCGGCACCTTGTAATATGTGGTTCATGCCAGGAAATACCAGGTGATTTGAATGGAAGTCAATGTTAATCAGGAACCTTTATTCTTAGAGAAGTTGATTTGAGATGACCCGAACATGTACAGGACTCTTCCGAGATGAAAGCAAAATAGACTTTGCACAAGGAACCAGGTGCAGATTTGTATCTCAAAGTTTGTTAGTGGCTGCCTTGAACATGTGAACGGCTTGCAGATCAAATATGCTGTGCATACATGAAACAAGTGGATGAAATAAAGATATATAGGTATCCCACCTAATTTGGAAAAGGCAGTCTTTTTCATCTCTGTAAGAAGAAACATGAACATTTGAAGAAAACTCCCATAATTATACACCTTTATATTCATATTGAGAGATTGAGTCACATATTTGTCTTCAGAATGATAACATTACAATTAAAAGTATATGTAATATACTTATCCTTTTGTTTCCTTTGACCCACTTCCTACATACACAGATGGATTAATAAGTCCCAAGTCAGACAAAGATATTACCTGAATTTTGATCTGAAATTTTCACTGTATAATATTTAATCTATGTGATTAATGGAAAAGTGCTGGGTTAAGCAGATTAACCATGAAGAAAGTAATGTTGCAAAATATTAATCGTATAAAATGTCTCTATGTACATAATACATAGATATTATTAAACTATGATAATTATATGACCTGCTTAAGAAATAACAGCCCTATTGTGTGAATATTAATTGTATAATATGTACCTACATATATAATGCATATGTACTAGTAAACATTCTCTTATTAGATAATCTACTTAGTAAATAAGAGCCCTATTACTTGTGCAGATATTACAAGCAAGTGAAATGTAAAATTAGTAGCTGGCTGCAATGGAGTTTATCTTACAGGTTTAATGTAGAAACTTGGATTTTACAGATAGGCCAGATTTATCTCTAGGTTATATGGTTTATTAACAGGAAAAACAATTTTAAAAGAAAGTCTGAAAAAAAAAGAGGATAAAAATTAAATTTTGTGAAGAGAACACAGAATTAAGAAAAACAAACATACAGTACATTGCAACATTTTATACAAGCCACATTTTTTAAAATATGTCCCGACTTAATTCTTTTGAAAGTTATACACCCTTATATCAATATTCATTAAAAAAATCCAGAAATTAATGAATAATAAATTTACATATGAGAGATTTAGTTTCATATACTAATTAGTCTTTACAAGAATAACATTGCAAATATAGCTTTCATTAAATTACTTGGAAAAGATAAAAAAGGATTTATTCTATATATATATTTATATTTATTCTATAAACAAGAACCAGAATTCATCCTGATTAAATAAATAAAACAAAGTAAAATGAATATTTTAAAAATTAGACTGGATAAACTTGTTCTCTCAAATGCTGACTGTTTAAAACTAAAATGTCAATTTTGTGTCATTAAGCCACATTTGAAAAAAGAAAAGAAAAGAAAAGAAAAAAAAAGAAAAGATAAAATCATGATGGAGTCATTTTCTGAACTCTTCCCTGGCAATCAATTCAATCTGCATTTCTAAAATTTCCTCTGGGAAATTAATTTGTGATTCAAGAATAAAAATACAGTTTAAGATAGAAGACTGAATATATTTTTAATATAAAAACAAATAATGAATTCTGCAAATAAATTACTTCAAACAGTCACAAGGGTTTTTTTTTTTTCAAGTGAACAGGTTTTTCAAATATTTGCAATAATTTTTTTAAGTAAACAACAAATAATTCAATAACAGATAATCTCATTCAAGTTAATAATCCATCATTTTGCTAATTGTGCATTTAGAAATTCTGTTCATTTCATCAATCAATTTAGAAAAACAGATTTATTCTCTAAAAAATATAGAATACAGGAAAATAATTTTTGATGAAATGTTTTTGAATGGTTTTAGGTAGGAATTCTTTGTAGATGTTAAATTTATTTATTTAACACATTACAGACATGAAAAGCTAGAATATTATTTGATGTTGTTGCCCTGCTGCTTGTCCGCACAAATACTATTTATGTTTTATGTACATTAGGGGATTGCTCTTTAGTGCAGCCTTTTCCTGCCCCAGTAAATATTAAAAATTGATTAATCTGAAAAAGATTCTGAAGGTTAAAATAGTCTAAATGCTGCTATTTTAAATAAATCAATAGTTTTAGTGTTAAAACTTTACTCCACCTCATTGTTTTAGTCCCAAAACTCTTATCTTAGTATGAAAATATTACATTGATAAGCTTGAATATATAAAGAAGGGTAAATTTATCAACATTTATTGATTTAGTATGAAAATGTGTTGCTGCAAAATTTTAAGCACTTAAACTTTTGATTATTTAAGGTGGGGTAAATTTTGTAAGTTTTTTTTAAGACTAAACACATGATTTAGCATGAAATTTTTTTCCATACAAAAACCATGATTTGTGTGGTAGGTTGGGGTTTCAAAAACTGAAACCATATATATATTTTAAAATAGCAGCATTTTGAGTACTTTCAAAAATGATTTATATCAGTTAATTTTTAAAAAGGTGGCAAAAATGCAAAAGTATAACAATGTATTCACTATGAATATAAATTAACAAGTTGATTGGTACAGTTAACCGATTTTACACTATATCAGCCATACAAAATTACCTTTTGTTTTATGCTTTACATTTTTCAAATAATTTTTTTGTTTTTACAGTAAGGTTCAATCTGTACAAATCCCGAGGGCCACTCGAGGTAGAGCATGATGTTAAGGGGTAGTTTATATGCATAGGAGGGGAAGATAACAGTTAGCTCTAGTCTTGAACAGTTTAAGATTGTAGTGATCAGGGAAACATCTTCTTGGGAGTCTGTTCCACAGAGCAGTGGTTTGTGAGAAGAAGCCGTTTGAATGGAACTTACTGATGGAATACAAAAGGAATGCAAGTGGTTTGCTACTATGTAAATGGCATAGCAGATCCTAGCCATGAAGGTTAGACCTAGGAGAACCAAGGAATGTAGCTTGTCCAAACACTTTTCATGAAAGTAGCGATAGAGCAGTGAGGGAGGCAGCACATCCTGCCTGTGAGAGAGAGGTTGGAGGGTGGAGAATAATTCTTCTCCAACAAGGACTCGGAGTGATGTTATTGTTACATCTTCAAAGTCACTGTTGTAATTATTTTGCAGTAGTTTTTTTGATGGAAGGACAGTTCTTGCAGTCTTGTAGAGCATTAAATTTATTTAGAAACTGCAAAAACTTTCCTTCCAACCAGATATTTTAAATAAATTTATCTTTATCACTCCAATTTTTTCTCTTGTAATTTTGCTGCTATCTGCATTAATTTTGTGCAACTTTTTTGCTTTTTATTTTAACTACAATTCTTTCTCATTTTCTTTATATATTAGATTGAAACATGGCGGTGTTTGAACATAATTTTATTTCACACTAGTCTGGAAATGTTTATATATACACATACACATGCACGAATATGTTCTAAAAGGTGACATTTCAATGGTCTGCCTATGATTTGTGTCTGAGTTGTGAAAATTTGAAATATTTGTACATTAAAACTTAAAACAATGGAGAAAATGAGAAGCATTTTCATCATTTGATGCTCTTCTATTTCCAAAAATGGTACCATCTCCATAAGTGGTGCATATCTTTTTTGCTCTACAAAGAGCAAAAAAGATATGCACCATTTATGGAGATGGTACCATAGCTGAAACTACTGCTTTTTAGTGATTCACTAGGTTCAGAAGTAGAAATTCTTATTTGGTAGACCAAGAACATTCTTGCATGTCTACAGTCATTGATGATGTCCAAATTGAAGTGTTGATTAAAAATAATCCTGGTCATATGATATGAGATTTCAAAACAATAGACACTACAATGTTTGGATACCTCATGATTTAATGGAACACAAAATAATGAAAATTTAATGGACCACATTTCCAGCTGAAATTCTCTGATCAAATAACAAAAATGACCAATTTTTTAAAATGAAAAATCACAGGTGTTGAAAAAATGGATTGTTTTCAACAACAGAGTGAAAAGATACCTGAGGCAAAGAAAACAATCCACTGTTAACTATTCCAAAAGCAGGTATGCATCTGAAGGTGGTGCTGTGTATCAGGTGGAAATGGAAGGGAATTATGCATTGCATGCTCCTGCAGAATCAGATGATGTTGAATTCAGACAAATATTCTTCCCAATTAAAATTATTAAAGGCAGTAATCAATGAAAAACACTTGAAATTGGTCAACCAAAAGTGCATTGTCTTCTATCTGTATAATGCCAGACCTCACAACTCTTTGCAGACCAGTAGAAATTGGCTGGGTTCTCCTACTACATCCATCATACTCCTCTGACCTTGCACTTTCAGATTATTTTGAAACCCTGCAAAATTCCTTTCATAGGAAAAACTTAAATCTTCTAGAAGTCCATTTTATCACGCAGAAACACAAGTTCTGGGAGGATAGAATCATGAAGTTACCACAAAAATGGTGAAAAGTAGTAGAACAAAATGGCACATGTAGTTGAATAAATCTATGCACAAATATCCATATACTGTCTCTGAAATTCACTTAACAGATGATACAAAATTCTGTTCTGACCCAGTAAAATTAAAACCGAGTTCATTATTTTAACGTTGATACACTTTTTACCATCTACTGCTGTGATGTTTAAGCTCTTTTTCTTTTCAAATCCAGTTGATGTAAACCCATTAAATGCCTAGCACATATACTTGGCCACTGGGTGATAAAATAGGAATGATAGATTTATAGCAGATCTGAATATGCCAATTAATTATTCAAATGAAAACTTTTCCTCGGAACATTTCATGATAAAGTAACTGCAATTAAAACTGAATAATTTTTTTTTAAGAATATATATAAAATGGATGAGATCTGACTAATACTGGGTTTCAACAGTTATACATGAATAAACCAAAGAATATTTGATCGACTAACACACAATTATTAATTTCAACTGTTGGTATGTCTGTGAAGTTTCCTATAAAAGAGTTTCTAAGTCATTGAAGATTCCATCACTTTTTGGATAAATACACCTGATCTGATCTGATATTTGATAATGTGATTCATTTTTATTCTATTTTGGTTTATTTCCTGTGCTTTTTCCCCTTCAAGAAAGCCCTAAACTACAGATGGGTTTAGAGCCGATGATATATTGTAGTTTGAAGATTTTTATCTCTCCAAAATGGGCTGACCCTGAGCACTGAAAGGAAAACTGAATAGTAGTGTTTGCAGGTATTTTCACTATCTATGAATTTGATAAGCATGATAAATGGCCAGGAAGAAAATAAAGTAATTGAAATGATATTTTGTTCTTAGTTTTCTATATTTAAAAGATTTATATCTGTCAGGTAGACACCCTATATGTGTGTGTGTTTGTGTGTGTCTGTGTGTGTATTTATACTATATTTATACTTATATTTTATTTATATTATATATATAAAGATTAAGATGAGCAAAATATGAAGGCATTCACACTATATATATATATATATATATATATATATATATATATATATATATACTGATATACATATACCAAGCAAATTTTGAAATGAAGATAAAAACCTCTTTAAGAGTTAAATGTTTGTCTGTGGCAGTGTGCCAATTTATAAGTGCCATGTTTTAAAGTGATAATTCTCCTTTCCTCAAAAGAGTGCTACTACATAATCATATAAAAGTGGTCTCTTTAAAAATCAACTATTTAAAATTTTAAAATTATAAAAACTACCTAAGGCAAGGCAATGTTACTTTAGTTCTCTTCTAAGTACTCCTATTGGGACCTCACTCACTTTTGCAGCATTCCTCCCACTATTTTTTTAAAACTATCTCCAAAATCCTCTTCAGGAATCAACTACATGGTCTAAAACTTCCTTTTTTCAACAGTTATTTAGCTTTTGGACCAGTCAGAAGTTGCTTGGAGCCAGATATGAACTGTAGGAGACTGATAGACCTGGGTGATGTAATATTTTACCAAAAGATACTGCAAAAGATGGGCAGTTGGATATTTGAGATGGATAGATAATTTCCAGAGAGTTTGAAAAATCCCTAGATCTGGTACTGTCAAATCATTGATTTCTTTTTTTCATATACATTCAACATTTTTAAGTTTTGTTAGTTAAGGGCCTTCCAATATGCGGATCACTTTCAACATATTTCCAGCCAAGTCAGATGTGCATCAAAATTTTATCTAGTTCTCAAATATAATGTTGGATGGTAACAGCATATGGTCAAGAAGGAAGGCTCCTGACAATCAGTTTGGTGGAAAAATAAACAGGTTAAGTTGGAGTATCACCATCCTTGATTAGCATTTTGGCAAAATGAGTGATGAATAGGAAAATAGAATTAAGATGACAAGACAAAGACAGATGAAAAGAAAAACTATTTATTGAGATGTTAACACTTTCCTTATATTACCATGAAGTTCTTCTTGGCTGAGTGATAAAAATTGTTAGATCAAATAGTAGTTTCCCCTACAAAGGGGGACACAGTGGAGAGGCATGACCACACAAGTCCTGAAGGGACGTGGCAGATAGAAGAATCTAGTTTATAGCACAAGAACACATTTTCTTTACTTAAATTTCTTAAATGTACAGACTGATAAATGTATTACACACTGTTTAATAAATAAATAAAACATATCTATTTGAAGTATGAAGTGTCCACTCAAAGAACAGTTGAATATATATGTTTGTGTGTGCATAACTGCAAAAGTCCACACAAAAATTTACATGTCTATTTTAAAGGAACACTTCTATTTACTAATGGAAAGTATATGGCATTGATAAGATATAGCCATGGTAACAATACATTTTAAATTAAAGAACTAATTATTCCAAATTAGAAACTCCTTGGAGACAGTGACAAATGAAGCTGACAAAAGACAGCATTAAAACTTCAGAAATGTCAAGAGTGAGTATTTTAGAAAGTTCACATTGAAATAGTAGATGTTAATCAACCTCAATTATGAAAGTAACTTGAAAAAAAATTATTTAGCAACTGATAAAGAAAAATTTGGATATAATCCTAATACATTCAGAGGAACATGCTTATAAAGATTCAGAAATATGAAGAGTTAGGTGTAATGTGCATTGAGAAATAATATGGAGGAAACTGTTATAACATTGCTGCCGAGCTGTACTGGACCATTTTGGGAGAAAATAGGAAATAGCTATTTACTGGAAATGAAAGATACTAACAGCAATTACACATGGGTGCCGCTATTTTGGTTTTGATCAGATACTCTGCAGCACAGAATAATCTAAAACACAACACACAAAATGATGAGAATACATCATAAAACAAGACATTGTATATTACTATCTGTTTATGCTGGATGTAATATCAGTCATCCTGAATGGCAGTGAATGCTAAATGGTCTCCTCACAGAGGTAGAAGTGACTTGAAGCAGCAGAAATATGACTCTACAGAAGGATGCTGAGAATACCATGAACTGAATAGATGAGCAACAACAAAATTTTAGAGAAAATGAAAACAAAAATTACACTTTTATATAGAATCAGAAAGAGACAATTGAAATTTCTAAGGCACATAATGAGGAAAGAAAGCTAGGAAAATCCAGCACCCACAAGTCATGTTGAAGGCAACAGAAACAGGAAAACAGAATAACCCGCTGTTGGCAGAACAGGGATTAGGAGAGAAAGAAAAACAACTAACACTACTACAAAGAACAGGAAATTGTGGAAAGGCATGACCACACAAGTCCTGAAGGGACATGGCAGATAGAAGAATCTAATTAGTTTATAGCACAAACACAAGGGAGAAACATTTCTTGGTATCTTGAAAACATATACAGCAAAAAATCTAAGTTTGGTAAAGATATAAATCATTCCGATACTGATATGGGGAGGGGTCCTTACTAACTTTTTATTTGATGTAGTGTGGAACATTAAAATCTTGGTGATGTCATTTTCTCTTCAAGTTACACGTGCTATCCATTCACCTGCATCTGGTTTGAATGTATGATGATGTGCAGTTATATAAATAACTGCCCCAAACAGGGTCAGAGGCAATCTCCCTCAGGTATCACACATGGAGATGTAAGGACAATGTTTGGTTGCGAACTTGAACTGCATACCACAGACTAAGTCAGCAGTTGAATAAAATATAAAGTAAAATACAAAAGGTTCAAATCTCACATTATCATTTCGTCAGCCTATCCATTTCATTATAAATGTTCTGCGGCATTAATGCAAGGAAAATGTAAAGAAATATTCTTGTCTATTTTTCTATTATTTTTTATTATTTCTGCCAACTTGCTTGACATGAGAGAGACCGAGTTGACAGTTCTCTCTTGTTGATATTCTATTTATTACCCATTTCATGAATACATACTCACCTCCCTTTCCATTGTTTATGAATAGATAAAGATAATGATTATACCTTCATCTTCTTTCTCATTGCCAACATTAAGATGACAGCTTTGTTTCCTTTATTGAAAATATTGAAATTTAAGATGACCACTGGGCGTATCATTATTTAAGTTTGCCACTTTATGATTAGTGAATAGACAACAAGTTAATTCCTCTCATCTCTTTTCCGGTTGTGTTTTGTAATAAAAATCCATTATTTTCATAGATATTTATAACCTATATTATGTTTTCTTTGAGTTTTACTGACAGCCTGCTGATTTTTGAATGGTTTTGAATTTCATTTTGGAGGGAAGATTTTACAGACAAGAAAAATAAATAAGGTTCAGTGAATTTCAAAAGCTATCTGCAAGAAGTTTAATTTTATACTATGCTGAAGTCAGAGAAATTTCACTGTCATTTGATCTCACTGAGTAGATATGAATCTATTTGGCTCTCAGCTCTTTAACAGTTTTAAATAAATGCACAAGTATTTTATAAAAAAAAAAAAAAAAAATGAATGAATGAAAAATCCAAAATGTGGCATTTTCCCCAAATATGATTCTTACAATTTGGTCACTTCTATTAGGATGTCGGCAGTCATGGCTCTCCACAATTTCCTATCCTTTGAAGCTCGTAGTAAAGTTTGTCTTTTTGTTATCTCACCTAATCCCTGATCTGCCAACCATTTGCACAAGCTTGTTAGCTAGGTTATTCACTGCTTTCCTCTGTCTCTCTTGCCTTCATTATATCCTGAGATTGCCAAATTTTCTAAACCATCTTTTCTCATTATGTGCCCTAGAAATGAAGGTAAAAAATATAAACTGTTCACTTTATTAAGTATTCTTTCCTAGTACAGGACTGATCCTACTGTTGCCTTTAGAACTACCTCAATTCTCCTTTAAAGTCCTCAGTTGAAATTTGGGTCCATTCTGTTATAAGTTCCTCTAGATTGGCTGGTTGCACAAGCAGGTTTTTCCACTAAATCCCAAAAGGTTCTCCATGGGGTTGACATCCAGTAATTATGGAGGCCACTTTTACACTCACTACTGTGTTCTGTAAAGCAATCTGCCACAGTTTGTGACAGTGCATTCTCCTGCTGGAAGTAGGCAATGAAATCATAAACTGATGCATGTGGTCAGCCACGATACTTAGGTGGGCTGCACCATTTAACCAATCTTTTATTGGTGCCAAAGGTCCCAGCATATGCAAAGAAACTATTTCCCATATGATTACATTACCCCCATCATCCTGAACCATTGATATAAGACAGGACAGACAAATTCATCCATTCATGTTGCTTACACAAAATGCTGGCCCTACTATCCAAATGTCAAAGCAAAAATTTCCATTGTAACAAATAATATACAGAAAAATCTTGTTTATCTTTTGTATCAACAGAGAGAGTTCCTCTGTTTTAAAATACAAATTGATAACAAGATGGTAAGAATATGGAATTATAAGTTTAGCCTCATTTGGATTTGGCGCTGTCACTTTTCATATTTGCCTTATTGGGTTAGTCTGCCCTAATAAAATCGAATTTTCTATTCTTTTTTTTTCCTGTCTTAATTTAGGCTACCCATTGATTATTGGACAGAAGACAGTCACCAAAATTATCATTCTATCTGACACTTGTGACATTTTAGCTGGTTAATTCTCAAGTCATCCTCAGGTGAATTTATTGTCACAGTCTTTCTACCTGATGAAAAATTTCACCTCAAGTTGAATGGAAAACTAATTAGTAAAATCATGATGATGCTAAGAGGTAAATGAAAATTGAAGAATCTAATCTAAAAAATAATCAAACAAAAATATCTTTGCGTCAACCGATTTTGATTATATTTATCAGATTCCTTGGATGCTTCTCAATTATCCTTGTGTTGAAAAGTGCTTGAAACCTAATCACTTTATTTTGTCTGTTACTCCTAGATTTCACAAGAAGTTCCTTCTGCATCAGTGACAATACAGTTCAACTTGTTGAAATCTGGTTGGTTTTTCCCCTACTTTATTCCACTTAATAGACTTTATGCTTCAAAATGATATTACCTTTGAATATATGCAACCCTTAAATAGAATCTACAGGGGCCCTTTATTTAGTAAAGTGAAAAACTATAAAAGCCATCTTGGTGGTCCAAACTTAATGGAAAAAGGATCCTTGAGGCTTTCTTTTTTTCTATTATTAGAATAAGAAAAAGGTAAAACCAGTAAGTGAATTACTTGGAACCATGCTGAGTGAATTCTTGAATGGTGCCAATAGATATAATTATATCTGAGAAGATAAAAGTAATAATAACTCAATTATTTTCAGAATTTCTTTAGGCTGTAAAAGAAGGCAGAATAAAATTCCTAGACTTCAGGCCGAGCAATATTGTTGTTATGGAAATTGAATTCCCAAAAACCTCAACAGATTTAAATGCTTTTGTGGTACAATGAAGTCAAAAAGACACCTTGTTTAACCATCTTGCCAAGGATAGATAAGCTGAGAAGAATGAAGCAGATGAAAGAGTAATAGAAACAGACAAGCATAAGTATTTTCTTGATATAGTCTTAGTTTTAAAGCATATAGCAACACTACTCATAATGAAGCATTTTTTTGATATTAAGGTTACCAAATAGAAGGCTTGAAGTGAAGGAGGTATGATATGTGACTGGTGGTGATAGAAGTGGAGATTAGGAGAATAAGAAGAATAGATAACAATTGACTTTTGACAAAGATTTTAAGATTGTAGTGTTTAGAGAATAATGGGTGTCTGTTCCACAAAAGAGCTGTTCTTAGGCGAGGGACGTTGAGTAAAGCTTCATCCCTACAATTGGAATATACAGGAAATACAGGTGATTTGACTGTGGATGTAATATGGTCCATCCTCGCTATAAAAATTCAGACTGGTGGAACTAAAGAGTTGAGCTCATCTGAATCTTTGCCATGAAAAATGTGATAGAGCAGCAATAGGATTGTGACATTGCATCTGTATGAAAGAAGCTAGAGAGGGAAAAATAAGTCATGTGCTACAAGACTATATAAGTTTTTTTTACACTCTATGTAGGTTTGAAAGTGAAGATTAAGCAGATTCAGCCCATATGTGGTAGCAATACTCCAGTTTTGATCTAATCAGACTCTTACGAAGATAAAGCACTGAACTTCCTGAAGAGATAGAATGTGCTGACCAATTTCCCAGCATTTTTAGCAATGGCTCATATATGTTTGTTTCACTTGAGATCTGCAGTATAAAGATATTTAAAGACTGACATAATAGAAATCTGTTCCTGAAATCTATCTGATGCTCCTTCCAGTATTGCTGCTTAGGTGTTTCTCAAGAAGTCTGACACAGACACAAAACTATTACAGATCTGACCTAAAATACAGCCTGTTGTGAGTATCAACATTGTTTGCTGATTATTTATCAAAGGTAATAAGAGCAGAATAAGAAAAAAAGCCATATAACAGGAAAAAAAGTGTTTCAGTGTTAATTTAATGATTTTATTTATATTCTTTAAGTTAAGACAGACATAAATTTAACTAATAAATTTATCACAAAAAAAATTAAACTTGAAAATCTGTAAGGTAGAAATTAATGTAAAATCAAAAACTAAAAAATTTGCTATGTCTGATTAGTAAATTAATATTTTACCATACAAGAAAAGCATTGGTATAGTAATCCAAAATGTGACTTGACCCAAACAGTTGTGAGTTCAATACATGGCTGCAGTAAATTGGTTTGGTTTATTTTGTTTTAAGGCATATCAACCTCAATGGGTTATTTAATGCCAACAAAACTTTTTATTGCTGGTAATATTTTGTTTTGTCAAAAATTGGTAATATTTTTCTTTCAAAATTGTATTGCCAGTAATATTTTTTTTCAAAAAGTATTGCTGGTAATAGTTAACTATTTGCCCATAGCTGGGACCCTAACAAGTGCTACCACCCTGGGTCAGGGTGGACCTGGGAACACCAGCAATTAAGAGGTGGTTCCACGCTCCTCAAAACCTCCTGATCAGAGGCCTTGCTGCTGGACATAGTTTATCGTCTTACCCAGGACACAGATGTAGTGGCTGCAGCAGTGTTGAGTTACTAAAGGGAATTAACTGAGATATCCAAAGAAGGTATGGCACATGGAATTAGAACAATTTACCATGGACTAAATAAAGGGTTCAGTTTGAAATTCCAACATATTTCACCTGAAGAAGGTTGGAATTTACAACAGTCAAAACATCAATAATATGGCAATAAAAAAGAGAACAACAGTCCGAATGATGTAAATAGCTACAATACCTCATCTCAGAAATATAGACAGATACTGAAGAAAAAAAAATTATTTTCTCAGAGCAAGAATAAATTTTCTATTAGAAAATTTTAGCAAGAATTAATATAAAGTTAATTATAGAATTCTTATAGTTTATGGATTTTTACAAATTGCTTTACTGGAGAAATTCTACACAATTTTCCTCCAAACTCAGTGTGCTTTAGAAACAAAATCTATCTCATAAATTATACAGAAATATTTAATCCAGTGTGAGCCCAAGGAAGGCTTTTATCTGGTTACCAATTTACTTGAGGCATATGCCTGCAGCAAATCATTGCATTCATGGCAATAGAGAGAAAAAAAACCTGAAGGAAATTTTGCTTGGCTATACAATAATGGTTACATTCTTGAAGCTAATAATATCACAACTTTTTGCCCGAAATGTTTGTTTGTTCTAATATCCCCATCTGATTTCTTTCCTCCCAAATTTTCTTAACCATTTTAATGACAATGAAAATCATGGTGCCATAAAAATGCCAGTTTATTAGACAAAGCTAAAATCAAAATTGAAATCCCATTATAATTTTCTCCGAATATTGCTATCTAGAGATGCTGAGATATTAAAAATAGTATGGTAGGCCAGCAAGAACTGGTGGAAGAATTATTTGCAGGATAATTTTGCCTTTATATTATTAATGCTTGTTGACAATACAGATATAGTGTCTGTAGTACTTATTTTTATTTTCTCAAGAATTGAGATAAAAGATAGGTTTAAGTAAATAATGAAAACTTTCTAGATTTGTTATATATATATATATATATATATATATATATATATATATATATATATATATACATATACACACACACACACATATATATATATATATATATATATATATATATATATATATATATATAAAGATATATCTCTCTCTCTTTGTATATATATATATATATATATATATATATATAATGATAAATCATGAAAAACCTTAAAAATCCATATTGGTTATAATTTATTTCATGTATATTGTTATATTCATCACTTAACACTGAAAGATTTTTGAGTGTGGGTGTTAATAAAATAACCAGTAGCATGACTGAGTTTCATGCTCAACACAATCTTCAAGTCATGCTATCGGTAAGGAAAACATATATATACATATAAAGTAGGTTTTGTTGCAATAAGTAAAATGAACAAGAAATTTGTTGCAAAAAAAAGAAGTCAAGAGATCATTCCCTTTGGGAATATTTCTTTTCTTTCAGATTCTTAATAAAAAGATTTTATAGGGAAGCAGTAAAAGACACAGATAAAGTATTCATATTAAATTAATCAAGCAATTACCTCTGTCTTTTTTAAGAATCATATAAATATTCTGTTTCAACTTGAAATTATTTGGTCAAATTTAGTCAATAGATATATAGAGTCAGCCTGGCTATTCTTTTAGATGAATTCACAAGATTTCTTTGTAAACCCATCAACTCACATAAAACTGACAATACCAGTCTCATTTGATGCATTTTGCTCTCATCCAATGACCACTGACCAATGCCCAAATCTTTCAATGTGACCTTGAGCCAATGGCTTAGACCACTGGCCTCTCCTATGTCATTTCTCAAATATTTCTCTAACAAATGCGCTTTTCAGACAGCGAAGGTCACACACTGTTTGAACTAGCATTGCTCTTTGGTCAATGTATTTAGATGTTTGTTCCAGGACAACTTGGTTGAAAAGTTCTGGCAAAGGGCCATAAGATTATTTCTATCAGAGAACAAGTCACAATCTCTGGTGAGCTATGAGATATTTGATGTGAAGACTCATGGCTCAGCTATGTTTGGAAATTGAATTAGAATCCACACTGAACACAATAGATGCCCTGTAAAAGTATCAGAATAAGTTGAGAGACAAGAATGAAATTTCAAACAAAATTAGCCTTTGATAGCATTGATCTAGTATCCAGAAAAATTCTTTACATTGCTTCTATTTTTGATACTTGTTCAATATATATATGTGTGTGTGTGTGTGTGTGTAATCTTTTATGATATGCATGTATGAAAGCATGGCTCAGTGGTTAGAATATTAGCATTCCAACCACAAGATCTAAGTTTGCATCTTGCCATGAGTCAAGGTGATTCTTAATGATATTGGAGGTGATCCCTGCATGTGGCACTATTGGGAAGTGCCAGAAAACTATATCATGGGTTTGATTCAAGCTTTGTAAGTGAAACTGCTCAGAAGATGTTGATAGTTGTGCTAGCACTACTTCATAAGTGATTGTGACTTAGGTTTTAAGTGTACTGACCTTGTTTAACTACTGCTCACACTAGATTATATAACAATATTCTAATAAGCACAGTTTTGTAGTATAAACCAGAGATCGGTTCCATGGGTGTTGAAGAAACACAAATGTGCCTGAGCAGGCTTCTGCAACAGGGATTATCTATCCATCCTAGATGAGGAGTGCATCCATTATTTAGGGATGTATAATTTGAATTACCACACACACACACACACACACACACACACACATACACACATATATATATATATATATATATATATATATATATATATATATATATATATATACATACATTCTCCACTAAAAATAAATGTTGCATGAATATCTTTCTATAAATGAAAATTAAAATTATGTTCATTCATCATGTTCTGAGGATGATGGGAATAAATACAATTCAAGTCACAATGCTTGCTTGATAAAATTAGTCATTACTTACAGATTAACACACACACACAAAGACACACACACACACACACACACACACACACACACACACACACACACACACACACATATATATATATATATATATATATATATATATATATATATATATATATATATATACATATATATATATATACATATACATAACTAGAATTAAGGAAACCTTGAAAACAAGAAAAAGAAATCAAGCCTAATCCACAGAGAAAAAGAAAAGATAAAACCCATTGTGGAAAATACCTCACCTAATAAATCCCAGTGTGTGGCATGTTTGGAAAGTGTCTGAAAACCATACCACAGGTTGACCCAAGCCTTGTGAGTGAAATTGGTTTCTGATGATAGCTGTGCTAGCACAAAGTCACAAGTCATCATGGCTGAGGGCTTGAGCATGCTGGCCTTGTTCATATTGCTGATCACGCTCTTTCCCAGAAACTGAAACTAAGCTCAGCTCAGCATAGTTGCAGTATGAACCACAGGTGGGCTCTGTGGGTGTTAAATAAACACAAATGCGTCTGAGCAAGCATTTGCAATAGGAAATGGCTAGCCGCCCTAGTAGACAGGTATCCTCGATTACAAGTGGCCAGTTTTACATACATATGTGTATGATATATATTATATATTAGTAGGTGTTTTGACTGAATAGAAGCATGAAGAGAAAGATTTTGAAGTTGGAATTTTCAGACATGCCAGTGTCCTTTTTCAATGTGTGGGAATAAAAGAAAGTGATAAATAAAAAAAATTAATAGTTGCCATCATTAAAATTGTATACTGTCTACTTACTTTGAGGAATTTGTTAGTTAAACAACCTCTAATAATTTGTGGTATATGCTATAACCAATTCAAGTATCCATTGATTCAGACATTTACTATCACCTATATTCTGTTATATGTACCCTATATATCTCCCTAAATTAACAATTTAAATGCTGGTACCAGCTCAAAAATGGAACTGCCAAAGACAATTTATTTATCATGTTATTGTTATTGCTGTTGATACCACTTTTGCAGCTTGCCTTTGATTGAGCCTCAAATTTCTCTACTCTCTTATTACCAATCATATTAACATTATTATGAACATGTCTCAATAGTACATGTTGATAAGTGATAGGAAAGAGGAGAGAAATAGAATCCGGAGGCAATTCACTTTCTATAATTACTTGCTAAATTCAGTAGATGTTATGTTTGCTCATTAGAAACACTACTGCAAAAGCCCTTTAACAATCTTTATATAATGACTTCTGCTTTCCCTCTGCCATTACAGCTAAACAATAGGATACAAAACAACCACCAATGATATGAGTTTTTCTGCTTTTTCTTTAAATCTTTCCTTCTGATTTTAACTTTAATAAGAGGATATAGAAAACCTAAATAATGAGCAATAACCTATATCAGAATCCTAATTGCTGGATTGAATTTTACAGCCCATTAGATAAAGGAAAATATAAAACAGAGGAAATATAAAATATTTTACACTTCAAATTCCAAGATGGACTTGCAAATAATACAACTGTCTCTTCCTCATTTCACTTATAAGACATTTATTTCTTTTTAAACCACTTTCATAGATTGTTTTGATAATTGCTCAAAGCAATTCAGTATTGCTTTTTTTTATTTTGTCAAAATGATCTGACAGAACCAAAATTTGACAAATATTCCTTCAATTCACCAATATTTCCCCTTCTTTCTTTGCATTTCTAAAAATCCCAAGACATAACATTTCTATTCATGTTTCTATCAGAGAAAACAAAAGTTTTGCATAATTAAAAATAACCTTTCATCTCTAATCCAAATTGGCTGTAATCTCTGTACAAGGTATAAAGATGTTCCTGCATCTTTATTCAGTTTCTATGCAGTCATTTAATCTGCATTCCTTTCTTTTTTTATAGGCCTTTCTTCTACAAAAACTTAATTTGACTGTAATTATTTACATTATTTATAATCAAACTGATGCTTTCATTTCTGTCTGGATTTCTGGGATGAGGAGTTATTATTTACACTCTATTTGGCCTTCTTCAGAGGTATATCAATCTGGGTAACCTACAGGGAATTCTGAACTAAACCCTTTATTTAATCTATAGGATAGACTGTTCTTGTTCCACTGCTCATGTCTAGAGATATCTAATTCTTATTTTTAGTACTGCTCAGTTATTGCTCACTTGTTTCCATTGAGTCCAAGTACATGGTGCCCAGCCCAGAGATTGAACTCACAATTATTGTGTCACCAAATTCATGAACCAACATTTTAATTCATTAAGCTATTGTATTGATATATACTTGATAAAGAGTAGAGGG
>OZ038494.1:39210124-39422624 GCA_964036315.1 Acanthosepion esculentum | reverse complement strand
TCTGCATTTTGAGATTAGCTTGGATCTTTTATTTAATAATTTATTTTGGTCTGGGAAGGTGATGATAGCTATTTTTACCTCTAAGCAAAGTTTGCAAGTTTTTGATTGGTTGTTGTAGGCTGATGATTTTTTCCTTATTTTCCAAGATATTTTTGGTGTGGTGTGCGTTTTGTTTTTTATTTCCCAGATATACTTAGAATGCATTGTGCTGTTCGCATATTTACTATTTGTGAAAGATGTTTTGTGTACATAATTTCTTTGTTTCCAGGGTCCTTCAGTTATTCCTATGTATACTTTTTCTTCATTATCTGCTGATTTTATCGTGGCTTGGTAGATTACGTTGTTTTGTAAACAATTACCGTTTAAGGGACATTCATTCTTTATTCTGCAGTTGCACGTGGGTTTAATTTGTTCGTGCGGTTTGTTGATAATTTTCCTGTTGTGCTTTTTTATTATTTGTGCCATGTTCTCGGTGCAATTGTAGCTGACTTTTACTGTGTTTTTGTTGAATATTTTGTGTAGAGTGCTTGATTCTGGGAAGTGTTTGTGTAAGAGTTTGAAGAATATTTTTCCTACGTTTGTTTTTGCTGTACGGTGGGTTGAACCATATGATATTTCTTTTCCTGTTGGTCTTTTTTGTGTTCTGTGGTGAATATGTGCGTGTTTCTGTGAATCCGCTATCTTTTAGGGCTGTTTCGTAGTCTTTCTTAGCTTTGTTAAATATGGGTTCCTTGGAGGAATTCTCTGAAAGCCTGCGGTTAATCGATTTTGGTATCTGTTTGATCATAGAAGGCGGGTGGTTGGAAGATGTGTGTATATAGAGTGGTTTATAATTGGGTTTTCTGTATGGTTTGTATGTGCCTTTTCTTAGGTTGAAGGTAATATCTAGAAAATCTACTTCGTTTAGGTTAGTTTTTATATCTATGTCGAATCCGTTATTTTGGAAAATAAATAGCCGGGAAAAATAACAGCACTTATGGCCTGACGATTGCATTTAGCATGAAACAGACTGTCACCTCTAAGTGTTGACTTCTATGTTCACTTTTATATTTACACATGCTCTATCTCTGATATTGTGCACTTTATCCCATAAATATAGCACATCTTAAGACTATATTTCTTCATATATATATATATATATATATATATACACATACACACACACACACACACACACACACACACACACAGACACACACAGAGGATAGTTAAGCACTAATGCCTCCTATTTTTCATAGGTTTTTCTACACCAGAAGTTGATGTTAATAATAGGGCAGTAGAATTTTCCCTACCAATAATGATTAATTTATTTTGCATTGTTACAAAGAATAGTCAGGTAAATTGGAGTCTGATAGGAAAATTCATATGGAGCAGAGTTTTTCTTTTCCACACACACACACACACACACACGCACACACACACACACACATGCACACACACACATGCACAAATGTTCACTCAATACAAAACAAGATGTGATCAGGTAATGAATGAGGTGTGTGATAAGCATAAAAGTGGAGGAAGTAGGAAGTGAAAATTATGAAGATATGGGGGATAGATAATGGCTTGAAGTGGCTAAGATTTTAATGTTTGGGGAGGCATTCATCAAAAAGAGTGCTATGTTTCCTGTACCATGAAATTCTCTCATTGACATTAATGCATAATGAACATTTATGGAGATCACACCATGGATTTGAGCACTGGTGGATAGTGGGTAATGTATTTCCATGGTGGTGATAGCATTATGAAAGTAATATTGAGACTCAACTGAAAACCTGCATACAGGTACATATGCTGTTATCCTGTACTATATGAATATAACCAAATTGGGAAACATAATTGTTTATATGCTTTTTATATAAACGTACATATGCATTTAACAGTACCACTTCTGTCATAATCTCCATCTATCATGAGATACAGATACATGCGCATACAAAAAAAGGAAATATTTGTATGTCTGCACATGTTTTCCTCCATGAATGCACATAGCATTTAATTGGTCAATTTTCTTATATACAAGTGGACCTTCGCAGATGCTTGAGCCACTCATGTTCAAGATAATCCTGATCAATTTTCTAGTAAATTAAACTAAATGACAAGACCAAACAAAAAGATATTAAAGTCATTCTTTCATGTTAAGTCATTTTTGTATTGCATTTTTATTTTAATGACATTATTGCAGTTTTTATTTTCACTTTTTATTTCATTTTTAATTATTAATTAAAATTCCTAATTCATATTTGAATAAATAACTTGTATCTATTTAGATATCTCAGTAATACATATATACTGTTTGTGCTTTGCTTCCAGTGTAAAAGAGAGTAAAACAAATGTAGCTTGAAGCATTTTTCTAGTGTAAATATTTCATATTCTATGAAACTTGCTTATTCCTCTTAATCACTAAAGCTAGATTTTTCTTCAGTTTGATAAAGTATTCCTTTTAATTTTTTTTTTGCTTTTTCCGTATTATATCAATAAAAATAGGTTTGTTTCTCTTGTTTCTGATCTGTCTATCTATTGATCTATGTCTAGATTCCATCAAGATATTTGAACCACAACAGTGTCTCAAACCATCACACAGCATCACTTTACAATGACTATTCCCTTCATATTTAGTGACAGTTCTTGAAATATTAGTAGCATTAGTTTTAATAGTAATAAACAAGATTGTCTTTAAGTGCTGGAGGGGTGTATACTAAGAATTCAGTTCTGTGAATATTTTTATGCTGATAGAGAGGATATTTTGGCTGGCATCTCTGCTACAAAGTAGCTGCTGTTTCAGGAACTGAAATGTAATGGCCTATTTAATATGAACTGTAATATTTTTTATTTACATCTTGCATTGTTGTTCACAACAATGTTATCTGGTAAACACAAAATCCTTCCATGGCTCTTTCACATTAACATTGCCTGTGCTTGTGCAATAATTTTTTTCTATTGTAAGTCTATAATCTTACTATATGGCTAAGTGGTGAAAATGTTTATTTTCTGACCACAAGACTCAGGTTTGAATCTCACCATGGTTGATTTGCCAGAGAGGTGATCTTGATGTTATTGTTTGAAAACTATGCCATGTGTTGATCTATCCTTCTAAGTGAAATTAGGTACACAGGCCTGATCAAAGGTCAGTTGTGTTAGCATGAAGTCACAAGTCATTGTGACAGAGTTTGAGCATGCTGCCTTTGGTGAAACTGTTGATCATGCCAATTATACACTCTCCTCCAGAAACTGTAACTAAGGTCCGCCCTGTATAATTGCAGTATAAACCACAGGTTGGCTCTATGAGTGCAGAAGCAACACAAATGCGTCTGCTGCAGCAGTTGACTAGCCACATCCCGTTACGAATTATGTAAAATAGTCCTTTGTTCTCGTGTTATGATTTTATCTCGTATTCTAATTTGAGTTTTGCCATTAACATATTTTTTTAATCAATTGTCTCAAGCAAGGCAATAATGCTAATAGGATGCAGGTGTTTAGTGAGGAAAAGGACAATAATGGAACAGGATTCAGGAAGACAGAAGATGGCAATTGACATTGCACTTAAATTTTTGAAGATTGTTGTTGGCAAGGAAGTAAGAAATTGGAAGGAAGTTTCACAAGCAAGAAAATCTATCTTGCAGATATTTATGCATATAAAATACTTGTCTTCTGAATCTTATTTTAAACTAGAGTTTTTAAACTATTTTTTATTAACATAATTATTTGTATTATTATAAAAATAAAGAAAATTAAAAAAAAATCAAGGGTTTTATATTAGGTTGAATGTTCATTTAAAACTAAAAAAAAAAGTTTTTGGTTTGAAAATCTTTTCCTTTGAAAATCGTGTGCTCTTTGTAAATGTAAAAATGCTACAAGTACCATACCAAGATTAGTGGGAAAATCATCTATAGCCTGGATTCCTTTCAACATACACAAGGCAGTGTTTAAAAATGTTCTTGCTCTAACCCACTTATGAAAAATCAGTATTTTAATGACCAAATATCAGAATGCAGTTTTGGGGAAATGGACTGGTCTGAAAACTTCTCAGGCTGCCTTTATATCTTCTAAGGGGACAGAGCTTCAGAATATTCAACTGTGTGTACTGGGATCAAACTTATAAATTGTGCACAAAAGAACTTATTGGTAAGCTAATTGTTATACCTGTTTATTTTACTATTATTATCCTGCTTCTCACTAAGCTTTATTCTTTGCTTATTCTTTTCACTATTGTCCAACCTTTATTATATTTGAAAGACCAATTAGGCAGTTTCAAAGAAGAAACATTAAAAAGAAATACTTTTATTTTATCTATCATTCAGAAATTATTGCTGGCAGCTGCGAACAAATAGAAAACCAACCAAGAACAATGGTAAAAGGAAAATTCAATTTTGTTCAATTGCAATGGCCAAAGGAGGTGTTATGTATTTATTTTGCTGTAATATCTTTTATCTTGCTTGGATTTAGAATCAAAGCAATTTTATATATTTAAACATTTTCACCATTAGCAAATCTAGACCTGAGGTGCAATGGACTAATTTTTATATTAAATGATAATTTCCTCTTAAAACAAACAAAAAAATTAGAACTCCATATTATATATCCTTTTGTATATTTGAACTCCCGTTTTGTATATTTAAACAGTTCTTTAATAAGACTTACATTTTTATGAAACTGACAGTGCAATCTAAACTTTCTTATGTCATTGCAAATCAAACTACCCTTCTGTAGCTTTTTATGTATATGTGATACACACATTTTATTTGCATCTGCAACACACCATAATATGGTTTGATATGTGATCAACTTTAAAATTTTTGAAATATCAGTTTGGAAATTTGGTGGCATGGTAAACTGAGACTCAATAAAAACATGGGAAGCAATAAATGAACAGCACTAAAAAAAACAAATGAAATTTCCCTAGTCATGACCAGCAGAACAAGAACAATCTACACACCATAGATTAAACAAAGGGTTCAGTTTGAAATTCTCTGGATCTTACCTGATTAACAGATACCTGAAAAAGGTTGAAGGGAACAATGGCTAATATGTTTTGATAATGAAGATAAGACTGGCTGTAAATACTGATAATTCCTCATCCCAAAAATTCAGACAGAAAAGAACTGCCATAATTCTCTATGAGGTTTAAATTTATGATAGAATTGTTTTAGCCGATGTCCATCCACACAGATAAATAATGAAAAAAATACAGATTTTAGAAGTATAATGGCTCCTTTAGAAAACTTAAAATCTTAGTGTGTTCTATTTATGTGAGAATCGGTTTATTGCAAAATGATCAGTTGGAGTAACACTGCAGTCAGTTTTTCTTTCAAATAATCTATTAAAGAAGCTCATTTTAATGTTCAAAGTCAGTTTCTCAGTCCAGAAGCCAATAAGCTTATGATGAAATCAATGAGAAACACAAAGAACGCCAAGAAATAAACAATTTTATCTGTGAAAAGCAAGAAATATTGATAATTTGTTTTTTTTTATGTTTGACTGGCATTTATATGTGATTTTATGGGTAAAAGATTTTTCACTTCTTCCCCTTTCTGACTGATGTTTTTTAGCATCTGAAATTTAAATTTTCTTTTTAGATATATTTTTTTTTCAATTTAATGTTTTTCTTATATCTAAAAGGTCTTATTTCAGAGATTTTTCATTTTGCATATTTTGAAACTTTCATTTTCTGAGACAGTAAATTGTATTACGCATTTATTATACACACATAACATGTTTTGATTCTTCTAGATTTTCTTTTTAGATTTTCTTTTCTATTTGTGTTTTACTTTTAATTTTTATAACTAATAGATGTAATTCATTTTTTTCATGATTTATACTGCTTTCTTTAATAATTCTCTCCATATTTTATGATATTTATTTTTGGTGATAATGAATTTTTTTTTTTTTTCCATAGACTGTTATTTTGTTATATTTGTTAAGGTGTTGTGGACATTTTAGGTATATTATGTAAACTGGATTGCCAACAAATTAGAAACAGCAAAAGGATTAACTATCAATTTTAAGAAGACAATGTATGGAGGTCAGCAGGAGAAACAGCATGAGCTGTTGATTGGACATTTTAAAATGAAGTAAGCACATATGTTTAAGAACCAATATATAAAAGTTGTATTGGAATAGCAAAAGATGCTTTTGAAAACTAAAGCAAAATATTCAGAAACATTAAATTTAAAAAAAGAAGTACTGTGCTGCTAGGTAATATAATTCCTCCTATATGGCAATGAAGACTGGACAATTTCTTCACACATGAATAAGAGACTTGAAGCAACAGAAATGTAGTTCTACAGAAGAATACTGAAAAACCTAGATGCAGCATGTAATCAACAAAGTTTTAAGGAAAACAAAAACAAAAAGGATACTTGCAAAAGATATTTGAAATTTCTAGGGCACATGAGGAAAGTAGGCATGGAGAATTTGACACTCACAGGAGAAAACAGTCACCTACCTAATGAACTTGAATAAATGGATGGCAAAACAGATATTGGGATGGATAGTAAAAAGATAAGAGCTACAAAGGATTGAAATTTATTTAATGCCATGACTGCCCACATCCTGATGAGACAGAAGACTTAATAACATAGTTCTTCCCTTCAAGTGACATGATGTTGGATTTGCTGCACAAGTTAGTTTTGTTGGTAATGGCTATAAGGATGTTAATGAGTTTATAACATACATACAGGGTTTTCAGGCTACTGAAGTGCTCCTGAGAGATTGGCAGGTATTCCTAGAGCCAATTTCATGTTGTCTACACATTAGTGAGGGGTACATTATCTTGCTGGAACAAACCATTATTACAAAAATAACATGGTGAGCATACACTTTATAAAATAAAATTTAGTAATTTTTCGCTTAATTTTACATTTTTTTTAGCCACACTGACATCAGTAGCAAAGTTGCTTAAGATTTAATTAAATATAAGTACAGTTGCTTATAAACAAGTTTTTCATAAAATAAATGTCTAAAGAGATCAAAATAATTTGTAAGGAACCCGACTCCAGCCTCACTTGTAGTCTTTATAAACTCCAGTAGAACATCTCACACCAAAAACCACCAGCTTGCATAACATCCTGTTGACAGACTGAATCTATTGCCTTGTGTTCTCTACTCCATATGAACTTGGCAATTTGCCTGAAAGAGCTGGAAACATAGTTCATCTGACCAGGTGACATGTTGCCAATCTCCCATTGTGCAGTGGAAATATTCTCTAGACTTGAGATGACAATTTTACTCTCATTGGTAGATGACTACAAAACTCCACGAAAAACAGTGTGCCCTCTAGAGTGTACCTGATTAATTAAATGTCATCGGTGTTGAATTAGGGTTTGACACAAACTTTCCCTTTTTTTACTGTCTCCATGAGTATATCATGGATGTTTCCTTTTGCTGGACGGAAACAATCTTTGGCAGTTACTGATAAGGCTCTTCTTGCATCACCTGTGTGGATTTTCACTTTTCACGGAAATAGTTTACCCCCATACATTATTAATATTACTTCCCTTTCATTTTCATTCTTTTTCAAAGCCTCTCAATTGCAATATACTTATTCTTAATTTTTCTCAAAGTTGTTTTCTGTTGCCACAGCAGAATATGACAATATAACTCTGAAATTCAAACACTGTTAAATCCTATATCCCATGGATGCCACAGCTACACTTCTTATTACATCATTCATGCATAATCTTGCTGATTTTTTGTTGGAGACAACAGAACTATCTGGTGAAATGCTGTCTAATTTTTTGGCATTTCAGCTTATATTGTTTTTTTAGTAGTGATGCTTATTGATTTTTGTTTACAGATTTTTGCATGAGATTTGATTTTGATTTTTTCATTTTTCTTTTATACTTTTTCTTTTTATCTTTTCAGTTTTTCTATATGTTTTATGTGAATTGGCAGCTAAGCAAACATGTTATGTGCATCAAATAAAATGTTTTTTGATTAAATTGTGTGTGCATATATCATGCAAATTCAAATGTACATATTTAAAATAGCATCGCCTGAACATTGTTTCAATTTTTTTTTTTCCTTCCTTTCTGCTTGTATTTTTTTTAAATATATATCTTTTTCTATTTCAGTTAGGAAAATAAATACAAAGCTGTTACAGTGAAGGAAAATAAAAAGAATTCCGGTAGTAAGCACAGTTTCAGCCAGAAACAAGATTGTTGCTATTTTATTCATGAAAATGCTTGAGAAAACCTACAAGCAAGACTTGATAATGACGACAATGACTCCAATCAATGAAGTACAAATATTAGCACAAAGGAGCTAATTTTATGCTGTATTTTGAAAGTATGGAACCGACTGCTTTCTTTTGTACGCACATTTATCTTTTTCCAATCATTTGTTTTGGTCTTTGCACCATATAATTCTGAATAGATCTATCGCCTTCTTGACTGCAGGCATGATAACTGCAATCTTCGAGAGAGGAGTTCCAATTCTTTTATGTCTTCAAATGAAAATAATATAGTTTTCTTTTTTCTGTCACATTTCTGTTTGCCATTACTCTCTCAGTGCATCATGTTAACATCTTTGAAGATCGATTATCACTTTTTATTACATGTTGACAACTAATCTTTCCTGATTTACCTATTTTTTTTTTTTTAATTTTCTATGAATTATTTTTAAAGTGTGCTATGAGTAAAATTAATTTTCAGTCATTTTCAATTATGCTACTTCTGAAAGGCAAGATATTAAACTTTTGTTTTCCTTTGACAATGACGGAGTGCAGAATAGTTCACAGCCAAACCAAGAAGCCTTTCAAAAGACTGACTTTCTTTTATCTCACTGAAGTTGGTCAATCTAAAAACTTTTCAGGAATTCCTTGTAATATCCTAATATTTCATTGTTCCAGTAAAAGAAAACAAAATACAACTTCAACTACACAAGATTCCAAAATAAATTTTTAATTTTTAAAAAAATGTTTCCCTTATAAATATTTTTAATCTTTACAATAATATATAACTTTTTCACTTTGTCATACATTTTTTCCCAATATTGTTCTTGTTCTTATATATATATATATATATATATATATATATACATATATATATATATATATATATATATATATATATATATATATATATATATATATATATATATTATAAATTGCATGCATTGTTCTTTTCTATTATTTATATATATATATATATATATATATATATATATATATATATATATATATAAATAATAGAAAAGAACAATGCATGCATATATATATATATATATATATATATAAATAATAGAAAAGAACAATGCATGCAATTTATAATTCAGAGTTATTAGCATTTATTTTTATTTTTAAAAAACACTGCGCGATACAACCGTACACCATAATATTATAATTGTTTTTTTTAAAAAAAATAATCATTGCAACACTGAAATTCTCATGTTTCAAAACTACATAGCTACAATACATTAGATACATGGGTTTTCTAAATAAGTTAAATCTTAACACACCTAAAATAAAAAAGATGGAATTTTCCTTAACCCCAACATCTCAAAATATCAAATTTGTATGGACTTATAAATTAAGTAAATCAATTTCTAAAAAGTTATTCTTAGCATCACTTGATAATGGAACAGAACTTTGTATTTTAAGTTTAATTTTTATGATTGAATTTGAATTGGAGTTTCAGTTTATTATATATATATATATATATATATATATATATATATATGAGAGAAAGAGTGATGTTTTATATGTGCCAATATATTATTATGCACACAACCCAAACACATATATGCAAATACATGTATACACAAATGGAATAAGGCAAAAATCCACGTATTTCATCATACCCTTAATTGCTTCAATCATTGTGGGGGAGGGGGCTCGAGGGCAGAAGAAGTGGACTTCTTCCTTTTAGTGGGCTTTCATACTTGATGAGTTTGAGTAAATGGATGGTAGTACAGGGTTTAGGAGAAATAACAAAAAGACAAAATTTATTAAGAGCTACAATGGACTGAAAATGTGGAGAGCCACGATTGCCTACATCCTGAAGGGACACAGCGCATAGAAGAAGTGAAAATCTGGGACAAAATTTACATGAGTCAAAATCAGATGCTGATCTGAGAAGATTTGAAAAATGAAAATGGTGCTACAAATAAAAAAATTACTTCAAATTCAAATAATAATGATCACATAAGTTATTTAATTTTTGCTTTTTACATTATATTTCAATATTACATTATAAAAAAATTCTGAAGATATTTTACTACTTTGAAAATATTTGTTTATAAAAACCCAGTGAATGAGATTTTCCTACTTGGCTATGGTAAAATTTTGTAATACTGCATAAAGATTTTTTCACATTTTCATGACATTACTTATTTATCATTTTGCAACTGAGCTAAACTAGTAATTATGTATGGAAAGTGATTAAATATTTTAATGTATAGAAATCATTTTTGATTGAATACAAACAAGAAATTATTTAATATAGAGATAAATGCAATGGCAAATACTCATTACAGGAATGTCATGGAAATGAGATATTGAAAAAAACTTATAAATTTATATTTAATAAAAATTAATGAAAAAGCTTGCTTCTATAAAACTGATAACAGTCTGAATGCTATCATATTGCAAAATATCAAATTAATACTTAATATATTTTCTGATTTCAAAGAAAAGTATTTATATGTTGTACAGACTAAAATTCAAGTTGAGAGAAACATTTTTACATTTCCTATTAAAGAAATATGTTTGCCAAAATTGTGTAAAAGCAGTTGTATTAGGATCATATTCTAAAATGAGTCAAACTAAATTATATTTTTACCAAACAAATTTCAAATCTAAATCTCTCTCTCTCTCTCTCTCTATATATATATATATATATATATATATATATATATATAGATAGATAGATAGATAGATAGATTGATAGATAGATATAGATATATAGATATAGGAAAGTGTGTAAGAAATTTAATAGAATAGCTTGCAAGATTGTTATAAATCAGTGCACAATAAATGATCTAAAAATAGGGTAAAGCGGATACAGATATTGACAGTAAAAATCCAACAGTAACTGCACAAAAGATAAGGATAATAGTAACATGAAATAAAAGTAATACTAAAGTTAGTTATTAAGAAAGAAAAGTATGGAGGAAAATGATTATAGAATAGAAAGTGAAAGACAATATAAAACATGTGGATAAAAAGTTCTAAGGAAGAAAGTGAAAACATAAATCGAAAGAAGAAAGAGAAGGTGACTGAAGAATGAGAAGAAATATACAAAAATAAAAACATAAAGGGGAAAAGAAAAAGAGAGAAATGACAGACAAAGTGGAAAAGAGGAAAATGAAAAACTGAACAGAATAAAAACTGAAGGTGAAAAAGGAATACAGTGAGAAGTGATGAAAGCAAATAAAAAAAAAGATGGAAGAGAATTAGGTAAGGGAAAATGTGAGAAGATATATAAAGATGAGTACACAGAGAAAGAAAAGGTTGATAAATAATAAAAACTGAAAGAAATAAGAAAAAAGAAAAGAAAGCACTAGAAGAAAAAATATGTAGTTTCTTATTCAAGGTAGCAATATTGCCGAGAACTTTAATTCATGACCAGTGTAATCACAAAGTTCCATTATGCTTCCAAATACTTAACATTCACTCTTCCCTAACATCCACCATTTTATTTTCCATCATTCTCCATGAATAAACTGCTTCTGTGAAATGCTAAAATCATTTCATTTTTATTGAGATAACTAGGAAACAAATAAATGCAATAAACTGTTTCCCATATTCATTTCTCCTGGCTTTAATAAATATCTGACTACTAATAAACAGAGACAGCACCCATGTGAAATAGTGGGTGATTAAGAGAGACTTTAAAATGGTTTGATATTATCCTGCCTTTTTTTAATTTTATATTGAATTATGTATTTCTTTGTTTCACTTTTGTTTTATCAATATGTTATTGTATCTGTTTTGATGTTCTAGTTCTTAATTCATTTTATTTTCAGTTTACTTTTATCTTTGTTCTTTAATGACTTCATTATATTTTTGTTTTTAAACTCGAGGTATTTTTTTTCATTGTTTATTTGTATTTAATTATTCACATTCCATATTCTGCATTTCACATGAGTTGGCATCATGAATCAGCCTGCAAAATATAATCTAAAGATATCCAGCAAATCCCTTCAGCTACTGAGAATCTCAGATTACAGTTCAATGGTCCAGAGGATCAATTAAGCAAACCAAAGCTGAGAGTGGCATGTCCGATTGAGCATTAGAGAAAGCAGAGAAAAAGAATTAATGCACACAAAGTCTTTCTACAAAATGAGAAACAGAAACAACTTAAATTTATTGCAGTTATTCTTTTGTTTCTTTTTCTATTGTTTTCTATTAGCTTCATTTCCTTTCTTATTTCAGTTGCCTTCAGTATCTTCATCTCTTTTATAGATATCAGTATATATATATATATACATATATATACATATATATATATATATATATATATATATATATATATATATATATATATATATATATATATAAGTTCAGGTATGATATAATGGTAAGTTAAAAATTCTGCCATAAAATTAAGGAAACTAAGCCTAACTTTTACTGAAACTTTGATAATTTCAAGTTAAAATAGTTGCAATATCTCAATATTTTTTGTCTACCTACCTATCTCGGCCACACTTTTTATCATCGATATTTCCGTTTACCTATCTATATCTATCTTTTCCATCCATCAACTTAAACTTTGCCAAACATCACTTGGAAACTTCTAAAAGCAACAGAAAATAATGACATCACTAATGTTGACTTCCTACAAAAGATGAGGAAGAAAACATGCTCCATCAATACAAAAGAGAACCAATAACAGTAGACTTGAGAAACCTTTTTTTCCTGAGAGACTTTTCCAAGGGAAAGATTCAAATTTCAACCAGTCAATGCTGTTAGTCAATGAATGCTGAATGTTTCCTGTATGAAAATGGCTAATCTAACTATTACCATATATATTTTTTTCTATCTATCTATCTATCTATCTATCTATCAATCAATTTTATCTATCTATTCTATTAATCAATCAATTCTGTCTATCAATCTATCAATTCTATCTAGTTTTTTTGCCCAATTTCACACATAAGTCTGACTATCTATCTATCTATCTATCTATCTACCATAATTCTTCATGTTTGGTAATCAAATCCTATAAATTGTACATCTCCCATTTCATTATGGCCAGTGTTTCCTAATATTATTTTTTAAAAAAATGGTTTTAAACATAGAATAATATTTTTCTAATTTACATTTATGGTAATTCCTATTTTATTTTACATTTGTAAGTATTGTTAGGTACATATGATTGTATTTGACATCCTAATGGGATCATAATCACTGAATGTTAGTGTCAAATTGTTGTATGTTTGTGGTGAGTAGTGATTTCGCAACCAAAATAAACCTATGAAATGGCAATTTTGTAAAGAATTTTTTTGAGCTGTGCATAATACACACCCGTAATTTTGCTAACTATATTTTTTTAGAAAAAATGCATATTATATATGGGGAATTAGGGCATCTATCACTTTTTCAAATTTGCCTATCTAGACATTTCAAGGTTGGAAGTCTATAGTAGCTAGCTAATAATCCTTGTTGCAGATGCCTTCTCAGGTTTTTGTCAACATCCACAGAGCCAATTCAGGGTTTATCCTGCAACTATGCTGAGTGGTCCTTACTTACAAGTTTTGTGGTAGAGAATATACAATTTGGTAGAACAATGGCAGTACACTCAAACCTTCAGTCACGGCTTTGTGCCAGCCGAACAATTAACACCTTCTGAACGTTTTTTCTGCCCAATTTCACTCATAAGGCTCCACTCGACACTTGCTATTGTTTTCAAGCACTTCTCAAAAGTTCCACATTGTCTCACACAGCTGATTTCAAAGTCACCTCCTTAATAGACTTTGGAGAGACTAACCCTAATTTTATGGTTGGAACACTAACACTAGCTACAGCAAAATACATACAAATATTTTTTTAAAAAATACGACAAACTGGAAAGATTTTTTTGTGACATGTTTCATCTGTTAGGATTTCATTGGACTCAATGGGTGAAACACATCATAAAAATACCTTTCAAGTTTGTCATATTTTTTCTAAATAGCGTTTGTTGATATATAAAATTATACAAAATTATATATCATTATATCACATACAAATATGCATACATATATCTTGTTTAAATTTTGTGATATTTATAGGGAGGAGAAATCAATATTGCAGATAGAGTTTTTGTAGAGCTAGACAGTGTAGACATAGATATCAACATTGATGGTTTGAAGATAGTTTGAAGCTTAAGGGTGACAGTTACCATGTAGTGTTGATTTCTATGTCCACACTGTTTACATATTTCTTTTTCAATTTATCCTATAGATTTTAATAAATGTTACAAAAAGCTTAAATATCTAGGAATTTAAATGAAAAAAAATATGATCACAACAGCTCTTTTATGAAACAACACACTCAATATATTAATTGCCTATTGTAATAAGTCTGATCATAATTCTGACTGAAAAAATACAGTTTTAATTAAAAGGAAAGTAATTAAGGTGAAAATGTATAGAAAGTGTACTACTTTCTGAATCTTCGATGGTAGATATCTGTCCAGATTTATACAGTATGTCACATTCCTTAACAAAACTAATGCTATTACAATGTGCAATATTCAAAAACACAAACAGTAGTGTCCCAGCACTATTTCTCTTGTTGTATAATTATATCTGACATTTGTTGTATTTCATTCCCTCCTCCACATGATTCCATCAATAAAAACACCTTTTATCTAAAGTTCTTTTATCATTCAACTACCCTCCCTTTTTCTGATATATTTAAGAAAAATCCTAATCAACCATACTGAAATCCTCCACAAAAACAATTGCAAAAAACACTTACAAATTCTTGAAGCAATCACAAATAACAACCAAAAACCCAACATAATAAAACAGGATTTAATACCGGCAGAAACATCTTAAACATATTTAATAACTAATCTTCCAAATAATAAATACCAAGCCCTTCCCAAATGCTAATGAACTAATCCAACAACACTGCCTAAATGCCCAAACATATTATCCATAAAAAATAAAAATAAAAAGCAACCTACTTCAGACCAAAACATAAAACCATGATGACAGCTGACGAAAACCGAAAGTGGTTGACAAAAAATAAAGGACTGTTTTTTTTTAACAACTGAGACCCAAATATAAAGAAACTTGCAAGAAAGCAAGAAAAAACTGAAAGAAAGATTATTAAATTGAAAAGTTCCGTAGTCTTTAATAACACATGCCTCAATGTGTGTGTGTGTGTGTGTGTGTGTGTGTGTGTGTGTGTGTGTGTGTATGCGTGTGGCAGGAGTTTATGAAAATTTTACCATTATCTGTACACACCATACATATGTACATACAGGCACGAAGGTACTACTTTTCTTAGCTAATTTTAATGTGTTTGTCTGAAAGCAGAACAAACTGAGAGACAATCATTTAGCCAGAAAATGAATCATCTTAATGCCGCTATGAAATTCATCCTAGTAATGGACATTTTGATTTGTGTTTATGACTATATTCTATGCCAAATATTTCCATCTGGATGTCTCTAATGAAATTATTTCAGGAAAAGATCAGTAAATATTTTATACTTGTAGACATGCACACCAAATCATTTATAGTACAAAATACATTTTTTCATATGGACTTATGTGTGCAAGCCCCTGTCTGTGGTGATGCTGAAAACATTTAGGCTTGACCCACTTGCAAGAATCAATATTTCAATGGCAAGAATTTTTCATTACTCGTGTGTGTGTGTGTGTGTTTGTGTATATATATATATATATATATATATATATATATATATATATATATATATATATATATATGTATATATATATATATATATATATATATATATATATATACACACACATATAAATAATATTAATACTAATAAAAATGCATTTTTTTCACCTCACTGTTTAGTTCAAATGAGTTTCATGTATGAAACTTGGTTGTATCAAATGGTGCTCAAAGATATGTATATTAATTATTAGTTTATATATATATATAATCGCCTTCTATAATCAAACAGATACCTAAATCGATTAACCGCAGGCTTTCCGACAATTCTTCCGATGAATCTATATTTAACAAAGCCAAGAAAGACTACGAAACAGCCCTAAAAGATAGCGGATTCCCAGCAACACTCACATACTCACCACAGAACACAAAAAAGACCAACAGAAAAAGAAATATCATATGGTTCAACCCACCGTACAGCAAAAACGTAAAAACAAACATAGGAAAAATATTCTTCAAGCTTTTACACAAACACTTCCCAGAATCAAGCACACTACACAAAATATTCAACAAAAACACAGTAAAAATCAGCTACAGTTGCACCGAGAACATGGCACAAATAATTAAAAAGCACAACAGAAAAATTATTAACAAACCACACGAACAAATTAAACCCACGTGCAACTGCAGAATAAAAAACGAATGTCCCTTAAACGGTAATTGTTTACAAAACAACGTAATCTACCAAGCCACGACAAAATCAGCAGATAATGAAGAAAAAGTATACATAAGAGTAACCGAAGGACCATGGAAACAAAGAAATTATGTACACAAAATGTCTTTCACAAATAGTAAATATGCGAACAGCACAATGCTTTCTAAGTATATCTGGGAAATAAAAAACAAAACGCACACCACACCAAAAATATCTTGGAAAATAAGGAAAAAATCATCAGCCTACAACAACCTATCAAAAACTTGCAAACTTTGCTTGGAGGAAAAAATAGCTATCATTACCTTCCCAGATCAAAATAAATTATTAAATAAAAGATCCAAGCTAATCTCAAAATGTAGACATGAAAACAAATTTTTACTACGTGACTTAAAATAGAAAAATAAATAAATATATAAACAAACAACAATAAAATAAGCAAAATAAACTACTCCAAACAAATCACAAAACCACACCTGTTAGAATATGCGAAATAAAATCAAAACAAAAGAACGGACGAAAGTTATAACTGTTATACAAATAAAAATAAAAATAATAAGCAAAACAATTTGACCCAAATAAATAAGCGAACAAGCGATTTCCGGTAAATGGCGGCCATTATAGACTACCAACAATAAGCTATATAAACAAATTTTTACTACGTTAACCAAAAACACCGATCAAAATAAAAGAATAAATAAATAAATATATAAGATAAAAAATAAAAATAAAAAAACAAACAAAAAAACAAGCAAAATAATTTGACATAAATAAATAAACAAATAAGCGACTTCCGGTAAAAGTAACCGCCAAAATATACTACCCATAATGCACCACTGACCCTTATATAAACAGCCAAGAAAAATAACAGCACTAGTCGCCTGACGATTGCACTAGCATGAAACAGACTGTCGCCTCTAAGTGCTGACTTCCATGTCCACTTTTATATTTACACACGCTCTATCTCTGATATTGAGCACTTTACCCCATAAATATAGCACACTTTAAGACTATATTTCTGTATATATATATATATATATATATATATATATATATATATATATATATATATATATATACCTACATTTGTAGGTATATATACTTAAATTTTCATGGTTTCCCAAGTTGTCAGGCACATATGGTGAATGCGCCACTTGTTACAGGTGTTTTTTCAAATTTTTCATGAATCTTTTCATGAAGAATTAGTGTGTGCACATGTATGTGTGTGAAAATGCATGCATGTTTGGCTGCTCATTTGCTATAGCTGTAACAGTTGTTACATTTCCTGAATTAACCAGAATGCACAAAGACAGGTGGCATAATTGATCCATTCTTGAAGTAAATTGTAATGGTCTATAGAAAGTGGATAATTTACAATAGATGTTATAAGAGAATGTGGGTACATAAAAGGAATCTCCATTAATAACTGTACCAAATGTTGGTCTTCATCCAAAATATGTGGTTACACACACACACACACACACACACACACACACACACACACACATATATATAATAGGGTGTGATAGATAGATAGTCATAAATTTATTCAATAAAATCACCACTGGCTTCAAACATGGCATCCAGATGCAATCTTCTGCAACTCTTCTGGATGGTCTTCGTGCTTAAGTTGGTGAATGCTGCCATAATCTTTGCCTTCATCTTTGGTGTTACAGTGAGTTTTGTTGGTCTTTCCCTCAACTGCATCCCATGCATAATAATCAAGGGGGTTGCAGTCTGGTTGTCAGATGTAAGGGGTGATGTTGTCGCTGAAATTGTCTGATAGTCATGATTGTGTTCTGCTTGTGTAGCATGGTGTAGAGTCCTGTTGCCAGACATAGGCTCTTCCAGCCGTCACCCTCTTGATCCAGGACAGCACTACCTCTTCAAGACACTTGATGTAGCTCTCCATGTTGAGTCTGAAGCCTTGTTTGAAGATGAATGAAGGTATAACATCGTCATCATTAGCGCTCACTCCAAACACCTTTGTAATCATCATTAGACTCATCTAATGCTTTCCAAATCATCTGTACTGTCTTCAAATTGACACACAAACACTTTGAAATGCTCATATTGGAGATTCCTGTGCAAATGCCAAGTAGTAATGTATGCTGTTTTCAAATTTCTGGCAGAGTGAATTGCATCATGGTGCTCTTTTTCTCACTGTCAGTGCCTAACTGACCCTACTATACAAAATCAAAAACAAACAATGCACAACATTACAAATATAAGATGGCGACAATTACCCATTGCACCCTGTATACATATATATGTATCCTGCATATTTAGATAGCAAATGTTCTTTGAGGAAAAATATTATTAAAAACAGACATTTTGTGTTGGTTAATTTTACTGATAGAGTTTTCCAAACTATGAATAAATCTTTTTAGTCAAGGAGGAAAGTCCACCAGAAAGTTCATTTCAGAAAAAAAGTATAAAAATATGGTCCAAGATTTTGACTTTCTTAAGTCATCATCAGGGTAGGTAGAAAAATGAGTTTTGTAGAACTAGTGAGTGTTGTCATAAGTGAGGTGTGATGTGTTTTTTGTTTATATATATTTAAGGATGTGGGCACTTAAATTATAATTGTTTTTATTTATTGATGGTCATTTTGTTGTATTAATATTGCTATAAGAATCATATATATATATATATATATATATATATATATATATATATATATATATATATATATAGATATATAGATATATATAGATATATATAAATTCATATATATTTAGTTGGATTGATGTGAGTTGGTGACCCTAAATTTCATGATATCTATGATCATCAAGTCTGAATTAGGGTCACAAACTCACATCAATTCAACTAAATATGTTAGCTCTCTCACTGATACTGACTGCTTTTCAATTAAATAGTGTGCATATATATAAATAATATATATAAAAATTGCATATTTATATTTATATACATGCACATTTTACATATATATATTTATATTTATATACATGCACATTTTACACACACATATATATATATATATATATATATATATATATATATATATACACACACACTAATATGTATTTCTTCCTCACCATTTGGTGCAACTGAGTTTCATGCATGTGGTAACTGTCAGGAACAAATTGAAAATTGACCATTGCAATATTTCAATATTTATAATCTCCTGTTAAGTTCGTGAATCAGTTCTTTTACTTATGAGAAAAAAATAAATTTGTAGAATAGGAATTTAGTATAGAAAACAAATTGACTAAAAATAAAAATAATCAATCAGTTGAAATAGAGAACAGGGAGATTTTTTTTTTCACATACTCATATATACAAAGATTACTGTTTTATTACCACCAGCACTCACCATACACAGTTTTATAAATGATAGAATTGTGAGAGCTCAACTATGAAATCCTTATCGTCAAAGCATTTATACCAATATAAGGTAGTATTTGATAAAAAGCATCTGGAATTGATTAAGAGAAAGTGTTATATTCCACCAAGATAATCCATGTTTCTTTAGGGACCAATTGGAAACTGTTACAGCTTGACTGGAATCTACCATATTCAAAAGATAATGCACCATCGGATTATTATTTCATTTGGTTTTTATGCAGGATTATCTTCATAGAAAAAGTTGATTTCTCAGGAGGACTTTAGAAGAAACTCAGTGTAAGTCTTTGAGAAACAAAATATTTTTTAGTGTATAAAATTCTGATGTTGCCTGAAAATAATTTCCAAAGTAGTTTCATTTGAAATTATTTTTAAGAAACACTTAATAGAAATTTGCACAAAATAGAGGTATACTGATTGGGGAAAAATATATGACAAAGTGGAAAAAATTATTCTTGTGACGTGTTTCATCCTGTAGGACTTCATCAGAATAATATATTGGTGCAACTAGACATGCACACGAATGAGGGAAGTTTAATTTTTTTCATTTTTTTTTATTTATTTAGCTGATTTAATTTAGATTTTTCTTTCCATCACTTTTGTTAGTAGATATCTCACACTGTGATAATAGAAGACATTTAAGAAGAAAGATAGAAAAAAGAGTGAAGCAACAAAAAAGAAAATATGCTATCTCCACTTTCTCTATGCACCCTATAATAAATCATATACAATCTAAAAATCATTTTCAAATGAACCATATCATTATTTCACATGTTACTGTCTATTTGCAGACAGGTTGCCTTATATGATAGTGATATGATTATAATTTTTGTTTGCATGTCAGAATAATAATTTAAAAAATGACATCACAAACAACCGATATGAAAATGACAAGTGTACTTCTCTCTCAAACATATTTACATTTCAAGATTCCAACATTTATATAAAGCAGATATTTCTTGTGTATGAAAAAAAATCACAGACAATTTTCACATCTATACATATTAGAAATATAATTATAATTTTCACTTCATCTATGTAATAATTATTACAGATTCGATTTATCAGAGTATAAGATTTTGAAAGGCTTTAATCAGCTACAAGTCAACAAACATGTACAATTTATAAGAACTAAATGTAAATATGTTGTAAAAACTGGTGGGATACAAGAACAAAAGATATATGGACTATTTCTTTATAATCTTCTGTACAACAAGAAAAAATATTACACAAAGTAATTAATTATCAAATCTTATCTAATTGAGTTTATTTACTGTTTTTTTTTCAAGACAAAATCCTGAGTGTATAAGCTTTTTGCCAAATCTCTGTGAGTGCCAAGGTAATACTGTGCAGTAGTATGAAGAAGCCGGAATAGACAGTGTAACAGACCCGAGAATTCAAAGAGTGAAATAAAAATTTAGTTTTTGAAATTTGAAATTGTCTCTATTAACTTTGTTGTATAAGCACCTTACAGTCCCGCAAGCTGGTGTGAATGTAGATCCATGTTTTGATAAGCAAGGCCAGAGTAGGTTCTGCTACTTGAGACTTAGCGGGCATACAATCAAGGATTTGGCCATGGGCATCACCAAACTTCAGCACATCACTGATGCTGGGTATGGTAAAAAACATTTTTGGTAAGGAGTCACACTTTCAGATTTTTAACAAAAGGTGCAAGAATTTGTAGAGAACAAAGAGATTGATTGATTCTTATTCTATGGCTTGTCAAACATTTACAGGTTATTTAAAGCCAGAAAATATTTTTAGATTGTAAAAGTTTTGTGGGGATATAATAATGGTTTAATGATAAAAGTCTTACTAATTAATCCATACCTGAAGAAAGAAGAGGTGGATTCATGCCTCCCAAGGTTATTTGTCCAAAAGTGAATATAAGAAACCCAACAAGGATTGGAAATCAGCTCTCCAATTAAAAACTACAAGCCATTATCCATTACACCACCTGCACATCCAAGCTAGCAGCACCTGGTATTCCCAAGTGGTCACCAATCTAGGTACCGACCAGACTTGATATATAGTTGGTTCATACTCATTTCTTCCTACTTTGTTTCAGCCATATATACTTTATACTTTCTCAGGTATCTGTGGTGTTCTGGAATTTTGAATTTTGTTCTGAGTGAGCATAAGAATTTCTTCATAAACACATCACATCCATTGATGGCATCTATATGTTCTTGGGATTGTCTCCTCTTGACATCTGAGCTGAACTTGTGACTGCTTGTTGAACTTTTCATGTACTCCCATCTCTTTAGTTCTGCCTAAGAAATTGCAGGCTCATCACTTCTTCCTAATAAATTGTTCTCAGAAGTTGTTAATGTCAATATTCAGTTTTCTGAGTATAGTATGTCTGAAAATATTGCAACTTTTTCATTTTGAATCCATTCTGTAAAGATTGGTGCAGACGGCCCACCTGCTCCATGCATGCTCAGACATACCAGTTTATAATGTGGTTATACAAATTACAATTTATCTATTCTTATTTTTGAAAGGGAACCCTGGTGTTTTTTGTGAAGGATCATTGGCATGTTTATTCACAGAATAAGTATGTAAAAATTTGCTTCTCTTTCAAGTGTGCTGATGGCTTAGGGAGAAAATCTCTGATTGTTGCCAAATCAGTTAGGTTTTGATCCCGATTGCTTCGGATATCTAGCCACACTGACGAGCTGTGATACAGCAAAACAGTCTATCTGTGGATGACAATATATATATATATATATATATATATATATATATGATGGACTCTCCCGTCGAACTCGACGTATGAGGGTCAAACAGATCAGTTCCCAGAAACTGAAAGCCCGACACCCACACAGGATTTGATTATAGTGGTGAAGGATTTGTACAGGGCCATCCACACTTTTTGGACGGACGAATATATATATATATATATATATATATACAGTTCTTTGTCATGTTTTCTTCTAGTGAGCAACTAAATCAGCTTTGAGTACTCTCCTGACATTGTATCAACGAAAAAATCTCTATGTTCTCTACCATGTTTATTATGTAGACACACCATTACCAGTTTAGGGAGTGTGTACATTTACTTGTGGTTGCTGCTGATGTTTGCAGTGAAATTATGTTATAATGCTTGTTTCAGCTTGTAATTCCGGTTAATAATATTCCAAGGAAAAAACTGTAACAAAAGATTAGTGAAGAAACTGTTTAATCAGATGGATTAATAATACAATAATAGAGAATACTGTAGTTAGTGTGGCAATGTACAAAACACACGTTGAAACTCCTTTCCTATGAGTGACGTTTCTCTCATAGTGAATGGAAGTGTATGTTCAACAATTTAATGTAGAATAGGTCAATCGTCTTTCTACAAAACAAACTGTCACATTGAAGAAGACTACTTTATAATGATCATCTCATTTCTATGAATCTGAATCACTATATATTTGTTTTGCTTGAGGAACAACTCCCTTTTCCATATTGTGTAGATGGTACTGATGTGAATTTCTAGGATTAGGAGTATATGTTTACATTCAGATTAATGTCCTCATCTTTGTTGTTATCAAAACGTTTCAGCTGTTGTGGCCTCCAGCCTGTTTCAAGTATCTGTTGATCAAAGTAACCTTGAGGGAATTTCAAACTGAACACTTGATTTAATCTCAGGGAGTAGACTTTGCACTAAATCTCATGAGATATCTTCTTGTCTAGAGACACCTCATTGTTTTCTTTTTAGTATTGCTCAGTTCTTGCTTGCCATTTCCACTGATCAGAATCAATACTACCCAGACAAACGATTGAACTCGCAATTACTATGCCACCAAATTCATGAATTAATGCTTTAATCCACTTCATTATTGTCCCATAGGACCTATAACTTGAATCCTTTACACTAATATTCTTCATGTCTGCTGCTACTGACACCTCAAGAAGCCTGGCGAGCACAACAACAAAAACTGTGATGAAAAGAACAAAGATGATTTGGTTTGGTTTGTTTTGTTTTTATGGCATATCAACCTCAATGGGTTATTTAATGACAACAAAATTTTTATTGTTGGTAATATTTTTTTCAAAAATTTATTTCTGGTAATATTTTTTCCTTCAAAAAAATCTGTTTCTGGTAATTTTTTCTTCAAAAATCTATTTCTAGTAATAATTTTTCTTCAAATATATATATCTGGTAATATTTTTTGTTTCAAAAAGATGTATAGCTGGTAATATTTTTTTTTTTTAAATGTATAGCTGGTAATATTTTTTAAAAAATTGTATTGCTGGTAATATTTTTTTTTCAAAAACTGTATAACTGGTAATATTTTTTTTCAAAAATGTATTGCTGGTAATAATTTTTTTATAAAAATGTTTTGCTGGCATTAAAACCTATTTTTTACACATTTTGACTCCAGTTTGGGGTTTAACTATTTGCCCATAGCTGGGACCCTAACAGGTGCTACCACCCCGGGTCAGGGTGGACCTGAGAACACCAGCAATTAAGAGGTGGTTCAATGCTCCTCAAAACCTCCTGATCAGAGGCCTTGCTGTTGGACATAGTTTTTCATCTTACCCAGGACACGGATGTAGTTTATCGTCATACCCAGGACAGGAATAAAGATGAGGACATTGGTTCAAATGTAAATGATGTAAATAGACATACTGAAGTCACATTTTGTTTGGATTTTTAGCATATTCATAAAGGTTAATTAACCATTTCTATCTTTCTGCATAGTGTATTGAGGTTTTTCTTAACATCATATGATCCAAAAAAGCACTTTCCCATTTAACTGGTGAGCCTAGAAAATGAATCTTCTCATATACTATACTAAGATAACTATCAGTAAACTATGCATTGACATTAATAACTAGTGGGGAACATTAATTAGTGATTAACTTGAGATTCCAAAGGCCTGGCTTGTGAGAGAGAAAGGCATACAAAGTTTAATAACAGCTGAAAGTGTAGATATGAGGAGACAATCTCATGAACATTGAAGTAGAATGTCCAGATTTGATGGATATCAAAGAGGAGGTACATACTGCCCCCAGACCCTTATTTGGTCACATTTGAAAATCTGACAGGCACCAGAGGATGGCCAGAGAATATATGGCTAATAATTAAAAAAAAACAAAAAACAAAGAAATTAGTTTGAACTAACTACATACATTAAAAACTACATATATTTAAAAACTAATCAAACCAAGATATGTCCATATTAAAAACTTGTAAGTAACAAAATAATAGTAAAAAAAATAATTCATATGCATTTTTAAATTACTATATATAAAAATATAAATATACAACTTTGTCATCAAAAGGAAAATTTAAAGGTCCCATCATTATTTCTAATTTTATCTGTTTTTTCTTAGGGAATAATATTTTGTTTAAAAATGATATATTCCTTAAGTTTACTTTTTATTTACTCTGCATAATTTCTAAAAAATTAATGGATTTATTTTTAAGCTGACATTTTTCATTTCAAATGTTATTATAGTAGATACTCATATTTGAAATAGATGTCCCATTTTTATTTTAAACAGTGTGTATTACATCTATCAACCTGGGCATTTGAAAAATTATATTAAAGAAAATGTGCTCTCCAGCAAGGATCAAAATTGTGCCCCCCTTTGTAGTGAAACTATTGTTTGGACACATTTTCTTTGATATTTCTCAAAGGTTACAGACTGATAAACATAATACATGCTGCTTAAAATGGGACGCCTTTTTTTAAATATGATTATCCACTATGATAACTTTAGAAGTAATTTACTATGTATGAATTACCATGCACTATTGGGAAAGATAGTGGTGGTGTTGTTTCCTCCATTAACCTCTCCCTGGATTTTCTCATGCTGGTTGTATGCAAGGCTAGGGAGAACAGTCTAACCTGCTATTTAATCCATAGCTGGAGAGAGAAGAAACTAACTGCCTTTTCCAGGGATTTTAATCTATAAATCAACCATCCATCCTTGCATTGAATATTGGTATCATATATGATCTGGTGCTCCTGCTGTATGTCTTGAGGTCCTCGATAAAATCCAGGTGATGAATATGCAAGATGATAAGTCCTTATCTGACATCTAGTCTACAATTGCTATCCCACAGATGTGACATGGCCTCCCTCTGTCTCGGCTACAAGTATTTTCACAGCAACTGTTTCAATGATCTACTCCCGCTGGTTCCTAGACTACATGAATTTAAGCAAACTACTAGGTTGGTATCTCAGTCCCACCCTTTCACTGTCAAAACGGTTTAATGCAACTGTCACTTCTACTCAGAAAGCTTCTTCTCCCACACTTCCCATCTGTAGAACTCCTTTCCTCTTACTCGTTCCCCCCCCCCCGATGACTATAATCTTCAAATATTCAAGTTTAATGTCAATCGACAGCTGACTCCCTGACCTTGTTCCCCGTCCTTCTCTGTATCCTTTCCCCAAACATGCCTCTTTACTCTTGTCCTCAATCCTCTGTAACCCCTTGCATGCTAGTGGCACTCCCACCTTGCTTGGGGTGAATTGCTTTTTAAAAAAAAAAAGCTAGGTTAGAAATTGAACTCAGTTTGCCAATTTTCCTTTACTTGCTGATATCTGTAACACTAACTACACATGCCTTATTTATTAATAGTAAGCAATAATCAACGTAGCAGTTTCCATACCTGTTGCCAGACATAAATTCAAATGTAAAATACTCTGTGCTTCATAAACTAATCTAATACATATCACCAATAAAGTATCTGGTCTAGGGGAGTTGAATTTTTTACCTTAATTATCTCTAGTTTCATGATCTAACCACTGAGCAATCACTTACCAGCTTGGAGAATTCACAGAATAATCTGGAATAAAAGCAATAGAATAAATGAAACAAATCATATCATGCAAGACGTGATTATGAAACCCACCTGCTACTTCCAGAGGCAGCTTCACTAATTTTAACTCTCCGTCATTTGATGATGATAATGAAACAGTTTCTGATTTCAATAGAGATTCAGATGAATGAACTGATAGCAAAAGCTATCATTTTGATAGATTAAAAAAGTTTGAAGGAAAAGGAAGAGATTGATCAGGCAGTCAAGCAAATACAACTGTCACAAAAGTTCTAAGAATTAATTAGTTATTTGTAAATAGCAAATACGAGATAGAAAAGAAAGAAAACAAGGAAAAGAAGGAGGAGGATTTTTAGAATTATTAAAAAGGAGTTTGGATGAGATACAGATAATCAATGTTATTCTTCAAAAAGATTTTATGATGGATAGAGAGAAATCAATAAATCTATAAGGTGCTGAAAAGTTCTCAGCTGACCAACAATCCCATACCAAAAAATAAATTCTGATGTTTGGTCAAAATTTTGGGACTTGATTGATCAATTGATTTGTTTTACTATGGTTTATCCCTACATGGGTTATTTAAGCAAAAACATTTAGGATTATAAGAATTATCTTTACAGGGGAATTTTGCATTAATCTTTTGAGAATAATGATCTTTCTAGATACAAGTTCTACTATTTAACCCACAGATGGGGAGAGGAGATATAGAATTTTGGAGAAGTGGGTCAGGCCAAAAATTTTCCATTAAGCTTTCATGTGCTCAAGTAGACACCCTGTTTTATAAACAGTGTAAATTACATCTGCCAGCCTATGCATTCAAGAGACTTAAAGACAATGTGCCTTCCACCAGGCAGATTTTTATTATTAAATCTCTTGAATACAAGGGCCGGTAGATGTAATTTACACTGTTTATAAAGCAGAGCATCTACTCTAACATGGGTATCTATTGAACAATGTTTGGAGTTGTATGAAATAATGTTGGATAAGAAATCCATTAATTCCTTAGGAATTACATATATACATACATATGTACATTGCAGCTGTCCACTCAATTACAAGGATAATCATCTCTGTGCTATAATTATGCATCTGCTATTGCTGCCTGCTTATGGATTCTGCAATGATTCGTAAAAGCAAAAAGGCTTTCAAAAGCTCGATGACAACGCTGACAAACAAATTTATATTGCATATTCATCTTCCCCAGGTTTTTATGATTGATATATATATATATATATATATATATATATATATATATATATATATATATTATGTACCTCCAAAAAGTTTCTAAAAAAGAGGATACCATGATGAAAAATGGCTACAAACTTAATAAAAACAAAGTTTTATCATCAAAATGTTTATGTAGAAATCTCTTTATTTGGAAAGACCAAAGTAATTTTTTATTATTTTCTTAAATTTTTTAATCATTTCTAGCATATTAAAAATTTTGGTTAAATATCTTGTTTTTCTTGTGTCAGTGGGTAGGCCAAAGATTATTATAGGGAATTTTAGCATTTTTTTTTTTTGGCATTAAAAACACATTGTTTTGAAAATTCTTGCAAAAGTCAAATAATCACTGGATTTTAATAAAATGTTCAGGATTTATTCATAAATAAATGAAATTATTTCAAAATTCTTCTTTTTTTTTTACATCTGTATTAATTTCAGCCTTTTAGATGATAATAAGTGAAAACTATATTTACTAATCATCAATGGAAAAATTTAATACAAATTGTCAAAAAACAATATCTTTAAAAGAATTTTGATTTTTTTATGTGTGTATAAACATACCAATTTTTCTGAGTACATCAAATCAGAAAATGATAGTGATAGCTATCGATAGTCAGTTTAAAGTCGGCATTTCTAATATTCAGTAAAACATTACATTACGGAGAATATTTTCCAAAATTTTCAAGATTATTGAGTACTTTAAAATTATATAAGAATGGCACTGACATCATTTTCTTCAATTACGTTTTACAAATAAAGTCTCCATAAAACATTAGATCTGTCTTGAAGCTGTCAACACATCAAAACAGCTACTGGCATGTTAAAAACACAACTACTGTCGGGTTAAAAAATGCATTTCTGTGATATCTTAAAGTAAATAATATTTGTTTCAAATCAGATTAATTATACTTTAAATCAGCTAAACAGTTTCAGAAAAGTATATTTTATTTTTGGAAGATTTAATAAAGAGAATTACATTACAAAGAAAGAAGATTAAAAAGAGTGCTAATGAACTATTTTAGTGAAAAACAAAAAAACAAACTTTCCAGTCAATTTAAATTTGTTTTTGAAATACAGCAAAGTATTTTACTTATTGGAAATATTAAATTTGATCTATTAGCTTGAAATTAAAATAAAATAAATGCTTCAAGAAAGATTTTTTTGGCGGGGTGGTCCCTAATATATATAAATAAAAAGAAGTGATGGATTTTTATTTATTAATCTGACAGATTTTATTTATTTTTAGTTGATATCCATATTTGAGTAGACACTATGTTTATTTATTAAACAGTATATTTACTTATTTTTATCTACCAGTATGAATGTTTGAGAGATCTTATTAAAGAAAAAGGAGCGCTCTCTGACAAGATTCGTGGCCAAAATGAAGTCAGATATAATGATGGTTTCCCCTGCTTAGGGGGATGCAGGTTCTGATCCTGCCAGAAAGCACATATTTTTGTTTAATAAGATTTCTCTAATATTCAGGCTGGTAGACAAAAATGAATATAGTGTTTAATAAATAAAAAGATCATCCACGCAAACATTATTTTTAGTTGATACCCATATTTAAGTAATAATAATAATAATAATATATATATATATATATATATATATATATATATATATATATATATATATATAGAGAGAGAGAGAGAGAGAGAGAGAGAGAGAGAGAGAGAGATATTACTATACATCAGAGATGTAATCTCCTAACATGAGAATTCATAAACGTTGTATTTACATTGTGGGAGGAATGTTTAAGTTAAAACTTATTCGAAATAATTAGGTTAGATTAAAATAAAAAAAGAGGTAAAATTGACTAAAATGGTACAAGCATGTCTGGTTTGCTAGATCAATCCCTGATGAATGGTACATTATCTTTAATTATATTTCTCTATGCTTTCAGGCTGGTAGACATAAATTTCATCATTTAAAAAAAAGACTATTTCCAACGTGTAACGACTAAAAACAATGTTTATAGTAATTAGAAATAATGTCAGATTAAAAAAAGAATCCATCAGTGAAATATATAAATATATAAATATATATATATATATATATATATATATATATATATATATATATATATATATATATATATTTATTTTTTCATTGGGTTTATCATAAGGTTGATTTTAAATAATTAAACATCCAGACTGCAAGGTAAACAGTTGTGAAAATAAATACCAACTTAAAGGGACACAAATAATTTATCAAGATTAAAAGATTATCCAAAACAAAAGCATATTTAAATGTAGATATAAACAATGAAATACTTTATCATAATATCTAAAAGGCAATTCCAAGCAAAATATATATTTCATACAACCAATATTACTTTAAATAAAACAACTGATTTGTTTGCTTTCAATTATTTAAAACACTAGAAAACTTTTCAAAAAGAAAATAGTTTACACAAATAAAAACAATATTTTTTTTTTTTTCGACCATGCTATAACTTTTATGACAATAGCAGCTTATAATATTAAAACCTTATAAATCTAAAACTGAATCATAAAAATGTAAAACATGTTTTAATCTTATTGATGTTTATACAATGGAGATTTTAAAGTTTGGAGAATCTGATTTATTTAGAATTTCAATACATCACCTTATGCACATGTACACATATGAAATATTTTAAAAGTATCTCTATATTATTTATAGTTTTATTCTCTCAAGAAATAAATTGTTATCTGAAAATGATTGAAAAGCTCAGCAATGATGCTTGGAACAAAAGAATTGAGTACATGATTGAATCAGCAATTTTTTAAGTGTCCCAAAAAGTGAACTGCGATGTTGACTTGTAATTGGCTAATTCATTTTGGATGGAATAATGTAATTATCTCTAATATAAATCCTTGGTATTTTATATTCATTCTTTAACTTTTTTAACCAAAAGACTAAACATCAATTACAAAAAAACAGAATACATGGTTGTCAGCAAAAGGGAGAGCCCAACATACAAATTACAAATTGGGGACACCAAAATCAAAAAATTTAAATATCTGGGAAGTGTTTTAACAGGATAGAAAATGTGACACTGAAATCCAAAGGCACACTGGAATAGCAAAAGTAGCCTTCCAAAAAGCTAAGCAAAGTATTAAGAAAAAGGAAAATTTTGTTAGAAACAAAGAAAAGAGTACTGAACTGTTACATAACATCTGTCCTCAAATATGGCAGTGAATACTAGACAAATTCCTCACAGAAGCAGTAGAAATGTCGTCCTATGGAAAGATGCCAAGAATACCATGGACTGAACATGTCAGCAACGATAAAGATTTATAGAAAATGGAAATGAAAAGGACACATATACTTATCAGAAAGAGTGTTAAAATTTCTAGGGCATATAATGAGGAAAGAGGGCTTGGAAAATTTGATGCTCACAGGTCACTGAAGTCACCAATGTCCTGAAGGGAAACAGCATAGAAAAGAAAAAGAATACTTGAAATGTGTGGCTAGTGTAACAGTTATCAATGCAGAAAACAGAATCAGGGAGCCAAGTTCAAATTCCAGTCTAGTCCCTGGCATTCAGTTTTACACTAATGCTCTTGAGAAAGACATGAACATGTCTCTTCCACTTCCCAGATTAAATACCATTGTACTCTAGATCTGAATGCTAACCAGACTAAAACAATAAATCAAATTAAAAAATTGTGGAGAAAGAACAGGAAACCACTCCATTATCTTTTCCAAAATATCATGTCAGTTCACAGAAAGGAATCTCTGAAGAGCCATGATCACCTATATCTTGAAGAAGTGTGGCACTTAAAATCAGTTTCTGAATACTAGAAAGAAAAGAGCAGCATATGCAGTTCAAACTTTGACAGTGAAAATATCAACAAATATTCACTTGTCACATCTGTGTAGGCATATATATTAAATTTTAAAAAATAATACAATATTTTCTTTCATTTGTATTTGCAGTTTTAGCATCTCGACTAAAACACACTTTCAATTCTACCAAAAGATAACATTACAATTTTATATCGTCCAAAAGGTCATGAAATAAATAATTCAAGAAAGATATTAGCCATTCAAATCTTCAGCAAATTCAGCTTCCTCCTCCAAGTCACGAAGAGGGAGGCTTATATTACAAGGTTTTAAAATATGATTGATAAATTATATAAATAGTTTGGTCAAGATTCAAAAAGTTGTAATTGTTTTCCCATAAGTATACTTAAATATCAATAAATTTCTTGTTAATTTTTTCCATTTTTACTTTAATAGAAAATAATGATCAGTAGAACAAATCAAGAGGTTCAGTTTGCCATTAACCATTGACTCTAAAATCAGATCAAAGATGAGAAAAAAAAGTTCTTCTTATGGGTTCATATGAATGTTTATGAAGGTGTCAATATCTGATAATTTTAGTTTTTATCACATCAATCTGTTGGTCATATTTTTATGCACTTCATATAAACATGGTTTATATGTAGTGATTATCAAATTCTTACACTTCCAACTTCATGAAATTGTCAAGAGCTTCATGCATAAATATTTCATTCATTTTTGGTTCTCATATATATAATTTAATTGATCTATTAACTGATGTATTGTTTTGATTAGATTAGTATTTGATTGATAAAGTGCCATTGTTCTAATCATGTACATATTGGCAAGAAAGTTCTATATATATTTATATATATATATATATATATATATATATATATATATATATATATATATATATATTTATAAATATATATATATATATATATATATATATATATATATATATATATGTATATATGTATGGTGAACTCTTCTGTCCTATATGATGTGTGAGGGTCAAGCAGCTCAGTTCCTAGGAACCAACAGCCCAGACACCAGCAGATATGATTCAATTATAGTGGTGAAGGCTTTGTGTAGAACTAACCACACTTTTTGAAGGGCCGAATACAGAGACTTGGTGCACTATGTGCCACAAGGTCCCCAAACAACCTTCCACAGGTTTTGAATTCAGAGTTGTCCTTCTCCTAGACCAGTTGCCATCCCAATCTGTCCTGCTATTTACCTATAGCTGGGGGGAGAAGAAGAAGATTCATACTTTTCCCAAGAGTATTAGCATGTAAGTGAATGGAATGGATTTGACTGGAATTCAAACTAGACTCTCCGATTCCTCAATCTGAGCCACTACCCACTACTCCACCGTGCCTATATATACATATATATTTTTATTTAGTGATATATAGATATTTAACCACTATCTATCCTACATATCCTGATAGATCTTCACTTTCTCCTCTTATGCCTGTACAATAACCTCACTCAGAAATTCTCTACCTTGAACCTTGTATTGGGCTAATTTTTAGCAAGAAAGAAATTCAGGTGGATGAGTGAAATTATTAACACTATATATATATATATATATATATATATATATATATATATATATGTATAAATAAATATATATATATATATATATATATATATATATATATATATATATATATCACACACACATTGAGAGACAAAGTTTATGGGACAGGTGTCTAGTATCATATAGGACCCCCTCTAGACAGGTAAAGTGCAACAACATGGCATTAATTCAAAAAAATATAGCATAACAAAATTCTCTCTCTCTCTCTCTCTCTCTCTCTCTCTCTCTCTATATATATATATATATATATATATATATATATATATATATATATATATATATATATATATATATATATATATATAGTTTAGGAAAAACTAGGTAATCCGTATGGGAAGACCCAATGAGGATAGAATCCAGAGAACTCAATGTAAATCAGAGCTAATAATTTAAATAAAAACAGATTGCTTTAAGGTTCCATATAATAAATTATTTCACCACAGCCCTTCCAAAGGACAGTGGATCATCAGATTTATTTCCAAATGTTGAAATGAAAAAATGAAAATATATTTACACATTTATGACGGGCAATAATAAGGAAACTCACGAAGTGGGGGCAGTGTAGGGAGGTAGAGAGACAGCATTGAGTTAGATGTAACATTTCTATTGTTTCAAATTTAAATATTCGCTGAAATCTAGACATTGACACTTTAAATCTGTTAACGGAAGTTATATCTTGATTAGGAAGTGGGATGGAGAGAAATCTATATTGAAAAAAGAGAAAAAGAAAAAGAGAAAAAAAGAGAAAGAGGTTGTAAACAAGTGTCATTAACTTCTATTGGAATATTTCTTTTTTTTTTTTTTTTTTTATACTTTGAGATTTCGTAAATTTTTCAGTTTAAACAGTCTAAGCCATTTAATTATATGTTAAAGTTTTTTTAAAAACCTTATTACGGACATTTTGGTGATTTAATGTGAAATAGTCGATTAAGAGCTATATAGAGTTTACATTAAAACACTAGAAATTTTTTCTCAAATATAAGTTTACATCTAGTAGTAAGTGATTATTAAGGTGATATCTTTATCATTTTTGATTTTATTTATGAGATTGATTAGTGACTATTTTTACATTGGTAAATTCTATTACTTAAAATTTAGTATTAATTTAATATGGAGTGGCATTTTAACGCATTTTTAAGTAATAGAATTTACCAATGTAAAAATAGTCACTAATCAATCTCATAAATAAAATCAAAAATGATAAAGATATCACCTTAATAATCACTTACTACTAGATGTAAACTTATATTTGAGAAAAAATTTCTAGTGTTTTAATGTAAACTCTATATAGCTCTTAATCGACTATTTCACATTAAATCACCAAAATGTCCGTAATAAGGTTTTTAAAAAAACTTTAACATATAATTAAATGGCTTAGACTGTTTAAACTGAAAAATTTACGAAATCTCAAAGTATAAAAAAAAAAAAAAAAAAAGAAATATTCCAATAGAAGTTAATGACACTTGTTTACAACCTCTTTCTCTTTTTTTCTCTTTTTCTTTTTCTCTTTTTTCAATATAGATTTCTCTCCATCCCACTTCCTAATCAAGATATAACTTCCGTTAACAGATTTAAAGTGTCAATGTCTAGATTTCAGCGAATATTTAAATTTGAAACAATAGAAATGTTACATCTAACTCAACGCTGTCTCTCTACCTCCCTACACTGCCCCCACTTCGTGAGTTTCCTTATTATTGCCCGTCATAAATGTGTAAATATATTTTCATTTTTTCATTTCAACATTTGGAAATAAATCTGATGATCCACTGTCCTTTGGAAGGGCTGTGGTGAAATAATTTATTATATGGAACCTTAAAGTAATCTGTTTTTATTTAAATTATATATATATATATGTGTGTGTGTGTGTGTGTGTGTGTGTGCACTTACAAAGGTGCAAATATCCTGTCTTAATTTTTATAAATTTTATACATATATATATATATGTATATATATATATATATATATATATATATATATATATATATATATATATATATATATAATATTTGATCACACAATTGAATCATTTCTTCAGAATCAAAGATGTTTTTTCAATTACACCAAACAACAGAAAAATATCAATGCACATATTTTGTTTGAATAATTTTTTTAAATGCAAATGTATTCACAACATCAACATTTTTCACTTGTCTTATGCATATTGCTACACACACACAAACACACAAACAAACAAACCCACACCTACCTATACATGTATTCAAGCAAAATTTATTCCCACTCACAATCACATGTACACAGCATTAGTATTGATTACTTGCATGCACAAAACTTTTTTTTTTGGGACACAAGTCTAGAATTCTAACATAGATCATAATTAAAAATTATCATTTTTATTGATTTTACTAATGTTTCTTTTTGTACCTTTTCTTTATTCCTATTTTTTATTGACTACATTTTTCATGAGAGGGAATGATGAGACTGTTCTTGCATTTTTGTGAAGCTTGGGGCCAGACACTGAACTTGTGCCAACTCATATGTCATGGTTGATCTGTGAGCAGAGAATTTCAGAATTTCTGGTGCCTCCAGAATGGACGCTTCTCCCTCACAAAGTTGGCAGGTGTTTCTCTTTCACCGCTATCGAAACTTTAGAGCCAGATCCTTGAAAGTTGTAAAAGTCTGATCAATACTCCAGAAACACACAGACACTAATTCTTTGCTGTTCTTGACTGGTGTGTCTTACTCCTGAAATCCCTGACCAGTGCTGGGAAATGTGTTTTGGGACCCCATTATGGCCTCTTCATTTTTTCAGCATTCTTTTATAGTCATCTGTCATTTTTACCTAAGTTATAGTGTCAATCATCAACTATAATAATCAACAGGGCTGGTGTTTACTACCTCAAACCTCTCAACTATGTGAGGGCCCCCTGCATATTGGGGAATAGGGGGGAGGAGGTGCTAATTTCAGTAGCACTTATTTTTTTTAAATTGTAATTTTCTTCCTGAACAGTTCTTTTAAATCAATTAAGAGGGTAATATATCTCGGTAAAATTGTTTTTTATTCTGAGATCATCCACTGAGGAGGAACTCTGATTAAGACAAAACAGAAGTCCATGGCTAGTAATAAAAATAAAATTTCTAGTCCCTATTTTTTACATTTCTAGAAAGATAAAATCGAGAAAATGATTGCTTAAAAAATAAAAATGTTTAAAGATTTCAACAGGTGAAAAATGTTCCCGAAAACTGAAATACTGTTTTTAAAACGAATTTTTAAGACAATCCTTTTTGTGTTGGGTTGGAATCTTTGTAAGACTTTTTCAGCACAGATGCATCAGTGATTAATCTTTATGGAAATGTAAAAATTTGTGACTTAAACATTATTTTTCGAATAAAATTTAGTCATGAAAATATTGGTGGTTATTATAAAAAGGATAACATTTTCTCAGATTTAAAAAAAAAATAAAAAACCTATTTATTATAAAAGTAAATAATTAATGATTATGTACTGAAAGTTTTAATTTAATTGGATAGTTCCCTGATTTTTGGTAATTTAAAGCACTGCCTTTCTCCACCAATTTTTATTTTGAGGGTTAGTGGCCCCAGGCTGGGAAATTTTGAAAGACATGTAATAGAGAGGGGGGGCCCTGTATCAAAGTTTCGGGGGCAGATGAGACCCTAGCACTGGCTTTGGATGAAGAGGTTTCTAATGCAATTAAAGTTGACAAAAGGAATCATGAAGGGATGTTAACAATGGAAACATTTGTAAAGATGAAAAGGCAGTAGTGTTCTGAAGAGGAGGGGGTGCAGAGGGTGCAACACCCCCAGGCATCCATATCCAGAGGTCATCCAATCAATGAGGGAAATACAAATTTAGTTTATATTTAATTTGAATTAAGTGTTTATTTCATGTTTCATCAGTTTATATATATATAAAATGTCTTCCTTTCTCACATTTCTCAATACAAGGTCCTATAGGTCCCTTTACTTGAGTCTTAGAAGCATATAATCAGGGAGTTGGCCCCAAGCATCACCAAACCTCTGCACATCACTGATGTAGGGAAACTTATGACATTCTGACATTCATATATAGTCTATTGAGTATGGCCATAACATGACAGTAATCAAAACCCTTTTAGTATTGTGATCAAACATACCTTTTTAGCCCAGTGAATGGTCTGCATCATATGCCACAAGTTTTATATGCATGAGTTGATCTGAAACAGTTCCAGAGCATTGTTATTTGTATCAATAACATTGTTAGTCATCAAGTAGGATCTTCCAATATCAAGCAATACCTGTGCATGTAATTTTTATTAGGTGGGGGAGACAATGTACTGGATCAAACACTCCTATACAGGATGGTTGAAACTATTTTGAGTAAGGCCATTACTTTACTGGTCCTCAAATATATGCAACTCAGACATTGCTTTGTAGTCCAGCTAAGGACTTTGAACTCTTGTACAGATGTAATGTCATAGGGTTCCTCTTGCAATAAACTGTTGCAATAATATTTTGATAAACTTTCAGATGATATGTGTGACATTGTCCTCAATGTTAACTGTTAAATCAGACATACAATAAATTTAATAAGAGATGTGCTGTCTTTGTGCTTCTTCTTCTCCTTCTTCGTTTTTTCTTTTTGGTTTACTACCTATCTGCAGTGAGTTTTGTTTCTGCAAAGAAAGGTCAGAAAAGGAATTTTGGGTCACTTGACCACAAACAGAATGACCTCCTAAGAAATAGCAGGAAAGGAATTTGGGAACACTTGGCAACAAATAGAATGAATTTGAGTGAGAATCAGTCACCTACACTCGTGTGACATACATCACCAAGTGGGATTTTGGTATAGTAACAAGTTTCCCGATGACCTCTGACAACAACAGTTTGCAAGAAAAACAGACCCTCATCACATCATGCAGTCATAAGAGATAAGAAATTCACCTACAAGCTTATTCCATTACTCGTTATTTAGAGAATAAGGACATTTTGTCCCAGAGATCTTGGGTCTATTAGACTATTTAATGGGTTGATGGGTGATGGAATATTGTACCCAAATACATACAGAGAAAATATCTTACTTATCTCGGAGGCAATCCAAGTGACCAAGGGTGAAATGGAACACAGACATTATTCCCAAATTCTATATTTCACATTGCAGAAGAAAGAAGAACCAACTTTTGTGAACATTCTACAACAACTTTGTGGCATTACAAACATTTGAACTCCCAAATTCCTGAAACACAAATGTTTGAACAGACATCCAATATCAGCTAAGTGTTCTTTTTTTAATTGTATGTCTGTCACTTCATGCTGTTCCCATATTTTATATTTTGTTATATAAAATTTATTTACAAATATTCATCTTGTATTTGTTGTCCATCAGTACCTGTTCATGTGGTCGTATCTGAGCAAACCCTCCTTTTACTTTTACTTTTTTGAACTAATATATGTTGCTAATAACACATGTTATACTACCAACGGTGGCACATTCTTTCCCACACTTGAAGGTAGAAATGTCAAAAGATAAAAAAAATTCAAGTGATACCTGTGCTTGAGGTTTTAAGTGAGTAAAAGCTTTGGGCAGAGCCAATTCAAACTCTGAATTTTCAATACATTGTGCAAGAAGAAATGGTCTACATTATTGGATGCAAATAAAATTGTGGGTATTATATCAGTTTTTCTCCTTTAGAAAGATATCTTAATAAAAACCAGGAGTTTCAATATCAGCCAACTTACAACATACCTGGATACCATCCCAGGTATTTCTATGTCCCTCATAGATACATTTATCTATGAGAAATATATAAATTATCTCTCTTCTATCAGTCATATGTATTGTCTGTATGTTTTTGTATTTACTATTGGCTGCATATGCAAAATCTAGAAGAAAATCATGAATGAGCCATAACTGGATGCTTGTAAAATATGTAGGTAAAAAGACTAGATATTATGTTTTTTTTTGTGGGGGTAACCCCAAGTAAGGTGGGAATGCCACTAGTATGCAGGGGGTTACACAGAATTAAAGTGAAAAAGAAGACTGAGAATAGGGAAAATTAAGGAAAGGACAAAAGATGAATGGGATTCAAGATGGTGATTGACACTGCATTTAAATTTTTGAAGATTGTAGTTATCAGGGAAGCAAATAAACAGAAGGGAGTTCCACAGGTGGGAAGTGCAAGAAAGGAAACTGTTGGAGTAGAAGTGGCAGTTGCATTTAGCTATTTCAACAGTTTGATATATTTCTAAAATAACAATGGTGTCTGTTGCATATCAATTGCCGTGATGATGAAAACTGTTTTTTATTAACTTAATTTGGTGGTGCTACTTACAATGATGATTCCTGATGACATTTTTACAATTATAATTAATAATGAAGTATATAAATTAACCTATATTTGGTGAAATAACCCTCACACTGACTTTTTGGCTGAAGTTTAAATTATAAAAATAATTAAAATATAAAACAATACATAGTCACTGATTGGATCAAAAAGAATAAATCAATTAGATTTTGCAAGCAGAATAAGGAAGACAAAACTACATAACTTTTATTTGAATGTCTGATGAAACATCTAGAGAATATTTTATTTTTTGCAAAATATAATTTTGGTATTGACTCTGCTTGTTTTTAACCCTTCAGCTGTGATATATGCATTTTATCTTTACATTATTTGTATTTTATTGTCTTCTTTTATATGGCATGTCCTTTCAGGACGTGGGTAATTATAGCTCTCCACAACTTCCTGCCCTTTGTATCTCTAAACAATCTTTGTCCCCTTACAATCCCTCTTAGTCCCAGCTTTTTCATTTACACAGGTTAATAAAGTACATTATTTGTTGATTCCCTCTTGCCTTCAGCATGCCTTGTGAGTGTCAAATTCTCCATGCTGAAATTTCAACTTTCTCCTGATTCAAATTACATGTTTCCTTTTTCTTGCTATTTTCTATAAAACTTGCACATTGTTCATGTGTTCTGTTCATGGTATTCTCAGCATCTTTATGTACGACCACATTATTGCCTCAAATCTCCTTTTCTGTGAGGAAATTGTCCAGCACTCATTGCCATATAGAGGAATAGATATTATATAGCAGGTCAGTACTTCTTTCTAATTTTTTTCCCTATTTCTTAATACTTTGTTTAGCCTCTGGAGGGCATCTTCTGCTATTTCAATGTGTCTTTGGATTTGTGTTACATTTTCTGTTATAACACTTCTCAGATAGTAAAATTTATGTACTTGTTTGATGCTGACATCTAATTCATAGTTCACATCTGGGGCTGTCCTTCTTATCAAACAAGCATGGATTGTCATCTTGCAATTGATTAATAGTCCTTCTTTCCTTCTTTCCTTTAATATTCTGTCTAGGAGTTCCTGCATCAACACAGTGTCATCTGTAAATCTTACGTTAAGATAAGTGCCCACTAGTAAGAAATCTGAGTAAAATTCTAGTTCTCTTAGGATCACCTCACTGTAAATGTTAAGTAAATCCATTAGTCCCTTTTTTATTTTTTTAATACTTTCTCAATTTCTTTTCTTATCCATATGCAGGCCATTGTTCTCAATAAATGCTCTAGATTATTTATAGATAGAAACTGTCTTACTATTGCTAGTGGTATTTAAAGTTTTAATATTGGCTACTTACTTTCAGAATAAAATTAACTAAGATGAGGTATTGTAACTATTCACATTGTTTAAAGTGTTTGTCCTCATCTTTATTGCCACATTCACAACATTTCGGATGTTGTACACTCTGGGCTTCTTTAAGTCATTGGAATTTTGAACTGAACCCTTTATTTTGACCACCGGGGTAGATTGTTCTAGTTCTACTGCTTTTTCTGGATATCTCTGCTTTGGCCAGGTATTGAACTCACAACTCTTTGGGTCAAGTCACTGGATTACTTCAACCAACACTTTTATCCACTGGTCCATGTGTCCTTGGATAACATTCAAGATATTCAGAAAAAGGTAGATGGATGAATTAAAGGGTTCGGTTTGAAATTCCAACATATATCACCTGAAGAAGGCCGAAGCATACAATGGCTGAAATATTGTGAATATGACAACAAAGATGAAGACAACAGTCTAAACAATGTAAATAGTGTAAAAAATATTTGTTTTTAATCAATAATTTAATTTTGTTACATCATCCTCAGAGCAAGTAGGAAGTTATTACGTCTGCTTTTCCATGTGGATATAAAACTGAATAAATAATACAGAAAGAAAAAGTAAAGGGAAATATAAAATAAAATGTCAGACTAAATGACAATTGAAAAGATGAAGATATTGAGTAGAAGTGAAAATTTACGTCTTTGGATTCTTATTCTTTTTTGTCAATAATTACAGCAAACCAACAACTAGGAGTGGGCCTGGTGATTAGAGTAACCTTGATTTGGGAAAAAGGCAGTTGAAATGAAGCAACTTGTCACAAAAGTTTATTGTAAAGACACAATACATGCCAGCATATGTCAGAGATGGTTGTGAATATGAGTGTGGAAAATATGATTTTGACTCAAGGTCAAATAATTTGAAACTGATGAAGTGAAAGAACTTTCTAAGGAAGTTGCAACACAAACATCTCTACATGATATACAAGTCTTACCAAAATGTCAACAGCTAGGAAAAGGAGTTCCATATAAAAATTACAGGTTAACATTGGAACACTTTTCTTGATTGACAGAAAAAAAAATTGACAAGAGTCATCACTGGAGATAAAAAAAAAAGGATTAGTGTGAGAATCAAAAAGAAAATTATTACTAGGTCAGATGGAGACTTTGGAATCAGAATAAATTTTGGGAAATGTTTTTTCTATATCTGTGTTCAAAAGTTAATTTTTTTATTTTTTTAATCATTTCACCCCAAGCAAGGTGATAAAGCCACTAGGATGTCTTCACAAGAAGTAAAAGAGAATGAGAAGATTTAGTGAGAAGTGAGGAAAATGACAATAAAGGAAGGGTTCAAGAAGACAGAAGATGGTGACTGACATTGCATTTAAATTTTTGAAGATTGTGGGTGGCAGGAAAGCAAAACATCAGTAAGAAATGCAAGAAAAACTGTTAAAATAGAAGTAACAGTTTAATTTCATTAGCTCAATAGTAAAACAGTAAAATCTAGTTACCTCATCCTGGGTATGACAATAAACTACATCCGCATCCTGGGTAAGACGATAAACTACATCCAATGGCAAGGCCTCTGATCAGGAGGTTTTGAGGAGCATGGAATCTTAATTGCTGGTGTTCCCAGGTTTACCCTGACCTGTGGTGGCAACACCTGTTAGGGTCCCAGCTATGGGCAAATAGTTAACCCCCAAACTGGGGTCAAAACTCTATGGAAGTGTAAAAATAGGTTTTAATACCAGAAATAATTTTGTAAAAAATTATTACCAGCAATGAATTTTTGAACGAAAAAATTATTACCAGCAATATATTATCAGCAATACATTTTTTAAAAAAAATATTACCAGAAATACATTTTTGAAAGAAAAAATATTACCAGCAATAAAGTTTCGGAAAAAAAATTATTACCAGCAATAAAATTTTTTCAGCATTAAATAACCCATTGAGGTTTTGCTATGCCATAAAACAAACGAAATCAAACCTAGTTACCAATCTAGTATCATGCTTAAATTCACGTAGTCAAAGCAACAAGGTAAAAAGCTCATCTGAATCTTTGGGAATTGAACAAAATGTTACTGAGCAATGCTGCAGTGAGTAATTTGCTTGATTGAATTGCAAAAGAAGATATCGTTTTTACTGATCATTGTTATTTACAACTGGTGGTGCCCTATAAACAGGCTGGTCAACAGCTGATTCAGATTGCAGATTACAGATATTTCATTTTATTGAGCATGACTGTTTTGGTTTGATGCACTTATAGATAATGTAAATCCGTGTTACTATCAAATTCAACTGATCATCATGACTCAATACAAACAGCATGCCCGGTCATGTTTACTTAATCATCAACTCTTTATTAAATACATTTACCAAATATAAGATAAATGATACAGTGAATGTTATGTTGGATGTATGACATTGTTTATCTCTATGCTAAATAAAGCTAAGAGATAAAGTATTGCATTAATTTATATGCCAAGTAAATTTTGCATCCTATAATTTAGGATTTTATTTATTTCAAAGTATTTAATGGGAATTACTTTTTGTGATTAGGTAAGTTCTATGCTAGCAGTTTCTTCTATTTCATTTTATCACTTGTGCAACTCTCTTCCAGGTTATTGCTTCCCAGTCAACTTTGAGCTTCAAAGATTTGAATGCAATGTCAATCATTAGGGAGCCTCATTTGGAGTTTCACCCTCACTTGAAACAAAAATATTGATGTAAAATCACAACATACTATCATATATATGTGTGTGTGTGTGTGGGGGGGTTATTCAATATTGATTTCCAATAAATATTTTTCAGGTTCTTTCATCCATTACATTTTAAATCAATATTTCTTCCTAAAGATCCTTACTTTTGGATTATTCTTACCATTCCCAAGAAGCTTTCTTTCTGTAACTCTTCTACTGGGTGCTCAATTCCAATTTATTTTTTATCCATATCTCCATTCTGTCAGTCACAATACCAAGTGTACTAATGACAACTGGTATGATTGTGCACTTCAACATCCAAAGCTTTGCAAGCTGCAAGTTTAATTACTTTCTCTTCTTTTGTTCTATCTTTTATCAAATTGACAGGATGGATCAACAATTAACCCTTTTTCTATTTTATCTTCCACCAATATGGCTGATTTGTTTTGCTCTAGTTTCTTATCTGTATTGAAAAATCCCACAAAAGTTTTCATATTTGTGACTCAAAGACTCATGTATATGGTTTTCCTTTTCTCACAGAAAAACCCCACTTCTCACACAACTTCCAATCAATAATTTTAACAGCTTAATGTCTCCACATTTTATACTCATTCTGCACTAAACCTGGGCACTTACAATGTCTGCTATAGTTTCATCAAATTTTCTATACACTCTACAAAGGGGTGATATCTTTTTGGCCATGCTTCCTGATATTATTATTATTACTACTACTACTGCCCTTATCATCTATCTCTTATAATTGTTTATATGCTTACGTTCTTTATTAAAGCATAAATATCTCCTATTAGTGTTTTGTTTCTGATATGTGACTTACTTCTAGTCTTTTTGGTTATCAAAGCTAATCTAAAAGCTTTCTAACTTTCTCATCATTGAGGTGATAAATGAGGAAAATTTAACATATGCGTGATATACGGAATGGGTGTTGACTGATGCCATGAAAATAATGAATGACACGCGTCCCAGAAAGAGAAAAGAAGATAATGCATTCAGAAAGTAGGTTTTTGTAGATGGTTGGATTAAAAACAATAAGGGTGACGATAATATTTGATATCATCAATAATCCTAATAAAATGATATGGAAACTAGTACCATATTGGTAGTTGTTGTAAAATCCTAAATTTAAAAGAATTACAAGATTGAGAATAAAACAAGAGAAGGACAATTGGTAAGAGAAAGTAAGTGAGTAAAAAAAGAATAGAAAGTAAAAGATCAATGAAAATTATGAAAGGAAGAAGCCATCAGGTGAAAGAAGGTAGGAGTGATAGTTGCAACAAGATGGTATGAAAGAGATGGTAGAATGAGAGGAAGAAAGATAAAGTAAATAAAATATATAAAAAGGAATGTGAAAGAAGAGGAGAAGAAAAAATAAATGTGAAGGAAGAGAATAAAAAATGTAAAGAAAGAGAAGAGAAAAAGAAATGTGAAGAAAGAGAAGAAAAATGTGAAGAAAGAGAAGAAAAATGTGAAGAAAGAGAAGAAAAATGTGAAGAAAGAGAAGAAAAATGTGAAGAAAGAGAAGAAAAATGTGACAAAAAGAGAAGAAAAAACCTAAAGGAAGAGAAGAAGAAATGTGAAGGAAGAGAAGAAACAAATGTAAAGGAAGAGAAAAAAATGTGAAGAAAGAGATGAAAAAAGAAAGGCGAAGGAAGAGAAGAAAAAACAAGACAATGTTCTAAGATGAATGAGTTTTAAAAGGATTTTTTTGAAAGGAAGATACAGAAGAAGAAGAGAAAAACTGAGATTGAATATTGACTGTAGTCTGGAGTGAATGAAAACTAAAAAGGAAGAAATGAGGCAGGAGAAGAAAGAAGGTTAAAATGGGCAAAATATTGAACAAGAGAAATTCAAATATGGCAGATTTAAGAATAGAAAGGAAAGACAGTAAAAGTAATTAGAGGAAGAAAAAGTCAGTGAAAATGTTGAAAGAAAAAGAAGAGGAGAGATAAAAGGAAGGAGACCTAAATGAAAAGCTAAAGAATAGAGATAAGAAAATGGATGGCAATAGATGTGAGACAAAACAGAAAGGGAAGCACTATGGGTATTTTTCAGTGTGCCCATGTTGCTACAGAATGTGACACAAGGTCAAGGTTTAGAGTAGGTTTAACAGCAATAACATGGAAAAATTTTCCAAGCCCCCTTTTGGGGATGCCTCAAGCACCGGACAATAAAGCCAGACCCCCCTCCTGAAGGAGTGGTTTTGCCTAGGTGAATAGCCTCCTGGGACCTGGACTTAATATATTTTTAACTTCCTCAGCATGTGACATGATTAACTGATGGACAGAAGAGACAAGAAAACAGAATATATAAGAAAATAGACAGAAAATGTGAAGCAAGAAGTAAGAAAAAAATTAAAAGCAAAGCAGAAATTATTTAACTCATCATTTTGATTGGAAGCCATGACTTGGTGAGGAATAAAATCCATTCTCTTTGTTGATGAATCTTACTTATTGGCAATCTTGTTTCTTTCTATGACTTTTTTGTGCTCTTTATCCAGTTTTCCTATACTTTTTTTTTTTTTTTTTTTTTAATCATATCACCCCAAGCAAGGCTGGAGGCCACTATCACGCAAGGGGTTAAAGAGGGGGTTGGAGGAAGAGCAGATAGGAGTGGCAAGGGAGGGGATGTGGAGAAAAAGAAAGACAGTGAGTCGATCAAGGCAAGGGGGCCAAAAAAGATCCGGAGCGAGAGCAGATAGGAATGAGAAATGAAAGGATGTGGAGAAGGGAAAGAGACAGAGAGAGAGAAATCCGGGGACCCCTTCCTAGACACGAAACAAGGTTTGGGCCTCTAAACGTGTCCAATAGAGGGGGGAGGAGTGTAGACCGGGCTGTAGGAAAGCCTACCTACTCCTATTACGTATAACATTCAACGAAGACAAGACAGAACAAAAGAGGGGGGTGTAGTCGGGAGAGAGTACTGGGCGATAGGAATGAGATACCATTGTATGTGTTCAATAATGAGTATTGACATTAATAGTAAGTTTTAACTTAGTATAAGTCCCAATGACCTATATTTAAAAAAAAAAAAATTACCACTTACGTTAGAATAGTTGCTACTAAAATAAGATATGGGGGGAAGGACGGTTAACAAAAAGCAAATTACAGAAATACAAATGAATAAAAAACAAGACATTAAATAAATAATTTACAATAAAACTTTTGGAAATACATTAACAAGTTATATATCAGTGATCAGGGGTGGGGGGAATCGGCTAGTCTCCCTCACCCCTAAACAGTGGGGCTAGCAGCAATGCCAAAATGGAGAATTTTTCAATCGACACGGTGAAGAAACGGTCATTCAACAGGCTGGCAAAGACCGGCGAAACGCGCGATTGGACATTACAGACGAGAAAAGAAGAAGCAAATTCTCACATAGTTACTTCTAAAATAAGACGGGGGGGGGGAAGGACGGTTAACAACAAGCAAATTACAGAAATACAAATGAATAAAAAACAAGACATTAAATAAATAATTTACAATAAAACTTTTGGAAATACATTAACAAGTTATATATACATACACAAGGAACGCGGCATCAAATAGGTGGGGTGGGCATTTACAGTTAACAAAAAAAAAAATAAAAATAACAATTTAAAAAATAAATATTCACTAATACCAAAGTTTTCAAATATATTAGTTACATATGCAAGGAATACATAGAACAGGCTTGATTCACGACCATAAGCTATCCAAAAGTCACGTCCGAAATTAAAGGCACCAGTCACGCTAGTAGATCACTTAAAGTGAACGCAGTGATCAGGGGTGGGGGGAATCGGCTAGTCTCCCTCACCCCTAAACAGTGGGGCTAGCAGCAATGCCAAATACTTATCCTGTTTTTGAGCTCCAATCCAACTAGCTCAGATCTTCATTGCTAGGATATGTCATGTCACATCCATAGAGTCAAATCATCTTAATTTCCTCCAAGAGAAAGTTTTACCCCCTCCCCCATATCCAGAACTGCTATTTTGTAGAATTGCTAGGATATGTCATGTCACATCCATAGAGTCAAATCATCTTAATTTCCTCCAAGAGAAAGTTTTACCCCCTCCCCCATATCCAGAACTGCTATTTTGTAGAATTGCTAGGATATGTCATGTCACATCCATAGAGTCAAATCATCTTAATTTCCTCCAAGAGAAAGTTTTACCCCCTCCCCCATATCCAGAACTGCTATTTTGTAGAATTGCTAGGATATGTCATGTCACATCCATAGAGTCAAATCATCTTAATTTCCTCCAAGAGAAAGTTTTACCCCCTCCCCCATATCCAGAACTGCTATTTTGTAGAATTGCTAGGATATGTCATGTCACATCCATAGAGTCAAATCATCTTAATTTCCTCCAAGAGAAAGTTTTACCCCCTCCCCCATATCCAGAACTGCTATTTTGTAGAATTGCTAGGATATGTCATGTCACATCCATAGAGTCAAATCATCTTAATTTCCTCCAAGAGAAAGTTTTACCCCCTCCCCCATATCCAGAACTGCTATTTTGTAGAATTGCTAGGATATGTCATGTCACATCCATAGAGTCAAATCATCTTAATTTCCTCCAAGAGAAAGTTTTACCCCCTCCCCCATATCCAGAACTGCTATTTTGTAGAATTGCTAGGATATGTCATGTCACATCCATAGAGTCAAATCATCTTAATTTCCTCCAAGAGAAAGTTTTACCCCCTCCCCCATATCCAGAACTGCTATTTTGTAGAATTGCTGCCATATCTGGGCTGGAGTTGCTCAATTTTCACTTTCCAAATTCCACAGAGTGCAAAATCCTTTATATAGTCTTATCAGGGAATCTTCTACTGCAGTTTTTCCCCCCTATAATGCCAGTGCAGCAGTCCTGTTGCTCTTCTATCACTATTTCTTTGGTAAATGTTCAGATAAGTGCCATTCTTTAGTTCCACAAGTTCAGATCATTACAGCTAGGATACACCCTGCCACATACACAGGGTTGAATCATCTTCATTTCCTCCTTATTCTAAATGTAAGAAGAAAGCTCCATTCAGCTTTTTTCCCTAAGAACTGCTACTTTGTGGCACAAACTCCCATGTGGATGTTTCCCTGATCACAACAATCTTAACCTCTTCAAATCAAGGATCAATCATTATCCTTATAATTTTCACTTACTACTGCCTCTTTCATTCAATATCACACACATTCATCATAATGAATTTTTCAGTAAACCTCTACCTCGAGTGGCTCACGAGCCTTGCATTGGGTAAACTTTGAATGTTGGCAATACAAAATGTAGCAATTTGAAAAGATTTGTTACGATACAAACTGATCTGAATCAGTAATTGTTAGTATCTAACTTATTCTCTTTGCATAATTTATCTACCTATCTAATTAAAATGATGTCACAAACTTTATCTAAGTGATAATCGAATAAAGAAATGATTTTAATAACATACAGAGAAAATGGCAGTTATGGTAAAAAGATTTATGCAGCTTTTATGCTTGCTTGTAGAAATTAATTTATTCCTTACCTATTAGTTTTAATAGCAATTTGAATTCTGATCACAATTTTAAGTATTTTATTTAAATTGAATTTATCTTAAGTTTTGTGTCATGTGCTATTGCTCAGTTTTATAAGTGGAATTTTATTACTAGAATTAAGCAGCAAATGACCGTTTGAGAAATTAAAGTATGTTTATATATTAATATACATATTTCTTGAATGACATTTTCAATTTCATGTCTTTCTCATTATGACAAGATTTATGTTCAACTGTCTTATATTCTAAAAGGACCATGTCTAGAGACTAGTTTCTTCAGCGAGGCAGTTGCCATTATTGAATAGTAATAGTCTGCCAAGAGCTGTTAAAGTAGAATATAAAGAAAAATTGGCTAATGCATACAGGAAATGATAAGACAAAAATATGGAGGCGGGGGTAAAAGTAAGATGAAAAGAGTAAGAATGATAATTCACAAGAAAAAAAAGACTTTATGGCACAAGAATGTGAATGACTTTAAAACAACAATTTGAAAATGAAAGATTTAAGGAAAACAAAAAAGAAAGAAAAATCCCATAAATAATTGCTTTAAGAAATTGTAAAAGAAGTTGAAGCAGAGAATGATTTCAAAGAAATAGCTTGAAAGGTCTTTCATCAACTTAAAATACTGAGTACAGATCTATAAAAATATATTGCCACAAAAGTGTATTTCTGCAACCAGATGTTACATTGCTAATGATCAAATTACCCAAATATCTTCTAAACTCCCACATCTGAGACAAGCACTTATCAACTTTGTAGATGTGAGCATGTGGGATTCTACTACACAAGTTTGTTTTTTGTTTTTAACTTTTGTCTTAGAATCATTTCCTTTTGTTTTTTTTTATTTTCCCCTGCTTTATCCACAACTCATTTCTCGAAATGTAATGGATGATGTTCATTTTTTTTCCTTTTAAAAGTTACCTTTCTTGAATCTCTTGGTCCACTGCCTGACAAACATGATTTTTTTCCCTACAGAAAACGTGCATTTTAAGAGATGCAGTAATAGCTTAATTAGATCATTTGACTTCAGGTGACATAAGAATGTGCAAGTAGAATTAAATTAAAAGCTTTACTGAAGCATTACAAATAGAAAATGATGATCATTGTTACTACTACTACTACTACTACTATTACCAGCACCACCATCCCAAAATGCAAAGCCACTTTTCAGAAGCCATAAAGGCCTCACTTCAGTGGAAAGGAATAAGATTCTACTTTTGAACACAAAATCAGACAAATAGTTCATTTTCCTTAACATGTATTTTCTAAACAAATGTATGCACTACAGCAAGTGACTAGAATGAGAATAAGGAGAGTAGTATAGCTTGGTACAATTTCTTTTTCTGAGATATTCTTATAAACTTGCCATAAGACTGATTCCCTTTAGTGAGGTTTTCATCTATTCAAAGCTCAGATGGCCCTATTATTTTCAGCTATGGCATTTTTGACTTACAGCCATATTTAGTGACTTTTATAACATTTGAATGATTTCATTTAATAATTATTTATAATTATTTATAATGATTTCATTTTATAACGTTTGAATGATTTCAGTTCATGTATTTAAATATTTTACATTTTCATTTAAAATATAGAGTGTAAGCAACAATTTTCAGTTTGTTATTATTTTGATTGTTAAATCACTGTATTTTTTTATATATTTTAGCATACATTATGTCAGATTTTGTAATACAAGTCAATATTTTCACAGCAAAATTGGAATTAACAGATGTTGATGAAATTTTCAGGTTATATTTATAGGACCATAATATTGTTTGTTTTTCAGTTTGTAATATCTATGTCTATTAAAAATATGCATGTTTAAGGGTGTCACATTTTATTATGTAAACAAAGAAATGTTTTTATTTTATTTTTTAATAAAACCAAAAGATATGAGGCATAGAAACATGAATAATTATATCCTTTATATCTGAGGAAATTATTATTTTATTATTTCACATATTAATATGGGATATTTGCTATTCTATAAAACTTAATTAGTTTTTCCATCATTGATTTTATTTATTTTGTTACTGTTTCAGCTTAAACATTTATAGTTTTTTATAGCCTGCATATATTGTGAATACATCAACTACATGAACAACAGAAAGTCATAATAACTCTTGTTTGTTTAGTTTGAATACCTTTCACAAAGGTATTTTAAAATGTAAAATAAAATTGAATGTTATTGAGTGGTATATAAACTTTTGATTTCAACTGTATATATAAATATGCAAAAAGCAACACTTTCCAACATTTGTCAAAGTATTTTGAGAAATTAATAACATCACCTTATTTGTTTTCTATGACCTCAATCTTTCATCTAAATCATATATTCCAGCATAAAAGAAGAAAACAGCCTAGTGTTGGTTTTTAAGTTTGGTTGCATAGCCAATGTTAGTTCAATCTCTGGGCTGGGTTGTAGAGAAAGACAAAGTGGAAACAGAGTGAGCAATAACAGCACCACCAGAAAGAAGACAATCTCTTCCTCTCTCACTCTCTCTCACTCTCTCTCTCTACACACACAACACACACGCACACATATATATCAGAATGAGAACAATCTATCCCTGTAGATTGAATATAAATGGTTCATAATAATTGTCTATATTTTTGGGATGAGGGGTTTTCACTATGGATTTCGTTAATCGGACTGACTTCCTCATCTTGGTTGCTTTCCTCACAACGTTTCGGCCGTCTGATCCTCCGGCCTTCTTCAAAAAATTCATACACGTTCGTCCCAGTGACACATGGCCGAGGCGACTAGGACGTTGGAACAGTGATTGCAAGTTCTCCCGATGTTCTGAGTTCAATCCCGAGCAAAGGCAGTGGCAGCGACAAACAAGAGCGGTGACAACAATAATAGAAGCAACAGCAGCAGCAACGATGGCGTCAAGCAGTAGTAGCAGCAGCGATGGCCTTAATGGAACGAGAACATGGTACCCCCGTAACAATAAAGGGTTGGGTTCGAAATTCCAGACCGACGGTTCCCGAGTTCGAGATGCACCTGAAGAAGGCCGGAGGATCAGACGGCCGAAACGTTGTGAGGAAAGCAACCAAGATGAGGAAGTCAGTCCGATTAACGAAATCCATAATAAATGGTTCAGTTTGAAACTGCTGATGCTTACCTAATACAAGAAGAAGGCTTGAAGGCACAACAGCTGAAACATAAGATGAAGTCTGAATATAAATAATGAAAAAATCCAGTTTTGAAATTGATGAAAGTGACTTGCGACACATGGAGTGGCACAACAATACTCTGGAGCAGACAGGGCTGTTCCCTGATTGCTTGAATCTTGAAAGATGAAAACAGGTGTCATGTAGTAAAATAGCTATTTGAGTTCTTTGTCCAGAAGTAAAGATATTTCCTTATCTATGGCATCTGGTCTTGAGAGACCATGGATTTGTGCCCAAAGAGCACAGGATTTCTTTATGAGAGACAGGCAGTTGCCCATGCAGCATGTCTCCTCTCTCCGTGCCACTGATGATGTCCAAGGCAAAGGCAGAGGCTAATACAGCTTGACAGCAGCGTCATTGCAGAGCGGAGGGAGAGAGATGGATTCATACTTTTCCCAAGAGTATTAACATGTAAGCGAATGTAATGAACTCGACTGGACCTCAGTGTGCTCTCTGATTCCTCAATCCGAGCCACAATCCATTATTCCCCCATGCCTCCACTTCCTGATCCAATGTACCATTTAAAGAAGCTACATGATCAGTACCACTTTGTCCAGACCCCAGTAAGTCATAATGAAAAATTTCCTTTTAATCACATGACAAATAGATGTACTTTGTTCACAGAGTCTAAAGATCTACAGACCCTGAGGGTTCAGCTAGATAGACTCAAAGCCACCAAGTGCAAAATTGGGCCTCAAAGAATGTTAGCGTCTGCTCTCACAAGCAAGGAAATGAATCCAGCTGAACTTAGGACATATGCAAACATGACAATACAGATATAGCAGATAGAGTGTGTGTGCGCATGCGCGCGCATGCATGTGTGTGTGTGTGTGTGTGTGTGTGTGTGTGTGTACGCATCTCAGGAAGTGATTGAAAATTCCTCAAGATTTGACTGGCCTGAACTTGATGTAGTCCAGAAGTAAATAAAATAAACAATTATTTAACATATGAAAAAATTAATCATGCATTCTTATCAAATGTTATTAATATAATGTCTTAATAAATATTATTAACAGTAACCTGCAGAGTATAAAAACAGGTGAACTATTAAGTAACTCTTTTCCCTCTTTTCGAAGTGCATGCCATCAACTTTTCAAACTGGAGCAAAAAGGGCTGCGGATGCTTCACATACAAACCCCCCTACACAGGCAAGTCAGACCCAAATACATTAACAATTTTTGTTGTGCTTTCCATTTATTTCTAAGTAAAAAACTCTTAAACTTTCCTTTTGTTAATTTTGTTAAATAAGTTATCTTGTAGATCAGTCAGTCTCTTATTTTGTGTATGTACTGTTTCACCACTATTAATTCATGAAACGTTTCTTATACATTAATTATAGAAGTAGGTAACACACATAAAAAGATTTTGGAGGCTCTTCTGGAATTAGACAATTTTTCTGCATTTTGGATTTTTACAAATTATTTGCTGTTTGACTCAAATAAATAAAAATATTTTTATTTTACCACCAAAGAATTTCATTGTTTTAAAATCATTTCACCCAGAGCTAGGCAATTTCACTAAGATACAAGGGTTTACTGGGAGTGAAAGAGAATAAGAATACTTTAGTATGAAGAAAGGATAATGAAAGAATAGGATTAAGGAATACAGAAGATGTTATAGTGAATAATGGATCATTGATTGCCTTACAATCTCTTGCATTCCGCATTGATGTTTAGGGTTCCCTTTTCTTCAGCTGTTATAAACAAACCATTAAATATGGTCCATTAGGTTTCTCTTTAAATATTTGGAAATCATACATCAAAGTGAAGAACATAACACAAGCAGATAAAATGCTTTTTAATACTCGATTTGAACATTTTAAATAATTTAAACTATGCTCAAGTAATTTTTTAATTTGATTGCTGTCAGTATCAACGCAAATGCAGAACATTTTAAGCAGTAAATTTCACAAACCTTCTTGTATTTTAGATGTATTTTTTACCTTTCTTAAAACCATACATCAAAAATGTTCCATCATCAATGTGAGAATCAATAAAAAAAAAACTGACATTTTTCTTGCATCTGAGTTGATTTTTGCCTTAAAAAGTATAATATGTTGAAAATTTTCACATCTTCACTGTTAGAAGACAAAAATATATTAATTTTGATAAATTGTTTTGACTACACGCTGATAGAAAAGCTGTCACAACAGTCAGTAGCAATGTTTTTGAATTAAGTTAAGCAAATTCACTTTTTGGTCAGTGCAATATTTGAAAGCTAACTGATTCCCTTGATCCTTGAAGGATGTTTGGCGTTCTTCCTAAATTAGTATAAATCATTTTTGTGTAGAAAGAAATAGGTTTTACTATCATTATAGGAGCAAAAGTTTTTTGTTTTTTTTATTGAAATATCTTCAGTTTAAAAGTAAAATTAATTTTTTATTAATAGAAAAAACTAAAATTCTAGAAGAGGAATTGAATAATCAGAGAGAAAATCAAAACTAGGAATTTCTTTTAATTTCTATGAGAGATCTATTCCTGCTAAGCTGAAAAAATTTTTTATGAACACCTTCTGCCTTATTGAGGATGTAGCAGAAATACCTTTCATATAATGGTAAAACATTAGTTAGATGAAAACACCATTGTCACTGATGTATTACCATTATATGGGAGGTATTTCTGGAAAGTATATGTGGGAGGTGTTTCTGCCACACCCTGTATTAGAAAAGCACACACCCATTGCCAACCAAATATTCCATTTAACAGAATTAGTTATTCTGAAAATATTTTACAAGCTAATATTAAAAATCACTAAATCTCTCCCAATGAAGAGTCTTCTATCAAAACTAAAAATCCCAAAATATTTTTCAGAATTCAATCCAACATCGAAAATCTGTATTCTGATTTCTAATTCAAGAATTTTATTTATGAAACTAAGAAAACTGCATGCAACCATTTTGAATGCTTACATCATGGAAGACCATCCCTTTTGGTAAATCATAGCAAATGGGATGGGGTATGTAATTATTAATTCTTTCCACTTTTGGCAATGTATGCAGCAAAAATACTTGCATGGAGAAGAAGCATACATCATCTCTGCACAAGAAATATTCCTCCCACCGAATTCTAGAAAAAATTATTTACCTCACGAAATCTCGATTATTCATGTCCTGTATCAGCTTAAAAAAAGATTTTTTGATTAATGTTTGTTTAAAGAAAATATAAATCTAATGACAGTTATTGATGAATTAAAAAACATATAAAAGATATGCATTAAAAAGGAAAGCAGAAATAAAACAAGAAAAAGGATCACTGTTAAGGAAATCTATGAGAATATAAGCATCTGTTGTTTTCTGCCTAATCAAAGGTTCAATCAACCAAACAAGGGATTGAAGTAATTTTACGCTTCACTAGACAAAACTGAAGCTTACAACAGGTCCAACAGGCAAACATGACAGTGTACCTTGACTAATGTCATAAATTGTACAGATGACATGTGCCTCAAATACGAAATAGAATGCATAAAATGGAAGCAGGTGAAACATCTAGATAAAGGAAAAATTCCACTTTAAATTCCTCTAGGTTTACAAACCCCTTCAAGTTTTTTGACAGTCAACTTTCACAGAAAACTTTTTTTTCTAATATTTATAGATTTTTATTAATTAAAATATTAAGTCATAGTTAAAAGTAGAATTATTAAATAAAAATACATACAATAATATTAACATTATTACACATTTTAATAAAAACAACTTTTGCTTTTTTTTTATATGAACCTGTTTAAGGAAAAGAATTTGTTTAATATTTAAGATCTCTGATATTTGGTTTTAGACTGGTGATTTTAAAATTCAGTTCATCATGTGTTTTTTGTTGTGTTAAAAGTGAACTTAACTTGGCTAAAACCAGCCTCAACCATATAAGTAATTAAGTAAAAATGTATTCACCTTTGCTCAAAGTTTGAGGTCATTATTGATAATATTTACTTTCCTCCAGAAATTATAGCAGGTCATATGCTTGAACAGAGAAACAAACATTAAGAAACACAGACAGTTGAACAAATTGATCTAGCAGGTTGGATACATTTTCTAGTTTTCAATTATATTGTGCAACTCTTCAGTTGGGTATGTGCATTTTTTCAAAGCACAATTCAATTTCTAAAGGTTCTTTCTGCAGATATCAAAATGATCAAGAATAATTTGGCTTTTACTTTCTAGTTGTTGTAAACTCAAAAAGTACTGAAAATCTTTGTAGCAATGATGATTTAAAAAGCTTAACTTGGGGTTTGAAGCTTAACAGAATTGTTCAGGCTTAAATTATTATTACATTTTTACTCTGCAAGTGGGTTTAGGCATCATTAAATTTGGGATATGAGTTTGCCAAGTAGAAAAGAGGTTTCTTATTTTTTCATATCATCAGAGAACTAAATCCATACTTGTACAAAAATCAGGGACAACTCAGCATGCTTTTTGCAAGGTAAACCCTTCTTGACAGCCACATTATTTAGTATGTAATATAATAGTAATATAACATTTTTTTAATCATTTCACCTCAGTTAATGTGATAATGCCACTAAGGTGCAAGGGGTTACTGTAACTGAAAAAGAATGAGATGACTTTAGTGAGGAGAAGTAAGGAAAAGAACAAATAAAAGAACACAATTAAGGCAGACAGAAGATGGCGATTGATGCTGTATTAAAACTTTTGATGATTGTAGGTGGCAAGGAAGCATGAAACTGGAAAATATTTCAACAGATGTGAAGTGTGAGAAAAGAATCTAGTAGAATAGAACTTATGGTTACATCTCGCTATTTCAATAGTAAAGTGAGGAGACCTAGTAATCAATGCAACATTACACTAAAATTCATGCAGATGAGTTACCAAGGAGGAGAGCTCATTAGAACAACTGCCATGAAAATATTTATAGAAAAGACAGAAGAAAGCCTTTTCATGGCAGTGGGAAAGTAACTGAAGTCGAGATGCTAGGCCAAGACCAATAACATAACAGACTCTTTAGATTTTGTCAAGCATCATTGTCTTGTACAACATAGTAAACCAACCTTCTTAGCAGCAGACCTAGTAATTCATTCAATATAATCATTCAACTTCATGTTAGTGGAAAATGTGAGACCAAGAAGGAACAATGAGTTGCTCTTTTGAAGGTTAGCATCAGCCATGCTGGTGAAGGTCCATTGTGGTTCTTGATGATGTTTAAAGGATAGCAGTTTCATTCTGGGGGCATTCAAATTTACAAGCCATTTTTTGCACCAGTTAATTTCAGTTTTTTAACATAATTTGCAACTGTTTGGAAAACTAAGTGAATATACTTTAATTTTATTTATCAATCTAATAAAATTCATCACTCAGTTTTGATACAATGTGGTGTCTGTGTAATACAAAGTAAATAATGTCAGGAAGCATGTCAGAAAAATATTACGCACACACACACACACACACACACACATATATATAAAAAATGAAAACATTGCCTGATTGTATCAGACTGTAACACGTGACAAAAGAATTTCATTTATGTTTTTACAAGTTGACATCCCCCAAAACTGACTGAGGCTGCATAGGAATAGGTGTTTTATCAAGTCAATATCTCTAGACTGGATGCCAACCAAGATTAGAGACCCTAGTCTGTCCTTATATTTAACCCATAGCTGGGGGAAGAAGAGATAGATTTCTGCCTTTCCAAAGTATATTTGTGCAAAAGTTAATATAACAAACTCGGCTAGAATTTGAATATTGCTCACTGTTGTGGCCTTGTTAGGGCCAGAAATAAAGACACAAAAGAGGAATTGAGTTAAACAAATATATTAACAGAAGCAGTAATGCAAACATATACAAACGAGAGTTTTACAGCAAGAATGTTCAGTCCAACTGTCAGAGCTGACTACTGGAAACTTCCCTCTCCAAAAGGCAGTACCTGCTCCTATTTACAGCTGGGAGAGTCCATGCAAGCATGGGTAAATCACCATAACGCTCATCAATTTCACCCTCCAAACCACTAACCATTACACTACCCACACATTTATATTCCTTCAGGAAGAAATCAAATCCTGCATAATGACTGATCACTGAAAGTGCAGCATTGGCAGTTATATTCTCAACTGGAATAAGATGTTTGGCTTTTGAGCTTAAGTAAAATACCTGACAGAAGTCATGAGAATATTTCATCTAGCAAAAATTTGATTTGTCTAGTCGAAAAGAAAAGTTACAATGCCTAAACTCAGATGGAAAACTTTTATATCTCATTAGTACATCTTTCACTATATCCGCATTTGAAGGCATGTATTTTAAAACAGGCTATTGTTTCTTTTCTTTTTTTCATTAATTTCAATTACATCTTCAATTAAAAATATCATAACCTCCTTTCAATTTTTTTTTTCCTTTTTGCTATACTGAGTGAAATATTGACTGAAGACATCAACCCTTTGAACACTGATGAGTACAGATCTCCCTCCCTCAGTCCCTGCTGTCCATGACACTGGCTCTTATACCATGCCACCTGGGTATATGCACTTTTACACAATGGCCAGTATACCAGCCACTAACGTTCAAAGGGCTTAACCCTCCTTCATTATCAACCCGAGCCAGATTTTTCATGAATAATTAGTTAATTGATTTCTATAATTATCTTTGAAGTTCTAAAAAAAATGAAAATCTTTATCTTTTTATTCAAGTGAATTCTTTGAAAGTGATCTTTCATCATTATGAGTTTTATAGCATTATTACTAAATACCCTTTGACATTGGAGGTACATTTCATTTGTTGTAGACAAGTAGACAAGTTCAAATTCAAGTTTCAAATGTGTCAGTGAATATCGTTGGGATCTTCAGTTGCTATAATGGTTGATGTGTCGATAGCTAAACTTAAATTGAATCAACACGCCAAAGTAAATTTTTAAATTTCAAAATAAAGTAACATGTACACCACACAGCAAAAGAAAAAATTTATTTTTTATTTTCACTTTCAAACAAGAGAAACTGTCAAGTTTCTTCCTTCTTTTAAAGTAAAGTAGACAAATATAATCACCCAACTCACTGTTAGTGGAATTTCCTAGCAAAAATATTTAACATTTGTTTGCAATTTCATTATCTTTCGGAAGTCTCCCAATGATAGGATGTTGAGATGGTTCTGTATCTTCTTTTATGTGCCATGTCCCTTTGGGACATGGGCAATCATGGCCCTATACCTCTTCTTATCCCTTGTAGCTCTTAATAAGTTTTGTCTTTTTTGTTATTTCTCCTAAACCTTGTCCTGTCATTAATTTTCTCAAACCCATCAAGTATGTCATGTATTGCTTTCCTCTGTCCCTCTTTCCTTCAATTTGTCCCATGAGTATCAGATTTTCCAAGTCCTCTTTCCTCATTATGTTCCCCAGAAATTTCAATTGCCTCTTTCTGATGTTAAGTTTGAGTTTCCTTTTTGATTCCATTCTCTCCAAAACCCCATTGCCACTCATATATTTGGTCCATTGTATCCTCAGCATCTTTCTGTAGAACCACATTTCTGTTGCTTCAAGTCTCTTCCTCATCTTTGAGGAGATTCTCCAGCATTCACTGCCATACTGGAAAACAGATATCATGTAACAATTCAGTACTCTTTTCTTTGTTTCTAGCAAATCTTTTTGTCTCTCAATACTCTGCCTAGCTTTTGGAATGCAACCTTGGCCATCCCAATACATCTTCAGATCTCAGTGTTACACTTTCCATCATTTGTTAGAACACTTCTCAGATATTTAAATCTCTGTACCTGCTTGATTTTAGTATTCCTGACCTGTAATTTGCAATTTGGCCTCATCCTTTTGCTGACAACTATGCATTCTGTGTTTTTGTAGGTTATGCTGAGTCTTTTCTTCTCGCTTTCTTTCGTTACCTTCTGTAGGAGGTCTCGTAGTTTCCTTTCCATGTCTGCTATCAGCACTGTGTCATCTGCATATTTTATATTGTTAAGATTGTGGCCACTAATGATGAATCCTGGTAGAATTTCTAATTCTCACAAAATTGCTTCATATAGGTTGAATAAGTCTAGTGAGAAGACACATCCTTGTATTACAACCCTATCTATTTTTTCATGTGCGCTGAACTCATTTTCAGTCTGTATGTAGGTGGCTTGCTGCCAGTATAGATTCTTAATTATTCAAATGTCTTTCCTGAATATGTCAAGATTACTGAGCAGCTGTAACAGATCTTTGTGACGTACCTTGTCAAACACCTTTGCGTAATCTATAAAACACAGAAACATGTCCTTCTGCATTTGTATTGCTCTTTCTGATAAATTTCTGTGCATAAATATATCACACCCCTTGTTTTGGTATCTTTGGCAAACCCAACTGTTCTTTTCTTATCTCAGGCCTGATCCTTCTGTGTGCTCTATTCATCAGAAAACAATTTTAAATTCTCCACCTACAATATCAATGACTTTGGAGACTCCTGATTTACAGCATGCTGACAGTTTTGTAATTTTTTTAGCAAAATTTTAACTCTTCATACATTCACAAATAACTTAGTTTTGAGAATCTTATACAATAATTGGAATGATCTGGAATATTTCTTTGAGTATTTTATAAATACAATGTCACAAGTGAGGACACAAATTGATTGTGACATGTGTATCCATCAAAGTTGAGTTAATTTCTACTTCACCTCAACTAAATCCACATTTATCATAAATATGCCAATATTATACACACAAAATGTCCAGGCATAAATCAAATTAATAAATATATGGATAAAAATTCATGATTTATATTTTAGTTGCATGCCAAAAGTTATGGGATAACTGTGTGAATGCAATAGTAGATGGTGCTACTATACCTTGATGTCATGGAAATGCCCAGAACTGCATCAATTGTGCTCTGATATATGGTGAGTCACTATCAACACAGGCTAGATTGCCCATGGCAAGGTGACATGAATTATCAGAATGACAGTGGATGACAAATGGATGGGATATTCCATTTCTAAAATTATGAGGACATTTGACATCCCTTGATCCATAGTGTCACATGTGTACTGAGAAGAGAAGGCATTACTGCCTATTGGGAACAGTAGGGTGGCTAAACTTGGGTTCTTAAAAATCATGACTAGAGCAGTCATTAATGCACCATGCAGGCTGTTGGTCTTATTATATTGTTGTAAACTGGTTTACTTAAGCATATCACTGGACACATTGTCAGGCTTCATAATCATTCCTAAGAAATATATATATATATATATATATACATATATATATAAACTCCCAGCATGTCTTATTTGTGCACATGTGTAGTCACAACAATGTAAATTTTCTTTCGATACTATTATTGATATATAGAAATTGATGTGTCATTATCACATTTAAATAAATGTATATTTATCAATATACAGTTTATACCTTTGTTTTATATATATATATATATATATATATATATATATATATATATATATATGTATACACACATTCAATTGTCTTTTTGCATGGGGGATACATTCTAGAGAGTACTGTGCAAAATAACACCATGTAAAAAAATATACAGCGTACATATGAAAATTAGAGTTAGGTTCTTCTGTTGTTTTTTGGTGGTACAAAATCACTCTTGTCACTGGAAATATTAAATGGCGATATATCTTCTTGTGTTTCTTGAATAAAATTAACAAATTGTGTTTCTTTCGTTTCACTGGTTTCGAAAATGAATTTGGTTATCAGACACTGTGATTTTGTTTTTGTTAGTTCTTTATATGATTCTTCATAACATGCCATAATCGTTTTCAAGTCATATTGGAATTGCACAGCTTGTTCAACATTGTTATCATGTGTAAGAAAATGATTTCCAAGTTTATTGGCTATTTGAAGGCCTTCTAGATGCTGACAACTGCCACCATGTGCCATCTGATGGAGTGGTCACATGCAACCAGAGGTATGTTAAGTGCATAGATCTTGTCCATACCAGAGAGTAGGGGATCACTATATGGAAAAAATAGATTGGATTCTATTTTACTTTGCTAGATTGTTAATTATGTTACATAGAGTTTTGTCATTTTGTAAATTATAATTAATTGATGTTACTTAATCGTTTACTTCCCATTTGCAATAAATTCAGTTGGTCACACAAGGACAGATGTTTAAACCATTTTAAAGTTAAAAAAAATAGTCCCAAAAATAATTGGTTCCTTTTGTTGGGCCATGTTATTTCAAAACCGTGCAAAAAGAATACATGCATGTATATATATATATGTATGTATATATATATATATATATATATATATATATAGCATGTATGTATATATATATATATATATATATACACACACATATATATATATATATATATATATATATATATATATACACATGCACAAAGTTAACATTTGATTATTTACCCATTAACAGTCTGTTTCATTCTGTGAAATTTTCAAAATGGTGTTTGTTTCTTTTGAATTCTCATAATCTCTATAGTTCTGTTTTGAATTCTTCTAAAAAATATATCAGTATGTTGACTGTTCAGAATTTAATTCCTTTTGCTTCTTAATCCATTTACATACTGAATTCTATGATTTTTGGTTTCTCCTCTAAAGTATTTAATATAGAGCACTTATATATAAGAAAATATACACACACACAAATTATATTTTAAATATTTTTCATTAAATATATATATGCTTGCATTAAGAGAAATAACAAAAGGAAACCATTTTATGTCAATGCATTACATTTCTTGAAGAACTTCAAGGGAAATATAAATATTGTATTTTACAGCCTGGTAGTATTAAACATTTGTCAAATAAATCATTTGAAATTTGTCAATTGCTATATAAAGAAACTTTGTGCAAATAGATATATTGCACCAATCCTTATCAGTTCAGCTCTGTCCTCTTTGTATAATAAATCTTTGGATCTCTCTCTCTCTCTCTCTCTCTCTCTCTAACATCTGTATAATTACACTCTCCTCATTTATCTTTATGTTGCCATTTCTTGTTGGAAAATCAAGTTTCCTCCCTGATCTTTTGAACAGGAATAGAGATTTATGCCTTGTTTTCTCTTTAATATTAGGTTCCCATTTCCTTGTAAAGTGTTTTTCTTCTTCCACTTCCAGTAGCCTCATGCATCTTGCTTATGGTGAATTGAAAAAATAAAATGCACAAGGAATATTTTACATAATGCTTTACAGGATGTTTATAAATAATAATGGCCAGTTACTGATTTCTGAGGACAAATTCACAGAACCAACGTGTGGTTCATACTGCGGCTATGCTTAGTGGAACTTCCAGTTTTGTGGGGATAGAGTGCATAATCTGGCATGATCAACAGTATGCGCAAACTCTCACTCAAAATGACTTGTGACTTCATGCTAACACTACTGGCCCTCAAACAGTTCCACCTACCCGATTTCACTTACAACGCTTAGATTAATTCATGGTCAGTAACATCAGGGTCACCTCCCTGGCAAATCAAACCTGGTGGGATTTTCACCGCTTAGCTATATAGTAAGATTATAGACTAAATACAATAGAAACAATTTATTACACAAACATTGACAATGTTCATTTGAAAGAGCCATAGAAGGATTTTGTGTTTACCAGATAATATTCTTGTGAACAACAACCTGATTTGTAGATAAAAATATTAGAGTTCTGATCAAATAGGCTGTTACTTGAATTCCTGAAACAGCAGTTACTTTATAGCAAAAATTAAGGTTTCTTCAAATTTCATTTTTTTGTACATCTCAGCATATATACAATTCTATATCAGTCATTTAATTTCTGTGAATGTACAATAATGTATAAATCATATCCTTCAATGAGGAAATTATGATGACTTGCTTCATTTTTGTTACAACACCATTCATTTTTTTCATTGATCCTATTTTGTAAATTCCTGTTTTGATTGATATTTAGAGTTGTTTTTTTTCTTTCATTGTGGCACCATTAACAAAATGAAGACGTGCTTCATTCTCAGTAGATCCGAATTATTTTCATATGAAAAAGTGACTGGCAACACAAATCTTGAAATTCTCAGCAATATGCTTTAGTATTTAACTATTGGAATTTGAAGGCCAGGGGTAAGGGGAGATAACTAGCTAAAATAGTTGGGAATGAATAATAGCACTTGCTCTCCAAGAACAATTACTTCACAAAAAGAGAAATGAAAAAAAATTATTTTTCATTTTTGAAAGAAATTGTTCTAGAATGTTACACTCATTTTGCCAAATGACAAGATTTAATGATATTTATCACCTTTTTCCTTCCCATTAGCTTAAATTACTGTGGAAGCTGCTTTAAAAGTTATTACATACAAACAACTTCAAGTTGGTGTGAATAATTTATAAGAAAAAATAAAGAAGGTCATTTTTTTTATTTCGACATTCATTATTATACAATCTACATAAATACTGAATTTCTATATTTATTCTGCATATATATGCATGCATTTCTATCTCTGCATGAGTATTTTTCTATACATTAGTATGTATAGAAATGAGCATTTATGAAAATTTCATGGTAAAAACCATTTTCCTTTCTACATAGAAAATGTTTTTTTTCACTAAAAAATAAAGATGCAAAATAATGTGATCATTGAAAGCTTATTTCCATTCTCTTTTCATTAGGTATAGAAGGAAAGATGGATCATACCTTGAATAATCTCTGTGGAACTTTGTCAGTAGAAGAACTGAATGAAATGCATTAAATTTCATTGGTAGTGATAGAAGAAAGAAATTCAAGAAGAAGAGGCATCATAAGAGACAAAAAGTATTATTTATAAGTGAAAGGATAGATACAAGAAAAGAGGTGGCAGCAAAGGAATAAAGACAAAAGAGCAAGTAAAAGCAATGAAAACAAAAGGAAAACAGAAGAACAAAAGGTAAACAAGAATAAAAATAATGAATAAAAATGAAGAGAAAGTAGAATGTTAAATGATACAAAATGGTGACTCAAAAACAAATGAGATAAATAGAAATAACGAAGACATTACACATGAAATTAAAAAAATAGAAAGATTAAAATGAAGAAAAATGTTTTCAAAGTTTCTCCACTGATAAACATTGTTGCATTTCTTTTTGAGCCTGACTCTGACTTTCTAGAATTCCTAATAGTCTTATCTCACACCAGTAAATATAATCTCTGAATCAAGAAAGTTGATCATCTAAACAAAATCCGCATGCACTGAAATGGTGGTAAAATTAAAGTCAGGAATGGAGAGTAGTATGGTAATGGAGGCATTTAGGTGGTTGATGGTAATAAAGATGATGAAAGCGATGCTGATGGTAAACAATTATATTCTTAAGAAATAATGATTGGGATGGTTAGGATGATGATGATGATGATGATTGGGAAAATCATGTTGAAAATACTAATGGTGGTGATGGTATTAGAGTTAATAGTGATGTAGTCAAAATAGAAATAAAAGCAGTTGATTTTAGGGATAGAAATGGTGATAATATATATTCAAGCAGCAAAACAGTTATCAGCACAGAAAGTGAAATCAGCATGCTAAGTTCAAATTCCAGCCTAGCCTGTTGCATTCACTTTCACACTCATGACCTTGGGAAAGGTTTGAATCTATCCCATCTAATCTATAGTATAAAATATCAGGATAAACTGAACCTTGGTTGGCAAGGGAAAAGGAAAACTCAGGATTCAAGTCTATGAAGGCATTGGGAAAGATTTTAGAAGTCTAGACTGTTTCATTCACTGTCACACCAATGACCATTGAAAAGGCATATATATCTCTTCTCCCATCTATAGGATAAATACCAAGGTAGACTGAAACTTAGGTTGCAACCAGTCTACAATTCAAGAAGCCACATACACAAAGAAAAAAAGAAAAGAGGATCAACATAAATTGCAAGTTTCAGGAAAAGCCCGGTAACAAAATTGGAGATCAGATTAATTATTTATGAATGTAACAGAAAACAATAAGGAATAAAAAGAATCTTGACTAATTGAGTAAATTCAAAATCTGAGTTTGCATTGCCTGAAAACCAATAAATATGAGACTTTGTAGAAGGTTATTGTCAGTCAAGTCAAAAATATCAATTCATCTGCACAAATCTTTGCCAAGTGATTCACTTTCATTAAAGAGATAAAAAAAAGTAGCTAGAGATTAAAAGCATTATTAACAACTGAAACTACATACTAGCTTCTCTACATCAATATGCTTGTACTTTTTCTCTTGTAAATGTAAAATTCATGACATTTATTAAAATGTATAAAGTTTCTCTATATCAACCTACATCTATTTCTATAAACATTTCAAATAAAACTTTACACTCAAAACATAAATTTTCAGAAATTCAACTTACATTTTGTTATAAAATTCCAGTTTAAATAAATTTAAATTAATGAAAGTTTTTTCTAAATGAATTGTGATAAATGACAAAGGTAAAAGAAATCTGGATATAATTTTCATTATTACATCTTTGAAAATGACATTAGCCTAACAATGTCAATCTAATATAAATAATTAAATGCCATCTCCCTTCAGAATATAGGCAACCATGGCTCTCTACAGCTGCCATTTTTTGATACATGTGAATTTCTTGAAAAGATAGTGATGTGGTTTCCTGATACCTTCTCCAGGATTGAATTCAGGGTAAACCTACTCCTAGACTGGCTGTGATCAAGGCTTCAGAGCTCAGTCTACCCTACTCAGGGCTGGATTTAGGCCTTGATTTCCCTGGACTAATAGAATTTGGATGCTTCTTTATTACAGATGTTTGCCCGACCACACCCTCACATCTCTGTGCTTATAAAGGAAAAAAGACTAATTTGTATGATGTTGAGCAATTTTGCACTTATTACATGTCTGTTTAATGAAGTCTAAAATAGAGCAAAGTAGTCAAAATTATGCAAAACTAAAAAAGCTACATCAAAAATCTATATGTATATAAAAAAGATGCATCAAAATATAAATGGAACCCCTTCAAGTTACACCATCAGATTTAAAATACCCACTCCAACTCATATACTCTGAACTGTTTCAAATTAGTTCAAAGGAGTTTCATTAACTCTGAAAATAAACAAATATCTGATGTTCTTGTATTTTTAGTTTTATCAAGGTCCCCAAGAGTAAAGTAAATGGCCTTGGAGTCCTCTCTAGTCTTGGGTCCCCTGGGCTGCAGCCTAGCACTGACCCCACTGTAAATGCCATAGCATAGCAGGAGAAATGAAAGGACATTAGTGTGAAAGTGAATGCAACATACATGAACATGAACTCAGCTTGTCAGTTTTAACTTTCCACATTAATAACCATTATGCTATTTGCACACCTTCATCACTATAATACTGGTTCAAAATTACAATTTTAGTTACAATAGTTAACATCCATTCAAATAAATTATCAGGTCACACTGGATTTTATGAGTTTCAGTTATGCAATATTACAGAATCTTGAACATATCTTAAGTGTTTTGGTTTATTTGCTGCCTTGAACCATCACAAATACCACTATTCCTCACATGCTCATGGACACAATACAATTTTCACTTGTCTCATAAATAATATGGTAATAACTTAGCAAGCATTTTTGTTTTGACATCGCTTTGTGGCAGAGAAATGAAACTATCCTCTCAAAATGCTGGAATTTTGCCTCATATTTAACTTATCCTGCATTCTAACAATTAAATTAATAAAGAAATAGGGCTTCTCCAAAAAACATGTTAATCATAAGCAAGGATTTGGTCTTTTAAAAATTATTGCATTCTAAAAAGTTTGTCCATTCTCAAAAATAGATTTTCTTTTAAGAATTTTTCTTTCCATAAATTATTCAGAACTTTTTATTCTGAAACTCATCAAAATATCTTTCTAAATTGGGAGATTTGTTTTCAGCAGAAATTGTATTTTTTGAATTGATGAAAATGAAATTAATTTGAAATATTTTTTCTTCAATTTCAAGTTTTTCCATAATCTTCAAGACTAAATCTAATATTGTTCTTTAAAATTTTAAAATAAAATTAACCTGCAAGGCATACTGAATTTCATTATTCTATTTAAATTTTTTCTCAATAATGAATGAACCTATGTATCTCATATAATGCATCAAATCATACATATATAATGTAGAAATTTTGACATGACTGTCAGTTTAACATTTAGGTGATAAACAGGTATATAATAAAACCTAGATCTAGCTTTACAGGCAAACATTTTTCTTAATATTTTCCAATTTCTAGAGTATTTCTTGCCCTTGTCTCATCTTGCACAAATATACAGAAAGTGTCATCTTTATGAAACACAAGAAATTAGAGACAACAGTTCACTGGAAGTGTTTGCTCACTTCTAATGGACACATTATATGATGTAATAGGTATGCAGTGTATCTGTGGTAGGTATGCAATATGGATTTAGCACTAACTGAAACTATTGTGTCTAGAAAGTTGAGGTATTATATCATTAAAATAAAATAAAAATTTAGATATAATAAAAACAAAATATAAACAAACATAAGCTCAGTACTAGAAAGAATTTAACTGAAAACATTAAGTCTAAACAAAAAAAAAGAGCAAATTATTTCCCCATTTCTGCAGCCCCTTCCTCACAGACAAGACATCACAAACCTCTTAATGCTCTATTGCCATTTCCCTGGAGAGTGTTCATTCTTTAGTTACACCTTCATAGCTAAGACGCCCCATGCCACGCACATTATAGCAAGCCATCCTCATTCCCTTCATATTCCCCTGGTGAAATGTAAGTTTCATTCAAGCAGCTTCTTTCTACAAATCATTGCCTTATGGAACCAATTCCCAATAGATTGCTTCCCTGATCATTACAATCTTAACCTGTTCAAGTCTAGTGTTAACCATTACCTTCCACACGTATTTGCATATGCCTCTTACTCTGTAACCCTCTATTTGAGTGGTACCGGACCTTGTACAGGGTGAACACCACAGTGTCAAAAAAATAAAATAGTAAAAACAATGACAATGATTTTTCATTTTAAAAGATTTTACTGTAATCAAACTGCCATTCTAGCCAACATCTGAGCATGAATAAAAAAAAAAATGCTGCATTCCTTCAGGATGCTTTACTATGTGTGAATTGCTATGTGCTCTTAGTGGCATGGTTACCAATTGATTGCTTCAAGATTTAGAGTTCAGAGTTTTCCGAAAGCTAGAGCAGAACAACTGGATCCATGCCCTTTCCAGAGACACTTGTACAACAGTGAATGCAGCAGGCTCAAATGGAATTTGAACGGTTCACTGATTTCAAATTACTGATTTCACTTCACCAATTTCACTTTACCTGCTAACAACTGCTACACTAACTTATGAAAAAATAAATTTCCAGTTAATTTTTGAAGTAACACAAATCTAACTTTCTACACAATGTTAGATTTTACAATAATATAAAAATGTTAGTATATACTGATATTCATATTAGCAATATATAGTGCAAATTCCAACTTATAACATTATGCTTATCAAAGGTATTGATAACGTGTTTTGAAAGTGTCACATTCTTATACAAAATTTTTATTTATAAATAAATCCAAAAGATATGGGCCAGAGAAACATGCATAAATGAATCCTTTTATTTTACATGCTAATATGCATTCCTTTGCATTCTATAGCAATCATCATCATTTATTTTATAAACTGTTCTACTATTTTATCTTCAACATTACTTGCCGTTTTATTGCTTCCTAGAGATCTTTGCTTAAATATTGTTTTCTATTCTTATATACATCTCTTTAAAGGAAAGACCACAAGTTTTCTTTTGGATTAATATCTGAAGAAGTTAATGCTCATTCCATTAATTTGGTATCTTTAGAATTATTTTTTGTATGGTGAGCAAGTGATAGCTTTGCAGAATGAAGAATATTGTCTTGCAAGAATATGCCATTTAGAACAAAGTTTCTTAATTAAAACTGGTAACGGTAAAAGAAAAAAAAAATTGTTCAAGAACTTACAATAATTCTCTTCATTTATCTTGATACCATCATCAACCAACCATTACTCTCCCCTTAACTATGTTGCCTTCTAATTCCTGCAAGTTGACTATTTCTATGAAGGATCCGACCTCTTTCCCAGTCATCAGGTTCATCCAATGTAATGTAACATTTATCAGTAAAAATAGTTGCAAAATGACTTCATCTTTACTCATCTTACATCTTCATATCCTGAATTTTCCATTTACATTCCCAATACCAAGTTCAAATATTTTTCTTGCTTATTTCCTTTTTAGTTTTTCTCAAAGTTCTGTGACAATTCTGCTTTTAATTTTTCTAATATTTTCAATTTCAAATTTGTGAAAGTTTAAAAATTAGTTTCCTATCACTCAGTAACCTTAGAATATCTTCTTTCCCCTTTGAGGTTATATCATTCTGATGACCAATGGCAATCTTAATTTAAATAAACTATATTATTTATTTACAATATGATGAACAACCTTCCAGTTGCTTAATATCACATGTAAAAACTAAATAAATCTATTAAAAACTATTATGTTAAATTTAGCTAGTATATTCATTAATAATAAATCAAATGTTCACTTATTTTGTTCCTTCTCTGAGTTTTGCTGAGATTACATCCACACATTAGAGGATTTTATTGTAACATTGAATTTGTTTTCAGAAATCTGTTTTTTATTTATTATTATTATTAATGCTCTATCTCTTTATAATGGGCACAAAAAAACTGTTTGCCTTGAAAATGTTATCTTCCAGAAAAAATTGAGACTACCATATTTATGTTTTGGGAAACAATTTGTCATTGTTATTAATATATTCATATATAGAGATAAGTATATTCTAAAACTTTTACCAATACTAATTTTATTGTGAAATTATTAACATGTAATAAAATCTGAGAGAATATAAGTCTCAATGATCATTTGTTTGATCAATTAATAATGAAAACTTATGAACATATGTATTTTCTAAAATGATACAAAAAAAAGAAATGATTAAAAATGGAAATGAAATTCAGGTTTGTAAACTAAACTCTAAAAGGGGAAGAAACTAAGTGTATGAGCTAAATTAATTAATTCTAGAAATTTGTTTTCTATTCTTTGCCGATGTGAAAATTTTTAATTATGATAAAATCTTTTTTTTTTACCTCTGGCAAAACTTGGCATTTGACTTTGTAACACTTCAGTGACCAAGACCTCTTCACATTGCTTCATTTTCATAATTAGTTCTCCAATACTTTTTTCTAGCTTTACAACAATTTTATTTTCTTCATTTTTATATATTTTTCTTATTTCCTTCCCAATCTCTGCTTTTCTTTCTTCATCTTTTACTTTCACTATTCCTCCTGATTATCAGCTTTCTTACCAATTTCCCCCACTTTACTGTGACCTATTTCTTGCCGCATTATCATCATCATCATCATTATTATTATTATTATTATTATTATTATTATTATTAATATTAATAATAATAATAATAATAATAATAAAAAATAAAAAAATTTTTTTAAAAATTAAATTCAACTTTACTTCTTGTATTACCTCTTACTATTTCTTTTTTCAATTCTACTAGAACCATTTTCTTCTCCAATGTTCCTTATTCTAAGTGTCTTTTACTATTTATTGCTATCATAAAATGACTCTAATTCTTTCCATTTAGATAAATGGTCTTATCTGGAAAATTCTTTGTTGAATGCCACTCAACCACCATAAGGTTCCTATTAAAATAAACAATACACACATTCAGTTTTCACATTTTTAAATAGATTTTCCCTCATTTAAATTATTTAGATTTATTTAGACTAGCAGAGTAGTATTGGTTCATGAATTTGGTGGCATCATAATTCTGAGTTGAGTTCCTGGACAAGGAAGTACAGACTCCTTGGAAACAGTACAAGCAATAAAGGAACAGTGTTAAAAAGAACAAACAAGATCCCTAGACAAAGAGATGAGAACCATCTACTTGCTGCAGATTAAATAAATGCTTCAGTTTGAAATTCCCTGAAGGTCACCCAAATCAGACACCTGAAGAAGGCTGAACAGCCAAAACATAATAATGAGGAAATTAGTCCAAATGTAAATAACTTGTCATCCCAGAAAGTCAGGCAGTTTTTTTTCCTTTTAATAATCCAGAGAACACATTTATTAATGATGACAACAGTTTTTAAAGACATGTTTCTTTTTATCTTGATATACAAGTTGATGTATTGATATTTATAAGAATAATGTAAATTTAATACTTAAAATTGAGGAAGTTGAAATATAAAATTTAATACGAACTGAAAGTTTTTGAGGCAGGTTCATTTGGACAAAATAAAGTTCACATTACCAGAGGTATAATGAGTGTACTTATATGAAATAGTGACTATAGAAAACAAAAATTTGTACTGATATTAACAGACACAATTTAAATGAATCCTTGTATAATTTTAAAATGTCACATTCTTTTTAAGATGTAGGTGATCATCACTCTTTACTGATTACACTTTTTAGTATTGGCAAATTGTCATTCACTCTAGAGAAAGATAGTCAAGTGATTTCTCACTGTTTTCTACAGAAAGTGTATACACACACACACACACACACATACATACATACATACATACATACATACATATATATACATTTTGAATTGGACATAGTCTGACAATTTATTAAAGACATTTTTGATATGTTTAACGTTCTTTTTATAGATACAAGTATTTAAGTAAATGCTCTGTTTATAATAAACAGTATCAAATAACATTTACCGGCCTGAATGTCTGAGAAATTTTCATAGAAAATTTTCGTTTTCCAACAGGAATCGAACCTGTATCCTATACGGAACTGTCATTTCGCGTGACGTGCCTTAACCTTTCGGCCACAGAGCAGCGTCTGGTTAGCAAGGTCGATTTTACTATCTTTAAACTTAAATCTTCCATGAATCTCTTCTATTCATATCTGCTCTTAGTGTATCAAATGTAAACAAATGATGTCGTACATTTTGAATTGGACATAGTCCGACAATTTATTAAAGACATTTTTGATATGTGGCCAAAAGGTTAAGGCACGTCACGCGAAATGACGGTTCCGTATAGGATACAGGTTCAATTCCTGTTGGAGAACGAAAATTTTCTATGAAAATTTCTTGGACACTCAGGCCGGTAAATGTTATTTAATACTGTTTATTATAAACAGAGGATTTACTTAAATACTTGTATCTATAAAAAGAACGTTAAACATATCAAAAATATATACATATATATATATATGTATGTATGTATGTATGTATGTATATTGAGACATGTATCATTGAATAATTTAGACAAGTTTTGTCTACTTATTTTCAGTTGGATCCTTTCATATTCACGGACAAGCTTTTTCATGTCATTACTGAAGTAAAAGAGAAAATTGCCATGTTGAATATTTTCACTGACTGTATCACAATGTGGGGCAGTTATGCTTGCCAACCAAGGCTGAAGAACCTCTATCTGCCCATTGGAACACCAGGCAATTCTGAATTTCAAATGATTCTCTTCCTAGGATGAGTGCCAATCAAGGCTAGAATCTTCCGTTCTATATAACCCATAGGTGTGAGGAGAAGAGAAGGATACATACCTATTGTAAGTGTATTTGTGTAAAACTGAGTGCAACGAAATCTGTTGGAATTTGTACTCAATTTGCCAATTCCTCTTTCCAAGATAGTTACACCACCTGCACACACACACACACACATGCATACACAAAGATGTGCACATGTATATACACGCACGCACGCACACACACACACACACACACACACACACACACACACACACACACACACTCTCTTTGCAAATAAATTTATACTATTATTGCATCTTAATTCAATCATCTGATATGTGGAAATATTTCTATTTTTATTAAAAAGAACTTCAAACAGATAAATGCCTGAACCTATTTTCTTTTAACCACATTAAACTATTTTTTCACTTTTCCCCATTGACTTATAAACAGTCAATCAAAGCCAAAGCAAAGATAAATTACACATTGAGGCACAGATATTTTACTGATGCACCCAATCAAATCAATGCCAGCAATACATAAGTCAAATACTTTTTCAGGTTCAAATGAATTACACATCTCATCCATAACAAAGCATTTATAATTGTGATATCAAGACCGGGCTGTTACAGACCATTTGCTAAGACATCAAGTTAAATTTTATTTATTTGTTCTTAGATTGTGCGTCCTTTTAAATTAAATATCTGCATAAGGGTGACTCCTGAGAAAGTTCTTTTTTTATTTTAATAGAACAAAAGATTTCCGAGATTTGATTCTGAATTACATCTAAATTTTCTCAATATGTCTACCTTATAAGAAGGAATTTAAATTCTTATTTGTTCTCTCCAATGGCTGTTATACTAAAACTTTCACTGTTATCTATGTCTTCGGTTAAATTTCTGATCAGACTTTCATGTATCACATTTGCCATATTACCAACATGTTTGCATCTGCAATGACAGCTAATCAAAATATCCATATCCTGATAGGTGATATAAATATTAATTACCGTATACTGACTTTGGTTGTATTTCATGCCTTTGAGATATCCAAACCAACAGCCCGAGTTTCACCCTTATGTAAAGCTTGACAGACTCTTTCAGCAATAACCATTAACATATCAACAGCTAAAAATAGAAGCTAAAGCTATATTGCTTGTCAGAAAGAATACAGTGACGTGAGATGCTTAACCAATTTAGAGTTGATTAGAAACTAGTACATTGCCAAAAAGACTTAGGAGACTAATAGATGAAATAGTTTAACATGTTAATATACCCTCTTAAAATAAAAGCAAAATGAGAACAAGATAAAGTAAGATTGTAATGGTACTGGTTCAATAGATCATTATGGGAGTCATCCTATTGTAGCAATGTTGTTTCATTTGTTGAACTGGGATATTTTGTATTGGGGAGGGAAATTGGGTGATAGGTTCTAGTAGAGATTTTGTTGTCACATTTTTTTCAAGCAGAAGATAGTGTAGTGATTGTATTGTGTTGTATGAGATGCAAGACATGACACTAGGGATTAGAGAAAGAGATTAGAGATAAAAGAAAAGATTTTGAACTTGTCACGCTTTATAGGTTAGCCAAATATGGAATCATTATTTAGACTTTGTAATATGGGCCCCATCAACTCTACTTGCCCAAGACATGCTACTCATGAATGAATACCTCTCCAGCTTTCAACTCATATATATGGAGAGAATACAGTGACCCTAAAACCGTACACAGACTTGGTACTGATGATAACTGGCATCAGAATTGGATGTATTACGCTAAAACAACATTAGCAGTACATGATAATATATGCACTTATTTTTATATATATGAATAATTTTAAATATCCAAAAATGACCAACTGTAGCTATATCTTCATTGGGTGGATATACACTTTTCCATATATCTGCTCAACTCCCATTTTCTTATCAAATAGTGAAACAGGCAAAAGTAATTTTAACACACCACTGATTTTGTTTTAAGCAACTATATTTTAATAAAGAGAAAGTGAAGGATAAAAACATGAAAAATCTCTTAAAGCCTTTTCAGTATTTTATTATAAACAAAATCATTGAAGTATAAGAAGTGATATTAAAAGAAATTCAGAAGGAAAGAAGACATTTGTTAAATTGCAGGAGATTCTTTCATTAAAGCTAAGTGCCTCAGGACTAGCAAACTATGCAACATTTGACTGTTCACATTTCTAGTACGTCACTTTACATTTATTATACAAGGTAAAAAAACTTCCAGGCAAATTACCCTGATTACGATTTTATTTCTAGAGGAAGACAAGAGAAAAAAACAAAAGGAAACAAGACAAATTCAAAAATTCCAATCTAATCAGAATTGGTAAATAATTGTACTGACATATCGTTATTGATTACTGTATATTTGTAAATATATTGAATTTTTCTTGCAAGATATGGAACCATCATTCATGCATATAATATTTAGCATCAAAAACAATTAAGTTTGTTTATTTTCTTTTTTGCTTATTCAAATTTCGGATGAGTTTCATATCACACAAAAACGTAGGTGGGACACAATCCATGGCCAATGTAATCCTTTTATGTTCTGGCTTATGACCAGTTCTTGTCTGAAAAGGAAAAAAATATGTTCAAATGCAGAGAATATAATCTTGTGGCATAGCTGATTCTCTTACCTGGTTCCTGGCCAGTTATTGGGCAACAAATGAGCTTTTTTTAAGCTATACAATTCGGACAAAAGTTTCTGGAATTTTTTTTTTTTTCATATATGCAAGTAAGATAAATTCCTAGCTTTAAACAAAAAAGCAAAAGAAAAAACAACTTGTAAAGTGAGTAGCCATGGTTAAATGTAAATAAATAGCAGAACTGCCCAAGAAACAGATCTGACAGAGTTTTCAATAAGCAATTACAATAACAATAACAAGAAAAAGAAAAGAACAGGGCAAAAATAATATAAAGCAAGCAAACAATATATGTAAGGCTAATTAACAGTAATGAAGCAAAGCATCAGTAATATGGTAAAAAGTTCACAAACTGAGAATTCAGGATGACGCACAAGAGCAAATTTGGTTAAACAAATGTAGTGTTCTGACTTCAAGGTAAGACAGACTAGGTTTGAGTCAGATGACACTGACAAGTGGCTAATCTTATTGACTAGGAAGAAATCCCAGGATGCATTTTTGTGTTTCTGCTTATAAATTGAGTAGGGGATAGAATTTTGCAGTCATTTCTAGCAGATTAGGACCAACAGAACCTTCCCATATTAGGGATTAGCTGTTTAAAAAAAAAAAAAAGAAGCTATTCAATATGAATCTAATTTTTTTTTGTGTAATTCTTTTCTTTTGTGATGCTATGTTAGCAATAACAATGCAAGACATTTTCATACATAAATTGTTTATTCACTTCTGGACTCCATCAAATTAACACCAGCCATAGAGAGTATGTGGCTTTTAGAGTTTCTTTGAATGTTTGATCCTCCCCTCTCAGTTCCTGTCATCCACTTTTGTAATGTATGTATCTTCTAAGATCATCTGGCTTAATTTTCAATATGTCCGTGAAACCAATGACATAATTTGAAGGCTAATTTATTATTCGTAGGTCAACTCTCTGGAACACCTAGCTCTTGATGTTCTGATGTGACATCAAGTACAAAGCTTACTTTGGTATCTCTTTGAGTCATTGCAAATCAGCTCCTTTTAGATCAAAGGTTCCTGATGAACATTAACTTCAATTCAGACACCAGGTATTTCCTGGTATAAATCAGTTTAAAACTTATTAAAGAAAAAGTATTACATCAAGACTTCTATATCTTAGTATTTGAAATTAAAACGATCCAATTTCAGTTTTCTTATTTTTATTTACAATGATGTTCACCTTGTATAAGGCCTAAATGCCACTCAAGGTAGAGGGTTGCACAGTAAGAGGCATAGTTTATATGGATATGTGGATAAGATAACAGTTAACCCAAGCCTTGAACTGGTTAAGAATGTAGTGATGAAGGAAGCATCTTCTTCAGAGTTAGTATACCACTATCTTTCCTAAGAGTGCATAGCAATTAATAGATAGTAAAGTATCTGAGGAGTGCAATGGCCATCAGTGTCCTGAATGGGTGTGACATTGTTTTCTTTGTTTATGCTCAAATGTTGGCTAGAATGGTAGTCCCATTAAATTAAAATCTCTTAATATGAAAAATCATTTTCATTGTTTTTACTATTTTTTTTTTTACACTGTGGTATTCACCCTGTACACGGATGACTCAAGGTAGAAGATTACAGAGATTGTAATGATAGGTGAATGAACCTATTAGGAGTCGGTTCCATAAGGCAGTGGTCTGTGGGAAGAAACTACTCAAGTGCAAGATCTCACCAATGAAATATGAAGGGAATGAAGGTGCTTTGCTACAACCTGTGTAGCATTACAGGTCTTAGCTGTGAGGGCTAGAACTGATGTAGGTTGTCTAAGCACATTCCATGGAAATAGCAGTAGAGCAGTGTGAGGTTCGCAAGGTTTTGTCTGCGAGAAAGGGGTTGTAAGGAGGAAAATAACTTGTCACCCACAAGGACGCAAAAACGTTTTGGGGCTATCGAGACTGGAAGAGGATAGCAGGAAGAGTCAGGTACTTACTGGAGTGCTACAAGGAACATACCATTTTCCCAGCATCTTTAGCAATGGATTGTATATACAAGTTTCACTTGAGGTCTAGGATGAGTATAGATCTTAATAGTCACTCAAGGTATGGCACCTCCCTGAAGGAACATTCATTCATTATGATTAGTTCAGCTTCTGATCAGCAATGTAACTAGATAGAATGTAACTAGTTTTCTTTTCTTTTTTTTTTTGCAGCCAGCCAGTTCCCCTCTCTACACACAAATACACACACACACACACACACACACACACACACAGACCTTGAGATTTTAGAGCAAGGTCAGAGTAGAGATCAGCTGCTAATAAATTTGATTCTCTACCCTACCGATTATCCCCAACAAGATGGCAGAATAGGGTGTAAGCAAGAGATAAATACAGGTTTCCATAGAGAAACTATTAACTTAACAAACAAAATGATATATAAATAAACTATATATTCAAAGTGATATAAGTTGAATATACTTATACTCAGGATTCTGCTATATTAATTTCTTCTTTAAAATTGTATCTAACAACATATTCAAATTTAAAGTTAGTCAAGTCTATGTCTTGCGCATGTCTGCAAGAACTGTCTTCAACTGTTTCTTTGGAAAAGTTACATGACAGCTTTTGGGTTAGAAACTATGAGCTGTTAATGTGCCTACAATATTCTAAATTTATTGCTTTGCTTTAAAATATTGGATTGGCAAAAATGTTAAGCATTTATTAAATTACATTAAAAACATTATTTTAACTAGCTTCATTCAAAAAAATTGCTTTTGATTGTATTATGACAGTTGTCAAATCAAAATGCGTTCTTTTAATTAACAAAATTGGTATAGAAAATATGCAATATTTTAAGAAAAGTAAAAATATGACAAACTTTAAAAAATGCAACAGTACTAATTTTTATCCTTTATTAATTTGAATGCAAATACCAGTTGCAATGTTTTCCACTATTCAAATAAGATATTTTGGAATTTGCTGATTCATAACATTTTCTAAATTCTTGGATCAGGTGTAATATTTTATCTACTGTTACACATGCACAAGGGAAGAAAAAGGAATCTTTAAATCTATAATAATTTTTTGGCATGAAAATTTCAGTAACATCAAAGTTTAAAAATATTATTCAATTAAAAATAAAAAAATTTATTTTGGGATTATGTAACCAATAAAAACAAAAGGGTTACACAATTCAATTTTTTGGTTTGAAAGCAATGAAAATTCTCCATTTTCATTAGTTTTTATTTTTAGTAAATATTTACTTTTATTTAGGAAATGATTTCCAAATATCTTAGAATTAAATGTGAAAATTAGTTTGATGAGATTAGATTTAAATTATTGAAAATAAGGGAGTCTTACAATTGAACTCACTTTTTTGCAACTGAATGTTTCATCCCAAAAGGAGTATGTATACTATTCTTGATATAATTTAACAGTATTCAAAAGAAGCTAATCTGGTTTCCATAGATTCTCTTTGCTTTTACATAAGTTGTGCACAAATATATAAATATTTGCCTTTGTGTGGAGTTTAATGGCTAGCTCATTGGTAAAAGGAACACAGATATCAAATGCACTACTTCTAAAATAGAACACAGCCTTGAAAAGCTTGATTTTGTTTTTTAATTATTTTGACAGGTGAAGAGGTACTTCATCTGAACATAATCCTGTCAAGAATGTTGAAACCATCATGAAGAAGCATGTTGAAAATGTATTTGCTCAAAGCATTAGCAGAAGTTACAGCAGTATTTAATGCAGGTGATTGAAGTCATAGAGGAATTAAAAGGAAAATAAATGCTCAGAAATGTTTTTCACCATTTTAAAATTTTGCAGGAAATCAGTGAAAAAAGATTTATCCTATGTTGATTTCCTGTTGCTTGTAATATATTCAGGCAGCAATTATTTTTATTTATACTTCTATGAAATATGGCACTTCAGGACATGGCTCTTCACAACTCCTTGTTTTGTATAGTTCCAAGTAAGTTTTGTCTTTTTGCTACACTGTTCTGCTAGGTTGGTCAAAAGAAACAACTAAAGTTCTTTAAGGATTACATTTTTTTTTCTCTGTTTCAGACAATTTTCCTGATTTCAGCTGTATACTTAAATATAAATTATTCAGTATTAGTGTATTTTCAGCTTTCATGAGGCATTATCAAGTAGTCTTTGAGTCTTATATCAGTTTCATCATTTGTAATGATTGTGTATATCCACATGAAAGAGTGAGAACTGCTCCTAAAAACTGAATCATTATCTATTTTCATATATCTATATCTATAAAACAGAAGATGTCTGTCTGTGTGTGTATCCTATTTATGCACGTCCACATTACTCAACCAATTTCGATGAAATTTTACATACATGTTACAAATTTACAAAGGTAGGTCAATACCAACTTTTCAGTCTCCAGGTCTCATGGGTTTGGCAGAAAAATTGATAAGACTGAATGTAGGTATGACTTTTTGCAAAAACCAAAGCAAAATTACACACAAACAACATTTTTACTGGATGAATTGATGTTCTTTGCACTTAATGCAAAACATGGCTCATGCTACAAAGTTTCCAGAGAGGGCTTGACAGTTTTCCTGCAACACTGGCTTCACACAAAAAATTGCAAAAAACTGGTTTTTCATACAACTTAAAATAAAACTTGAATAACTTCCTCGTTTTTTTATCCAAATATCTTCAAACATGTCACCAAAATTTTGCCATTATGCAAGAAATAAAGATAATGTGGTTTTAGTTCTGCTCACTTCCCCACATATAACGAAAAACCATGAAAAACTGTTTCAAAAATCTGTTTTTCAGCCATAACTCCCTGGTTTTTCATCTGATGCTTTCCATATTTGCCATGCAAATTACATATGACACTCAAATCGCCTTGCATGAATGTTTGGTTTAGATTATTTCAGTTAAGTGGATAAAATCTGCAATAAACTATGTCCAGAATCAGTTTTTGCCATTTAGCCAATAGTTTCTTCATATGATTCGATCCTAAATTTGAACAACCTTTGATGCAAAAATTGTTTGAGAAGGATTATTGAAGAGTTAAAAGGGAAAAATTTCTGAAGAACATTTTATTAATGTCAGCTTTACAGTAAACATGCAAAGAAGGAAGTTGAATCAAATCCTGATGCTCCATACCTGTTTTTGTTTAATTATTAGAGTTGTAAACAATGCTATACTATCTGAAAGTTATTATGGTCATGGGAAATTTACTAAATATCTAAAATATTGAAATAATTTAACCCCAAGCAACAGCCACACAAGAAGATTTTGTTGATGGAATTCCTTTATTAAAACAATCAACCACTTGCGAAGGACATAACATAAAAAAGATGGGTGGGTAGTAGCTTAGTATACTAATGGATGATATATACAAGCAGGGACGCAGACAGACATTTCTAGACAGCGCAGTGCAGGTATACAGGGGTGTGTGGTTATACAATTGCATCCATGTTCACCCAGGCAATGCCAGGTACCTTGACTAGTATATATTTACATATATATATATATATATATTTATCACACGCATGTGTGTGTGTCCTCTCACTTAAAGATTTAATAAATTTACCAACAAATATTAGAACAACTTTAAAAAAATTAGCACAAAATTGTAGGACAAATATAACCAACTTGTGGATTTGCATAAACTAAAAATCCTATATATATTTTATACAGATTAACTTAAAATTGTATTAAATTGAATTTACAGGAAAGCAGAATAAATTTATTTGTTGTTATTTCTGGAGGAATTAAAAAAGAAGACCAATGTTCAGAACTTTTCCCACATATTTAAAATTAAGGCTTCTGGCAGGAAATCAATTAAAAAATATTGATCATATATTGATTTGCTTTGGAAAAAACTGTTTTAATGAGGCACTTTTTAAGTATATTCTGAAACAATATCTACATGGGTTATTGTTTAAATGTTAGTAAAAACTTGTAGCACATTGAGTAAAAACTAAATGCTGCAGACTAGCAGAAATGAAAACAAAATTTGTGCTCACATTTGATTGCCTTGTACCAAACTAATACTAATTTTAGCCTAAGAAATAGATATTAATTATTTGATATCTCCTCAGTCCAATCAGAACTGAACAAACTGTTCTTATCTTCCATGACATAAAGATACCCCCAAAGGAGCAATAATAATTTCTCCTTCATACATTATTAAGCAAATAAACAAAAAAATGCTATTTTATGACTAACTGTATTTAATCATTTGGGGCATAAAAAGTGCATTGTGAGAGATTTGATTTGTTTTATATTTGTTACTATGGAGAGGGAAACATTCCTACCACATTTGATCAGCTGAACAGTATAAGTAGCCAAAGTTTGACATTAACTGACTAACTGTTTGTATTGCGGTTGGTTGAAATTTATAGAATCATTTTCTTAAAACAGTTTTCAGGAAAACAGACTTCAAGTCCATTATCTGTTATAGCTCTTTCTAGTATTTTGGGAAATTTCTTTGCAAATCTTCTGTTTTTGGTTTGGTAGAAAGTTAACAGCTTAAATATATCATTTGCTTTTTTTGCTACATATTTTATCGATTTTTGATGTTGTTGCTGTTGAGAGTGTTCAACTGATGTGGTTTTTGTTATTTGATAAAGCTCTTTGCGATTTTGTAGTGTCAGTCTATAGGATTTGATAAAGTACTGTCTTCTTTAAAATTGCATGGATTCGTTTGTGTGAAGCCATTTTTAATCATTGATCCAAGAAAACAGTTGTGCATAACTGAATTTGGTAGCAGCTATGATACTTTTACACATTGATTCATTTGAACCTGTTTTCTCATTGCTTTTGTCACAACCTGGCCCAGTGAATAAAAACATTGGTTGAAGTAATCCAGTGACTTGACCCAAAGAGTTGTGAGTTCAATACCTGGCCACAGCTGAGATGAACAAAAAAATCTTGGAGAGTTGAGTAACTATAGGGAATTAACTGAAACATATCCAGAAAAGGCATGGCACATGAAACTAGAACAATCTATCCCTGTGGACTAAATAATGGGTTCAGTTTGAAATTCCAACATATATCACCTGAAGAAGGCCAGAGAATACAATGGCTGAAACATTGTGAATATGACACTAAAGATGAGGACAACAATTTGAAAGATGTAAATAGTGTAAATACCTCATCTCAGAAATATAAACAGATGAGGTAGGATAGTGTACACTTCTGCTTTCAAGTGTCTGGTATGTTGTTCTCATTCCGATAGAGTAGATATGTAGCATTGCAGTTACCTGCTTGGAAAATGGAATTGGTATGTTCAAAGTTCAAATTCCTCACTTTTGCACAGATAACTTTGGAAAGGTATAAATCCATCTCTTCTCGCCCCAGTTAAGGATTAATAGCAGATCTGACTGGGCTGTTTGATCTAGAATTCAAAATCAAGTGCAATACCACTCTGCAAAAAACCTACTTACTATGGAAACAAAAGCAGCAACACCTGGTGTTGTCAAAATTTCACTGAAATATTGAAAATATTAGAGAAAAATTAAGTGTTTTAGCAGAGGACGGAAAGTGTGATACTGAAATCCAAAAGTGCATTGAAATAATGAAAGACACATTTTGAAAGCTATGCACAGTATTAAGAAACAAGAAAATTTCTTTGGAAATAAAGAAAAGACTACTAAAATGTTACATAATACCAGTCCTCCTATATGGCAGTGAATGCCAGATAATCCCCGCACAGATGAAGAAAACACTTGAAGCAACAGAAATGTGGTTCTACAGAAGGATGTTGTTGAACATGTGAGCAACAAGTTTCAAACAAAATGGAAATAAAACAGACACTTATACTTAACATTAGGAATAAACAGTTGAAATTTCTAGATCATGAGAAGAGAAAAGAGGGCTTGGAAAACATGATACTCACAGAATAGACTGATGACAAGAAGGACATAGGAAACAATGTATAACTTACCTAGCAAATGTGAGTAAATGAATGGCAGAACATGGTTTAGGAAAGATAACAAAGAGACAGAATTTATTAAGAGCTGCAAAGAACAGCAAGTAATGAAGAGCCATGATCGCCAACTTCCTGGAGGGAAATGGCATATAGAACAGGCAGAAAAATTAAATATAAGACAGCATGTAAAAAGAAGCCAAATTAAAAGCTGAAATTAGAAAATAAGGAGAAAGTGAATAAATCAGAAGCAAGGATAAATACAATATCCAATGAAATTTACTTCAAAATAATGCCTTGTTCAACATGAGGATTTCAAAATTATTTTACTGAAAGATTCATTAACAGAATCTGCAACCACTTCTACCATATTGCTATGACAATTAATTCTGATGTGCTTGACTCTAAGATCTATATCCTCATGGATTCTGAATAGTTGATTGGAATTTTCACATGCCTCACACTAAAGAAAAACAATTTCAGGATTTCTCATTAAAATTTCTGCAGTGTATAGCACATTTGATGTCCTCCATGTTTATATTAAACATTTCAGAATTATGAAGTTAGGCTAGGTATTACTAGGAGTTTACAGCATTTGGTTAAACATTAAAAGATACTTCAATTTTATACATATCTAGCAGCATGGCCCGGCATTGCCTGTGCTTGATTAAAAAATCGTACGACTCATACAGCAATTGCTATCACTTGACTTAAAATATTTTTGCCCATCCTTGCCTTTAAAGGAGTGTCCTTTTCCATGCTGATGTTGCTACATGCCTTACTTCTTGCCTATCTCACACTGTGAATTTTTTCTAAGCTCTATACTAAACATTAAAACTGTTACGAAAAATGAACTAAACAAAATGAACAAAAAATGATCAGCTTTAAAAAAGGACTCGTAACTGGAAAAACCGAATGAAAAAAGAATGTTAACAACAAATACTTTTTCACACCCAACCCAGTTCTGCGGAATCAGAATCAACGTTGAGTTTAAGCAAGCAAATGAGCCAATTGGTGTAAAGTGCCATAGAGATTTAAATTTTTCCCACTTGTGACGAATGCAGCTATCGATTTTTTTTGCATGTTAGCATGCTAGTTAACATTCATGTCAGTCAGGTGTTGGCTCTCATGCTGGCCAATAGAATCATCCTGCCTATTCGTGGCAGCCAGCTATAGGCTCTCACTCTGGCCAGTAGAAAATGACCGCAAACTACATGAAAACTGCCGTAGAAGCATGAAAAAGAGAGATGGTTTTAAGTATTTCAAATTTTATTTTTTGGCACATCTTAATTAAAAAGTCTTCAAGCATACATATAGAATTTAGGACATACATAGATTATTGAAACCCATAATAATCTTTCTTTACACCTCCATAAAAAACAAAATGAATATTTCTTTTCAGTGTTAGTAAAGACTGAGTTCTACAAGGTAACACACTTGTTCCTTTTCTGTTTGTAGTTCTTCTGGACTATGGACTGTGTATTTCTCTCAACAACATGATGGAAAAAGGACTCCTTTTGAAACATTGCAAGAACAGTTGGTCCCCTCCACAATACCTAACTGACCTTGTCTTTGCCGATGATCTTGCATTAATTTCTCAATATATCAAGGATACAGAATCCTTGCTGCAATCACTTGAGCAAGCAGTGAACCAGCTAGGTCTCTATTGCAATAAGGATACATCACAACATCTCCTGAACTATCCAAGTTGAAATTACTCAAGAATACATCCATCAAAAGAGTTGAGGACTTCAAATAACTCAGATCTCACATAATAGATTCACAAAAACACTTCAATATCTGCAAGCCTTCTGCATGGGGTGCATGTAACAAATTTGACAAGATTTGGCACTCAAATCTTCCATCCTCTTTAAAAGTTCAAAATTTTCGAACATTGATTGAGCCAGTCCTACTGTATGTATCAGAAACATGGACATTATCTGTTCATCTTGAAAGATAACTGGATGGAGCATATACACATCTACTAAGAAAAATCCAGAAAATAAGTTATCTCATCTTTATGCCTATGGCATCCTTCTGGAAGTGTTTTCTCATGAAAATTGACTTTCCCAGACACTAGAGCTCTGGACTCAGGGTTGGACATTGAGGATAGCAATACAAGACCAAATAGTGTGGGAAGGGATTGTCAATGGAGTTCTGACCAGCCATAGGGTGATTGATGGATAATGATGACAATGAAGCACTCTAAAAACACAAATTACTAATTTTGCTGATAAAAGTGGACATTGAATTCAACACCCAGAGGTGACAGTGTTTCATGATAAATGCAATCATCGTGGCTTGACGATTGCATTTAGCATGAGAGACTGTTGCTTCTGGGTGTTGACTTCAATGTCCACTTATATATATATATATATATATATATATATATATATATATATATATATATATATATATATATACACACACACTGATAAATATATTATTTAGAATTTTCTATATTTTCATGGAAGAGTGTTTAATATCAGGTATAAAGCAGTTATAGACATGGACTGGGTGGACATAAGAATCTGAAGATTTCATTCAGATTTGAGAAAGTCACCATGCAGTGCTAATTCTTATGTCCACACTATCTCTTTATATATATATGTGTGTGTGTGTGTGTGTGTGTGTGTGTGTGTGTGCATGCGCAAGTGTGTGTGTGGCCAGCAATCCTCTTTAATAGATGTTGATTAAACAATATTGACAAGGTACTTTTGTTTAGTTTTTTCTTGTATGTCTACATGTGTTTACTTTTCTGGACTTAATGATTATGAAAATTGTCCACTTTTGTCTAAACTATTAGCCATTTCTAATGATGTTTCTTTCACTAATATATATAATAAATGGTGTACAAGAGCAATTGTAAACAGTCTTTGGCAGCATAAACAGTATAAGTTTTTAATTATTAGCTTACTATTTTATTCCTGTTGGTCCAGGTATTGGAAATCTTTATGATAAATTACATATATAAATAGAGTTTCATCTACACTTATTTCTACTATTCATGCCAATAAAATATTGCATTTAATATTTTAACTATATCAAAATCCTTTGAGTACTATTAATTACTGTCACTTTCTGCTTGTGTATACATATATAGCTCTGTTTGTGGGTTCATATGCTTGCATTTGTACCTGTGTCAATGATGGGTTACTGAAAAGTTCAGGTTGATCAAAATAACCTTCAAAAGATTTTGTTTGGTCAGATTTTGAATTTGGGACTGGCCAATAACTTTTCAGCACCCCCTTATGCACATGTGTATATACAACTGAAGTGAAATGTCTACATAGAGCAAAATGATTTTCAAATGTATCTTTATCTAGAAAGACTTTTATGAAATATACAAAATAAACTGATTGGATAGCTAAACAAAATCAAAAAGAAAGGAGTTTAGATATGATTTGCATTTCAATACAAACAATATAAAAATGTAAAAACTTAAAGAGAAGGTAGAGTCGAAAGTATTCATACATTACCCATCAATGTATTTCCTTTTCAGGTTTAAGAATCAAAAGTGACAGTATTCACAGGAAAATACTGTAACATTGCTCTTACAGGCATAAGAGACCAAATTCGATTAGAATCTATACTGTCCAATTTTTGTAGCCAAGACTATACATTCTTTTTTATGATCATCAATTTCAGCATATAATTTATATATATATATATATATATATATATATATATATATATATATATATATATATATATCTTACTATGCAACTTATTTTTTTACCTATTGCTATAAAACTGATGTTTTACACTAGTAGAGAAAAAAAACGTAAAAATAAATGTTCTGATGCTTTTTGGTTCTTATACTTTATAAATTTAAGTGCAGTATTTGATTAGCAGCTAGGTTTCATCATTTTACAATTGAAATGGCCAGATGTAACTGTAAGTTCTATGCTAACAGTTTTTCTCTCATTTGTGGAACTCTTCTGGCTTTTAGCTTCCCAGTCAACTTTGACCTGCAAAAATTTTAATGTAATGTCAATCGTTTTCTTCATTCCAGTTCATTTTATTGTTCTCTTAATGTTTTCTTTTTCTCATTCTCACATTCAGTAACTCCTTGCATCTCAGTAGTGTTATTGCTTTGCTTGGGGGTGAAATGATGAGAAAAAAAATGAAAAATTTAAACTTGTGATGCAGTATAACTGGTGAGAGAAAGCAAATCCAGAATGTGGGATAATTCATTTTAATCAGTGATGATATTTCAGACTTGGCTTCTTCATTTTGAGCTAGACTTTGTTCCATTCTGCACAAAATTAATTTATAGGCTGTGTGTTAGATAGCACTGTGTTAGAACAAGCTAACTCATCTCATCTCCTATCCATATGATATGAAAATTCTGCTATAGCACAAGAAATGCAATTTACCATAAGGAACTCTAAAGACTTTAGTAAGGATATGAATACTTAAGTTGTCACTTTACACAACTTTTAACTGTCCTTTGTAGCTAATTCCAGACAATAAATACCTTGACCATAATTAAATTGACAACTACTGGGACATTAAGTAATTTTTCGTTATCAAGAACAGCAGAACAAAATTTAATCAGACTTGTTCAAAAGAATCCTAGGTAACCAAAAAAAGAATTTATGATAGAATCTAGACATCATCTACAATCACAAAGACTATTAAAATGAAATTACCTAAAAGGCAGTTATGCTAGTAAAAAACACTATTGGAAGATTTGAAGGCTACTTTAAATTTAAAAATGTTAACTATGGTAAAGACCAAAGCATTTGGGAATGTGTACTGTTGTCAAACAAATTAATTTGAACAGTTTGGTTAAAATGACCAGATGTATATATTTCAAAATCCTGAAGAAAACTTTCAAGCATAGTGGCAGTAGGAACATATTGTTGGGTTGTTTTGCTGCCAATTGTGCTGGTTGAAGGAAAAATGAAATAAAACTATAGGACAATCTTTGGGAAAAAAATTAAAGTTTTGACAAAATATGGGTTTTTAACAAGACAATGATGCATATTTTGAAGTTGCATTAAAATTCCAGACTAATTAGAACCGTCTTGATCTCAGTTGCATAAAAATATTATAGGAGTTGGAATGCAGAGTTCAGTGGAGAAAATCATAAAATCTCAGATTTAATAAAATTTTGAAAGGAAAAAGGATTTACAAATGCTTCCAGAATTTTGACAATAGTTGTAAATTACGGCAGAAAGTATTTTGTGATCTTGAATCCAGCAAAACAAGATGCAAGCAAATATTAGGCTGATGTATGAATACTTCCAATTTAATTGCCACTAATGTTCATCATTTTAAAGTTTTTATTTTAAAAAATAAGTATATTATATCTGAATCTACTTTTTGAAACTGTATACTGTTTATTTTGTATATTTTTAAAATATTTAAAAATCTAAAAACTGAGAATTATTTTTCTGTGTAAAGATTAAGTGAAAAGCAATATCACACTGGAAAAAAACTGAGCTAGTATTAGTAAAGTTAGTTGACTGAAGTAACTTTGAAATAAAATGGTATGAAAAGAGAAGCTGACTCCATGTTATGTATGCAATACAATACAAGTCTCAGTAGGATGTATTAAAAATGTTACCCATATTGCCAAATATGTTAACTCACAATAACAAGCAAAGAAAGATGATTTTCAGTTATGTTTCAAATGAAAGAAAAATCTTATCTTTCATGTCAGTGTTTCACTAGAAATAGTCATGCTGAGCCAGTATCTCTCGAGCCATGAAATCTAAAGAAAGGAAAGACAAGTTTAGTTTGCATGCTGTCCAAATCATGTAGGGTTGTCACACAACACTATATGTAAAAGCAGATATTTTTGTATCTGTGGTGATGAAGGAGAAAATGAAGTTTCACCTCAACAAATAATTTGTGTTCTCTATGCTATCTTTCAAAAAAGAAAATCAGAATCAAGATTGGGATGACTTTAGTAGACCTTGAAATATAATGATTGTTTGCATTTTCCTACTAGTCTCCAATCACAATCTTTCTTACCAGACAGAATTGTAATAGAGATGCTGGCAGCCTTAGATGATTTCGGCATTGACAAGATTACAGACAGACATAAATTAAATATACAACAATGGTGATATACTAGAAGACTTAAGTATATCCATAGAGCTTTCTAAGAAACAAGGGTAAACAAATGTGAACTCTATCAGGCAATCAGCCTTATGAGTCACACAAAACTCATCCAAATTCTGAGTGTGAAACAGAATAAGAGAGGAAATAGTGTGGTTATGTTATATAAGAATTCATTTTAACTTACAAGGTCGGGTCATTTGTTGTAATGAGGGATGATTGCAGTCCTTCCTGATCTTGTTCTTTTTTGTAATGTGAGAATCCAAGTAGTGATTCTTCCAACCCTTTATATGTTACATAGTCCAATCACTCTCATTCCTTAGCATGTGCTAATTAGCATGTGACTAGTGGTTGGGTCTATATTATGTTGTAAATATTTTATATGTTTTTTGGCTTGCTTACTGTTTTCTGTGTCTATTCATTCTGTTGTTTCCTGTGGTCATAAGGATTTCTCCTCTACAGTAAAATTGTTTTTATAGTTAAACTTTTACACTACAAAGAATTACAAGGCAAAATCTGCAGCTTGTGAGGCAACAAGTTGCAACACCCTGAGGGCTAAGAAAAGGTAAAGTTGCAATTTTTCCTTCTTTATAGCACTGGTGACTTCTCATGTAATTCTATTTTTTTTTTTTGTTTTGTGTTATCAATAGTAATTGGAATATAGCCACAGTTAAAGACACTGGAACAAGGAAAGCAATATTTATGCTCTGAATTATATCAAAAAGAGCAATACAAACGCAAAAGTATGTATACCTATGTTTTATAGATTATGCAAAAACGTTTGATAAAATACATCTCATATGTCAGGAAAAGTTGATATATTTGGGAAGGATATTAGAAATAATTCACAACCTATACTGAGAGCAAAATACCTGCATACAAATAGAAAATGAATTCAGTAAATGTATAAAACTAGGAGTGTAAGCCAAGGATGTGTCTTCTCACCAGATTTATTTAATCTTTACAGTGAAGTGATTCTGAAACAAAGAAAAGAGTACTGGACTATTATATAATATCATCCATCTATATAGCAGTGAATGCTGGAAAATCTCACAGATGAAGAGAAGACTTCAGGCAACAAAGATGTGGCTCTAAAGAAGGTTTGCTGAGAATAACATGGACTGAATATGTGAGCAACATTGAAGTTTATAAAAAGTGGAAACAAAAAAATGGGCAGTTATACTTATAAAATTCTTGAACACATAATGAGGAAAGAGGACTTAGAAAATTTAACACTGACAGACAAGAGCAACAGAGGAAAATCATGATTAACCAACCTAACAAGCTTGTGTAAATAGCCTGCAGAACAGGGATTAGGAGAGATAGTGAAAAGACAAAATTTACTAAAAGCTATAAAATTAGAATGTAGGCACTGATAGGTCACAACAATCCCCTCTTCTTTATAGCTGAAACATGAGTGGTCATTGAAATACAGATTTTGAGAAGGTGCTTTGAACTTTTCAGTATACCTTTAAAATAAAGATATGCAACATTTAAACTGAACATTTGACAAGAACTGACCAACCTTTATCAAAATAACAAATTTTCATGAATCTTAGTTCTCCACATTATTCTGAAATAAACATTAACACAAATAATTTTTTCTTGTCAGAGAATTTTCTTGACAAATTTTTCTTGCACATTTACAAATCTACCATTTGCCTGTTCATTGAGTACTGCTATCATATCTGGTCTGGTGCTCCTGCTACTCATCTCGAGGTTCTTGACAAAATCCAAAGAAGGATCTGCAATGTAATCGATCCTGACTTGGCATCTCGACTTCAGTCACCTTCTCACCAATGTGGCCTGGCTTCCCACTTCTCTACAAATATTTTCATAGGCATCTACTCTGACAACCTCTTTTTTCCCTAGTTCCCCAACTACATGAATTTAAGTGTGCTACTAGATTGGCATCTAGGTCCCACCTATTTACTGTTGAAATAGTTAAATGCAACCACCAATTCTACTCCAGCAGTTTTTCTCACACTTACTGCTTGTGGCACTCCTTTCAGTTTACTTGCTTCTCTGATAACTACAATCTTCAAAAATTTAAATGCAACATCAATCCCCATTTTCTATCTTCTTGAATCCCATTCATCTATTGTCCTTTATTCAATTCTCACTATATGTAGTCTTTTCTCTCACTTTCACTCCCTTTAACCCCCTGTGCACTAGTGACATTCCCACCTTGCTTAGGGGGAATTGATTAAAACAAAAAAATTAATCTTTCCATTTTTTAGAAAGTCATTAAAAAAAATTCTTTATATTTTAAAAGTAGAGAATCTTTAGTATTTTTAATTCCACAACAGAAACATTTATGATAGACTTCAAAAGCCTTTTACAAAGATTAACATTTCTAAGCAGAAAATTATACCAAGGACTAAATTCTTTAACTTCTTGCTTTAAAGTATCTAATCATATTTTTAAATATTTAACCTATTGTCATTCTTTTCTATACATTAACTCCAAAACCATATCAAGTAACTGATTTAGTCAGTCTATCCAGTGGTCTTTGTTTCAAAATAAACCAATTATGTATTAGATTATGATGCATTATAATAGAAGTTGTCCATCCCTTCTGAATCAGACATAATAAGCCTTCCTAAGTGTTTCTTCAAGATGCCAAACTGATACAACATATGCATATTACCATACACATATATATATATAGCTTCCATTTCTGAAACATGGTTATCACTGTGTAGCGAAAAAAACATATTTTAAATCAATTAATTTATAATATATATATATATATATAAGGCCTGACGATTGCATCTAGCATGAAACAGCCTGTCGCCTCTGAGTGTTGACTTCAGTGTTCACTTTTATCTTTATATTTACATATGCTCTATCTCTGATATTGAGCACTTTATCCCATAAATATAGCACATGTTAAAACTATATTTCTTTATCCTCAATCCTGTATATACTAATAATTCTATCCCTCCGCCATCCATCAAACCATCCATACTAAAAAAATCACTACACGCATGCACAACCAAAGTTCCATTCTATGACCATAATGGCAACATTTACACCCAAACTAATGGTGTTAGTATGGGAAACCCACTCGGTCCATACTTTTCCAACTATTACATGTCCCACATAGAAAATACAATATTTACACAGGTCTGTAGACCGAAAATATATGTTCGCTACGTAGATGATATGTTTATTTTAGCAAATAACATTAAAGAAAAGGATACACTTAAGACCACATTTGAGAAAAACTCTGTCCTTAACTTTACCTATGAACTCAGCCAAAAAAACAAACTTCCATTCTTAGATGTTCTCGTAGAATACAGCAATAACACTTTCATTACAACATTATATAAGAAACCTACTAGCAAAAACTCGTGCCACCTTAACTTTAAAAGCGAATGTCCACTTAGGTAAAAAATAGCAGTAATAAAAAACTTTCTAAAAAGAGCCCACCAGAATTCATCTTCTCGACTACTCTTCCTCAAAGAACTTAATAATGTTAAACAAACACTAATCAACAACTGCTTCCCTAACCACCTTATAGACCGCCAAATTAGACTATTTCTCTCCAAAGTAAGTAATAACAATAGTGAACACACAGTCAAAAATTACATACACATTTATTACAAAAAACAAATGCACATTAATTACAAATAAGACGAATCTTCACTAAGACATATTATAAAGAAATACACTACACCAATTGACCCGAATAAAAAAATCAAATTAAATTAATTATCTTTTATAAAAAATTTAAGACAGCTAACCTTATCCTCAAAAATAACAACACACCAGCTAAGTCAACATTACAAAGAACAATCATTATCTATGAGTTCAAATGCCCTTTAAGGAAATTTGTTCCTGATCAAACTGGACTCATAAATAATTACATCGGTTACAAAACTACATGCTTATCCAGATATCCTACGTTACACCTATCTAATCACAGCTCCATTAGAACCCATTTAAACACACACACAAACTTACCAGACTCCATTAGAAACATACTAGTAGAAAACACAAATATATTAACTGCATCCACCTGTAAAAAAAGATTAAAAATAATGGAAGCTTCTATAATAAAAAAGAAAAAGCCAACTCTTAACAATATTAACTACGAACAAGGCCACAATGTGCTAACTGTATTCAGAAATTAAAACATCCCTACTACATACTAAAACATACACATAATGCACACACTCAATTAAGCTGAAAAATCGAATCATCCGTGATAATGGCTGAAGGTATAGTCGAAAGCGCTCGGAAATATAAAACATTTGGACAGTTCTTACACACCCTTTGTCTAGAAAAGAAAGCTCTTGTTCGAACACAAGAAAATTTAAATAAAAAACTTAACCGTAGTACCTACTCTGTCGTTTTTAATGAAACATGCATATATATATATATATATATATATATATATATATATATATATATATATATATATATACATACACAGGTAGAAATCCAAGTGAATCCTAATAATATAAAATATTAAAACTGATCCACAAATAGAGCTCAATGTATTACTTACAGAGCATATACAGAAATTTTGAATTTCATTTATTTGTAATTTATATATATATATATGTAAGCAAATGTGTGGATGTAGATCCGATGGTATGATGAAAATGTGGAAAAGACAAAGCAAAATCCGAATATGTGAGTTTACTGTTTTTTATTTTGTTTTTGTTATTCTGTCGACGTCAGACGTTTCAGTTAAATAGACCTTCTTCAGGACATGGTTAATGGGGACATATTTATATTAGATTTAAGTTAGATGAAGAGATGATATATACAGGACTAGTAAGAAACAGAAAAACTGAAATTCTAAAGTCAGAGTATTCTTTCTTGGAGTCGTTTATGTTCGGAAATGCGAGATTTCAATGACCTCCCTGTCTCGCCTACATAACTCAAGTTGCAGTCTCTGCATGGCACTTGATAGACGCAAGCATCGGATGTAATATGCTGTCTGCTGGTATTATTTAATATACTGCGGATAGTTTTAGTGGGCGAGACAGGGAGGTCCTTGAAATCTCGCATTTCCGAACATTAACGAGATATTCGCCTCGGTAATTTAAGTAGTGCTTTGTTTGTACACATAGCCAAACCTGAGCACAATTTTGATTTTGACTCTGTTAAGATTTTAAAATATATCCACAATAAAAACCTTAGGCAGATTTACGAGGCTGGCATGATAGCCACCTCACACACAATAAACACCCGACAATGTTTCTTTAACATATCAAGTTTTCTAGCAAGATTAATGCTTGACAAACGTACCGATAAGCTATAGTTTTAAATAGGTTCCCCCACCTTTTCCACTTAGGATAAAATCTCTTCCCTGGGAGCAGGTTTTCGCAGCGCCACCCACGTGGCGCCAGCGTATCCGACTCCAAGAAAGAATACTCTGACTTTAGAATTTCAGTTTTTCTGTTTCTGACTAGTCCTGTATATATCGTCTCTTCATCTAACTTAAATCTAATATAAATATGTTTCCATTAACCATGTCCTGAAGAAGGTCTATTTGACCGAAACGTCTGACGTCGACAGAATAAAAAAAACAAAAACAAAATAAAAAACAGTAAACTCACATATTCGGATTTTGTTTTGTCTTTTCCACATGTTCATCATATATATATATATATATATATATATATATATATATATATATATATATATATATATATAGTATTTTATAATACATTGTATATAGATAAAATATGTAATATCTATTGAAGTAAATTTTTTCTAATTTTTATGATATGCTGATAGCAACAAATGTATTTGTAGTGATTTTGCGATCACAAGAAATAAAAAATATATAACTCCCATGATTCCATAGAATAAAGAAAACCATCCTACTGGTGGGAAATTTAGAGTCCTTCCTCTTTTCAGCCAGTATCTTGCAAGGAGAACACATAGAATTGAGCAGCTCCAGACATTAAGACCACAGATAAGCCAACTTACCCAAATATCACTATTGTTAATGTTAAATATAGCCTTTACTAAAAGACTCATACCTTTCCAAAACTCTATTCATTCACCCAACACAAACACAAACCAGAAATATTTTACTAATAACCACATTACAAGAAATCTTTCACTCCAAAAAACTTGTATGACAGAATCCTTCAGATAATAAATCCTTTCGATTAAAGTATAAATACCTCAATTTAATATTGTGAAAAATATATTTTGTATTTTACTAATCAAAAACAGGAGTTAAGCAAGGCCCATCATAACAAATTCAAAAATTTTGTAAACAGATACATTAACTACATCACGTTTATATAGTCACAAATATTAAGATATACCTTTTATGGAATTCAGTTTTCAGTTAGTTCTCTTTAGTAACTCAAACTTGTTCACCACTTCTGTGACCAGGTATTGAACTCACAACTCTTTGAGTCAAGTCGCTTTTGGATTACTTCAACCAATGCTTTCATCCACTGGGCCATGTGTCCTTCAGTTCAGTTTGAAATTCTAATATATATCACCTGACGAAGGCTGGCAGGTATAATGGCCAAAATGTCATGAATATAAGGACAACAGTTCAATGTAAATATTGTAAATCTCTTAATGCTGTAAGATTGATCAGATTTCACACTAGACATGTTGGTAAAGGATTTTTTAAATCTAGCATTCAGTTCTGTTAGATATTATTAAGACCAAATTCACAAACATTTAATTTTCAACAGAAACCAACAAGTAGGAAACAATTCCAAGTCAAAGTTAAAATGAAATCTACATGATAATTTAATTTCTGATATTAATTTTGAATAGAATACATTACTATATCAATTTCATCACACATCAGTCTAATCAACATAATAACACCTTGAAAAGCCTGCTAGAAAACACCTGTTTGTGTCATATTACATAACAATAACACCTCAATAAACTTCCTCTTAGCACCTTTCAACACACTTCAACACGGCACCCAATATTTTATGACATTATCAAAGCAATTAAAATTAACATGTCAAAAACTTCTCAAATACCTACATCTGACAACCTAAAAAAAGAATTTATTTTTGACCTGTTGTCCTTTTGTTTATATGCACCTGTAAATGTCACCTTGAACATTTTGGGCCATTCTTGGATAAGATATATTCAAAGAATTTATTGTATATGTTGGCCATCAATCTTCGGGTCTGTTTATGCCTCTATTCTCTGGATATGTCCACACCAGAAAATGAAACAGTTGTAAGCCATCGTACTTGAAATTTGAAGATCAAAACATACTGATATAACTAAAGGAAATATAGGGTGCGATGGATAAATTGTCATCTAAATTACACAAAAATGAAAATAACAGACATCTTCTTTTAACAGATATATTTACCAAAATTACACAAAAATATCTTGAAATGCTAAAGAGTAAATTTATTCAGTAAAATTGCTATTGGCTTCAACCATGGCAACTTCGGAATCTCCTGCATCTCTTCTGGACAGTTTTGTTGTTTAAGTTGGTGAATGCTGCCATAATCCTTGACTTCAGTTCATCTTTGGTGTTACAAGGAGTTTTGTTGGTCTCTCGCTCAACTGCACTCCACACAAGGGAATCCCAGTCTGTAGAGTTAGGTGGCCAGATGTAAGGGATGATGTGGTCACAGAAATTGACTGGGTTCTTCTGCGTGTGTGGCATGGTGCAGAGTCCCGTTTCCAGACATAGGCTCTTCCAACAGCCACCATCTTGACTCAGGGCAGCACTACCCATCAAGGCACCTGACATAGGCCCCCTCTGTGTTGAGTCTGAGGCCCTCACCAAAAAATTCAGGAGTTCATTCCTTATCAGAAAGATCAGAATGAGTTTTCCAAACTGCCATGCCTTTGTAATCACCATCAGACCCATCCAACTCTTTCCAAATCCTCTGCACTGCCTTCATTTTGACACCCAAACACTCCAAATATAAAAAACATAAAATGGTGACAATTTACCCATTGCACCCTTTATACCACATCAGTGTCACTACTAGTGAAAGATTCTAAATAAAACCTCATTTGTTAAAAAGTTATTGCTAATGGACAGAAATTAGATCAGCTTTTACAATTGCTAATATGGCAGTGAATGCTAGACAATCCTCAAACATGAAGAAACTTTAAGTAACAGAAATGTGGTTCTACAGAAGGATGCTGAGAATGCCATGGGCTGCATATGTGAGCAAAGTTCTAGCAACAATGGAAAAAAAGGACACTTACACTTATAGAGGAAGAGGTAGTTGAAATTTCCAGGGCACATAATGAGAAGAGTTGGCTTAGAAAATGTGATACTCAAAGGACATATTGAAGACAAGATGGACAGAGGAAAACAATGCATAACCTGCCTCATGAGCTTGAGTAAATGGATGATGGAACAGGGTTTGGGAGAGATAGCAAAAAAACAATTTAATAAGATCTGCAAAAAACAGGAGATTTTGGAGAGCCATGATCACCAATGTCCTGATGGGACATGGCATATAGAAGAAAAAGGTGCTGGGAATATTTCTGTCGGCTTAATATTTTACATAGAGATGTCTGGCTCAAAGATGTTTTATTATGGGGGATACATCTGGAATAATATCTACTGTCTGTAGTTTGTGAAACTAGTGTACAAATATAAACATACAATTAATTATATACCAATAAATATTTCAGTATTTCTATATTATCAGTACAACACACACACATGCACACCCACATACAGAGATATATATATGTGTGTGTGTGTATATATATATATATATATATATATATATATATATATATGCATATATATATATATATATATGCATATATATATATATGTATATATATATATATGTATATGTATATATATATATATATATATATATATATATATGTATATATATATATATGTATATGTATATATATATATATGTATATATATGTATATATATATCTATATGTATATATATATATATATCTATATGTATGTATATATATATATATATATATATATATAGCTACAGAGGAAGCGTCTGGTTAGTAAAATTAAATTACTATTTTTAAACAATAAATTTCCCATGATTTTTCTCAAATGATCATATCTACTTGAAGTGTATCTTAACATAAACAAATGACATCATATATTATGAAATAGACTAAGTCTGAAAATTATTTTAATTTATTTTCTGTTTATACATTATTTTTATGGATACAAATATTAAAGTAAATGGTCTGTTCATAATAAACAATATTAACTACATTTACTGGCCTGAATATATATATATATATATATATATATAAAAGTGAACATAGAAGTTAGCACTTAGAGGCCTCTAAGTATTGACTTCTATGTTCACTTTTATATTTACACACGCTCTATCTCTGATATTGAGCACTTTATCCCATAAATATAGCATACCTTAAGACTATATATATATATATATATATATATATATATATATATATTTAAATTTGCTATATTTACAGAGAAAAAGTGCTCAATTATGGAGTACATTTTCCATATAGTCATTCATTTTCTACTAACCCTGAAGAACTTTGTTTTACAATTTTGATCAAAAAAGTAAAACAAAGTTCTTCAGGGTTAGTACAAAATGAATGACTATATAGAAAATGTACTCCTTGAACTTCTTTTAAAATTGATTGCCCCAATATATATTACAGTGTAGAGCAACTGAAAATACTAGATACTATTTGAAGCTAAAATCCAATTACACTTTATATATGATGCACAATTCTTTTTAAAAAAATTGTGCAACCAAGTCAGACTATAGTCAAAAAAGATTAACTGTAAATAATTTCAATTTTTAAAATAATTTCTGCTTCATATATATATATATATATATATATATATATATATATATATATATATATATATATATATATATATATATATATTTTCAATCAAAAGGGAAACATGGCATAATAAAATTAATTTTATTGGAGAAAATAGTTTGCATTTTATATTTACACTTTTGTATTATAATTTTGTTCTCTTAATTTGTATTGTAACTGGAGACTTCATTATGAAAATCAGTATAAAAACTGATTTTTAAAGACAAGACAAAATTATTTTTCTTTCAGGAAATCAAGAAGTGTTATTTAAACAACCAAAAATATTACACCATCTCATCATTTTTTACATCTAAGATAGAAACTTCATTTTTAGCAGTCTATTAAAAACCGAAATTATTAAATTCTAAGAAAAAATGTGTTATTTAACTTAATTTGGTTGAACCATACACTGCTTGAGAAAGAAAACAAAACATTTCCACAGTGCAGAGGCAGGCAAACACAGTAACCCACTTAAGCTTTAGATCTAATAAAATATTATATAATCATTTGTACATTAAATGCAGATATGCAAAATAAGATATAAGAACGTCTACATATATTTATATAGGGGATGGACAAAATAATTGGAACAGGTGCAAATTCCACTCCTATATTTCAAAGACCTGTTATATTAAGAACTTTAACTAAAACTTTGTAATTAATGGTTATATCTATTGTAAATACGTTTATTTATCTAATTTAATGTCTTTGTCTTATTTATTTTTAGAATTTAGTAAAATTTAAGCTAAATGCGTGACCTCTTTGAGTTCGAAAAAGAGCAAATTGTTGGAGCTTGCATGGCAAGAGCCTCGATCACTAAGGTTGCTGAACTGTTTGGTTTTTCAAGAGCTACCATATCAAGAATTATGACGCAATTGAAGAAACAGTGTAAAACCTCTAGCAAGCATAGCAATTCGGGCCGGACTTGCAAACTTACTGATAGGAACCGACGTGCATTGAAATGCAATGTGGCAAAAAATCATCAGACTACTGTGGTCAAAGTGATTGCTGAGTTGAATAATCATCTGAATAGTCCAGGTTCTACTAAAACTGTTTGTTGTGAGCTCCATAAGGCTGGATATCATAGAAGAGTCGCCGTAAGGAAACCTCTTCTTTCCACATTCAGAAGTGGTTGAAGTGGTGCAGAGATCACAATGCCTGGTCTGCAGACCAATGGAAGCAAGTCATATTCTCAGATGAGTCCAGTTTTTCTCTTTTCCCAACTTCAGGGCAAGTTTATGTGTGGAGGCAGCCCAAAAAAGCTTACAACCCTGACTGCCTTCTTCCTACAGTGAAGCATGGTGGTGGATCAGTGATAGTTCGGGCCGCTATATGATGGAAATGTCTCGGTCCAATAGTTGCCCTGCATAGTAGAATCAACAGCAAAGATTACCTGAACATTTTGGGTGATCATATTCATCCAATAGCCAGACTTTATTCCCCGATGGTGACTGCATCTTCCAAGACAATAATGCTCCAATACATACCGCTCGAGTGGTTAAGAATTGGTATGAAGAGCATGAAAGTGAGCTAGAACACATGGAGTGGTTTCCCCAATCTCAATATCAATATTGAACATTTGTGGTGCATTTAGGAGCGACAAGTTAGGAGGCACTATCCTCCACCGTCATGTCTTAAAGAGCTAGAGCAGGTGTTAATGGAAGAATGGCTGAAAATTCCTGTGGATGGAGTCAGAAAGCTGTATGATTCCATTCCTAGACGTATTAAAGCTGTATGTGAGGCTAAAGGAGAACCAACTCCGTATTAAATAAATTTTCTTTGAATTCAACAAGTGTTTCAGTTATTTTGTTCAACACCTGTATATATAAAAAAAATGCACCTAGCTTTGAAAATTTTCATTAGAAACAAAGAAAAGAGTGCTGAACTGTAATGCAATATCAGTCCTCCTTTATGACAGTGAATTCTAGAAAATCACACAGATGAAGAGGAGGCTTGAGGCAGCAGCAGAAGATGTTGTGTATATCATGGACCGAACATGTGTGCAACGATAAAGAAACAAAACTTATACTTAACATCAGAAAGAGAGTTGAAATTTCTAGGGAACAATGAGGAAAGAGTGTTTGGAAAATCCAATACTCAAAGGACAGATTAAAGGTAAGAGGGACAGAGGAAAACATCATATAAACTACTTAGTGAGCTTGAGTAAATGGGTAATGGAACAACGTTTAGGATACATAACAAGAAGACAAAATCTATTAAGAACTATGAAGAACAGGAAATTGTAGAGAGCCATGGTTACCTACGTCCTCAAAAGACATGGTACATAGAAGAATCTAACTTTAAACATTCAGTCTTAAAATTCCAAAACACACCAATTCATTTCCCTCTCAAGTCTGTTCCACAAAACAGATCCTTGGGGGAAAAAAGTTGTCTGAATGGAACTTTCTCCTTACATTTGGAATATGGAAAAAATGAGGGTGATTCAACTCTGTGGAGATAGTATGGTGTGTCCTAGCTGTAAATATCTGAACTGGTAGAACTAAATAGAGTTTTTATGAGCATCTATCATGGGAATAGAGATAAAACACTGGTGTCTGGTGATGCAACATCTGTGGGGAAGACAGTGGAGTGGTTTCCCATTGTTTTGAATTCAGAGTTGTCCTTCCATTAGACTGGCTGCCACCCAAGTGCATGAGTACAAATGTAACTTTACTTGTCAAATCTACTTTTGATGCTAACAACTAAATTCAACTTATAATAATAATAATATCTAATTCTTAATTACTAAAGAAATTATGATTATGATCCACTTATCACACGTGTTAGTTTTGTTTTTGCAGGTCATTGCTGAAAGATTCCAATATAATTGATGACTGGTCGGTTTCCTGAACAGGGTCAGCATACAGAAATAATTCATGCTGACCAGAAGAATATCCACCATCAAAAGTCGATGTTTACTCATGTCTGCTGATTTATGACCTAGCAGTCATTTTACCAACTCCATAAGAGAATTCTCTGGCTACATCTTCCTCTCCAGAACTAAAAGTAGAACTGGCTGTTCAAAAATCTCGCATCATTCTCGATTAAACATAGATTAAAGAAAGAGAAAAATGCGAGTGGTCACACTTTTCAAGTTAAATATTAGCAGAAAGAATGAAACAAAGAAATAGGAACACAGAGATAGTGAGAAAGGTATAGAGAGAGATTCCGTGAGAGGCCGAATGAGTGAGTGAGTGAGAGATAGAAAACGAGTGAGCAACTCAAACATAGCAAGCATAAGAGAGATTCAGAAAAGGAAAATTCTCAATGACAAACAAAGTGGGGGGGGGACATCTAGAGATTCAGCAAGAGGTATACAGAGACAGAGATACCAATTCAATAAGAGAGTGAAAAAAAAAGAGTAAAAGTCAAAGACAGAAATAATAATGGCAATATCTGAGAGTATGCATTTACTTCTCAAGTTTTTAAATTTCCAGTTAAAACAAGAAATTGTTATAAATAAATTAAACTATAAAAACCTATCAGATCATATATAGTACCTGAAATGAACACTGAGTCTGCAGAGACCACAAATAAACAAAAATAATCACTTTTGTATTAAAAAAAAAAAACGTGTACAGGAGGATTGAAACAGAATGAAGAATTTTTTATGTCAACCATAAAAATAAAATCTAACCAATCAATAGAAATCAAGCGATATTTTTCAATAGAAATAAGGAAATCAAATAAAAAAGCCTCTTAACCAATAAGAATCCTGAACTTTGTTAGTCAGCATTTAAGATCAAATCAACATGACTATGTAATCCACAATCTTCCATCAGAGCTTATTCTTGAAGATTTGGCTTGAAAAGATTAATCCACTGTTTATCATTTTTTTCTATTTCACATGTCAAAAAATTCATAAATTTACAAAAATTTGTAAAATAACAAAATTTGATGCATATTTTTTATTTTATTTTTAATCATAGCAATTTTAACAGCACACCATTTATGTACATGCAGATTATCCAAATATAAGAACTTTTTACATTATTTACATTGTTTGGACTGTTGTTCTCGTCTTTATTGTCCTATTCACAACATTTCAGTCATTTGGAATTTCAAACTGAACCCTTTATTTAGTTCCACCAAGGTAGATTGGTCTAGTTCCACATGCCAAGCCTTTTCTGGATATCTCAGTTTCAGTTATTTCCCTTTAGTAACTCAATTCTCCAAATTTTTGTTCACCTCTGATTGAACTCACAACTCTTTGTGTCAAGTCACTAAATTACTTCAGGCAACGCTTTTATCCACTGGCCATGCATCCTTAGTCAAAGTAATCCACTGACTTGACTTGTCGTGAATATGACAATAAAGATGAGGACAACAGTCCAAACAATGCATATAGTGTAAATAGTTATAATACAATAGAAGAAATATAGAGAGATAAAAACTTTTATATAACACATATAAAATAGTACATTTTATTTCTCTTTTTACTATCAAAAACTTATTCTTCTGTTCATTCCCTTTTTAAGACACTTCTAGGAAATCACTTAACAGTAGTTTCTGCTAGTTGCTACTATGAGAAGAAAGCTAAAAACATCAAACCCATCTCTCACCCAATTGCAGCTGTTATTGTAGTGTCATATAACTGCTGATTGAACCAAATCATGCTCTACATTTTTCACCCTTACAAATGTTGAACTTCAAAATATTACATTTTAACAAAAGTTCTTTGAGCCAAATGTTTTATTAACTAGAACTTTGAGTCAACTAAACATAAAATGTAGTATGCAAAAAAAAAAATCCCACCAGATTACAAGATGTCAGAATTATTTACATATAGAGAGAACTGAGAAATGATAAACAATATATATAGAGAGAAAATCTAAAAACATAATATATAGAGAGAGCTCAGAAATTATAAAAAAAAATATTATTTACATATAAATATAGAGAGAGCTCAGAAAAATCATTAATACTGTTATTTGCATGAAATTTTTGAAACTGACAAATCAAATGTCAGTGTTAGAATTTATTTCTCTTTATTTTCATTTTTTTTTTTTTACACAATTCCAAGATTGGAATCAACAGATTTGTGGTCAAAGATAAAATTTCTTCAAAAGGAGTGAAAAATTATTTCAGAGTGAAAATGCAGTTTGCTATTCTTTGTAATCTTACTACCAGTTTCAAAATGAAAAATTTTCCAGAATCTCAAAACCAATTTTTTTTTTTTATTCCTACAAGTTGTTCAGAAAGCAAATCTATGAGAACATAATCTTAAACAATGCACATTTTATTTTATAGTATTCGCCATTTCTTTGGAAATCATTTCCCTCCAAAACTGACTTTTTCATATTGTTGGGACGGTCATCTTCTTCTTTATTGTCATATTCACAACGTTTTGGTCGGGCTTCTTCAGGTGATATAATTTGGAATTTCAAACTTAACCCTTTATTTCATCCACCGGGGTAGATTGTTCTAGTTCCACATGCCACGCCTTTTTCACGTTTTTGTTCACTTCTGTTGTGGCCAGGTATTGAACTCACAACTCTTTGTGTCAAGTCACTGGTTACTTCAACCAATGCTTTTATCCACTGAGACATGGGCCATGTGTCCTTGGGAAAATGCCATGAATATGACAATAAAGATGAGGACAACAGTCCAAACAATGTAAATAGTGTAAATAAAATAGTTGCAATACCTCATCTCAGAAATATAGACAGATTATCATTTAAGTTAGTTCCTTTTCATCTCTTGGCCAACAATTTTTCACTAAAAAATAAATATATATATATATATATATATATATATATATATATATATATATATATATATATTTAAAAATTGTGTATTTGGTCAGCAATCCCTCTTTTATGCAAGTTTCATTAAAAATGACTGGCAAGGTATTGTGGTTAAGTTTTTATATAATTTTTCATGTGTTCATATAATTTTTCTTCTTTTCAGGACATAAGTTATAAGAAAAACTGTGCAAGTGTTTTTATATCCAAGGGCTTTCATCCTTGATAATGGCTACAAGTATAGCCAAAAGCATCTGAATATATAAAACATTTGGACAATTTTTTATATGTCCTGAAAAGGAAAAAATTATACAAACACATGAAGAAATTATATAAAAAACTTAACCAGTCAGTCATTTTTAATGAAACTTGCATATTATATATATAGGGTTATAATAAAAATAAGCAGACATAATGTTTGTAATTTATTCAACCAGGTATGCCTAAAAGAGAATTTGCTGCCTAAATACACAAATTTTAAATTATATAATCCAGCAACCCACTAGAACAACATCACCTGGCAATTTAAACATGGCCTTGTGAAAAGGCAGATTGAAGTAACTATTGATGCATTTCTAGCCTTATTTAATTGTAATATATGGAAAAATATTTGTGAATATGCAAGGATTATGTTAAAAATAAGCAGACAATGTTTGTAATTTATTCAATCAGACATACCTAAAAGAGAATTTGCTGTCTAAATACACAAATATATATATATATATATATATATATATATATATATATATATATATATATATATATATTATATATATATATATATATATATACACACATGGAAGATACATTAATCAAAATACTTCAACAACAAAAATAATCAAATTCCAATACCAATGAAGATTAGATTGATTAGCTAATAATCATTTAATATCTGATTAGTAGTGTGCATCTATTTCAGTATATTTTTTCTTTCAAGAATCTAAAATTATTGTCTCTGCACCACTGCAATTTGTATAACCAACAAAGCAAATTGAATCCAGTTAAATTTTATTCATGTGATTTATAGCCTCCATTCAAACATGAATTCTGGCACTAAAAGTAAATGAAGCATTAAATATTCCAATTTACTATTTATGATAATGTCGATGGAGACTATAGGAAATAAACACCATTTCCAACACAATTATGTACCCACATACATACCATATTGAAATATGCAAAAACTGTATTTTCTATCCAAAAACATTATTTACAAATGAAAATATTCCCCAATACACCACTGTTTACATCATCATATGAAATATTTGACCAATCAGAGAAAATTTAAACCCTATTTTTCTTGAGCTTGCTTTTTAAAAAAAATCTTATAAAATCTCACAAATTCCGACATTCAAGAACAGAGATGTGACTGTCAGCAAGCCATTCAAATGCAAGAGATATGGCTATATAGCCTTTTCCTTACCACAGTGTATGGTAAAAGAAACTTGTCAGCGACTTCAAACGAATCATCAACAGCAGCAGATATGGTCAGTGAATCATCACTGACGATCCAAATATTTTCTAAACTATAGCTTTGTTTGTGACTAACTCAAGTAAAGACTATTTTAACTTCTTTTTGACTCTTGAATATATGTACATACATCTAAATACAAATGATTTATTTAATAGGCATACCCATGTTTACTTTATTTTTATTTTATTATTGTTTGGAATTAGGATGTTTGAATTTTTAAACTAAGAAAACTTGGACATCCAAATTTCCTACTAGTTCAAGAATCCCAATATAAAGAGAACTAAAAAAAACAACAACCCAAAAACTAAGGATGCGCATGTGTAGCACTGCGGTTATCACAGTGTCGCGGCCTTTCTTAAACGTCGGGGTGACCAAATTTGTAGCGCGAATGTGTGAAGGGTGTTCACCACAATTATTTTATTTTGTCTAGGAAAGGTGTGGAAAGGATCATGCCATTATGCTGGAGGTCGCTATCCAATGTGGTGGTTACAATGCAATTTATATTTGACGTAAAATAGCACATGGTATAAAATACAAAACAACGTAGGGTTGAAAACATAACAATTGAATTTATGAAGTATTTGATGTACATGCATGTGAACTGAAAGGTTAAACGGAGTTACGTCTCTTAGACTAGGAAATATTTTTACTTGAACTCATGTTGATAAAATTAACTATTAAACTGTAGTTTAGAAGAATGAGTACGTGTTGAGTGTTTGGAATTGCGTATTGTACAAGTTGGTAAGAGTTAACAGTTGTACTTGCGTGATTGTTGTAAAGTTCTTTTACGTTTGACTGGATTAGTCAAGACGGAAGTTCTTTAAGGGTCACATTTTGGCAGCGGAGATGAGACGCGAGAGAGAACGAAGAGAGCGAGAGAGTCGAGAAGAGGTCGAGAAACACACGTGTTTGGTTTTTATAATCTGTTGTATCACGTTACTGGATTAAACTTAATTGGCGCGAAAAACAGATCTGTCGGATGAGGGTGATTTGATAGGTCGAAACTGACCAATCAGCGAGCTAGTTTGAAGGTGATTAACCAATGAATGCTTGTTGCATATTTTCTATGTAAAATGGTGGTGGTGGTTACCACAACAGAAAGATTTACCTGTAGAATTTCAAATTACAGCTAATTATGTTATGTTAACTTTCACACAACTGAGCCCCATCTCTTCTGCCCGGTGAACAGTAATAATGGTACAAGTAATAATGGCACGGTAAAAATGGCACAAGTGGAAAAACAGACTTTCCTTAAACAGCTTCAAATTAAACACCAGTAGCAGTTTAATTTTAAAGCTATAAAGTTAAATATTTCTAAACAGAGGACATTTGTTGTTTGTTTATTTACTTCATAAGTAATTTAAAGGTTGATATATGTATAAAAAATATAAATATTTAAATGAAATGTATAAATTTCTATTAACTTAACAAATGGAGGTAAAACAATTTTTTTTGCTAATATTGAAAAATAAAATGTTATAAACGATATATTTTTTAAATATTAGATGTCATTCAAAACCAACTTTTTTGCCAATCGTGTATATTTCAATAATCTTATTTTTTCACTTGTACCATTTTTACCGAGCCATTATTACCTAAATTCCTTCTGCCGACCAAGAAATGCCAAGAACTGAATTACATACCATAAGAATGCAACTCGAAATGAGAAGATCTCAATGAATAGAAAATCCACATCTTATATTTACCAAAGGGAGGAAAACAAATAATTATATGTATCACTACACACACAATATTATCTTAAAAATTATTTTTAGTGGAAATTTATATTTGAAATAGACACCCAACTTTTATTTTAAATACAGTGCATTACACATATTAGCCCTGGCTTGAGCATTCGAATTCACATTGTTTAAAATAAAAACAGGTCATCTATTTCAAATACAGGTGTAGCCACTAAAAAGTTTGAAGTAATAAAAACACAAGACTAAAATCAATCCAAAACTTTACTGTGCTCCATAATGTCAGCTAAAAGAAATTATATATATATATATATATATATATATATATATATATACACACACACACACACACACACACACACACACACACACACACACACACACACACACACACACAGAATATCTTGGTTATCACTTTTTATATAAAGGAGCATACGTGGAGGATATATATATATGTATGTATGTATGTATGTATGTGTATGTGTTTAATATTTGTCCTCTGGTTCTATCAGACGCTGTAGAACAGTTCTACGCAATCACACTCATAACATGCATATATTAAAATTTGAAAGTTATTGTTAAAGAAAAAGGCCAGAATGAAACTAATAAATCTTTTCTCCATAACACTGGCAACAATAATGTTTCTTGATAGTGACAGAGTCGTAAATTCTTTAACAAAATCAGGATCTTTATGTAGTTTCTCCACAATTTTGCCGTAACTTATTACATAAATTGGAATGTTTTGAAAGATAATATAAATTGGGAGCAGAAATTACCATTTGAATCTGAAAAATAATTATTAACGCCTAATATACACACACACACACACACACACACACACACACACACACACACACACACACACACACACACACACACACACACATATATATATATATATATATATAAAGGAACAAAGACAACAGGAAACCTGTAGTTTCAGCCGATGCATTTCGTCCAATGAGGACATTTCCAAGGCAAAAAAAAAAAAACGAAATGAATTTATTTGAACAAAGTGTCTATAAACAAAAACAAAATGTTGCTAGTTACTAGAAGAATTTAGAAACGCTCATATATATTCCTTGGGTTAATCGAAAAATTACGTTATTTACTTTATATGTTTGAAGAGAATTTTTCATATGTAGAAATATTGTTGTGATGACGGTTTCAATAGTTTTCTTTTGATTTCTTGATATATTATTTGTATTTGTTGGCTTGGGAGAGTAGTGATTCTGTTAGTAAATGCGTAAATTAATATTTGGATAATATTCAATGGTGACACCCTCGACGATTTTCCTTCTGAGTGAATTATTTTCTTTTTTATGAGGCTAGTTTTTTTATAAAATCGAAATTGTGATTGAATTTATTTCTGTGTATAACTCGTGTATTTGTCAAACTGTAATTTATGAGGTCCCTTTATATTCACAGTTGCGTGTTTTTTTAACATTTCTGCATGTTTCTCCAATGTATTGAGGAACACTTTTCCCAATCTCCATTGTCTTTTTTCTTCTATATATACTTTTTCTACAGATTGATTCTGAGAATTTTTACACACACACACACACACACACACACACACACACACACACACACACACACACACACACACACACACACATATATATATATTATATATGCACACACTAAAGTACTTCAAGATTTAATTTTTCTGTTGTTCAGACTATTTTTCTGATTTTCCCGGTTATATGACATTAGCTCTCGATAAAATAATTTAATTGGTCAAGCACTGTGGGTAGTAACGAATTTGTAAAATAATCACTATTACTGCTGGTAATGCAAAACTTTCCTAGCGATTGACTTCTCTGAGTGGCTGGTGTGTTTATGAAAAAATAAATACGCAAAAATTCGCCTTTCTCTCTGCCAGGCGTTGATGGCCTAGGGGTTAGAATCTCCAACTGATATCAAATTGGTCGGATTTTGGTCCGGATGTCTAGCCACACTGATGATCTGTGATACAATGAAACAGTCTATCTGTGGATGACAATATATATATATATATATATATATATATATATACACACATTTTTCCTCAGCAGTAGTGAAATAAATGTATATTTATTAATACTTAATAGTTCGGTTATATCACGTTGAGCACTATTTTATTAGCACCAGCACTATATGCGATATATATATATATATATATATATATATATATATATATATATATATATATATATATATATATATATATATATATATATATATATATATTATGAAATGGACAAAGTCCAACAATTATTTTAAGACATTTTTATGTTTATACATTCTTTTTATAGTTAAAAATATTTAAGTAAATGCTCTGTTTGTAATAAACAGTATTAAACAAAATTTACCAGCCTGAATGTCCGAGAAATTTTCACAGAAAATATTCATCCTTCGACAGGATTCAAAACTATCCTATATGGAACCGTCATTTAGCTTGACGTCTCTTAACCGATTTGGCTACAGAGCAGCGTTCGGTTAGCAAGGTCGAATTTACTGTCCATTTCATAATGTGTGACGTCATTTGTTTACATTTGGATGCGCTTTGAGCAGATATGAATGTATGTGAAAGATTCATGGAAGATTGAAGTTTAAAGACAGGAAATTATATATATATTTTGAAGTTTAAAGACAGGAAATATATATATATATATATATATATATATATATATATATATATATATATATATATATATATATATATATGAAGAAATATAGTCTTAAAGTGTGCTATACTTATGGGATAAAGTGCTCAATATCAGAGATAGAGCATGTGTAAATATAAAAGTGAACATAGAAGTCAATACTTAGAGGCGACAGTCTGTTTCATGCTAGTGCAATCGTCAGGCAACTCCTGACGATTGCACTAGCATGAAACAGACTGTTGCCTCTAAGTGTTGACTTCTATGTTCACTCTTATATTTATATATTTATATATATATATATATATATTCATAAACAGATTCATGCGTGTATATATATGTATATATATATATATATATATTTATTCATAAACAGATTCATGCGTGTATATATATATATATATATATATATATATATATATATATATATATATATATATACACACATACTTGAATTTGTTTATGAATTCTCCCTAATTTTATCTGATATTATTTTGTAAGGATTCATAATTACACCAGTATGTAAGAGCATTTGATAGATATCTCATACAAGCCAAACTACAGCAATTATATTACTTGTAATAAGAAAACAATGTATAACATTCATGCCATTCAAATAAGAATAGTAATTCTCCTTTAAATTTCAATGCCACATTCAACCTTAATTTTTCTTTCAGCTATTTCATTCAGGCATAACTTATTGATAGAAATAACAATTTTAGGTAATTGCTTCTAAAAGCAGGATTTTATTATGCATGATCAGATATTGTTTTAATAATTCATAGTTCTCACAATTTTACTACTCTTAAAATTCACTGTTAATTCTATTTAGGTGATGACTAAGAACATTACAGATTCTGAACCAAAATAGAAATTAGTTCTCTTGCTTTCAATTTCTTAGCAAAAAAAGAAAAAGAAAGAAATATATCCTGTTTATGACCAATCATTCTTTTCTTTAACAAAAACAAAGTTTTCATTATTTAGTCATTACATATTTTTTTTTTAAATATAAGGAACAATTATAATTCATGTCCAATATGAAAGTTTAGTGTGCACCACTGAATCAAACTTAGGATGTTTCCTGTTAATTCACCCCAAATAATGTAAAGTTTCTTATTGCAAATATTAATTCACCCCAGGAAATTATAAATTAAATTTTGTTTTTTTATTAACTTTTTGGCACTCTTTTGAAATCATAAATGTGAAAATAAAATTCGTTTAGCTTGCCATGCAGTTGCCAGATAGAACAGCCTGCACATTACTGGACGTGATCTGAAGCTGTATTTTACCTGGGACTACGATTAAGTTGGATTGTTGGAAAGGATATACATCTTTAAAGGATGATCCCAATTTTATTCATCTGATTGTAAATCACAGTATCAATTTTGTTGACCCAGAAAGATCAGCTTACATGCAAACCATCTTGAAAGTATTTTGCAGAACATCAAATGTTCAGGAGTCATCACAAATTTTAAAAGACATTTCTGAATTTTAGTGTAAATTTAGTATTTTTATTTTGGGGTGAATTAACAAAAAGTTCCAAACTTATTTTACACTAAACAATCTTTTCTGTTAAAAATGAAAAAAAAAAGTTTTTATTTAGGAAAAAAAATCGTATTTTAAACATTTTTTGATAAGTTTCATCTTCCAATCAGAGTTTTTATACCTCTTACAGAGTTAAATGATCCCATTTAAACAGAACTGACAAAAAGTTTATGCACAAATGCAACTTTAGGTGACTCTCTCTGTTAAGTGGCACTCATCTAGAAGTTTGGATGAGAATAAAGTACAGAGTTCAAATTAGTAAAAAGCTAATTTCTAAAATGATAGCTAAAATAAATATCAAGCATCCATATGCTTTGCATGAATCACATTTCATTTCGCTAATGTAGATTTTGCTGAAATAATATTCTTTGATGATGCTGATTCAGCAGTGAATAATATCAAATTGTAAATTTTCCAAATTGGGAACATAAAAATAAAACATTTCAAATCACAAGTAAGAGGAATGCATTTCTATTAATTTCACTTAATCTTTGATTGCACTAACTCATAATCAATTTTGTTACTTTATTTTCTCCTGCAAATGATAACTGCTTTTTGGCTGTAACAGTACAATCTTGTCAAAATATTTCTTAAAATAGTAAAATCTTGCTAATAAGTTTTAAACTGGTTGCCTTGTAGTACAAATTTGATGTTCATTTAAGTGAATAACTAGAGTCAATTTTAAAATGCCCTATGGGAATGAGAGATACATTCTTATACTTATTAGGGTGTTTTAGAGAAGCCCTGTGCCAGAAGACCAGATATAATTTGATCAAAAAGCAGACACGTGATGACCCACTAATAGAGTTTATACCACATAGCAATAACGAAATAACTGAACATTTGAAAATCAATGAAAATTTAGCTTCAAATAATATTGAACAGGAGTTGTTTGCCTCAACCAAAACATTTAAAAAAAATTATTGAAAAATATTGTTGTAAGCAAAGACGGTTTGGTATTTGTTTGTATAAAAGAAATATCAAAGACCAAAAGAAAATTTACAACCTATAAAATAAAAACTTGTTTTTTCTTACCAAGTAGAATTTATTTTTGTGTTTTGAAAACAAAGTACATTTCCATGGTTCAATATCAAGTGTGAATAATACCACCATAATATCACCAGATAAGAAAACCAACCAATATATATACCCTTTATCATCTTTTATTTTGCAAATCGATATTTTGACACTAAAATTAGTATTAAACAACCAATGTTGATACAGTTTGTAGGATGTACTTATAAGCAATAAGTTATTTAAGTTTCAGCTTTTAATATCTACTATTAAAACAATTGATAAACTTTGTTGTGGTGTCAGATTTTATTATGCATATGGAGTGAGTAGCAATGGTTAAATGCAAAATAAGTAACAGAACTGCCCAAGTGACAAATTTTGCAATGAGCAATAACAAGAAAAAGAAAAGAAAACAACAGGGCAAAGAATCATATAAAGCAAGCAAATAATGTATGCAAGGCAAAGCAACTGTAATACAGCAAAAAGTTCACAAACTAAGAATTTACATAAATTTATGGAAGTTGCCAAACACCTCAATTTAACTTTCAATCAGGATAAAATTATATTCTGTCAAAATTCTATTAACTTTCTGGGTTGCACCATTTCAGATGGTACAATAAAACCTGATGCAGAACTTTTGCAATTCCTCCTAAACTTACCTGTTCCAACTAACAAAGCTTCCTTATGCTGAGAAATAAGTTTGTTTTCCATTTACTCTAAGTGGGTATACCAATTTTCCATGAAAATACATCCATGTCTTTTTTTCTAGGACATTATTTGCTGCAAAAGCATTTTCAACTAATAACAGATCAAAAATCTGTATCATTTATGTTCAACAGTAGAAGAGCAGAAAAAATAAAAAGTGAAAAGATTACAAGATGCAGATTCAAACTTTCTTGCTATTCTCATGTCATTTATTGTTCAGGAAAGCAAAATATGCTGATGATACATTATCTATAATTAATTATCAGCCAATAATCCAAACAAATTAGCAAAGATTCATGATTCCTTGCATCATGCTGGAATAACATGTATGGCCCATTTTGTACAAAATAAAAATCTTTCTTATTCAATGGAAGACATAAAATGAATAACAAAAACCTGTCCTGTGTGTTCTGAAATAAAACTCCAATTTTATTTCAAGGATGAAAGTCTTGTAATAAAGGTTACATGGCCCTTTGAGGGACTTAATATTGGCTTCAAAGGTCCCCTACCAGCAAACAGTAAAAATTGGTATATATTAACCGTAATCAATGAATTTAGCAGATTTCCATTTTCTCTCTGAGGAAGCCTATAATTTTACTACCGACAATATTAGCCCAAGTTTTACTTCACCTATCTTGTCTCTAAGTTATGTTGGTTGACTTTCTGTGAAGGACCCAAACATTCGGCCAAACATTAAGTCCATCCAATATAGCTCTACATTAATCACTAAAAGTTAGTTAGGAAATCAATTTCCATAAACTTCTTCACCTAACTTACACACTTTTGTTGTATTTACTTAATGACAACAGTTTAGTTGTTTTGGTTGTTTACAATGTTCTTAATATTAGTTTTGTTTACATTTAAAAATCCAGCTTCATCAAATATGTTTTTGCTGGTCAATTCACTTTTCTTTTTTATAACACTGAATTTCCCTAAGAGTTTGTTTTGATATTCTTAACTCCATTTTTTTTTTGTTATTGCGATAACGTTTAAAAATTTTAAAAAATTTTTGCAATTTCCAATATTTTGTTCTTTTAACTTTATAATGCCTGGTTCCCCTTGAGTTTATAATTTTCTTACAACCTATAAGCTTTAAATATCTGAAAGGAAAAAGTAAATATCAATAACTATGCTATTTTTTATATCTGTTTAAAAATATGGCAAATATCCACGAGTTATAAAAACAAATCTCAAATATGTTACTGCAAATATTTTTAATAAAAGACATCTGAAATTAACAAGTATTTTCTAATAAGAGACATCAGAACCTGAAATTAACCATATAAATATTTCCTAAAAAGTCTACCATCATTTGTTGGTTAAAGCAAATTTTATCATAAAAATATTGACTAGCTTAATAAAATTTGTTATAGTGTAGTGTCTACAATTCAGCTGCCTAAGTCTTATGTAATCATAATCAATAAATAGAATTTTCTGTTTCTGACTTTAAACACTTGGAGACGAGGAATATATTTTTCATGGAATTCAAAGATCCAAACAGAAAGATTGCTTTATTTTATGGTTCACTTTTAAATTGGAAATTTAGGTTAAAAGTTAATTTATCATAGAATATAACTGAAATATTTAGATTTAAGCAATTACCTCTACAATGAGTGTAACCTACTTTCTAATCAGCTAAAACAAAAAATATTCCACTTACAAGATAACAACTTCGGAAGGTTAGGTTTGATCTATTTATTTTTGTAATTGCATTTACCATCTTTTGTTTTTGGTTCTATCTTTATTCTGCTGCATTTATGCAATTTTACAGTAAAGATTAAAACAATGAAAAGTATAAACTAATGAGATTCTAAAACTATCTTCCCCAAAAAACTTATACCTTGTTCATATCACTTCAACAAAGAAGTTTTTATTCAATCTTTTTATTTTGTACTTTTTTGGTGATTTAGTAAGATATTTAATTCTTGCCTCCATGATTTAGTGTGAATGATACATAATCCTAACAAAAAAAAAACTATCATGATTTTTTAAATTAGATTTTACTAATTTCCACTCTGTTTTTATTCATATATTAATTTCTTTTAAGATTTTTTGTATCTTCCATTGTTTCAATACCATTTTAATAAGAACAGATGATAAGCTGAAAATGTTTGGTCATATATGATCTTATTGCATACATGTGCCTTCATTAACCATTCATGGAAAACAGTTGTAAACTTTGTATACAAAATGTTTTTGTTTACAAAAAATACACATCTCCTCCTTATATCTGTTTCAGCTCACCTTTTTCTATGGTAGAAGGAAACATAGCTTTATCTACTGTTGCTTTTTCTCTTTTCTATACATTTACCAGCCAAGTATTATAGAAGAAAGGTGCTGTTCATCTATCTCTTATCCATTTCTCTCTCTATTTAGCCCCATTGACTTCCTATGAATCAGTAAAAGAATATTATTAGCAGAATATTTATTTTTATGGAAAACAAAATATGTAAAAACATAATGTCTGCCAGAAAATCACCATATTTGTGACCTCAGTCAGCTGTTCCCTGATATATAATGAATGAGTTATAATGTTAAGAAAGTGAATTACCTTCTCTTATTATCTCTTATTTATACTTAAAAAAGGATGAATTTTAAACAAATTTTAATGTGGTCAATTGTAAGTTTACTACCATGTTTAATTCTCTTTTTGAAGAGTGCTAGAATCTTGGTATTTCATCAATTATCAACCAAGAATTAGTCATTAACTTATTACTTTTATGAAAGTGCAGATGAACTCCAATAACCAGAAAAGGAATTATTATTTTTTGTTTGTAAATCATGTGCTCAAACTGTGAAATGCATAAGAAATTCAATGAAAGTAATTTAATTACCATTGCCAAAATTGTTTGTTTGTTTTTTGCAATAATCATGTAATTAAATGAGCAATGAAAATTCAAAAATATCATGCCGTATTGGATAGAAAAAGTGCTACTGAGACTTTCTAAATTAGAATTTAGAAAGTAAGTTTAAGTATCTATGCTATCAGTTCCATGTTTTGGGAAGAAACTGTTTTTGAATGTAAGAAAATGTTTCACGAGGTACAAAATTAGAATGAAAATGCTACAAATTAGTTACTATTTTAACTGCGTCCTCAAGAACTATGTATGCGTATCTTTTACTTTTTTCTTTCTTTCACTTTCTCTCTTATAATTACTATTGACAAAAGCAGCCAATTTTACTCTGGGCATGTTGTTTTCATATAAAGTAAGATCTTAATCATTGATAAAACCCAATTAATTTAGCATTAATAAAGAATAGCAACAAAATAAAATCACTTTGGCAAATGAGTTGTTCATTCAATAAACTATTTCCTCGGTTTTATCCACTTGGTCTTTTAAAATTATTATTTCTACCTTCCTTTTGCGGAACTGGCTCTTTTAGTCTGCAGAGTTCTAAAGATCAATGACTCGCACATATAATCTGATGTCTAAAGACAGAGAAATAAAAAAAAAACAACAATGTCTGATGAAGATAATGAAGAGATTAACACAATATGTGGACATGACAGTTCTACACTTTTCATTCATTCTTATCATAAACTTCTTTCATGTGTATATACAGAGGCAAAATATGAATAATGGGTGTGGTTTAAAGTAGAATAGGGAATATATGTATGTATGTATGTGTATGAATTAGCAAGTGAGGGCCTTTGTGTATTTATGCACACTAATATATATTATTAGAATTATATCAGTATACATGCACACACATGCATATACTCATATATGTATGTGTGTGCATACGTTTGTATTTATTCATACACCAACATTTATTGGTATAAATATTTAAAAACCTATAAAGAAATGTATATGTGAAATTTGATTAAAAAAATAATGATTCCTATATTGGCCTACAATATTAATGGCAGCTGTTGACAGTATATCGATGGATACTGAACCTTCCTGTCAAAAACCCATATTTCTTATTGCCTCGTTACAGATAGCAGTCTGCCAGAATGATGTCTGACATGAAATTGTGTTGAAAACCGAGGTGTATCCTGTAATTCCTTTATTTAGAAAAATTGCATCCGTTGACATTCATCAAGATTTGCTGAACATTTATGGAGACCAGTGTTTGTAAGTGACAGATCGTGGTGACAGTGATATGTATTCCAAGCAGCCCTAAAAAGAAATGAAAAGTCCCTCAAAATGCATTGTTAATGGTGATAACAATATAGAAAAACAGTATTTAGTAGATGAAAACTTGTTCTATCCAATGGTGTTATAATGTTCCCTGTATCTCTTGTAGTCTTCATGTGAATAAATAGGAACCATTAATGTTGGCATGATCATTGTATATAATGGCAGGCTACTTGTTTCTGAGCACACCCATCAGCTAGGTCAGCTAGCCAATTCCTGTTGCAGACACCTACTTAGGCACATTTATATTTCTTCACCACCCACAGCACCCATCTGTGATTTATAGTGCAACTATGCTAAGTGGACCTTAGTTACAGTTTCTGGGAAAGGGCACATAATCTGGTATGATTGATAGTTTGAACATGACCAGAGTATGGTAAAACCCTCAGTTATGATGATTTGTGAATTTGTGCTAGCACAACAACAACCATTGATGACTTTCAAACAGTTTGTCTACCCAGTTTCAGTCACAATGCTTGGGTCAAACCTTGTTTTGCTTTTTCAGCTACTTTTCAATTGTGTCACACACTGGAATCACCTCCCCAATATGGTGAGATTCAAACCTGGGTAACTTGGTCAGAAAATGAATGTTCTAACCACTTGTGCATGTTCCTATATATATATATATATATATATATATATATATATATATATATATATATATATATATATATATATATATATATTAATCCTTTCACCCAAAGTAAGGTGACAAAGTCACTAAGATGCAGGGTGGGGGTGGGGTGCTGAGTGTGAAAGAATAGAAAAGAAAAGGAAAAGAAAACATTATTAAAGAGCAAAAACAATAAAAGAACAGAAATTAACAAGACAGAAAAAACGATTTACATTGCATTTAAATTTGTTGACGATCAAACTTGACTGGAAGGCAGGAATCTGGAATAGAGTTTCATAAGTGAGAAATGCAAGAAAAGAAAGTGTTAGCATAGAGCACTTACCATTAGCCATTTCAACTGTAAAATGCGATCTTGCCATCTAGTACTTGCAATCTAGTACTGTGCTTAAATTCATAGAGCCCAGGCTCTATAGAGGAAAGTTCATCAGTACAATTACCATGAAAGTATTTATAGGAAAGACACAGGAAATATAAATTAAGGTGATAGGAAAGTGACTGAAGCCTAGATGTCAGGTCAGGACCAATAATATTGCAGATTCTTCTTTGGGTTTTATCAATGATCTCTAAAAATAAAGCAGGAGCACCAAACCATATGTGGCAGCAATATTCAAAGCATGAATGAATGGTAGACTCATAAATATGTAAGATGGATTTGGATGAGAAAAATTGTCTAGCACAACACAGTGAACCAATTATATACATACATAATGTGTGTATAGGCATGTGTTAAGTATGTGATATATACTACAGGGTACGTACACACACAAGCCCAAGCACTCGGAAAGTCCCACAATAAACTGGCCTTGTGCTACATCCTGCTCTGTGGGGAGCTTGAGTAAATAATGAGTTTATCAAAGTTAGAAGGGGTCAGGCAGTCTACTGCCTGGCTCTGATTGTCAAGCTCTCTTGTCTTCAGGCAGAGGGAGACTCAGTCTTGCCTGAGAAAAACAAACAAGAATTGTATTCGATCATGTGAATCCATGTGATGGGTAAATTTTGACCAATGGCCCAAGGGGAAATGCTCATTTTCCCTACAGAAATCCTGACCTTGTGTCACATGTCATCTCAGTGAGGGGCCTGGGTAAATACCAAGTTTATTAAAGCTTACTGATAAGCAATGCGTATTGTCTCAAACAATACTACTACACAAGCCATCATAAATTAATTTTGACATTTTTCCTATGACTATTTTTCCTAGTCAAAATTGTGTCTTTTCTCTGTGACGTTTTTTTTTCTGTGACTTTATTACAGGTCATGACCAAACTAGCACCAAGTGTACTTTGTTAATGACTTTAGAGAGTAAATAATAAACTGGGACTCGGAAGGTGAAGAGGAAATTCAATTCCATGTAGATGAGGAAATCTCAAAGATAACCACAAAATGAATTAAGACAAACTAAATTTATGAATGAAATAACATTATTTATTTCTGTGTGAAAATAAACAAAAAAACTTTAAAAGATTATGCCTTACTTCTTCCATGTTTCTATTAAATGAATTATGCCCCAAGAAAGATTCTACTGTATTTTTTCCTTTTTACATGAACAATGTTTTTCAGTGAATTAAGTTCTTTGTTTGTCTCTGACACAGTTTCTTCTGCTTTGTAGCTGAGATTTGTCATCACACACAGAAGGAAGTCACTGGTTTCATGCATAACAACTGCTATATCCTTATGCATATTTAACATAAAACACTGACCTTCCTTTTAAACTGTTATACCATATTCTAAATATGAAAATATTTAAATGGGAAAATAGGAAATGATGTGGAATAAAAGTCAGAAATCCTGAGATAATTCAAACTGTAAAGGTCATCATAGCATTCAGTTATATATTTAGAATTATTGCATTTATATTTGGATGTACACATAGCGTAGTGGTTATTGGAGCAGAAAGTAGGACTAGTATGCTGAGTTCAAATTCCAGTCAAACCAACTGTGTTCACTTTCCCTTGGAAACATATGAATCCACTGGAAGAGAGTGAGGAGTTTAATCATATGCATATAGAGGTACCTTCAAAGATTCACTAAAAATGAGCACACCATGATAAAAATGTTCAAAACTTAATAAAAACAGAGTTTTATCATCAAATCTTTCTATTATTATTAAGAGGAAAGATCAAAGGATTTTTTCACATCAAATTATTTTTTGACTTCCTTTTAGAACCTTTGAAATTTTGGTTAAAAATCTTGTTTCTGGGGTCAACATTGTACCATAAATTAGTATGTGAAAATTTAGCATCTTTTTGTAGTGCAAAACACTGAGAAGTTCTTTAAAAAATCAGATAACTGTTAGATTTTCATGACACTTTCAGGAATTATTCACAAATGAACGATATTATTTTTTAAATTATTTTTTTTTTTAGAACATTTTTGTAAAAAATATTTTTTTTACATCTGTTTACCCTCATATTTACTTTTATGAAATTTTGAGAAATTCTTTTTTGTAGTACTTAATGTTTATATTAGAGGTTAATAACGGTGTAGATGATACTTTCTAGCCTTGGTTGGCAACCAGTTTAGGAGAATAAAAACTCTGAATTCAAAACTGGAGAGAGATGGCCTTTATTATGCTACCTTGCACTAGATACAGAACTGCTGTGATGGTTGCAGTATATATGGTGGGCCTACTACCTCAGTGAGGTACAGGGTTCATGTTATGACATATATTTCGATTCATTTGACATTCATCTTAAAGGATGTATTTAGTATTACTTTAATTTATAATTTCCATAATGTATCATAATTTCATAATATTAATTTATTACTGTTATTTATATAATTTGTACTAGTTCACATTTTCCATCAATAATTTTATTAGAGATTTTTCACATGCAACTTTAAATATATTTTCTCCAATTATTTTTGTTGTACACTGCTCTTCCTCAGTAACAGTCTTTTCTTCTGTCAATTCCATAAATGTCTTCAAACACTTTGCTATTGTAATACTTAACTCTATCTCCCTTACACTGGCAATATTAAAAGTTGCTGTCATTATTCCTATGAAACCACAAATATATTTGACATATTATGGAGTAAGATTATTATTATAATGTAATGAGTTTAAGGCTTGAAAGAGATGAATAGTTGTAGAGAAGATATAGAGTAGTAACACACAAAAGTCTATGAGCAGCAGCAACAGCTAACTTTAAAGACATCTGCTTTCAAAAAGAAATTCTTTCTCTTTGCCTCTTGATTAAGGTCATCATTTTCAATGAAAAGGGTTACCCTACAGTTGCTCACATAAGTAGTACTTTTCTTATCTCATAAATGTAGACACATGGATTCTGCTTTTAATAAATGGTGTAACTTTTCCACAGTCAAACTTTTATTATGTTATTCCTGTTTCATAGAATAAATATTTCTTAAAATTCCAGCCTGTCTTGTATTTTGCTTTAGTTATGTTGTTGAAAATATATAAGGTGATATAGATACCACCTTGGTATATATATATATATATATATATATATATATATATATGTGTGTGTGTGTGTGTGTGTGTGTGTGTGTGTGTGTGCTCAAACAAATACTGTTAAATATAACAGATAATGTCTATTATGTTTGATCATGAGCTGTTCTAAGCTTCATATAGTGGCTTTAGTTTATAAAGACAAATAAAGACAAAAACTGTCCAACATTTGGATAATTTTTTTTATTATGCTGTTCCTCAATCTAAGCTTTTGGGTCAAATGAGCCATCATCAGGTTATGTTTAGATAGAAGTTTGTTATGGGACGATAACAGTATATATATATATATATATATATATATATATATATATATATATGCCACTTCCATTATATTCATATTTTTAAATCATGAATAGAATAATCACATGAAGGTTGGCAATGAACGATAATACTTAGGACAAGAACAACACATATGATTCGCGAGCAGGGCATAGAAGAAGTAGTCAACTGCTAGAAGTGAGTTAAGTGAATTCCACAATGAATTTCCAACTGCAGACCAACATACAGTATTTACTACTGTATTTATGTGAATGGGGACATACCCATTATTATCCGTAGGCATGCTACAACATAAACAATTAGAATACATGGGATTACTGGAAGTGAAAGATAATGAGAAGATTTTAGTAAAGAAAATTGAGGAGAAAGGACATTAATCAGTGTTCAAAAAGACAGAAGATGGTGATTAATGTTGCACTAAATGTTTGAAGATTGTTGGTGGCAGGAAAGCAAATAATCAGAAGGGCATTCAACAGGTGAGAAGTGCGAGAAAAGAAACAATTAGAATATAAAAGTATATAGAAGCCAGGTCATGTCAGTAAAAAAAGTGACTGAAGTCAAAACACCAGGTCAGGGCCGATTACATTCTTTGAATTTTCTCAAGAATCTCAAGTAGGAGATATGGCAGCATTATTCCATGCATCGTTTCATATGTTTCCCGTATGATCACTGAAGTTATGCAACGTTGAGCCTGGTCAGTGCCTAGATGAGTGACTGCTTGAGAATACCAGGTGCTGTAAGCTTGGGTGTGCAGGTGGTGTAATGGATAATGGCATGGAATTGTTAATCGGAGAGTAGAGTTCCAATTCATGTTGGGTTCGTTATATTCATTTAAGTGCAAATATCCTTAGGAAAGGTCCACATTCACCTCTTCCCCCCTCCTAGCTGCAGGTTAATTAGTAAAAGTTTTATCACTACACCATTATTATCACAAAATATATTATTTTTTATCTAAAAAAAAAATTCTTACAATTTAAAGCTTAGAAAATCAATCAGTCAAATCAATCAAAACAATGTATATCTAAAATTATATGTATGTGTGTATGCATAATGAGTATTAGAAAGGAACAATTACAAAAAATGTTCTAATTAATCATTAAAATTAATCATTAATTACACCTATAATAACGAGAGATAGAATATTTATTTTTAGCAGAAGACAGTGATAAACAAGGACTGCAAAGTATTCTTGGATCTTGTCAAGATCCTAGAATACTTGAATATTATCATGATTTGAAATTTTATTTATTAACTAATAAGACTAGAACAGTCATATTTTGGTTCAAAACAACATGCATATAAAACTCCTAATGTAATTATTGTCGCTACAAACACACACACACGCACACACATATATATATATGTGTGTATGTGTAACTTTATGCATGTGTGTATGTTTTGAGATTTATTCAACTAAGGAGCCCATGACCTACAGGCTTCTCCACCAACAAACAGGTTCTGCATCATGAAGGAATTAATTCTTTGATCATGAAATCCGACATTGAGTTTCATTTCATCAGGATTTCTCTGAGGCTTAAACCTAAGGCAATAACTTTACCAATAGGATCAACAAAGAAAATTCAAACATCTTTGTTGGTTTCATTTCTGCTTTAATTAGTCCTTCATGAGAAAGTTAGTTTTTAAAAAAAAATAAAAAAGAACATGAATATTAAGCATATGAAAGATTTTGTCATAGTAAGTCTATTTATAAATTTATTCAAACAAAAAGTAAAATATATTTTTCAGATTACTAACAAGACATTTTTGTTTCATCGGATTCGAAGAGAGTGTGGGATTTAATCGCATACACACACACATATATTTCTTAAATATGTTATATTTTTTGTGGGTACATGTCCTTCAGTAGATATCCTTGTTTCTTTAGTTTAAACAGTAAAATTAATGTCTACTCTCTAAATGATTGAAAGCCTTAATAAACAAAATTTACCCAATGTCAGGAATTAAATATATATTTATTTTTTAATCTGGCGAACCACTTTCAAGTCAATGCAACATAACACACACACGCACGCGCGCGCTCGCGCACATACACACACACACCGGATGTAACTGCATATTTGTTCAAATAGTGAAACAACAAAATTGGGTTCCGCTTTAGCGTGTGTCCTACCAATCAGTTTCTGCTTTCATATATTTCCTACCACCACATTTGCATCCTACATTATTAAGGCATTGTCCCGGCTTTTTTTTCATTATGTTAAAACTAAGATATTCAGAATGTTTTTATTTAAAGAAGTCAAATATCTTGTTTTTTTTTAATATTTTTTTAGTCAATTTTTTACTTTATAATTTTTTAAAATTTAAATTTCATAATACAACAATAAATGGCATCCCGCCTTCTGTTTTTGCTTTTCTCTTTACGTAAGATAATCTAGGATACAAATGTGGTGGTAGGATACACTGTTCAGCACCTAAAATGAAGGTTTGAACTATTGTATCTTAGAAATGATTAAACGTATCTTAATGGAATTCTCCAAGGTTTTTATAACACTTTCGGACTCTACTTTGAACAATATTTTTAGCTCTAAGTTGAAATGATGATCCCTCTTGCTGTTTTGACCTCCTGATCCAGTTTTCCTCTCTACTGTTCCCACTTTTAAAAACTTATTCACCATTCTCTTGATGGTTCTTGAATGGACTTTGAAGATGGAAGCCAGAGTATGAATGTGTCACGGCAGCCATTAGCCCCTCCTTAGAAAAATGACCTTGACCGTCACAACCCCTAATCTCACAGATTTAAGCCCAGCAACATGTGAGAAACTGGATGACTGGCCCAATATAGTTGAGTCCAAACCGTATCTCATGAGCATCGGATTGGGCAGTGCTTCCCAAACATTGAACATCATGTGGAGTAATTTTATATCTATGGCTTTCTACTCCCTCCAGCCAGGGAGTACTTGAACAAATCGTTCCACATATTGTTAGTCCTTTTTTGTCCAAAACTAGACTGCCACGGCTCGGAGGCCAGGATCAAAGTGTAGTACGCTACCTTTGTGAGTTTCCGGTGCTTTGTCGAGAGAATACTCTTTGGTGTGATCCCGTTTCAACAGTCAATCCTCCCTGGAAGATGTATTGCCTCTCTGACTCCAGCTTTGTCAAGTGTTACACTTCGGCGCGATCCCGTTTCTGCTGGAAGTTGTAACACTACTCTGACTCAGTCCTGTTTGGGGATTTCACCTACGTCATGTGCTACCCTTCGGCACAATCCCATTTCTGCAGTTCATCTGCCTTGGAATTCATAACACTATTCTGACTTGGCCCCTGTTTGGGGACTCATCCTAACCAACCCAACAAATCTCCATGCGTCTTCAACCAACCAGCTACTGCCGCCAACAATTCTCCAATCCGGCAGTCGACCAGCTACCGCCACCGATCAACTCTACCCTCATTTCACAGATACGACCGAAATAACTTCCCCTGAAGGAAACCAGTCATACCAGACCTGACACCGATTCAAACATATTCTCCAGACAGTACACTCTTGTACATTTTGGATAAATAAAATCGACGTTTATTGTATTATTAAACCTCTGCCTTTGTCCCCTCAGTCTTGGCTGTTCACACCTTTCTTCTAAAAGCTTGTGGGGGCGACATCCTCATCGGCCCTGCAACAAATGTTTGCACCATTACTTAAGGCCTGAATGATCTTTTTCCTCTCCCTATTGCTCAGTTGGGAAGATATAGTGGAGCTGGCACAAAACGATTTTGACCTGTCCTCTTTCTAACTGAATATCTCAAAGGGCTTTTCAGTGATTCATATGACAAATGATATCAAGATAGCTAAACATCTGAAAACCTGGAAAAAAGAAACTCATTTAGTTTAGTGTTTTTAGATATTAAACATTTTGTGGGATGGACAGTTATCCTATACTGTTACATGATTTGGACAATTTTGCTGTTACACCTGATAAAATTATTTTTTTCACCTTTGGAAGTGTAGTCTGATGAGCCAAGGAAAAAGAAATTCCCTGGGGAAATAAATTATAACCAATGAACCTTTAAAGTTGTCTGTTTTGATTGAATTAATCGTTCTGATTAACATTGAGCTCTCTGGATTTCATCCCCCTTGGGATTATTCATACGGATTACCAAGATTTTCATTACTTAATTATATATATATATATATATATATATATATATATATATATATAAAAATAAAGATGAGAAGTTATGCAGAGAACTAGAGATTTCAATTAAGTCTCTTATAGATATATTTATTAAAATCCATTGCATATGACTCCATAGCTTAGAATATTAGTTTCATCAAATTGGGATTGTCTGTTTAAATCACTTTTTAGATTAATGGATTATGATTAACTATTTGGGATATTATTCAAACATTATGCAGATTTTCAATTAAATTTTCTTTTCATTAACAAAAACAATACGCATTCAGTAGAAATTCAATTGTTTATCTATATAAAAGGAAATGGGTTTAAAGACTGGAGCAGCTTGTATTTGGTACTCTTGACACTGAACTTACAAATCCTGGTGTGATTACAAGGTAATGTTGTGTGCTCTGGGTTACTGCTAATGATGTTGTAGCTGCTAAAATATGCCTGAACCTAGGGTATCCACTCTACACATGATGAAGTTGTTGTTGTTGTGTATATATACAGGGTGCAATGGATAAGTTGTTGTCTAAATTACTCAAAAATGAAAATAACACTGACATCTCATTTTAACAGTTATATTTACCAAAATTACAGAAAAATATTTTGAAATAAGAAAGAATAAATTTATTCAATTAAATCACCATTGGCTTCAACCACAGCCTCCAGACGACTTCAGAATCTCCTGCAACTCTTCTTGACGGTCTCCTTGTTTAAGTTTGTGAATGCTGCCACAATGCTTGCCTTCAGTTTTACAAGGAATTTTATTGGTCTCTTTCACAACTGTGCCCCACACATAATAATCAAGTGAGTTGCAGTCTGGGGAGTTAGGTGGCTTGATGTAAGGGGTGATGTGGTCACAAATATTGTTTGACACCCATGATCAGGTTCTCCTGCTTGTGTTGGATGGTGCAGAGTCCTGTTGCCAGACATAGGGTCTTACAGCTGCCACCCTCTTGACACAAGGCAGCACTACCTCCTCAAACCACTTGTTGTAGGCCTCCATGTTGAGTCTGATGTCATGTGGGAAAATGAATGAAGGCATGACATCACCATCACTGGTGATCACTCCAAACCCCATGATGTTAATTGAATATATCATCTAACTCTTTCCATATCCTCTGCACTGTCTTCAGATTTACACCAAAACACTCTGAAATGTTTGTATTAGAGTTTCCAGCATGAATACCATGCAGTGCAGCTTGCCATTTCCAAATTTCTGGCAGAGTGATTGCGTCATGGTGCTTTTATTCTAAAAAACGGTGCCCAGCTGACCCTACTATATTATGCCGTAGACAAAATAAAAAAACAAACAAGGTGCATGAGCAAAATTAAAAATATAAAATGGTGACAATTTACCCAGCATTATATCTAGAAATAACTGTTTGACTCAGTTTCTAAATTAAAAAAATCTTAATATTAAGCTAAAATTCCTGTCAAAAATACTCTTTTTGAGCTGATAGGATTTGAACTTCATATCTTAGAGTTGTCGTTAATAACTTGGGAGCCATTGAGCTATTAACCATTAGTTTTAATTATCTTCTGCAAGAAATGATTTCTCTGTGCTTAAGTCTTTTGCTAACATTCCTTACCTTTCTCTTTTTCTTTTTTGAGCTACAAGAATGTGGCACCATTATGCAGTACACCATTCAATACTTGCTATTTTCATTACTTGTTGTAGAGATGTTGGTTTATATGGATTTTTTCTTTGATCCATCTTTAGGTAACAAATCAAATTTATAAAGACGGATGATAAAACATTCACAGATGTATGTGTCCACACCTTCATCGCAAGAAGTTTGCTTTGCATGAGGTAACTATATTCAATGCTATCCTAAATCAACATAAACACAATGGCATTTCCTGCCAAGCTTCATTTTAGGTTACCTAAAAGAAATTGCATAGGATTTTCTTACATCAAATTATATCATGGCTGACCAATAAACTTTATTGCATTTCAAGAGGAAAGTAATAATATCTGAGAATTCTGAAAAAATGTTTAAGGTAAAGTACCAGATAGATGCTCCTTGTCAGATAATTGCATCATACAAGTCTGTCTGTAATGATTTGGCTTCTACTGCATCAGTATATAGCATAGAACATGGCAAAGTAAATCCTATCCTTTCTGTCAAAAATGAGAAATGTTTTCATGGATTTGCTTCTAACAGTGCCTACAGGTTTTAATGAAAAAATATGTGTTCTTTTGTGCTTCTTGTTCGAAGAAAATACATGATTGAACTGACAGGAAAACTCCTTTTTAACTTTTTAAATATATTCAAACATATCTCCAACCATAGTTGATCTTTTCAATAGAAACAGCTGTATAAATAGAAGCAACAATATTGGCAGATATAAAAAAAATGACCCAATTTCTAAATAAACAAGCCAAGCTAAATTTTATTTGCATACTTACTAACAGTTCTTTCATCCCCAAACCTTTGTGAAATTTGTCACATGGCAGCTTTTTCAGGCAACATATTTTGAGATCACTGTCAGCTAAATAGAGACATTTTGTATTGTTCTTTCTTTGTGACAGTAAATAGCAAAAATGGTATTAGTGGAAAGTGTCCACTTGTCAAAGTTCTAGCATACTTTTACACAGAGGATCCTTTTATTGACAATGATGCTCACATGTAACTGGTAAAGAAAAATGTAATGGCTGCTCAGGCATGTTTATTCATATTGAGATATATAGCCAAAATAGATGTAGCGACCGACAACATTCCTGGATAGCTGATTATTGTATTCTTTTAGGCATTTTAACTTATATTTCTACTACACAACAATATACAAACAATTGCTTTTCTTCTTTACAAGCTTTCAAATGATGCACTAAAATCGGTCTGAAAGTAACCAAGTGAATCTATCTTCTGTTTTTACTACTTGTGTATTTTGGGGTTTATTTTTGCTTATTGAACCTCTCTTACAGTTATCTGTACTAGTGAAAATAAGTTAAGACATTGTTGAGAGATGATTCTATCATTTATAAATTTAATTGTCTCATTTGAATAGCAAAACTACTTTTGATTTCAGATTGACCCAATAATCAAGAGCAATAAGAGGAAATAAAAGTATAGTTGTCAATTCAACAGAAAATGTTCCATAATGATTTCTATGGAACAAGACATGCTTCTTTTATTTATATTCTCACTTTACCTTTTTTTATGAATCATTTCAGCCCAAGCATGGCAACAGAGCCACTAAAACTTTTGAGTACTACTTTTTTTAGCATTTGTTTGAGAATTCAATGACATGGTAATTGTGAGTTCAATCCTTCAACTAGGTAACATAGATTCAGACTCAGTGGAAACAGGTCCAGCAGTATTTGAGCAGTACTAAAAAAGATGAAATATCTCTAGATATGGACAGCAGAACAGGAACACTATTTCTGTAGATTAAATAAAGGATTCAATTCAGAATTCCCTGAAGGTTACCCAGACCAGCAGGCACCAGAAAAAAACTTGAGAGTGCAGCAGTTAAAAACATTGTTATAATAACAACAATAATAAGGATATTAGCCCAACTGTAAATAATGAAAACCTATCCAGAAATACAAACTAAAACAATATAAATAATAAAATATATATTGAATTTAACTGATAAAAATTTCAAACTAGAACATCATTTTCTAAGAAAGGATAATTTATACTTAACACCAGAAAGAGACAGTTGAAATGTCTAGGGTACATAATGAGGAAAGAGGGCTTGGAAAATTTGATACTCACAGAACATATTGCAGGCAAGAGAGATAGGGGAAAATAATGCATAACCTACCTAGAAAACTTGAGTGAATGGACGGTGGAACAGAGTTTACATAACAAAAAGCCAAAATTTATTAAGAGCTACAAAGGATAGGCAATTGTGGAGAGCCATGATCGCCAACAATCAAGGAACATTGAACATAGAAGAAGTATAGTTTTGCATAAAAAGATTTTCTCATGCACATTTTAGGAAAGTGTATAAGATAACATGAACTTGTAATTGTCTCTCTGATAATCTAAAAAGCTATTTTCATGACATTTTATTCTTATTTTTTTGTTAAATTTCAGCAGGAATTATTAATACCATTTTTGAAAGATTTTAGTGAGGAATCTTCAGTGAGAAAACAAATAAAACACTATTATGATGTTACTTATACCTCAGAACAAATATCAAGTGAAACATGTTCTTATATAAGTCAATATCATAATCTTAAATATAACATTAAATTAGCAGAGAATGAACTTCTGTCAACTTTGTATTTTGAATGAAGTGATGCAAAGTTTTCATGGCCTAAAGTAACTGATTTATTTAATAAAATTATTGCCATAACATAGATATACTCTCAAGCCTCTTAAGTAGAGTCTGTAATTTGTTCAAAGCCAGGGGAGGTTCATATTGTTATAAATCATAGGCAGATTCATAAAATTATTATCAAGAAATAAATGCCCGATAAGTGATAAGTGAAGGAATATTTTGCATTATTAAAACTTGATGATAAAGCTGTTTCTGTTATATATATTATTTCATTTCTGTGCACATATTTGGGCAGCTAAGATAAATAAGTTGCAAATCTAAATGAAAGGTGAAAGAAAGGGACAAAGGAAAAAGGAAAGAAAAGGAATAAAATATATTAGGAATTGGGAGTTGTAAAAAGAAGTCATTGTGAATGAAGAGAGAGTAAAATAATGGATGATAGGTGACAAAAGAAAAAAGTAATAAAAAGGAAGAAAAAAAGTATGATTATAATATAAATTTCAATAATAAAAAGAGGATAGATGAGAAAAATGAAGAACAATGGCATTGCTGAAGATAAGGAAGAAAAAGATAACCCATTAATAAAGAAAGAAATGATAACCCATTAATGAAGAAGGAAATGATAACCCATTAATAAAGAAGGAAATAATAACCCATTAATAAAGAAAAGATAACCAATTAATAAAGAAAGAAAGTATAACCAATTAATAAAGAAGGAAAGGATAACCCATTAATAATGTAAGAAAGGATAACCCATTAATGAAGAAGGAAATGGTAGCCCATTAATAAAGAAAGAAAGGATAACCCATTAATAAAGAAAGAAATCCACTTAAGGAAACATGTAAGGAGGTGTTGGTTAGATCCAGTGACAGGACCCAAAGAGTTGTGAGTTCAATACCTGGTTAAGGCAGTGGAGAACTTGGAGAGATGAATTAACTGGAGATAACTGATAACTGACATCCATTTGACATGGCACATGGAACTAGAACAGTCTACCCCAGCGAGCGAAATAAACGGTTCAGTTTGACATTCCAACCACGTGAAGAAGGCTGGAGTGTACAATGGCCGAAACATTGTGATAAATATGGTAACAAAGATGAGGACAATAGTCTGAATAATGTAAATAAAGAAAGGATAGCCCATTAAAAAAAGGAAGGGATAGCCCATTAATAAAGGAAAAGATAATCCATTAATAAAGAAGGAAAGGATAACCCATTAATAAAAGAGGAAAATATAAATTATTAATAAAGAATGAAATATTTACAGTCTTTCAGGTAGATTTTGGAATCCATTAATTTCTAGAGACTTTGGTTGGACATGTCATCTCTTCATGAATTCGGAACTCCACAAAATATGCTAACATTGTTTTAAGAAGTTGAAAGCATGTGAAACATGATTAACCAATGAAAATCAAACAACACAAAAATAAAAATACCAAAATTTATTTCTTCATTTTTCTCCATATTGTAGTCTCTGATGAATTTTTAAAAAATGTAACATGTTAGATTGATAAACATTTCCAATTTGTTCTTTATTTTATCATTCTCTCAGGTTCCAATCCATATTTGATCCCAACACACACACACACACACATACATACAGACATACATATATATATATATATATATATATAAATTTAAAAGTGGACTTTAAAGTCAACACCCAGAGGCAATAGTCTATTTCATTTTAAATGCATTTGTCAGGCCTCATGATTTTATTTAGCATGAAACAGACTGTCACCTCTGGTTGTTGACTTCAATGTTCACTTTATATTCACATATGCTCTATCCCTGAAATCTAGCATTTTAACCCATAAATATTGCATACCTTAAAGCTATATTTTATCATACATATATATATATATATATATATATATATATATATGTATATATATCATTAGCAAATCTAGGCCATCAGTGTTTGTCAGGTTCAATACAATCTTTAAAAAAATATAATATTGATGCTAAAATAACTTAGATGCTAAAATGACTCCTTTACCACAACTAAGATATATAATTTTTTTAAAATCTCTCAGCATGAAATTAAAGAAAAAACATATTTTGATATTTTGATATTAACTGTAATAAATCTATAAAAATAAACATTTATTTTAACAAATTTTTACAGATATGTAAGCAAAAAGAGTAAGGACAAAGTCTTTGATATGTTTGTCGCTTTATTGCCCCCTTTCCATTTTTTATTGTATTATAACCTGGTTATCAATTCACTGACAGTAGTGTGTGTGTTTGTATAAATGCCTATGCATTAGTGTATTTATGTATCTCTCTGTGAATTTTTTGTTTATTTTATTGTACATTTATGATCAGTATTGCTGACTGATATCATAATTCCTCAACACTACACCAGTCACACTACAAGTGATGAGTTAAGGCTGCCACTTTCTTAGATTTTTGCCAAATTTAAGTCAGGCTAAATTTAATTTGTCTTTTCCACTAACAAAAATGTGTTCTTTGAAAAACAGGGCATACAAGTCATTAGAGATTTTTAAAAGATTATTTATAAAATTAAAGCAAGAAATACATTGCCTATTAAGTATGCCTTTAGCTTTGATAGGGCTCATATCTACACAGCCCAACAAGCCATGTTAATTTTATTTCATTCTTTTTTTACTTCCTTACTTTCTTTGTTTTTTTTCTTACTTCTTTCTTTCTTCTTCATTATGAACAATATCAATGAAATGCATTTCGGTCAATATTTTGAGTCACGGAGTTAAAACAATTAATTTTAGATCCAGCTGGAGTCAATAATGAAAACAACACATTATGAAAGATTTTTGTTGCTTTGAAATAGATATACTTGAATATTGACTCACTCAGGCTAAATCATCCTGACAAGCCCAATTGCCCAGAGTCACCACTGATATATATATATATATATATATATATATACAAAGGTCAGCTGGAAAGTTCATAGGCTAACCAAGATATAAATGTAAGTAGACACACCAATTGATAGACTAAAGCAAACCAAAATACCACCTATAATTGAACATTGATATTTATTATGATGATGATCAGAAAAAATATGTTAACAAACAAAAAATAGGATGTGAATATTGATGGAAAAAATGGAGACTCATTAGAGGAGGAAATGAACAGTTAAAAGAAGAAGACATAAATGAAATAGATGAAAAAGATCAAGGCATTTCCTGATGTCTTCAGTTACTAACAGTGTACAAAATCACATTGTAACCTTATGTAAATGGTAGCCACATATATATCAAGAGGAAGTGTGCTAGGAAGAAGGAGGTAAAAAAATGTTGGTATGTATTGTTTGATTTCAAAAGTATATATAACTTGACATAGCTTCTTACATCTTCTCAGAAAAGTACCTTGAAAAGTGAATATTCTACTTACCAAACTTTACAGGTTTTGGGAATATTTTCTGTTCCATTAAGCATGTACAATGAATAAGCTAGGTGTGAAACTTACCTGCAAATAAAATACAAAAATAAAATTGTTAGATAAATTATATCCAAAAGAACAAAGTAAAATGAAACAAAATAATACTTGAAAAAGTATATAAAATAAACATACATACATAAACACAGACACTTTTAATTTTCCCTAAGTATTGCCATAAATTTTTCATTGGGCTTTTTAGCAATATTTGCACTTTTAATGAGCAGGATATTTCACATAATATGTATACATTTTAGGAGATTAGATGTCATTTTTATGATGTGTTAACAGTCTGATTAATTTTATCAGATTTTCCAAGTGTCACATTAGGATTTAGATTATTGAAACTAAAATGATTATTGCAATTAAAAGTTATGATTACAGAACATGTGCAAAGTTTACACAGATGACATGGAACACAAAATTGGAAACTGTTGTTGCAAAGAAGACAACATCATTTTGACTATTAACATCATTCAAACTGTTGTCCTCATCTTTATTGTCTTTTTCATGACATTTCAGCCATTGTATGCTGACATTTGAATTTCAAACCAAACCCTTTATTTTGTCTACCAGAGGTAGATTATTCTAGTTCTACATGTCATGCCTCTTCTGTATTGTTATATAATTCTGAAAGTTTTGGTTCACCTCTGCTGTGGCCAGATATTAAACTCATAACCCTTTCAATCAAGTCACTGAATTACTTCAATTAACACTTTTATCTGCTGGGCCATATGTCCTTGTATATATGTATATGTATGTATGTTGCGGCATTCACCCTGGATCGGTTAAGCCGGCTCCTTCCAAGGAATTCACCGCATCCGGAACGAAGGCCGACCAAGCACGGCGATCCGTCGCCAATGCTGAAACGAGCGACAGCCATTCCCGATTCCAACGGCGGTGAATTCTTGAAACGGAGTAACAAGGGAGTTTGAACTTCACACATGGTCCCCACACCTCGCATGCTATCCCAGTGGAGGGAGGAATATGCTCTTACTTGCCGCAGAATTTCCACAGACGCAGAGGCAGGAGTAACCAAGAGGCCGCCGGATGCCAGTACAGACGCCAAATGGTTTTGAATTCAGAGTTGACCTTCTCCTAGACCAGTTGCCATCCAAGGCTATAGAACCCAGTCTGTCCTTGGGGACATCAGTGTTTGAATTTTGGGGACTTATAAGGCTAATGTTTCAGTTACCAATTTTTTTCAAGTTTTCTCATATTACAATTTATTGTTATTATTGTTTTTCTCTAGCACTCTGTAATAATTGTTCCCATATTGTATTCATGTCTATGCTTGGCCGGCTTAGGAGATTTTTGTAGCCTAACATATGTGCTAATTCCTTAGTTTTTCATATTTTCCAGTGATATTCTCTGTCTGTTATTTCAACCTCATTCCACAGGGGATAGTAAATTCCCTTTTCCCTCCATATATGTTCAGCCACACCTGATTTTTCTATTTCCCCTTGTGTTATGGATTTATATCACCTGAAGAAGGTCAGAGTGTACAATGGCCAAAATGTCATGAATATGACAATAAAGATGACGACAACAGTTCAAACAATGTAAATAGTGTAAATAGTTACAATACCTCATCTCAGAAATATAGATAACTGTATGTATCATGTTTTGAAAAAACAGAAATTTTAGAAGTTGTTCAACCATTGACATTGTAATCTATTGTATTTCATTTTAGGTTGGTTTGGTTGATTTCGTTTAGCAGCATATCAACCTTTACGGGTTACTTAATAACAAAATCTAAATATTTTGTATGTAATGTTATGCTTTCAACTACAGATATTTTGTACACAATTTTATATTTTCAGGGTAAAGTTATGATTTTTTTAAATATATAGTTGGTAGATCATAAAAATGTATTGTTGGTAATTTTACTATAAAACTGTATTTTTATATTTTTTAGCATTGCATTGATTGTCATTTTGCTAAAGAAATCTATTGTTGATTTTTGTTTGATGGTGGGGTGGTCACTATTTGTTATTAGCTGGGACTCTGACAGGTGCTACCGTCCTGGGTCAGGGTGGACATGGGAACAACAGCAATGTCCCTCAAAAGCTTCAGTCTCCTGATCAGAGACCTTGCTACTGGATGTAGTTTATCGTCATACCCGGGACGATTCATTACAGGGAAATTATTGCACAAACCCAAAGAGAAGAAGTGGATTAGAATCATCCAAATCCAAAACTAAATCCAGAGCCTCTTCACTCCTGTTGGAAGAACACCCTCATTGAGTATGTCTTCAGGGGTGTAGCCATACTCACCACACTCGACCAATTGTGGGTTGGTGTGGCTATTTAACCCATAGTTGGGTGGATGGCTATTGACTCTAAGAAGTTCATCCACCCTTTAATTCAAATTAAAATCATTACTAGGTTAAAAGATAGTAAGATATCTTATGATAATGCAGTTCATGTGATTTCAGTTAAAGAAGGATTCATGCTGTAAGTTGATGTGTATAAACAAGTCTATTGATTTATAGATTACCAATTTTTCTGCAACTTCCATTATTTTTCTCTTTATCAATTCCTTTATAAACCATTATAATAATTCAGATCTCTTCTCTACCAACTCCACTATTTCATTTTCTGCTCTTGTTTAAAATGTGTAAACAAATCTGTACAGAAAACAGTCAGTGGTAGGATTCAAGTCTACAGAATCATTGGGGCGTCAAGTCTTCTGGACAGTATTTTTAGTGTTTTTTTTTGTTTTTTTAATGTTTTCTAAATCAACATTCTTAGCAAACAGTTTGTAATATTACCAAAGTCAGAGTTACTTCACAAAGTATTAACAATTTATATTTGCCTTTGTTCTGATATTTCCGAATATTTAATACTGAAAAATTAAAATTAAACCAATAAACTTATTTACATATTTATCTTGTGAAACTGATCTTAATAAATTGATTTTTTTGTCTTGAGACCAGAAAGATTTCAGAAAGTACTGAATGACCTTTCAAGGAAATAGAAAGGCAAAATGTGAAGCAAAAAGAAGAAATTGTTTGCTTTCATGGTTCTTGATTTCGGAACTGTATGAAAGATTTTAGAGGTGAGCAGTTTTCTGCGAGACAAATTCAATGAAGTCACTAAGTAAACTTAAGAATACCAAAAAGGATTCTTTTTATAGAGTTCAATTGAAGTTGAGTCAGGTGGAGAATGGAACAATGAAAAAGGAGGACACTGAGATAGAAAAAAGAAGATGATGTTTAGAAAGAAAGTTGAAAATTTAAGAAAAATAAAAACATGAAAATGAAAGTGAGCACAAAAACACAGGCAAATCAAAGAAAATACTAAAGAAGAAAAAGAGAGTGAAAAGAAGAAGGAAACAAGAGTAACAACATAAAAAGTGTCAAAGAGATCAAAGACAAGAATAAAGCATCAAAACAGAAGAGCGAGAAGAATGAAAAGTATGAAATAAATGGAGACAGGTAGGAAAAGTCTCAAAACAAAATGAAAACAAGGAAAAATATCAAAATGAAATGGTGACAAAAAAGAAATGTTTCAAAACAGAAAAGAGACAAGAAGAAAAGGTACCAAAACAAAATGGAGACAAGAAGGAAAAGTATCAGAATTAAATGGAGACAAGAATGAGATATATATACATAAATTAGGTAAATTAATTAAAAATATTAAAAAGTAGAAAGAAAAGTATGAACAAGTAGAATGAAAAATATCAAAATAAAAAGGAGATAAGTTGGAAAAGTTATAAGAATAAAATGGAAACAAGAATTAAAAATATTAAGACGAAATGAAGACAAGAAAGAAATGTATGAAAATAAAATGGAGACAAGAAGGAATAGCATCAATAAAATGGAGACAAGAAGGAAAAGTATAAATTAAAATGTAAGCAATAATGAAAAATATTAAAATAGTTTAGTAATAATATGAATAAATGGAGGTAAAAATTAAAACTATCATAACAAAATGAAGACACAAAGTAAAAGTACCAAAACAAAATGGCAACAACAAAGAAAAATAGCAAAGCAGAATATTGAGAACAATGAAAAGTATGAAAAAGATGTGACCAAGATGGAAACATATTAAACCATAAAAGAGACAAGAATGAAAGGTATCACAACAAAATGGAGACAAGAAGGAAAAGTATAAAAGTAAAGTGGAGACAAGAATGAAAAGTATGAAAACCATATGGAGACAAGTATAAATGTCTGAAAGAGTTGCAGACAGAAATCAGGAGAAAATTGAGAACTCATGAAGAAAAAGAAAATGGAAAGAATATGTGTTAGTTTTGTAGAAAGACAAACCTGAGGAAGATAAAGAATTGCACAAAAACATTCAAAGCTTGAAAACAGAGACAGACATGAACAATGACAAAATATTTTAAAGTTTACAAAGGATAAAATGGTGTAAAGAAGAAAGAAAAGTCAAATGTGAAGATTTGAAATGAAGATAAAGAAAAAGTAATAAAATAAAAAGTTAGATGGTAAAGATGTGAAAAAAGAAGAAAGTAAAGGAAAAAGTGAAAATTTTCAAAATATAAAGAAGGAAGAATTAGAAAAGGTATTGGAAAAAGACGCAGTGAAACAGGTGAATCAAAGTGGAAGGTGGACATAGTAGAAGAACAAAAGATTTTGAAATAGAAAACAATGTAAAATAAAAATAGAAATGGACCGAGAAGCAGTGATCATTAATCTGTAGTGGGACAGTGGTTAAGTGCATGACACTATGGCACACTTGCAAGTCCCTTTGTTGGTAATCCACTTTAGCTGCCATGCTGAGCCTTAACATTCTGCAACTGTTTGAGAGGAGAAAGTTGAGCACGCACAAATCCGAATATTAGAGCAAACATTTTTTCACTCCAAAGAATTCAAAGCTGATTTAAGCTTCACCTTCTCTGCAGGGCAACTTGCAAGTTTTAGCAGAAGTTACTAACACTAAGTCAACTGCCATATAAAAGTGGGATAGAGTTTTGGATACAGCTGGAAATTTGAACACTGTGTTGGCCTTTAATGCCTTAAGCAATGTTTTCAGTTCCATCTATCAAGGTCAGTATATTTGTATCACTGTATATGAGTACTGCAAAAATCTTCAATGGCATAAGTTCTCAGAACTGACAGTTACCAAAATAGAGCTTTTTCATTGAACTCCTATTATTGCTTCAGTAAGTAGAGGAACAGATAAACCAATTGTCAAGGTGGGAGTAAACAATGCCAATTCTCAATTCTAAGTCTACAGTTTGATTTATTATGAACATTTTTTTAAAAAGAACTTAGGACTCAATTTTTAAAAAAATACAAATAGCCCTCAAGTGAGATGTAAAAACTTGTATCCAGTTTGACAAAAGTCAGTAATAGAAAAACCATCAGATCAAAAATGATTGGAAATATTAGAAATCAATAAAGCTAAATCAATAATGAGGATAGGATCCAGTTTTCTGCAAACTTTTACAGAGTATGATTGCATTTGTATACATATGAGCATATGCCCAAGGTGTTAGAACGTTTGCTTTCAGACCATGGGACTTGGGTTCGAATCTCACAAGGATTGATTTGTCAGAAAGTAGACTTTTTGATGTTATCAGTCTGGAGAAGGTGACGATCCCAGTGTGTGGCACCTTTGGAAAGTGCCTGAAAACCATACCCACAGGTTGACGCAAGCTTTGTGAGTGAAATTGGATAGACGGAACCCTTGGGAGCTGTCAATGGTTGTGCTAGCACAAAGTCACAATTGATTGTGACTGAGGGTTTGATTGTGCTGGCCTTGTTGTTCAGACTGCTGATCATACTTGATAATGTGCACTTCTCTCCCAGAAACTATAACTAAGGTCAGCTCAGCATAGTTGCAATATAAACCACATGTGGTTTCCGTGAGTGTTAAACAAACACAAATATGCCCGAGCAGGCGTCTGCAATGAGGATTAGCTAGATGCTCTAGTAGACTGGCACCATTTGATATGAATAGCTGTGCCATTTAGATTTTTTTAGATACATGTATACTTGTCTGAGTAGCTAGAATGTTAATGTTCTGCCCATGAGTGCTATGTTACAATCTCACCATAATAATTTTGTCAGCGAGGCAACTTTTTGATAGCAAGGCAATTCTGAGAGAATTAAAAGTCCTACCAGGATTCATTACTGGCGGCAACCAATCTTAACAATATAAGATATGCAGATGATACAGTGTTGATAGCAGACACAGAAAGGAAACTATAAAACCTCCTACAGAATGTAGTGAAGGAAAGCAAGAAGAAAGGACTAAGTATAAACTAAAAGAAGAGAGAATGCATGGTTATCAGCAAAATGAGCCCAAAATGCAAATTACAAGTTGGGGATACTAAAATCAAACAAGTACAGAAATTTAAATATCTGGGAAGTGTTCTAATAGTAGACAGAAAGTGCAACACTGAAATCTGAAGATGTATTGGGATGGCCAAAGATGCCTTCCAAAAGCTAAGCAAAGTATTAAGAAACAGAAAAACTTTGTTAGAAACAACAAAAAGAGTACTGAACTGTTACATGATATCTGACCTCCTGCATAGCAGTGAATGCTGGACAATCTCCTCAAAGATGAAGAAGACAACTGAAGCAACAGAAATGTGGTTCTACAGAAAAATGTTGAGGATACCATGGACCAAATATGTGAGCAACAATGAAGTTTTAGAGATGGTATCTAATCTTAGAATGTATTAGGCTTTCTCAAATTTTATAGAATTTTAAATTATAGAAAAAATTTACTCATGTATAAATCTGGGTGAAGAAAATGTAGTTTCCTTAAATGGAAAAATAGAGCCTCAAGGTTAGAGATGATAGCAGAAACCATGCCTATCACTCAGCTGAGAATCAGTTCTGAGTGGGAAGTTAGGCAGGGATACCCTATATGTCAAGAGTAGAGTTTGGGGAGAATTTACAGTCAAAGCTTTCTGCTTTATCAGTAAAGGATGATAACCCCTCAAATTGATCGAAGAGGAGGAGAATAGAGACCTTGCACTTATTTAGTACCCTATTACATAGATGTTGTCAGTAGTCATGAGAGCTAAAGGTTCTAGAGGCTATGCGGTGCCTCATTCTCTCAGGGAACAGGGACAGCTTCTTCGAGGATTTGCTTACATTTGTTAGGAGCAGTAGCAAATAGGCACTTGTTATGATGAGAACTGTCACAATGGCATAGCCAGAAATAGTGTTTCATGTTTGCTATGGTGGATGAGGATGGTAGTGTGACCCATGGAGAGGACTGCAGTGTCACATGCTATTTCTGAGAAGGGATGAAAGTGTCCATGTTGGCTTTGACCTAAGAAGAACCTTCAGTGGCACAATTTTCAGTTGGGATGTTGAAGATGTCAGTCCCAAGGGTGTCACAAAGAGAATCCCATAATGATTCCCAATCAGCATCCTGGTACCTTGAAAGAGGTCTGCATGCATAACACATATGTTAATGCCAAAAGTGCAGATAATTTTTTATCTTACCCTTGTGTGTGTATATTTATATATATAAAGATATATATATATATGCAAAGAGAGAGAGAGAAAAGGCGGACAATAAACATTTTTTATGTTTTTTATTTAGTTGATATAGAGGAGCACAATAAAGTTTTCTGAAAATCACAAAATATTTGGTTGCAACTTTTGGTTCCTTCTGCGAACTTTGTCAAAGTGAATAGTGTTTTTGAACTGGGCTAAAGTACAAATACAGCAGATGTTAGCATTAACAAGCATGTGTGTGTATTAGTATCAATAATTATATACATATGTATATATTTATTTTATGACCATGGGTTTCACACTATTTGCAATCATCAGACAAATCGCAAATAGTGTGAAACCCAGGGTTACAAACTCACATCAATCCAACTAAATATATTAGCTCTATCACTGATATTGAGCACTTTCCAAAAAGTACCATGCATATATAAAATATAAATAATATATATAAAAAATTGCATATATATATATATATATATATATATATATATATATATATATATATATATATATGTATATATATATATATATATACATATATATATATATATATTTATATATATATATATATATAAATATATATATTATATATATATTTTTTTTTTTAAGCATTTCACCCCAAGCAAGGTGGAAAACCACTAGCACGCAAGGGGTTACAGAGGATTTGGAGTGTGAGCAGATAGGAGTGATAGAGGAAAGGATGAGGAGGAGGAGGAGTAGAAGGATAGTGGATAGATCAAGGCAACTGGAGATGTTGATTGACATTACATTTGAATAGTTGGAGATTATTGCTATCAGATTAACAGGAATAGGAAAGGGAGTTCCACAGGTGAGAGGTGCGAGATAGGAAGCTGTTGGATTAGAAGAAACTGCTACATTTAACAGTTTCAACAGTGAAAGGGTGAGAGCAGGATGGAACTCCCTTCCCTATTCCTGTTTCCCTGATAGCTACAATCAACTATTCAAATGTAATGTCAATTGACATCTCCAGGATGCTTGAATTCATGAAGTCTGGGAACCAGCGCAAGCAGCTCATCGGAGCAATTACCGTGAAAGCATTTGTAAAAACGACAGAGTGAGGCGACGGCACATCTGGGAGAGAGCGACTGCAGACGAGATGCCAGATCAGAGCCAATTACATTGCATATCAGTCTCTGAATCTTATCAAGAAATCCGAGCCAAACAGAAGAGGCTCCAGACCATATATGGCAGCAATACTCCATGCAATGGCGAATGGTTGATTTGTAGATTTGAAGGATCGATTTAGGAGAGAAAAATTTCCTGGCGCAGCACAGGGAGCCAACTTTCCTTGCGGTGGACGAAGCAATTGACTCAATGTATTTCTTCCATCTCTGGTGAGCAGACAACGTGAGACCGAGCAGCCGCAGAGGGGTGCTCTCGAGAAGTTGAGTGTCAGACATTCTAATGACGGGCAGGGAAGGATCTCTGTAGTGATTAATAGAGAGCAGTTTTGTTTTTGAGGTGTTAAAGTTAACCAGCCAATTCCTGCCCCAGTTCACAACCGATTGGAAGTCCTTTTTGAGACGAACGGCCAGGTTAGTTTTGTCAGCCACACTAGGTTTGTTTTTGAGGCAGGAGTAAATTGTAGTGTCCTCTGCATAGATGCCTACTTGGGAAGATCGTTGATGAAGATAAGGAACAGAGTAGGGCCTAGGATGGAGCCTTGAGGAACACCTGCGCTCGTGGGATAGGAGCTGGAGGAGAATCCATTGAGAATGACCTTTAATTCACAGTTTGACAGGAATGATTGTATTAGGTCAAACAATCGACCTGTAATACCATAACCCTGGAGCTTGTGAAGAAGGCCAGCATGCCTAACCCTATCAAATACTTTGGAGATGTCTAGGGCCACGGAACAAGCTTCTCCGTTATTTTGAAGAGCTTGGTTGACAATTTCAATGATGGCCGTAAGTACATCAGCTGTAGATCGGGCAAAGCGGAAACCATATTGCTCGTCTGAGTGCAGATCATGGGATGTAAGGTGGTTAACCACTTCGGCGTTGATTAAGGCTTCGAAGACTTTGCCGAAGAGGGGTAGGAGACTGATAGGACGGTAATTAGAAGGGTCAGAGGGGTCACCAGAATTCTTAAAGACAGGAACAATCGACGAGGACTTCCATCAGTCTGGAAAACAAGGTTTCTTGAGGCAGTGGTTATATAATTTGGAGAGGGCAAGCGCCAGTTCAGGCGTGCATTTCTTCAAGACAATGGCTGGTATCCCATCTCCACCACTAGCCTTTTGGGGGTCTAAATTAGAGATAATGCCCAATACCAATGACTTGGTTATGTGCAACCCGCTCAATAGGGCCTCAGTTCTAAGAGCGAAATCGGGTATGGGTACACTGGAAGAGTCGAGTGTTGAATTGAATGACTATTTCAGATCAAAGCATTCAGCCTTGTCGGCAGAGGAGGTTAGGACCTCAAACTGGTTGAACAAAGGAGGTATAGACGGTTTGGTATTGTTAAGTACGCATTGCATAGAGGCCAATAATCCTTGGAGCCGAATATATATATATATATATATATATATATATACATACACATTTTATATATATATATATATATATATATATATATATATATATATATATATATATATATATATATATAAAATGTGTATGTATATATATATATATATATATATATATATATATATATATATATATATATATATATACATGTATATATGCAACTTTCATGGTAATTGGTCCGATGAGCTACTTGTGCTGGTTCCCAGGCTTCATGAATTGAAGTGACCTACGAGGCTGGCATCCCGCTCTCACCCTTTTACTGTTGAAACTGTTAAATATAGCCGTCTCTTCTACTCCAATAACTTCATGTCTTGCACCTCTCGCCTGTGGAACTCCCTTCCCTATTCCTGTTTCCCTGATAGCTATAATCTCCAACCATTCAAATGTAATGTCAATCGACATCTCCAGTTGCCTTGATCTATCCACTATCCTTCTCCTCATCCTTTCCTCTATCACTCCTATCTGCTCTCGCTCCAAATCCTCTGTAACCCCATGCGTGCTAGTGGCTTCCTGCCTTGCTTGGGGTGAAATGTTTAAAAAAAAATATATATATATATAATGAGAAATTTCTCAGAGTTAACCTGTACAAAAAGACAATATGTATAAAGGTACCTTATATATATATATATATATATATATATATATATATATATATATATATATACACACACACACACATATATATATGTATATTATACATACACATATACAAATATATATCTATATATACACACACATATATATATATATATATAGAGAGAGAGAGAGAGAGAGAGATAGCGAGAGAGATAGATAGTGATAATAGCCATTGCCTTATAAGGAAAAATTCAGCATTCATTGACTTAGCAGCCAAATTTGATTGTGTAGAAATTTATAAAATCTTTCTTTGAAAACAGTTTTACAGGAAAATAGATTTCTTAAATTCAGAAGTTGTTATCACTCTTTCCATTACTGATGGTTGTCCTTCCTAAGCTTTTATTTGAAACAGTGTGGAATTTCAACATCTTGATTAAGTCATTATTGTCTCTCAGGATTACATATGCTATCAATTTTAGTTATTGCTGCTGTTGAAATTTCTCATGATGTGATTTCTGTTATCTGGTTCAGTTCTTAGTTTGTGATTCAGATTGTGTTTGTGCAGTATCAGTCCACAAGGTTTGAAGAAGAATGGTCTGTGCTTTTACCCACAGGCATCACTTGCTCAAAACCATTTTTAACCATTGATCTTAGAAAGCAATTGTATACAGCTGACAGTTTAGTTATTTCCAAATGGGTTTAATGTCATGTATGATATCCATATGAAAGTCTCAATCTCATGAGGCTATATACATACATATATATATATATATATATATATATATATATATATATATATATTTTAAGCATTAATGCTTGGAATTTTAAATTTAGAAAAATGAATATTTTTTATATATATTTTTCCACTCTATAATCTAGTCAATGTCATTTAGATTCCTTTTGTTTTACTTTTTGTTTCCATCATCTTTGTTATCAAATATCTCACATTGTGATAACAGAAGATCTGACAAGAATGGTGAAATGTTGTAAGATAATGTTGTACCATAGAATTTGTTACAACTACATCTAAAACAATAAAAGACTTCATCAATACAAAACAAAACAATGAGCCACAATTTAAAGGAGGAATTTACTCTAATACCTGTAAGGATTGCCAGAAAGATAAAAAGTGGAAACCGCAAGATTTAAATAAAAGATTATATAGGGAACATTTTAAAAAAACAACAAATGAAATGCATTATTTGCTCATCACAATGAGACTGCCCACAATTTTGACAGAAAAAATGCTACTTTAATTAAAGGGAAAATAATTCACTAAGACAAAGATGTTGAGAAAGTGCTTATAATCGCTCGATCGTCCACAGTAAATTTGTGTCCAGGCTTTTACATTTCACCATGCTTGGCAGATCTTCTGTTATCACAATGTGGGATATTTAATAGCAAAGATGATGGAAACAAAAACAAAGAGAATCTAAATGAAATTGCCTAAATTATATACCCAAAACACTTAAAAAATTATTTTTCTTAATTTAAAATTCCCAGCATCTCTTATTCATGCATGTGTAGCCATATCAACATAAACATGACTAAACTGATGAAGAATAACATGCTTCTCACAAAAACTTTTTCCACTTTGTCACACACACACACACACACACACACACACACACACACACACACACACACACACACACATATATATATATATATATATATATATATACATATATATATATATGTATAATCCATTTTCTCTCAAAATCCATCTTCATATGTATTAATATTGGTCGTAAATTCAAAGTACATATATAAGTAAAATGTGTCTGCATGTGTATGTGTCTTATATTAATAAATGATTGATAAAAGATTCAACTTTTTCCTATCGATTGAATTATGCAATATTTGCCAGCAGATTATTAAAATAAAATTTATTTTTCTAACAAATTTTTGAAATTTTCTGTCTGTAGTAAAAATGTATTAACCAGTAAAAATGACAATGGAAATTTTAGCTTATCTATCCCAAAGTGTTTCAATCAATTGTGAAAAGGAATTTGGAAACAACATAAGGTTGGCTTTTTTCTGCCAGAAGCTATAATGTAATCAATATCATTTTGTGTAAGAGAACCAGAAAAAGCAATATATTTTGTACTATGAAAAATGTGTGAAAGAATTTCAAATATTTGCTTGTATGTTTGAGAAAATTTAGAGCCCCAATAAATAAAATGGTTCCAAATAGAATTAGATCAATTTTTGTGTCTGTGAATCAGTTAATTTATTTGTAGCTATTAATTATTTTTTAAAAAATGAGAAAAACCAAGAATTATTTAAATCCCTGCCTTTACCATTTTCCAGATTTGACAAATTCAGTTTATGTTGTTTATATGGGTTTAGCTTTTAGTTTGCTTTGCTTTTTCAACAAAGCCATCATACTTTAAACATTCGTCTAATTGTTTGCAAATGCAAAAAAAAAATATTTAATAAAATACAAAGAATTTACTTAGAGTTAAAATCGTTAGATAGATAGCTTTGTATTTTTTGCAGAAGCAGAACAATTATCTATTGTGTTATGTGCAAAATGACTGATGACCAAAAAATAGGAAAAGATGGTACTGACTAATAAAAAAAAATGCCAACAATATATTTTACATTTCTAATGCCTACTTATTTACTATTAACCAAGATTTGAATATTATTAGTTGTCTTTTTATTAAATTTCACCCAATACAAGGTATGAGAGCCACTCAAGGCAGAGAGTTAAAGTTGAAGTTGTAATGAGGAGTTAGATATGAGTGAAAGAGAAGGTGGTAGGAAAAGGATGTCAGAATTGAACTTGTTTCTTACATTTGGGACATGGAGGAAAAAAGAGTGGTTAGACTCCATGGAATTAGCATGATATGTCATAGTAGTAACTGTCAGAACTGGTAGCACAAAAGAATGCAAATCAAAGTTCACTACCAAAAATACTTGGTGTGGAAGAATTACTTTTTTTTGTTTTTGATGATAATTATTATTGGCAATGATTATAAACAGAGTAAAACACCAATTTATTTTTTAGATTAATTAGTATTTAATTAATAGTAAAATGAAATACATAGATTCCCCTATTTTTCACAATGGTTTTTGTCAGTAATTTGGAATTCTCAGGTAAGTGAAATTATAGATAGATTAATCCGGAGTTAATTGTGTCTAATGAATGTAAAATTTTCATTATATTCCTATTTGTACAAAGAAAAGCAAGCATAAAAACGTGCACATGAATATATGAGGATTTATAAGTTGACTTTATTCCTGATATATAGACCTATCAAAATTTAAAATAGTGATAAAAATAGTGATAACACTTCTAGCAAGAATTTTACATAAAGAATCAACCTGATCCCGAGATTCATACTTTATATTTTATTTCTTTATGGCACAAGGAAAAGAGAATCATGTCTGTGGTTATTATTGGGATGCTGCAGGCATTTTGGGGGGGGAATTCTATCAGAACCATAATTCACATATTAGAAACATGAACTAAATTGAAAAAAAAAAAAAAGAAGACAAATGCTGACTTCTGTGAAAAAAGTAAAAATGCACTTGATGGAGCAGAGATCTCCAGTAAGTGAGGTAAAATGCTTAGGTTGATATTACTTTCAGATTCAATAACAGTATGGTGAGCTGCCAAAATCATAGATGGCAGCATTGCCAATATGAGTGAATACTAAATACATTATTGGGTATTTAAGACATTTTAGAAAAAAGTAAAATCAAGCAAAATATGCTTAAAAAGTGAACAAGCTTTACTAATCATAGAAGAACTTATATCCTCTTTGAATTTCAAAGCATTTCTGTTGATAATCAATCAGTTACAGATATTCTTTATTTAGAAAGCCAACAGAAACTTTTACAAGAAGAATAACTGCACATATTTTTTATCCTAATTTTTTCATTCAGTTTTAAAAAAAAACATGTCTATACAAAGTGAAATTAATGAAAATATTATTATTACTTTTTAGACATTCTAGTTAAACAAAGGCAAACATATAGTGAAAATTTTTTGAGAAAATATTAGGGTGTTCAGAAAGTAATTATTTCACTACTATGACTTATGAATCAAACAACCAAGACAGAAATCAGGTTGACTGGTATAAAACTGTGCCTAGAAAGAGTTTATCGTCTCTTCTATCCAACAGTGTGTCATTTGTAGTGCTTTTCAGAGTTTAATCGCAAAGACGGAATTTGGGCCCAGCATGTGCTTTAGCTTGAGAATCAACTGCAGCATTCCACCGCCTGCTGCAGTCTTTTACTCTGGAATGCCAAACTTTCAATCTTGCATTGTATTTTTACAGGTGATGAAAAATTAGTTTTGCAGGTCAACAGAAAACGAAAAAGTAATCAAAACCAGGACTCCATCCCCAGAAATCATGCTTTATGTCTGGCGGAATATGAAATGGGTTGTCCATTACAATCTATGCAGATGTTTGCTGCCAGAAACTTGATCCAATAAATGAAGCATATTGAAAGTGTTTTGTTTTGGTAAATAGAAAAAAAGGTGTTAGTCTCCAGAGTGACAAAGCAAGAATACACAACACTGCAAAACAAACCCAAGAAAATTAAAATCATTAAAACTGGAGATTCTTCTGCTTCCAGATTTTAATTTTTTTTTTACCACAAAAACATTTGAAAAGTGGTGGAACATTCAGAAACAAAGAATTCAAAAAGAGCCTTTGAAAAAGTAAGTGGTGAAAACCCAGATTTCTTTAAACACAGAATCAAAATTTTCTTTCCTGTTCAGCTGCAGTTGTTGAAAATTAAGGTTAGCACTGATTTTTATATTATTTCTTGTTGCGTAGCATCTCATTATAATTATTTGTGAAGTGAAGCCAAATGTCTGCAGAAGTTGCAGTGTCACTTAATAGGGCTATTAGTTTCAGTAATTAATATTAATGAGTAATGAATCATTGTATAGTAATGGTAACTTGTCACAAAATATTTTCATTATCATAGAAAAAATGCAGTTCCTATTTATATAATTATGCCGACCAATAATAAAATTATTTTTGTTTGACTATTTTATATGGAACTAAATCAACATCCTCATGCAGCCTGTTGTAGTTTATAGGGTCGAAATGAAAAATAGGCAATACTATTCATGATAATAATGACATAATAACAGAATGATATGGATGATAGGAGTAGATAGGTTTGCCTATCATCCAATTGACACTCCTACTTAGCCTTTTGAACAGGAGTAGAGGTGTATTCCATGTTTTCCTGTTTGGCTTCTGGTTCCTTCTAAAGTTGTTTCATTCTCTTTCACTCCCAGTAACCCCTTGTGCCTTAGTGTCATTATTGCCTTGCTTCGATTGAAATGATTTAAAATAACTTACTTCAAATATTATTATAGTGGATAGTGCTTTACTATGCACAAGGCCAAAAGTATGGAGCACTCAGTGAGGATCTACATTACTACTCAGTTATTACTGATCTAACCAGACAAGTTTACTAACCATTACACCACGTCAAAGTACCAAGTTATACTGGATACTCCATATTTGATGCCATATTTATATTTATTAATCAGTGTGCATTATGTTGGCCTTTTTACTAAAAAGAATACATTATATAACACTAATATAACTCCACAAAGTAACCCTCTACCTAGAGTGGCTCTTGGGCTTTGTAATGGATGAATATTATTAAAATAAAATAAAAAATGTAATCTGATTTATAATGGCTTCTCTGGTGTTCTATCTTAATGATGAAATTAAATGTTAAAATAGGACAATGTGCAAATAACCTAAAAAAAATGCACATTACTTGAACCATGCACGGCGTTAAATATTGCATGAGTTTATTTTATAATACTTTCATGTTATGCTCTAATTTTGAATGCTGACTGTCACAGTAAGTGGACATCTTTTATGTCAAAAAAGCAATGTGTTTATTTTAAAGGAAAATTAGGAAAGTGATATGTATTTGTTTACCTATCCATTTATCTTTTTTTATTACATTATTATATGTATTTTTATTTTGCATTTATCAAAATAGATATTTTATTCATTTATTATATTCTCTGTCTGTTTGTTCTTTAGGTTAAGTTGTTATACTTTGATTTTTTATTAAAATGTATTATCAGGTGTGCTTATCTTAATACAAATATTTTATATATTATCATGATATATTATATTTTCATATTACCTTTATTACAAATATGTTATATACTAGGGTCATTCAATAAATAAGGTGAATTTTTCGGTATAAGGACTTCTAATACAGATAGAAGCTTACTCTTTTTTTATTTTTTTTGTTTTACTTCTTTTTCACATAGATTTAATTTCTTTTGCAGATTAAAAAAAAACTGTGAGAGTTTTGGCGATTAACAAAGATAACCGACCAAGAAGCATGCTCAAGGATTGAACAGCAGTCAGTTATCAAGTTTTTGGTTGCTGAAGGCTGCAAACCAGTTGAAATTCATAGGGGAATGTCAACTGTGTATGGTGCCACATGTTTCAGCCAAAAATATGTCTACAAGTGGGGTAAATTGTTTAAAGAAGGACGGAGCAATGTTGAGGATGAAGCCAGGCCTGGGAGGCCTACAGAAGTGAGGTCTCCTGCGGTGATCGAATCAGTCAATGACCTCATTCAGTCTGACAGAAGGGTGACAGTGGATGACATTGCAATGACTTTGAGCTTATCTGTTGGGACAAACGCAGGGGTCATCAGTCAGAGGGAGTCATCTTGCATCATGACAACGCAAGGCCTCACACAGCAACTCAAACGGTGCAGACGATCAACGAGCTGGGCTGGGAACTGCTCCCTCATCCCCCTTACAGCCCAGACCTTGCCCCTTCAGACTTTCACCTGTTTGGTCCCTTGAAAGCATTCACGAGAGGCACGAAGTTTAAAAGTGATGATGAAGTCAAAAGTGTTGTGAGCGACTGGCTGAGACATCAGTCCAAAGATTTTGACACTGAGGGAATACGGAAGCTTGTGCACAGATGAGAAAAGTGTGTGACAGTGCTGGGAGACTACGTTGAAAAATAAAAAAAAAGTAAGCATCTATCTGTATTAGAAGTCCTTATACCGAAAAATTCACCATTTTTATTGAATGACCCTCGTATTTTATTTGCTATTTTATTTATACATTGGTACGAATAATTGAACTTTTATGTTTTGATGCAAAATTTTTTTTGAACAATAGGATATATCTTGGAATGTATAGGAGAGGTATATCAAATCTTAATATTTATTTTGGTTTGTCTATTTACTATTTGTTTTCTGTTGCTTAACAATAGTATAAACATTGACTAACAACATTAAAAGAACTGTCAATAAAATTTCATTACTCCCTAAAAAAGCTTTAAAGGGCTTGGAAAACTTACAGCAGTTTTGTGAGTTAACACAGGACAGGGGGGTTTGGAGAGGACTGTTAGGTTAGTTACAAAGTTGCTAAAGATGAGAAATTCCAATGATCTGCAATATGTTTTTGGTGTTGAGGAGGGATAGCATCTCTGATGGAGGAACAGATGTACTCCTTTGGGTATAGTTAATCTGCAGTGGTTTCCGCCCTGTGCCCAACTTTCACCTGTGGCTCCAAATAGATGTTTGCATGCAAGAGTGATCACACCCAGGTAAACCTCTTCAAATAGCAGGCAAATAAGATGAGGGTAAACTTTGTCATTGGACACATCCACTGACTTCCAGTTTCCCCATTGTTCCAGACTCTGCACATCTAGATTTAGTTCACAGAGCCACCTCCTGATTCACTGATAAACTGCAAGACAAGGTCTTTTTCAGACCCAAAGGACAACTATGATTACAACCTTATACTTTGGTCTTTTATGATACACAACGTTCTACAAACGAATGGATTGATTCTTATACTGATCCATGAGATAATGGAATAGCACATGTATTTTCTTTGGCTCAATCTGAATGACATCCACTGTGTTCTACACTATTACTAAGGAGCATTGTTATATTGGTTGATTGCTTCTGTGAATAGGAGAGTACTAGGGCCTCATACAGAACTCTTCATGAGATCCTTAAAACAAGTGGGGTTATATGGTATTGTCCATTTCTTCTCCAGTAATATGAAAAATGATAAAATACTTTACTTAGTACAAGAACTGTAACCTGAGTGAAAATATTTGGGGTATAAACTTATAAAATATTTACTATGCTTACTTTGTGCCCCCTATTTACTACAGTCAAATATATATATATATATATATATATATATATATATATATATATATATTTTTGTTTCCTTAGTCACTGACGATCTGCCTAAGTGAAACCTTGGTAGGTGTGTCTGGCTCATTAGGTTTGACTAGGTTTGCTCTACGCTTGTATTGAGCTCTTTAGTTAGTTGTTTACTCATATCGGGGTTTTTTCTTTGGGCCTTGAACCTGTATCTGTGCGATTATTTTCGACAGACTTTCATGTTCCTGGCTCTTTCTTTTTTTAAAACCTTTTTTTCCTTCGTGATTGATTTGGCTGTTGTTAAATCAAGAGTTCGAAGGTTTTTCGACACGAGTATAGTTACCTATATTTATATATATATATATATATATATATATATATATATATATATATATATTCGTATATATATATATATTAATATTGGCTCCTGAAAAATTAATTTTGGTTGAGCTCTCTGGTTTGAGGTGTGAATTTGTAAACAGTGACTATTTAAGCTAATATTGCACGACTTTTCGGCAGAATCGAGTCACTGTTAGTCACTGTGTGTTTATCTAAATCTAAAAATAAACACGCTAAAATTCACCTTCATCCCTGCCGTGCGTCGATGGCTTAGTGGGAGAAGTTCTGACTGACGCAAATTCAGTCGGGTTTCGATCCTAGCTAGAGGCAACCGGACATCTAGCCACATTGATGAGCTGTGAAACAGCGAAACAGTCTGTCTGTGGATGACAAAAATATATATATATATATATATATATATATATATTAAATGCTTTTAACTTTTCAGAGTATAAGTCATAAATGGTTGGTGATATTGATTGTGTGATTAGTTTAAAACTTTAGTTGCCTCTGTCTTTATTGTTTCCTTAGTTCACTTATTTTTGACTGATCATGGCTGACTTCTTAGCAACTTATAACAGATAGTATAAAAATGCTTTACTTTTGTTGTATATTATGCTTTGCACTAGATAAAATAATAGTTCAGCAGGTTCAGCTGTATCCTGGAACAATAACAGTGATAGCAATTCCAGGAAGTGTCATTCCTTAAGTAATTTCTAATATTTTTTGTTTCGCACTTATAATTTTCAGCTTGCCTCATCTTAAAAAAATCTAAGTAAATCTACCTTTTCTTTATGATCTCATTTCCAGTAATTAATGGAATGGATCTGCGCTTACAGAGGAGACGATGTTCTCAATAAGTCTAAGAAAGGTGCAAGCAGAGAAATCTTTGTGTCATGCTCAGCAAATCCATTTGCCTCACCATAAGTAGAAAGATAATGAATTCTCAATGAAAAACATATAAAAAGATCCCTTACCAACAACTATTCTCAGCATGAAAAGAAATCTTGATTTAAGCAAATTAACCTCTGATGTCTTCTGTATTTTGCTTTGTGTATTTCTTCTTTTCTTATTTCTTATCGTTTTTTTTTTATCTTTCTTTAAATTCTTTATTTCTTTTTCCTCTTTTTTTAGCGTTTGGCATCTCTCAGGAAATCATAACAATAACAAAGGAAATCCTTTATATAATATCAGTGCAGCAACACAGCAGGAAGTTTCCTAACAACCTTTATTATTGGTGACCTGAACAATGGACAAATGTATTTTTATATTCCTCTCTTTATACCTATTTATAAGTATTTTTAGTCTTTTTCCCACTTTAAAAATTACACTATCATACATCTATTCTTGTATTGTTATAACAAAGTTCCTTAGTAATAGTGTAGATCACAGTGGAGCACTCAGTGAGGATCTACATCACTACTCAGTCATAATTGATCTAACCAGACAAGATTACTAACCATTACACCACATCAAAGTACCAAGTTATACTGGATACTCCATATTTGATGCTCTGTTTATATTTATTAATCAGTGTGCATTATGTTGGCCTTTTTACTAAAAAAATACATTATATAACACTAATATAACTCCACAAAGTAACCCTCTACCTAGAGTGGCTCTTGGGCTTTGTAATGGATGAATATTATTAAAATTAAAAAAAAATGTAATCTGATTTATAATAGCAGATTGAGCCAAAGAAAATGCATGTGCCATTCCACTATCTTATAAATCAGTGTAAGAATCAATCCATTTCTTTTTAGAATGTTGTTTATTGTAAATGACCAAAGAACAAATATATCGGATTTAATAATAATTGAAATGTCTGTTTATTACAATCTTATTTAACAAAGAAAGTTAACAAAGTGTAAATAGAATATTTTATAAGTTAAATCCTAAGTGAATATATTATACAGTGATATCCTCTGAAAAAGTGAATAAAAGCATGAGTTTCTTATTGGTCAAGTCTATGCTGCAGAAATAAATACATTAAGAGATTTTGTTCTATTAAAAGATAAACATTTTGAGGAGTTCTTCAAATTCAACCAACTAAAAAGGTACTGACAGCAAGTGAAAGTAGAATCAAAATTGCTGTGTTAAAATCTCTGTTGCAGTCTTTAAAGTGGTTTGTGAAATATGAAGAATTCAGTTTAACTGCTGTCAATGGCAATCGTAAGAGACTTGCATTTAAAATGAACACAAGGAAATTAAAGTAGCAAGCCATAAATATCATCCAATTAACTTTGACGATGCTTCTGTCAGACACAGACAAATGTAGGCACATGAACACACATAGACAAAGAAAAGTGAGGGAGAAAAGTAAAAAGATTGTAGAATAGAGGGTTTGATAGGTCAATTGGTGCAGCATATATATTAGTAAGTATTCTGGGTTTGTAATCATGCCTCAGTAGTGTACTTTTGCAGATTTATATATGTGTGTGTATTTAGGCATGTATTCAAAATGACCTGTATTTATCTGATCAATTACATTGTACCTGAATATGGTGGACTCTCCTGTCTGCTTCAATATATGAAGGCCCAACAGTTTGCAAGTGAACTGCTAGTCTACTGTCACAGATGATTTGATTATACTGCAGAAAGATTGTATAGAACACCTATCAGAAAAACTGAAAACAGAGAAATCATGCACTATTTTATATATATATATATATATATATATATATATATATATATACCCAGCATTACAATGACAGCAAGGGATAAGCTTGCTAGCAAGAACCTGCAGTTTAAAGTGTAGATGACTCACTAAAATACTAAATCACCAGAGATGTCATCAGCAGCACGGAAATCAATGGTAAACTCATGGAAGTGGTTATATTTGAGCACAAGTTTTCTCTCTCTCTCTCTCACACATGAATTGCGCCATGGTACTCATTTTTTCACAGATGGTTCCCAACTGACCCTATTATACTATGCAGTTGACAAAAACAATATATATATATATATATATGACCACAGCTCTATCAGAACCTTTGTAAACACACACACAAACTTACCAGACTCCATCCAAAACATACTAGTAAAAAATACAGACATAATAACCTCATACACATGTAGAAAAGATTAAAAATAATGGAAGCCTTAATAACAAAAAAGAAAAGGCCAACACTCAATAATATCAACTACAAACATTGCCACAATGTGCAAACTGTGTTTGGAAAATAAAACATCCCTATAACTCTAGAAACATGCACACAACCCATGCACCCAATTAAAAAGCAAAAATAAAATCATCCTTGATAATGGCTAGAAGTATAGCTGAAAGTACTCAGAATTACAAAACTTTTGGACAGTTTCTATATTCTGTGTCCAGAAAGGAAAACAATTGTTCAAACAAAAGAAAAATTAAATAAAAGCTTAATCTCAATACCTTGTTTGTCATCTTTAATGAAACATGTATAAATGAGGGATTGCTGCCTAAATACACAATTATACATATGTATATATATGCATATATAAATATATATATATATATATATATATATAATTAATATAAATAAATGTTTGTCACTTGGTTGATTGATATTACCTTCAGCAGCACGACCCCAGAGTTTTGTAGAAGGAGGCGTCCATCCACTCTTCGGGGGCTGATACCCACTGTAGACACAAACTTTTACATATATTAATCATATTAATGCACTATCATTTACACTGAGCCCTTTATTGCAGACTGCTTGCTTTAAATTTCTTTTCTCTTAATATCCCACTGACAGCATTTTTAGGTTCATACTATCTTTAACATTGCTGTATATTTATATATGTGTGTGTATGTATGCGTATGTGTGTTTGTGTGCGTAGGATATATAATAGTATTCAAAACAAAAGTAGAGATAACTTTGTCTCATCAACTACACACATGTACATACATACCTATGTGTAATTTTTTTAACAATATGTGTGTGTGTGTGTGTGTGTGTATGTGTATGTGTGTGTGTGTGTGTGTGTGTGTGTGTGTGTGTGTGTGTGTGTGTGTGTAAATTTTACAATTGTATGTGTGTGTATAAAATTATGAATAAATGACAAAATGATATTTGTTTATGGGCTACAGCAGTTTTGTCCAGCTGGCCTCTCCAGGTAACGAACAAAAATAAACCAAATTACCTATCTCCCGTGGATCACCAGAATTAATATACTTTATAGTACACAAAAAAATAAGTAAATAAAAATTAAAAACTTCATGTAGGAAAGTGTTCTATCACTCACTACATAACAAGAGCTAAATAGAATTCTATGTAAACATCTTGAAGTCAAGAGAAATAGCATATTCCAACACAGAACTGCAGTTAAAAGAGTGTTCAATTCTGAAAGCAGAGGAAGAATAAAATTACAAGCATGGACCATTCTCTGGTATTGCTTTTGTAGATTTTCGCTCACTCCTCCTTGCAAAACTCAGCCAGTGTGGTTGAAGGGGCTTCTGGTATGAACTGCCAGCTTATGGTCTAACCACAGCATTTGTATTGGATTGAGATCTGGACATTGACCAATCCAGAGTATGAATCCTCTTTCTTTTAAGCCATTCCTTGTTAGTTTTACTGATATGGTTACAGTTATTGCCTCGCTACAAAACCCATTTTCACACAAATTTCAATTCCCTGACTGATGACAGAAGATTCTAATCCAGAAGCTGTTGATAGGACTGAGAATTCATGTTTCTTTGTATAATATAGGGTTGTCCAGTTCCTGAGGCAGAAAAACAGCCCCAGATCATTTCTAACACAAGGACACATGTCCCAGTGGATAAAGACATTGGTTAAATCGAGTGACTAAACCCAAAAAGTTGTGAGTTCAATACCAGGCTGCAGCAGTGGTGAACCAAAATTTGGAGAGTTGTGTTAAAGGAAATAACTGAGACATCCAGAAGAGGCATGGTATGTGGAACTAGAACAATCTACCCTGGTGGATGAAATAAAGGGTTTGGTTTAAAATTCCAATCACATGAAGAAGGTCGGAGCATACAACAGCTGAAATATTGTGAATATGGCAATGAAGATGAGAATAACAGTCCAAGTTATGTAAATAATGCCAGTAATCATAATACCTCAGCTCAGAGATATAGACAGATATTTCCAACACCATGCTTCACTGTTGGAATAAAGTTCTTTGTTTGGTAGGCAGCGTTGGCTTTTCTCTAAGCATGGCAGTTTTGAGTGGGACCAAACAATTCATTCTTTGAGTCATCTGTCCTGAGAATAGACTTTCAGAAGGTCTCTGGTTTGTGTTCTCTAAAACTTTAAACAGGTAACTTTGTTCTTTGTTGAGAGCAGAGGCTTCCTTCTAGCAACTGTCTGATGAATGTCATGTCCATTCAATTTTCATCTGATTGTAGACACATACATTTACACCAGATGCTGCCAGATAGATCTACAACTCTCTCGGGGTGATATGTGGGTAGGCCTTTATCTGATTTATTATTTTTCTAGTGTTTCTTGGTGATAGTTTTGATGTGCATCCACATCACAGCAGAGTTGGGGTTGTATTGAAAGCCCTCCATTTGTAAATTATTTGTCTAACAGTAGATGGAGAGAGCTACAATCTTTTTGATATGGTCTTATAACTTTCCTCTGACTGGTGAAAAGTCAGTACATTCTTCCTGATGCCCTCAGTTCTCTCTTTTCCTTTTTGCAGTGTTGATCTGTGAGACTATGTTTTGGCATTACAGTAGCTTAGCTGATTTCCCCTCTCTTCTATGCTGTGTTGCTCAAACAATTTACTAAGGATATTTTATTTGATTGGTCATCTTAAATTGAGTAATTAAGCACACAATTGTGTTTCAGCTGCATTTTATTACCGACTTGCCTTCACCAATACAAAGGGAGAGAATCACATACTTTTGCACATGTTAGATTTTCAGTTTGGGGGAAATAAATCTCATTTTTTCAGTAAAACAAATACATCCTTTTTTATTGGTTTGTGCTTATTATTTGGAAAGTGAACTTTACAAATTGGCATTTGGATCCACATTTAATAGGCTTATTTTAAATGTTTTTCACAATAACAATGACCAGGTCTAGTAGGAGTTCACAAACTTTCAAGTGGCACCAATACATATCTTTTTATGATATATATACATACAAAGGAATTGATGATCCCTTGAGTTGCGTAATAAAATCTCATGCCATTGAATAAGTTACAACAAATATTTCTTTGAAAAACTGATGTTATCAGCAGGAATTCATAGTTAATAACATAATACTAATTTTATTGCAGAAAATTGTTGACCTGCATAATAAAATCTGACAGTATATTTATTACCCTCAAAACATACTGTGGCATAGTTATTGGTGATGTTGAATTCTCAGTTGTTGGCCACTGTTGTGAACTGTTGCTGAAGGACACAAATCAAAAGCCTTCTGCTCTTTTCTGCACAATGCGTTCAAAATAAAATGTTAGTCTGATGGAGGTTCCGATTGACTTTGCACGATGAAAGCAAAAGAGTCACAGAAGTAAATAATCAACTTTCAACTCCCATTTTTTTAACTGTTTTAATCTCCTGGGAAATGAAAATAATAAATATTACGTCTTTCCACACATATTGAAGGTCCCAGTAGGTGATTTACTAAGCTTTATGGATTTTTGTTCAGGCTTATTGTAATAGGATTGACTGTTTGATTTAAAAGTTCACTTGCTTTTTATAAATACAGAATTAGGATCTTAGAATTGTAATTCAAAGCTGCAAATGACATTGAAAATGTTGAAGATTTACAGTCATATCTTGTCTTCTAAATTCATTAAGAAATAAAAGTATTTCTCATCTGAAGCAAATGTAAGCTTAACAAAATCTTTAAAAAGGATTCTTGAATTTCTAACCAACTTCTATTTGCCTAAGGAATGAATGCATCTTAGAAAAACATCCTTGAAGATAATCAATATTTTTTTTCAAGAGAATGTTTTGATAGTGTTTTTGTATTTTTCATTCCCATCTCTCTCAGAATATGTTTTCAGAATTACTTTCATTCTTTGTATTTTAAAATAGTCTCATGAACAACATTTTTGAATTCATCCATTTTTTAGATTCTCTCATGACCACTCTGAAGGTTGTACATGGACACACACACACACACACACACACACACACACACACACATATATACATACATATATATATATATATATATATATATATATATATATATATATATATGATAAAAAATAATTTTAAGGCATGCTATATTTAAGAGGGATATAGCATATGTGAATATAAAATTGGACAATGAATCCAACTCACAGAAGTGACAGTATGTTTCATGCTAAACACAATCATTAGACCATATATATATATATATATATATATATATATATATATATATATATATATATATATATATATATATATATATATATACATATGTGTATATATATATATATATATATATATATATATATGTATATATTACATGAATCATTCATACAAAAAGCAGATAGTGAAGTTAATGATATAAATGGCAAGAATCACTCTCGCAAACAGTTTTTAATAAAATACATTAACCTCGTACCCGTTGATGAATGATATGATCCCTGTTTATAAATTCCAGTTGTATAAGGTCTTTTTTTACTACAAGCTTTCGATTGTTCATACAATCATCCTCAGGTATAGAAATAGATATGTCTTTTTTACATCCAGGTAATAACAGGACAACGAAAGTTAAGATGTACTCCGAAATATGTTTTTTTGGAAATATGATATTATTAACTGTGAAAAAGTTTTTGGAGCATGCAGTCGCAATGTTGAGGTTGAAATTTTGAATTGTGCGTTTTTGTACTAATATAGTAATATGAGAATTCTTTTGTAGAGGTAGGTTTTTTTCCAGTCAATATGGCATGAACTAAATTGTTCAACATATATATATATATATATATATATATATATATATATATATGAGATAACTATATATATTTTATATATGAAGAACAATATTAGGGAAGAATGTATAAAAAAGTGGAAAAAATTTACGTGTAATACGTTTCCTCCTTTGGGACTTCATCAGACTGAATTTGCTATGTTGGTGTGACTACATATGCACACAAATGAGAGATGTTGGTAATTTTTAATTAAAATTTTATCGATTTCATTTAGATTCTTTTTCTTTTTCTTTCTATCACTTTTGTTATTAGATTTCCCCATATATAAATATATATATATATAAATATATATATATATATATATATATATATATATATATATATATATATATATATATATATAAAATATTATTTTTTATATACACAAAAGAATTGCTTAACTGTAATTGTCCTCAACTCTGCACCTTTGTGGTGCTATGTCCACTTTTCAAGTGGTTAATCCATATATTAAATATTTACAATTGTATAATTAATTGTATATTAATTTAATCTTTTTTTTTTTTTTTAAGCATATCACCCCAAGCAAGGCTGGTGGCCACTATCACGCATGGGGTTACAGAAGGGTTGGAGGAAGAGCAGATAGGAGTGGTAAAGGAAGGGATGTGGAGAAAGAGAAGGACGGAGGGTCGATCAAGGCAGGGGGGTTACGGAAGATATAGAGCGAGAGCAGATAGGAATGAAAGATGAAAGGATGTGGAGAAGGGAAGTGGATAGATTAAGGCAAATGGAGATGACGATTGACGCTACACTTAAACCGTTGGAGATTGTATTTGTCAGGGAAACAGTAATAGGGAAGGGAGTTCCATAGGCGAGATGTGTGAGACATGAAGCTATTGGAGTAGAAGAGACGTCTACATCTAACAGTTTCAACGGTGGAGGGGTGGGAATGGGATGCCAGCCTCGTAGGACGCTTAAATTCACGAGGCTTAGGGACAAGCGAAAGCAACTCCTCGGAGCAATTACCGTGGAAGTACTTGTAGAAAAGGCAGAGCGATGCAACATCGCGTCTGTGAGAGAGCGACTGCAGACGAGATGACAAATCAGGGCCAATCACATTGCATATCCGTCTCTGGATCTTATCAAGAACCCTGAAGCAACACGCAGGGGCCCCAGATCATAAATGGCAGCAATACTCCATGCAAGGGTGAATGGTAGACTTATAGACTTGGAGGATCGATTCCGGAATACCAGCCATTGTCCTGAAGAAATGCGCACCTGAACTGGCACCTGCCCTCTCTAAATTGTACAACCGCTGCCTCAAGGAGTCCTGTTTTCCTGACTGCTGGAAATCCTCTACCATTGTTCCTGTCTTTAAGAACTCTGGCGACCCCTCCAACCCTTCTAATTACCGTCCTATCAGTCTCCTTCCCCTCTTCGGCAAAGTCTTCGAGGCCATTATCAACACCGAAGTGATTACTCACCTGATATCCCACGATCTGCTCTCAGACAAGCAGTATAGTTTCCGCTTTGCCCGGTCTACTGCCGATGTGCTTACGGCCATCACAGAATTTGTCTACCAAGCTATCCATAATAACGGCGAAGCCCGTGCCGTGGCCCTTGACATCTCCAAAGCATTCGATAGGGTTTGGCATGCCGGCCTCCTTCGCAAGCTCCAGGGTTATGGTATCACAGGTCAATTGTTTGACCTAATTCAATCGTTCCTATCAATCCGGGATTTGAAGGTCGTTCTCAGTGGATTCATCTCCAACTCCTATCCCACTAACGCTGGTGTTCCTCAAGGCTCCATCCTTGGCCCTACTCTGTTCCTCATATTTATAAACGACCTTCCTGACGCCATAGACTCCCAAGTCGGTATCTACGCTGACGACACTACTATTTACTCCTGCCTCAAGCATAAATCTAGTGAGGCGGACAAAATTAACCTGGCAGCTCAAATTGAAAAGGACCTCCAATCGGTTGTGGACTGGGGAGAGAAATGGATGGTCAACTTTAACGCTACTAAAACAAAACTGCTCTCCATTAACCACCACAAGGACCCATCCCTGCATCCCATTAGAATGTCTGAGGACCAACTTCTCGAGAGCTCCTCTCTGCGGCTGCTCGGTCTCACTGTCCGCTGATCTGAGATGGAACAAATACATCGAGTCAGTTGCATCATCCACCGCAAGAAAAGTTGGTTCCCTGTGCCGCTAGACTTGTGGAGATCTAAGTTAGAAATAATGCCCAGTACCGACGACGGGGTTATGTGCAGCCGTCCAGTAGGGCCTCAGTTCTGGGAGGGAAGTCGGGCAAGGGTACCCCAGAAGAGTCAAGCATAGAATTGGAAGAAAACTTCCGAGCGAAGCATTTGGCCTTGTCGGCAGAGGTGGTCAGGACCTCAAACTGATTGAACAGTGGAGGAATGGAGGGTTTGTTACTATTCAGAACGCTCTTGCAGAGGCGCCAATAGTCCTTGGAGCCAAATTTGCGGGATGCAATACGTTCCTTCATCCGAGCTGCAAATAGTGACTTGGCATCGTCGAGGGTACGCTTACACTCATTGCGGGCAGAGGTAAATAGACGTCTGTTGGAGTCGGACATGTCACAACGAAAACGGTGGAAGAAGTGGTTCCTATGGGCAATGGCGGCTGAGCTGTGAACCATGGGGAGGAGCGCGGTTTGACCTTGAAATTCCTGGAGGGGATGAAAGCTTCGATACCGGCTTTGATCCAGGAAGAGAACTCAGAAGCACAATCATGAGTGGGGAGATTAAATACAGCATCCCAGGGGACATCGCGGAGGAAGTCCCGAAACGAGTCCCAGTCAGCCCGTTGGTAGCAGAAAGTGGTTCTGGTGGTAGGAGGCTCTTTGCAGGGGGTGGGGCTGAAGGAGATACTAACAGACACGACAGCATGATCGGAGTTACCGATAGGACAGAGCTGCGTGGCACTACAAGACTCAGGGATGGAGGTAAAACACAGGTCGAGGAGTGAGGCCTTACAGTCACGACTGTAGGAAAAACGCGTGGGGAAATCGATTATCTGGGTGAGGGATTGAGAGATTGAAAAGTTGAGAGTATGTATGCCAGCGAGGTCAGTGGTAGCGTTCTTTAGCCACTGGTTGTGATGGGCCTTAAAATCACCAAACACAAATATGTGATCGTACGGATGGACAGAGAGGGCCTTATCTATGCCGTCAGAAATGACATAGAGTATCCCGCAGTCCTGAGAAGATGGAGAGCGGTAGAGGAATAAAAGATAGCTTACAGCATTGAGAAGAGATAGCCGGAGACACAAGTAGGAATGATCCGGCGATTCGAGAGAGGTCTCTCTAGCCAGAGGGAGATGGTCCTTGACGTAGACACCCAGGCCATGCATGTGGGTTAGAGAGTCTTTTCTGAGGAGAGGGAGGTATCCAGGGATAGAGAGATAAGAGGAAGGGATAGAGGAGTCAAGATTGGTCTCACACAGGCCGAGTATATCCGGGCACTTAGCTATGAGGAAAGACTCAATGCTGCAGAAGTTGGTTCTAATGCCACGGATGTTAGAGAAGGAGATATTTAGAGGTTTGGGTGATTTTTGGAAGGCTGGTTTAGGTAATCATATATATATTTAATTTTATATGCTGATTAATCCCTTGAAAAATGGATATCACACCATGAAGCTGTGGAATCGGGGACAATTATAGTTAATTTATTTTTTTATATATATATAAAAAAATAATATTATCAATACTCTATTTTTAATATTGTGCACTATATGAAAATATCTGCTTCATTTTTAAATCTTAAATTTAAAATTTTTATATATATCTGTGTGTGTGTGTGTTATGATATAATGTATAGTCCCTGGTTTGTATAATAAATCTCACACTGCTGAATAAGTTATAGCAAATATTTCTTTTAAAAAGAAATTTCTTTTATCAACAGAAATTCATAGTTAATATTTATCACAAAATTATAAGTTTATCCCTAAATTTTTACCAACATAATACTAAATTTATCGCAAAAATGTTGACCTGAATAATAAAATCTGACATATTATACTTGTTACCTTCAAATCTTACATCAATATGTTGAGTAAGCTTGTCTCACTAGATTAATTATGACTGAGTAGTTAGTTTGATCCTCACTGGGTGCTCCATGCTTTCGGCCTTGTCCCATATCTAAAATATGCTTAGTAAATCCCTATGTATATATATATGTGTTTGTGTGTCTGTGTGAGTGTTTAACCCTTTTATTATTTTCATCATCTCTCCCTTTAATCATTTTAAATTTGATTTGATGACATTTATCTCATCAATTGAAATGAGCAAAACATGGACGGATTGTAAATAACAGAGAATTAACATTATTTACTATCTTCAATCGATAACTATGACTACTTTATTATAAGGACTTTTGTATAAGTATTTGGCACCATCAACTAATACTTAGTCAAGTCTTTGTTGATACTGATCACTGCTAATAGACATTTTCTATAACCTTCAATAAGGCTTCTCCATCTCTCGGATGTTATTTTCAACTATTCTTCTCTGCAGATTTGTTCCAAATCATTTACATTTGATAGCTTCCATTTATGAATAGCAATTTTCAATTCATGCCACAAATGTTCAATCGGATTTTGGTCAGGCAATTGAGAAAGCCAATTCTTTCGTCTAACCTTTGTGAGGTGCTTTTCAAAGTATGTTTCAAGCCATTGTCTTGCTGAAAGAAGAATCACATACCAATTCTAAACTGGATAGCAGAGTAAAAGAAAATTATAATAAAGGATGAACCTTTGAAGAAATCCATTTCTTTCACAATCCTGATGTGTTTCCCAGTATCTGCTGTGCTAATGCCATTCCATATGTTCACCACTATGCCTCATTGATAAAATAGCATTATTTTGACATCATGTGTCATATTCAGTTCTTATCCAGATCTAATGTTGCTTGTTATGTCGTAAAAGTTCAATTTTTGTCTTGTCTGGCCAAGTAACTGTATCCCAATAATCATAGAACTCATCCAAAAACGTTTTATTGAATGTTAAACAAAACTTTTCTACACACATTGCAAATATCTTTTCCTAGACCAACCCCAAGAAATTTGAACAAATATAGCTGAGGTGACTCATTTACATATGAAATCACAAAGACTATAAATAGTTAGAGCTATTACCCATTAGGCAGTTCAGTGCATACTACTTCCCATGAGTCAGTAACACTACAACAGTGTTGCCAATATCTAAAGAACCGAATGAACAATTACCACTAGATAATTATGAATGCGCAGAAGTGTGGCTTAGGATAGTAGCATCTAAAGCTAGAACAAAAAAGATGAAGGATTTAAAATCAGTTAGAGGAGAAAACCAAATAACTGATCTCTTCTTGGTAACTGCTGGTTGTGAGGCCAATATAAAATTAACAGCAACTGCACACCGAAGACAGTTGGAAGAAATAATGTCTGATGAAAAAAAATATTTGACCCTAGAAAGGAAATAGTGTAACAAATGATGCAAATGAACACTCAATTTTGGGAATATCAGCTCAGGATGGTCATCCTATTATGTATCTTTCAAGAAAATTGCCAAAAGCCGAATTGAACTCCTCAAATATTGAGAAGGAAGTATTGGCCATAATATGGATGACAAATAAAGCTTGTCAGATTTTGATTGGAAAGAAATTTCTACTAAGGTCTGACCATAGACCGTTAGAATTCATATTTAATCCTCAGAAAAAACTTAAGGTAACATCTTCTAGAATGTTAATGGTATTTGAATTTGATATTGAGTACGTGAAAGGCAATACCATTCCACATGTAGAAGATTTGTTGAGATTGTGGTTCAATACTTCTGGAAGTGAGAAAGAGGAGGAAAAACTCAAAGATACTTTCTTACACTGGGTTGAACTGATATTTTGTTGAGGATACGAAGCAAGAGGATATGAAGTGAGATTCCATATTGAACAGTATATTGTACAGTATGAAAAATAAGTGTATCAATTGCTCACAGACATAAAGGCATTTCAAAGAAGTTAAATACAACTGTAGAAAAGGGGTAATTTGTAATGGAGACATAGTGGTTCTGCAAAATTAAAGGAGCAAAATTATAAAAAGCATACTTGATGATGTTCATTGTGGAATAACATCTACGCAAAGGAGATTAAGGTTAGAGGCATGGTGGCCAGGTTATTCTACAGGCATAGGTGTAAAATTTACATTGAAAGAAGAAAATTCAGACAGACAAAACTCATACATGGCCTAAAGAGTCCAAACCTTGGGACAGAGTACATATGAATCATGCCCATGTTAATGGAGTGAGATTCTTACTGATACTGGTAGATTCATAGTCAGGCTGGCCAGAAGTAATACAGGTTTCCAACAAAAGAAATTCAACTGTGAAACAAGCATTAAGGATCATATTTTCAAAAATTCCAAAACTCCTAGTATCTGACAATGCCCCAGAGTTCTGTGACAAGGAAATATGCCAGTGGTTGAACAAAATTGGATGCAAACCATGTAAAACCCCACTGTTCCATCGACAATCAAATGGATTAGCAGAGAGGATCATGAAATCTATAAAAAGTGAATTGAAAACATGCGTACAACAGAAAGAAAAGATAGAAACATATCCTCCTAGCTTGTTGCTAAGCTACAGGACAATACCACATGCTGGAAGATCGAAAAGCCCATCCACCCTCACAGGTAGACAAATTAGAACCCCATTGGCCATGTCTCATGCCACCAACAAAAAACTGTGGTATAAAAAGAATAGTGAATATAATGTACAAGAGGCAAGAGACATAATAATGCAAAGTGGGCAGAACTCTATGATGATAGAAAAAAATGGAAATGGGATATTAGCACATGCAGACCAATTTAAATTGCAACATGATAGCAATGAAGAAATGTACGAAGGTGAAAGTGTCATGTCAGGGCAAGACAAACATGACAGTGACATCAAGAGTGACATATAGTCTCAAGATGAACGATCATTGGAGGAATTCTCTTAAGAAAAAAGAAAAATATCACAATCTCCCATATCTAGACAATCTCTTAGGGAGAGGAAGGAAGTTAGCGAGGAGACAAAAGCTCCCAGAAGAAGTGCCAGGGAAAATAGGGGGATAAAACCTCTTCAGTACTGGAAGATGAAGTGACTCACTTACATTTACTACTTCTCATAAGTCAGTAACACGACACTACAGGAGCTTTCCTCTTTTTTTCTTATTAAGGAATTATTTCCATAAATATCAATTCAATATCCAAAAAGTAAAGCATATGGATTCCTCTTGGCATGCCTTGCTGTCCAATGCAAACTCCCAAATGTTTAGCTTACTTTATTTGGTTCAGAGATTTCACCTGCAAGAAAGTGTCTCATCAAAATAAGCCAAATCATTTGAAGAAATGTTCAATTTGTTCAGTACTTAGTCACCTATAGAATATCTAGTTTAGATATAGATATTTTTATGAATATGTGTTTGTACGTACTTAAATATGTGCAAATACATTCTTGACATAAAGGCCTATATACATCATTCATGTTTGAAATGTTGTTGATGTTATTGAAGCTGTATGTTACTCACAGTAAATGAACTGTTGAATTCAGTTTGAAATCTATAGAATGATAGCCTCATTTTTCTGTAGATTTTATATGCACTACACAGTAATTTAATTGTCAAGCAACAGAGAAAAGATAAAACATGAAGATCACACTGAACTTATTATTTAAAAGAAGAAATATAACTGGATTCCTTTACAGAAAAAAATGATCTCTTCCACAACTGAACATAGTGTTAATTTATTTAGAAGTGGGGAGGAACTTATTGCAAACTGTTAAAAGTCAGTGAATACCAACAAATAAATAAGGAATAAAATATATGCTAGAAATTTTAACAGCTTCATTTGTTAGTGTTAGGATTATTTGAAACTTACTTTAATGTGAAACTCTATTCATGATAAAAATACTTAGATCAAACAATGACATAATTGTAGTCCTCATTTAACTTATTATTTTATACACACAAACACATATATATATATTTGCTTTGATGACTGACAAGTTACTGTGATTAAAGCTTTTTATTTAATATTTTTTCTATTTAAATGCACACAAAATCTCACCAAACTCCATCTGAAACATAATAGAGTAGAAAATACAAGAATAATTATTTTTAATATATTTTCTATTTATATGTTATTCTTGTAGATAAAATATTTAAGTAAATGCTTTGTCTATAATAAACAGTATTAACTATATTTACCAGCCTGAATGTCCAAGTAATATTATAGAAAATATGTGTCTTCTGACAGGAATCAAACCTGTATCCTACATGGAATGGTCATTTGGCCTGATGTGCTATACCATTTAGCTATAGAAGAAGTGTCTGATTAGCAAAATCAAATTACTGTTTTTAAACAACAAATTTCCCATTACTTTTCTAGAATGATCATATCTGTTCAAGGCATATCTTAATGTAAACAAATGACAACATATATTATGAAATGGATTAAGTTCAACAATTATTTTTAATATTTTTCTGTTTATAATTGAAAGTGACTGAAGCTGAGCTGCCAGAATAGAACCAATAATATTGCTGATTCATCTTTGGATTTTGTCAAGGAGCTCAAGGTTTATATATATATATATATATATATATATATATATATATATATATATATATAATTGTGTATTTGGGCAATCCCTCTTTTATACAAGTTTCATTAAAAATGACAGACAAGTTACTGCAGTTAAGTTTTTATTTAATGTTCTTATAATTTTCTGGATGTAAATTATGTAGAAATTGCCCAAATATTTCGTATGTCTGAGTGCTTTTGGCTATACTTTTACCCATTCTCAAGGATGATTTTATTTTAATTTTAACTGAATGTATGGATTGTTTTATGTATGTATCTAGAGTTATAGGAAGGTTTTATTTTAATTTCCAGGCATGGTCATCACATGTGTTCTGATCAATCCAAATTCATAAATAATTATATTGGATATACTACAACATGCTTAACAAAAAGACTCACCATAGCACAATTAAGTCTCATTTAGATACACATGGAGACCTACAAAACTATATACCCAACATACTCATTAATAATATAAATAGCCTCATCCACATATAAAAAAGGTAAAAAATAATGAAGCATTATTAATAAAAAAAGCAACACAATAATATCAACTATGAACATGACCACAATGTGCTGACCATGTTTGATCACTGCTACCATGGAAGGTGCTCAGATGACCTTCATTCCTTGGTTCTGCTAGGCCTTAATGGCTAGGACCACTTAGATAGTAGCAAACCACCAACATTCCCTCTGTAATCCATCAGCAAAAAGTAAATTCCACTCAAATAGCTTCTTCCCATGAACCACTTCTTTGAGAAACAGACTCCCAAGATGATGTTTTCCTGATCACTACAATCATAAACTGTTCTAGTCTAGAGTTAAGTGTTATCTTCCCCTCCTATCAATATAAACTTAACCCTACATTCATAAGACAATTCATACATTCAGTTAAAAGTAAAAGCTCAAATTATCCTTGATAATGGCTAAAAGAATAGCCAAAAGCGATGTGTGTGTGTGTGTGTGTGTGTGTGTGTGTTCAGAGAAATATAGATATATATAGATATTATTTTTCAATCTGACATATTTCTATGACTTCAAACATTATTTTTAGTGGATACTCATATTTGAGTAGATGCTCCATTTATTATTCTTTTTTAAACAGTATTTATTTCATCTGCCAGCCTGCATACTCAAGAAAACTCAATAAAGTAAATGCACCCTCTAGCACATGATTATAGATCTTGATTCAATTTTGACAGGATTCATGCTACTCTGAATTGGGGCAAATGTCAATCTATGACCTTGAAATAATTCTGGCTCCTATTAGTTATAACACGGGAAGTCCAAGATCAGTTTGCTGCAAATAAATATCAAAATATTTGCATAGTTTTTTATAATATTTTTTCCATTAACTTTTTGAATGCCTCAAATGTTTATGTGCATGCATATTGATCTCACCAGCTTTTGAATAATTAATTAGTGCAGAAAAATATGACCCCTGAAAAGACGTCTTGGACTCAACACCTTATTTAATATATGTATATTCATTTGTATAAAGAAGAGCAAGGAGAAATTGAGTAAGTCAGAAGCTCTTAGGAAGTTTTAATGTATTTCCTCTTGACAATAAATCAACAGTGTTTCCTTTTCAACTGTTTATTAATTCTTAATATGCAAATATATGAACTCATCAATTGTCAATAGTGGAAGAAATTTCCCTATCAGAAAGAAACTGTTTATTTTTTAAATAACTGTTTGATAAAAAATATTTAAAATATCTTTCTATCAAAACACAAGCATGAATGTATGTTTCCATGTTTTCAAAAGCAATGAATTTAAGGAAGAGATAGATTTCTTTCCATTTTCTACTTTATATCGTTAAATTCTTTCTAAGCCTTAGCAAGATGCATCCTTTTCCTTTCTTAATCACACACTTTCTTATTCTTACCCGTCATCTCTTGATGTCTGTGGTTGGTGTTGAATGGACATTGAATATAACAGCCATCTTCAATCCCGCTTGCTGACTGTTTCTATAGAATCTTTGGTTGCCTACACTTTTTTCTTTCTTTCTTTTCATCTTGTTTTGTCAGTTTTCAGTGACAGTTCATCACCATGAGGATTGAATAGGTTTATATATGCACAGACTCAGAAAATTACATGATCAAATATACATGTATGTGTGTTCTTGTGTAGCTGAAAAGCAAATGTTTGTGTAACTGTTATTCTTTTTGATCTATGTACCAATTTTTTATTTCTATTTTTCTCCCTCTCTCCTTTTTTTTTCACTCTGCATGTCGGCATATTCATTTTGAAGATTTCTAATTCCATTTTTAGAGTAAGATCAAATACAAGACAAAGAAGATGATATGCCTACTTTTGCCAAACATATTCACACAAAGGTCAGAAAATGCTCAAATGAGACTTAAGCAAAACCAACAACTCTGAAATATTCAGAACTCCAAACTTTTTACTCAGTCTTTCCTGTTAGCCAGCATCCTTCACTGCAGACAAAAAAATAGTTACTACTTGTTTATTTTTATCAGCTAATGCAATATTTCAGGCAAATTGCTGGAACACCTAGCCAAAGGGGTAAAGAAAGGTAGGAAGAAAGAACTATCAATTGTAAGAAGACAGAACGTATAGTCATTAGCAAGAGCCACAGACCAATATAAAAGCTATAAATTAGGGGGCACAGAGAGTGTTATAAAAGACAAAAGAATATGTGACAGACATTCAATTGTACAATGGAATAATGACAGATACCTTTTAAGAGCTAAACCAAATAATAAGAAATAGGAAAATTTAATTAGACACAAAAGAAATAGTGCTTAGCTGCTATGTCATATTAATCCCCCTATATGAAAGTGAAATTTGGACAATTTCTTACAGTTGAAGATGAGATTTGAGGCAACAGAGATATGGTTCTACAGAAGGATACTGGGAATACCATTTATGGAGCATATAAACAACAAGGAAGGTTTAAGGAAAAAGGAAGCATAAAGGATAATTATACTTACAAACATAAAAAGACAATTAACATTTCTGGGACACATAATGAGGAAAAGGACTTGGAGAATTTGACACTCACAGGCCACATTGAAGGTAAAATGGACAGAGGGAAACAGTGAGTCACCTACCTAATACCTATATATGGTAGAACAGGAACAATGAGGCATAGTAAAGAAACAAATATTGTTTAGGGATAGTAAGAATAGAATGTTATGGAGAGCCAAGATTTCGCACATTCTAAATGGACATAGCACAAAAAATAAATTTTCAGTTAAAGAAAAGTACACATTAAATTTCACTAATACAATTCTGTTTTTTAACTTCTTTTTCCTATTTGTTCTTTGACTCTTCTTTTGCCTCCTAGAATTATTCGTAAGCAAATTTTGTGATATTAAATATTGATTATGCATTGCTGAATCAAGTTGATTGTAAGTTTCCTGGGGCAAAGTAAGAATTTGTATTTTGGAGACATCACTTTAACAGTTTTCTTCAATGGATGCAGTTCTCTTCACTCAACATCTTTCTCTCATATACATCTGCTACAATAGTGACCTGTTCAAGTCTAGAATTAACCATTATCTTCCCCACATATCCTCATAAACTCTGCCTACTATTTCTTACTCTGTATCCCTCTCTCTTGAGATGCTCTGGAGCCTTGTGAACATTATTATGTAAAACAATTATTTCCCACATTTGTTCTATTCACAGATATTTTGCCTTTAACTTGGCGAAATATCAAGGATTACAGTAAAATAGAAAAGATTTTTCAAAAGTAAAAACCTTATAAGAAATGTCAATTTTTTTTATTCTCCAAATATTTTCTTCTCTCTTTTTAGCTCTGTTTTTAACTTGCCACAATACAACAGGCTGATTGTGTTTGTGCAAAAATTGATGTAAGTTTTTATTTATACAAGACATAAATTCTTGTTCCACATAGATGTGCCAGGAGAATAAGAATTTTATTTTTTGATGAAATGAAAACATATAAGTAAAAATTGACAGAAACTGATAAATCTTATTGTGAAAAATGTCCCCAGCAGAACACCTGTGTCAAAGTTGATTATTCAACATTACATCTTATGAACAAAAACAAAAATTTGATTGGAAGAAAAAGTTAATATCTTCTTCACTTGCCTTCATAATTCATTAAATTGTCATACCAATATTTACTGTATTCACTCAAACAGTGGAAGAAAGGAAAAAACAAATCAATCAATCAATATATACTGTTTTTGAGCCTAATTCTAATTTAGGATTTTTGAACCAATCATATAATAGTCACACCAGTAAATAAACAATTTACTAGAAACCAGTCAGAAATGATCAAAAGACAATGGGGTGCTTGGAAAGAGAGAGGAAATACTTTGGTCTTCTACACCTTCCAAAATCCACTATCACTATTAGTTTACCCATGATATACTAACCCCTTAATAAAAAAACTAAAATAACCCACACAACACCTAAGTACATATATATTACAATTCATGTTTTGCTTGCACATAATGATAAGAGGGGGTCTGGTAAGAGGGAGGAAACACGGGTTTCTCCACTCTCTAAGGTCCACTATAGGCATTTGTATATCCATGAGATACCAATGTCTTAATAAGACAGAATAAAGGACTATAATAAACCACAACATTGAAGTACACAAATATTAGTCATACTAAGATGCAAAACGTACATCTACATTACAAATGGACAGTTTGACATTGTGTAATAGCTAACAAGCTTGCCTTGCATGATGAATTACAACTGAGTGATGAGTTCGATTCTCTCTGGTTGCTCTATCCTTGCAACCCTGTACCACATTTATGTTATACTTAGTAAATCGCTACATATACATGATAAATTGCATCACACAAAAAAGCACTTGTTAAAAAAGGCAAGCAGTATGTGACAGCAGCAGCTACAATAAAAGTCATACTTGTGACATCCCTGAGGTACAACCTTGTGTTATAACTTAGCTTCCTATTTAGAATGTATGGTACATTGTCCTCCTTAGTCAACGAAATTGCTACTCGTGTTAAGCTAAGCAGAAACTAACCAATGGGCTGTCATGTGAATCTCAAGGGCCTCTTAAGACATTAGTAAATTTTCCTTTCAAAGGGAATATAATTGTCTTCTGTATCATTACGCACCGATACTTATCAAAGTCTACGAACCTAAAGCATATCCTCTATTAATGGACTTCATGTAATGTAATCTACGTTAATAAAATATTTACTCTTACTATATCCGAATCTATGGCGTTTCAGTCCATTTAGCACCATAATTTTACAGTGAAGAGCAGCTTTTCTCCTTTAAGTTTGGAAGTCAAATGAGAAAAGTCGTTTTACAAACACATGCGAACGGAAAGAAACAGTCTTAACAGGTAATACACCTCGACAGACTAACTTTAGAACTATTTTCCAGACAATCAAAAACCAACTGAAGGCCATTTACTGGAATGCTGAACTTTTTTTCGACCATGGATACGAAGGCATACCAGGGTTCATCAGCAGTGATTCACAATTCAGTAGTTACTATGGACATTTTCTCACACCAGTGCTGATGTTAACAGACCCACATGACCACTAAACATTACATAGTACTTGACTACCAACGAAGCGGAAATAAAACTGGTCAATTACCAAAAGAATAGCAATATATCAAGACTTTAATGAGCTCATCCATTTAATTATGAATTTATTTTCTATTGTACTAATAATTAATAAATATTTCGTTGTTATTGTCATTAATTGGTTCTTATATCAGTTTCTTTATTTCTGCACATGCTCAATATAATTAAATACAACCATTTACTCTGACGCTACAATTCCGAAGGAGCGTCTCCATGTCATAGCCATTCCTTTATAAGTCATTCTATTATACTACTGATCTAATCAACCTGATATGAGTCCACAACTATCTGACCTTCATGCAGAAATACGCGATACATCCAACCTAGTTTTAAAACTACCTTCATACTAACTTGACTATCAAATTTTTCAGCCAGTATTCTCATTCTTTTCATAGACAGGATCGACTCGCAAAATGGTAACTGTAATGTTTTGCCACTTCCTTATAAAGAAACAATCGGCATTCATTGACCAAGCAATCTTTTTCTTAAAACAATTTTTTTTAGGAAAACAGCTTTCTCACGTCCAGTAGATTTTATTGCCCTTTCCGTTATTGATGGGGGTTTCCTTCTTAACCTTTTATTTCAAGTATTGTGGAATTTTAACATCTTGATTATGACATTATTTTCTCTTCGAGTTATATGTTCTACCCATTTTAGTTGCTGTTGTTGTTGAAAGTGCTCAAGTATTGTGGTTTCTGTTATTTGGTTCAGTTCTTTCTTTGAGATTCTGTAGCACCAGTTGACATTGTTCGAAGAAGAGTGGTCTTTGCCAAGACCTACACGCTTCACTCGCTCAAAGCCATTTTTGACTATCGATCTTAGAAAGTGAGGTATACAGCTGGCATTTTAGACATTTCTGAACAGGTTTGGCGTCATGCATGACATCCATGTGAATGTTTCGATCTGACGCGGCTATTTAAGAACATGATTCGAATTTTCAGGTTGATGTTTTGGTGTTGAAATTTCTCAAGTAGAACCCGAAGTTATTTATCAGGTTTTATGCAATAAAGAATATAACAATACACACCACAATGAGCTATATAACTTTTCAGTAAGACACAAAGTTCATTGAATTAAACAGAAAACATCGGGAGACGATTTCATAGTAAATTCTATACGAGAAATTACGAAATTATATATTAAATCACGTCAGCCATTATACTCGTAAATAATGGTATCGAAAAACCGTAATTACAAATGAGACAATTTAATTACGCGTAACTGATCATGTATAGAGGGGAGAAGGGTGGTCATCAAGCCCTGTACAATAAAGTAAAGATACAGAAAACACTGGTGGGTAAGACGTCTGAAGGAATCGGTGCTTATGCTAGGTTATGAGAGCCTCCTCAGTAGACCTAGCATATAAATGAATATCATTTAGGAGTCATTAAATAAAAGAGATATGACAGCAAGGCTTCAGCATCAGCAGTAAGAAAATAGAATCGGTGATGAATGCAGTCAAGCATCACAGTAGCAGCGTCTGAGCAGACAGGAAGGAAGAACATTAGGTTTAAGATTTTAGTTCAAGGTTCAAGATAATCCCACGGCATAATAACTTACAGGATTAAAGCGGCGATTCGTGAATTTGGTGTATAATCATTGTTTGTTCAATAACTAGGCTGGGTAGTACAGATTCGGACAGTGAAAACATCTAGCAAATACTGAGCGCTATTAAGAAAAACAATACGAGATAAGCCCAGGAATGGAGAGCGGAGAAAGTACAATCTACCCTCATAAAGGGTTTAGTTCGAAATTCTCTGAAGATTACTCTGATTGAGAGATAAATGAAGAAATCCTGAGTGTATGGCAATGATGAGGACATTAGTCCGAATGTAAATAGTGGTAATTCTCTTCCGAGAAATTCAGACCAAAAAAGTAACTGGAAGAGTGCATTGGTGATAAACAAAATAACTACACTTTCATTGTTTCTTTTATATATTAGGAAGCGGAAGGATCAGACTGAACACGACCAATCCAAGAAGGCTCCCAATAACGGAATAGGCAAAGATCTACACGAAATCAACGGCCAAACCGGCGTAAGAGGACATCGTCAGCCGGGCTGGCGTAACCAAGGCGTACCTTGACTGACCAATTATCCGACAGCCCTATGCAACCAGTTATTATGTATATTCTAAGTTTCTTGTTTGGAGACATGGCAGATTGGATTGTGTCTCGGATTGAGGAGTTCCAGTCGATTCATTTACGTGCTAATACCCTTGAGAGAGGTATGAATCCAGCTCTTCTCTTCCCAGCTATGGATAAATATCAGGGCAGACTGAGTTCTAAATCGCTTTAGGAGAAGGAAAACTCTGAATTCAAAACTCTACGTACTATGCAACTAACGAAAGGATCGTTCCTATTGACTCGATGATCCCGACTAAAGGTCGACTCACTTTTTATGTTTCTATCGCAAAACCAGTTTCCAACTTTGTATTTTCTCTATTTTTCAAAAGAAGGAACTGGCACCTTTTGTGTGCACCTAATATAATTGCAGCAACAACAAAATTAAACAGTGATCATGCAGATGTGTAAAAATATGGTTTTAAACTTTTTAAAGCCGACCATTTTATGTAGATTTTACCGGTCAAGATTTTTTTCAAAGTACTTCCAATTCAAAACAGAAACACTTATTTAAAGATTTTTCCCCTTACGATATAGAAAATAAAATTTAAAATAAAAAGTAAATCTACATAGGCGTACATTATAGTATCGTTAGCTGTGGTTCACCGACTTAGAGACTACTTTGATATCAGATTAACAGTTTTTAAAAGATAGCCCGTTCTGGCAGTCATCTTAATTGAATGAATAACTTTGCTTATTCATGAGCGATGTTATCAAGGAACTTGATGTGAATATTAAGTCCCTGGCTTTTAACCTCAGTGCTCTTATCACACAGTTTGTTCAATTCCGAGTTGGGCTTTGTAAAGTTGACATGTTTTGTCACCATTCTCGCGATGAATATTCCAGCCCTTTTTATACCAAAGATTCTAAGTTTGATACACCAAACAAAACTTTATACTCCGATATATTGCATAAATCTCAATTTTGACAAGTAGTCATTTATATATCGATAATGATTCATTCAAATTGAAAAGACGTACCCCGGCACACCATTTCACTACAACAATGACAGAGTCATTTACAGAAAAAAAGAATGGTTATTATAATGCGATTCTCTTCTAAATCTGAGTTCATTAAAAGCTGACATTCAGATAATAATTTTCTATAAATTTTAAATGTGTTAATTGTTTCATCTGTAGCAACAATCATCACACAATGAAAATCAGAAATCGAATAAGAAAATACGCGGATAGAAAATAAAAGCACTGGATATGTTTCAATTTACTCAAGATAATACAAACATACAAGTAATATGATCAGTTTTACTTGAGTTGATTTGTTTGCTTAGTAGCATATCAACTCCTTGTGGGTCATTTAATGGCGAAATTTAATTTTCTTGGGAGCTTTGAAGTAATAAAAATATGCCATTCTGCTTTCACAATTGAATATATGGTAAATGATACTCAGCTTTTGAATGAACATAATTTTGCGTGGACATAATTTCTAGACGCGGTGATATGTGTTTTATGCTGTAGTTTTGTTGAAGTTATATTTCGGAATACAGTTTGATCTCTTTAAGATATTGTAGGATATTATATGGATTAATTGTAGGATATTATATTGATTAATGTCACGAAATGTTGGAAGAATGGCTGTCTTCTCTAAGATCTACAGGTTTCATTCACTCAAAATCATTTTTAAACATTGATCTGAGAAAGCGGTTGTGTATAGCTGACAGTTTCAATATATGGTGCATGACATCCATATGAAAGTCTTGATCTGATGAGGCTGATTCAGAATACGACTCGAGTTTTTGGGTTAATATTTTGATTTTGTAGCAATTTGTGGTATTGGGCGAAATTATACCTGGTTCAGCCTAATCTAGGTTCAATTTCTTTACCTCATATTGTTATATACCGTACCTGTGAACACTAATGTGTATGTCCCAATCCTCATAAATACGTTGGTCACTATTGTAAGTGGGGCTATTATGCTGTCTAAGTCTCCACCACTAGCAGTGGTTTATCTACTTCACGCCGCTGGCGAGTATTGTATTTTGTTGATGTTATAAAGATTACCATTTCATTTCCAACCTCCATTTTGGGTATTCCTCATTCAATAACTCTTTCTAAGTTACAGCACATATACTACATTTTTTTTTACAGTGGATCCATACATCGAGGTTTGTGAAGTGTTTAGTATTTACTAATTCTACAGCCTGAATTTTTATGATGGGTTCAGAGTGGCTGCCATCACTGCTTTCATTCCAATTCCAGATCATTGCTTCTGTTTTGGAAAGGTTTATATTGTCCCATTTCTTGGAACACTTGGTAGAAGGTGTTGATTTATTGTTCAAAATCATACTTATCCCAATTATGAATATCAACTATATTTAGATCGCGTATGAATACACATAATATATCCTATTTGAATGTCAAAATAGGCTGGCACTTATAAAAATCCTATATATAACGAATGCCGTACTGTGATACATTATTCCAATCCTCTTACAACTGAATACAGTATAGAGTTAACTTGTCTTCCTCTACCCCAGTGAGTATGAACTACATTTGCCCGGTTATGTGACACTTAACTGCCAATTAGTCTGTTCAGTAAATAGATTTCGTGTAGATACCGCAAAGAGGAAATGTTTTCATGATGTGTAAATAAACACAGCCTCTTGTAACATAACGTATTGTACTTGTGAATAAAGACAGCATTTGTAAAAATCTACTATCTTTCCATTTCAGGGGCGTAGAGAAGGCATTATAACACATTTCTAAATTTTGTTCGCTGACTAGAAAAAACTTCATTTACATTCTACCCCGTCGTTTGTATTTTAAATATTTGGTAAATATCTGTACTGACGACGAAACCGCTCACATATACTTGGTAAACCCAACAACAGTAAGAGTTTTCGGTAGGTTAACTGAAAGAGTGATCGTGCTGGCCATAGAGGCTGAACATCTTGCAGTTGCACGGACGTCATATACTGCTGGAAGAGTAAATGGCCTTTCTGTTGGGAGAAAGGTCAGTAGAACGGGTTAAACAACATTCTGGGCGTACATGAGGCTGTCCGACTTACTCTCCACAAATACTAAAGAACTGCAAGTGTTGTAAATTATGGTACACTATACCATGATGTCAATGGTTAAATCTGTGTCGAGGATGAATATATACCACACACACATTATTTGCATGAGGGCAAAACCTGCTTTTATTACTGAACTGATTTCCATTCGATCCCAGGGTTAAAATAATATTACTGAGTTGTTATGTAATATCAGTCCTCCTGTAAGGCAGTGAATGCTTGACTATCTCCACCCTTTGAGTAACAGAAATGCTGTTCAACAGAAGGATGCTAAGAAAATGGACCGAACATGTCCACAACATCGTCGTTTTAGAGAAAAGGGAAACAAAAAAGGACACTTATAATTAAAAATTTCTAGAGCGCAGAATTCCTTTTTATTTTAGTTCTGTTCAATGAGCACCGTTTTATTTTAAATAAGTGAAAAAAGTTTAGAGAAAAATGCAGACGATTCTTATAAAAAAAAGTCGTAACTTTTATGTAATTGCCTTTTGTTTGTTTGATTATCATGTTGCAAACGAAAACAAAACTTTCTCTACAGCCAAATGTGTACTTGACATGAAATCTTATATTTTTAGTGATTATTTTCTGGAGAAAACGGTCTATTTGTTTTGAGACTAATACTTTCTTAAACCGTTTTAGAAGTTACTTATTGAAAAGGATGTTTCGATAAATGAATCTGTTTGTAAATGAATAAATCATTTATCTTAAATAGGTTTATATTATGGAATCTTCCACATTTGCCTGTCACCCCTACGGGAAGATGCACTCTTACCCAAATAAACCTTTAACCAATCAACACTTTACTTTTCCAAACTCAATCCCCAATTGGTTAAAAGGACACTAAAATGTAGCAAAGTTGAGACAAACCTTTTTACCGCGCAGCTCCCTGGAGCCTATTTGAAAACTCGAAAATCTGTAAAAAGAATCGCTCGACTTAATTCAAGTCAGTCAGACACTGAATTTCGAGAGATACCAGCAGACCCCACGCGTACCAACACTCTGACTCAGTAACCATTACCAACCTCTCAACAACTCAACACAACTCACATAACTATTGCCGCGTGAAGAAACTTAACTTACAATTTACTAAAAAAAAGTGACATTATCCCTACAAAACAGTAATTGTACATTCAATCAACTTTAGCCTATCAGTTAAAGGCGAACAACTCTTCATAACTTAAATCAACACTAACAGTTGTCAAACACATACACACTACCACTTGAACTTACACAACTGACAATTTTCCTTGCAGATATCAAACTATTTTAATTCCACAAACAAACTTAAACTATCAACCTTTACTCACTAAATTTCTGCATGGACAATCTTTGTAACCTTATCTCACTTGCCACATTTAACAAGCAACTTATTATCACTTTATGTATGTCAAATATATATATATATATATAAATTCACGTTACTGTTGAAATCTCTAATTACGTTGTTTTCAGTAATTTCTTGAAGTTGAATTGTCTTTATATTTTTGTTTGATTTATTTCTTGTGGATAAATGCATTACGATCACGCACATTCTTGGCCTTCACAAAAAATCACCTTCTGATACATCTTACTCAGCATAGATTCCACAACAATCTATTTTGACGATATTTTTAAAGAAACTTATAAAAAATCTCAGCAACTGCATTGTTGCAGAAACGCTACCAATTTTCTATTTATTTATAGTCATGTATCGCTTTCATAACTCATGCTTCAATTCTTTCCAGTGTTATTTTTCCACTAAAATTCATCAACAGTATAAATAAAGCGGTAAAAGTCATAAGACACCTTAGAAATATACCTTGTAAATTTCAAATATTGGTCCAAAAGTTTAAACCAGTTGGATATGTATAAAAACATATGCGGGTGTGGGTTATCGCGCTTGACTTTGCTAAAAAACTGTCGCTAGTGGGGGGTTCGCTCCTTAAGCATATAAAAAAGCGTGCATTTCTCTCCATAGTCTCTTTTACAGTTTTTTTTAGCTCTGGCTATCAGTTGTAGTCGTACGTGGGTAAAGAGTCACCTACTACGTTCATTTTCCTGGTTTTCTCATTTGACTTTTGTACTCACTCACACACGCTTAAGCACACACACTATCATATTTTTATTTTTATTATAGATAGTTTCATTTTTTTCCTTTCGTCATATGTAATTAGTTTTTAATACATGCATTATCTTTTGTTTTATATTTATTGTTTTGTGTTATTCATTTTCACCTGGACTCACATTGAGTCCGCCAATATCTTTTGCAGGAACTCGTAAATATTTACTTTCTAAAGTGTTTATTTCCATAACATAATGGTGATTAATATTTACCCAAACATACTATTACCCCGTAACACAGACTTCGATTTTAAAATCAGTTTTAGCTAGGTTCGCTCAGTGTATAGTTATATGCAATTTTCGACCAAATCGTGAGTGGAAATAAGCAAATATTGAACAAAAATTATTTTTTACTCCTATTCCCAGAAGTTCAAAGAACTTTCTGTTGATATCATCATATTGGAAATGATTATAGAAGTTGTCATTTAAACAGAGAATATACCACGAATACTACATTTTTTTCACCAAAGAAGAAAAAACGAAAATGTTGGCTTATTATGAAGGGAACAAGATAAATTAGTACAAAAAGTGGACAGATCTAAAACCACTTTTAGCAATTTTTGAAGAATTGGGAAATGTAAGAAACGTAAGGAAACGTATGGCATTAACGATCAGGAAATTCACCCGAATTGACTGCTGCAAGCCGTAGTCTACTACTTCGAGACGCATCAAAAGGTGAATTGTGTTATCGGAGCCCCCGAAATATACTTGATCTTAATATCATGCCAATAAGTGTTCGACAAGATCTCAATGAATCAGACAACTTTATGCTTCCACCCAGAAACTGTAGATGCGTACGGGATATGAACGCCTCGAAAGTCAGGAGCATAATGATCCAAATCCGGTTTCTGTGCGTGAAACTTCATGCATCAATTCCGGATGAAGACAGAAAATAAATTATTAATATCTGAAAAAAAAGAAGAAAAAAAACGCTTTTTCAGCCAATCGGAAATGCTCCCGCACAATCCAAAACATGACTCTTTCGATCCTATCCTCGGAAAAGAAAAGATGCCAGCTTTTCCCAGTAAATAAGCGTGAACTATGATCCATACATTGCCACGTCACGAGAACAGATATTTATTCCAACTGGGACAATAGGACTTGTGGAATCATCCACGTTATCTTTCACCCATACTTGCAGAACAATCCATTCTTACACCCGCACACACCTGTTATCCAATCAAAACACTAATTTCGACAACCTCAACTTCTCATTGGTTAACAGCCTAAAAAACTGAGAATGCACGTGAAAAATCACTTTGGCGCTCAAACCATTTTGAGCCTATTTTTCCTTCTAAAAATCTATACAAAGAAGAAATTCAAACTACTTAATTAGTCAGATTTCAACATTCAGAGAGATACCGACCAAATCCACGCAATCCTAAACTTGATCTTCCCGCGCAAATCAAACTCTGACTCAGCAACCCATTGGCATAATCTTTCTCTCTCTATCGAACAAAACTTTACAAACTTCATTTATTATACTTAAAAAGTGATAATTATTCACTAGAAAATGTAAGTAATAATAATTAACAACATTTCATTCAAGCAACAACTAAAGGTACGCAACTTCGTACGACATAAAAAGAATTATACATAACACTAACAATTGAACCGCAACATCGGACAATTTTGTACATAAAACAACAAACTGTTTAATTCTTTGAACAAATCTTATTAACACTCGCCAAAGCTTTCAAACATACTTAACAACAAACTACGCATTTTAATACATCAATACTCAACCATTCATCAAATCTTAACTCATCTGTATATTTTTTTTAAATTGTATATAAAATCACTGCATTTTTATGCATTCTACTTGCCTTGTTTTAACTTTGTTCTGCATGACCTGTTCTAAATTTATGTTTATTGTTGAGGATGAATGTTAACGAACACCCCAACAAAAAAGTTTCCTTCTGATTTAGCCAAATACATTCACTAATCCCCAACAGACTAACTTCGTAAAACAAATGATAATAACTATGAACTTTTCATATATATGTAACGACTTCTAACAACGAAGTATATTATATTCAAGTTCCCTCATATTCAAGGGAGTTCTTTAATTCAGCTCACAAAACAATTAAAAATAATTCCTCTAAATACGCGATAATAAATGAGCTTGCATCTCCCGTTTGTTCTCTTTTACTTTCATCTTCTTACGGAATGACTTATTCTTGAACACGAGTGTCGATGTTATTTAGTTTATTTTGTTTTGCGCAATTCTTACTTTGACTCCTATAAGATCTTTGATATTGCTTTATGCGATGCTAATTTTGGAATTAGAAAATAAACCTTTAACATGCTTGTGACCATGACGTGTAAATACAACGGTAATTTGTTGTCAAGAGCAGCAACAAACAAATGGTAACAATCCAAAGATGTTATACTGATTATAGATATGACGCACAAAGCAACTTTCTGACATAGCGATTCTCGCCACCAATAAATATTTATCTTCATATTACATATTTTAATGTTTCGCTATTGAATTCGTGAACGTGGCTAGCAATGTGAAAAAGGTTTCAGCAAATCGTATTTATAAGGAACAATTTAATAAAAATAGGTTATATTAAACAAACGCATAACCGAACCAAGCTTTTTCTCAGAAATATGAAACTAACACACTCAACATGGCAAATCCCAAATTCTAAAAATCTGTTACAGACACCAGTTCCATTCATCAATCTGGATGCAGAATCTTGGTTCCTACACGTGTAACACGATCGGCACTTGCGTATTAGTTTATGTTTCATAATTAAGGTTTAAAATGAAAAGAAAAAAACATGGTAACTAGTTGGGAATATTTTCTAATTAACAAACGGCCTACACGTGTTGTTGGAAATAAATCCTATTTCTGAAATACAACATATTGATATCTGATACACTGGAGTTCAGAAGATTCATCAACATGTGAAAATCCTCACTAGAAGAAAAATAGACAAATAAATGGTAGAGAATTGAAAACAGTTGTCACTTGGCATCAGCAGGAAACAGGTTTGAATGGTATGCTGGGGGTTAGCGGACAATCGCACTTAAGTATCATATTACAATAAAGGTGTAAGTCCCAGTTTGGGGGTCGACATCGAAAGAAAGATAAGAGAATTAAATAAAAGGATTTCGTTTATCAAAGTAAATGTAACGAGTTTAAGTGCCTCTACATTCGACTTTAAATTGGGGAAAGCCAGGGATTTCATTATAAAAGGATTTCATCTCAATTTTTTCCAGTGAAAACTTTTGCCTCTTAGTGAGCACGCGGGCTTGAAACTGCTAGAAATAAGTATAAAAAGAAAAGTGAAATTCTCTCGCTTTCCCTCACTTCCTTTTTCACTCACTTCCTCTCTCTCTCTCTCTCTCTCTCTCTCTCTCTCTCTCTCTCTCTCTCTCTCCCCTTCATTGAAAAATAGTCGGTAAATATTATCTATAAAAAGTAATCAATTCAGACCTGTGCTGCTTAACACCATGAGAAGGAACCTTTCTCTCGGTGAAATGATATATCTAATTAGATTTTCAGCAAGTGGCAGAGATAGACCAACTTTAATATGTTCATACCAGGAAATCCATGGAAACGAACATGACGACGTAACCGAGTTGATCCACATTCGAACAGCGACAATAGTAACCAAACACCCATTTCGAACTACTACGACTATCATCATCGTACAAGTTGACGGCAGAACCATAGCCTACACCTACATATCCAACTGCAACGTAATATATTGGGACAACATCACACAAGTACAAGCAGTATTTAACACAATGCGCATTACATCAAATAAAATTTAGGCATGTTTTCAGAAACCTTCCTCCGGGCGTAGCGATAAAAATATCTGATAACCTGGAAAACGTTCTAAATGAGTCGCCGTACGAAACCCTCGCGGCAGCTATATTAAAACGAACTGGAAAATCTGGAGATTTAATGTCCTGAAACCTATTCAACAACGAACAAATCGGTGGACGAACACCATCACAGCTATTACATCACATGAGGAATCTTCTTGAACAAAATGTCATAACAGAAGGAATATTAGAAAGGCTGTGGTTGGATAAGCTTCCTACACCACACAGATTTTATCGCCACTTACCGAAGACATATCAGCTGAATAATTAGCTCACATGGCAGACAGAATTCATAGCAGCAATCAGCACAGAGTAATAAATTCTCTTCACACGAATCCCTTACAAAATGAAGAGATTAAGAAACTTAAAGACTCTGATCTTACCAAACAACTTGCACATTGGCATCGACAGTCCAGTAACCATTCCAACACAAATACACACAATACCAAGAGAAACGAAAGTAGGAGTCCCTCGCAAAAACGGATTTACCTATAGGCTTAGCAGGCTGAAGCCTAGGAGGCCTCCAAGTTGTAAAATATGTTTTACTTGTCATATGCCTTTTCTTACACGTGCTGTCATAATACATTGTTGATTCTAAAGAAACCTTCGGTAATTTTAAACATCCGTCATTATTCTCGGCTTTACTCAAATCGTTTAATTTAACACTTTTCCATTTTCCTCCATTCATGAGATAGCGGGATTTGGAGGGTCCTCACAAGTGGAGCAGCGTAGGGCCTCTCGTCATCTAAATCCGTCCCTGGTTCCACTGGACAATAACCTAGTATGTTAAAAACCTGGTTCATGTATTTGGTAACATAGTAATTGTGAATTCAATCCTTGGACCGGGTTGTACAGATTTAGACTCAGGGAAAATAAGGCTCGCAATATATACATTATATGAAGGGTTCAGTTCGAATTTCCTTAAGCGTTATCGACAGACAGCTGACGAAGTCCAGAGGGTACAACAACCGAAACATAGTGATAACAACACCAAAGATAGGGATATTAATCCGAATTTAAATAAAATAAATATAACTAAGCAATATTGCCCATAGAAATATGAAACAAAAATCACTCATGCTTGTACCCAAAGCTGGATTTAGATGAATAGAGTCCTTAGGCGATTCAACTTGTGAGGCCCACCAATTCCCCCATTTTCACGAGTAGAGGAAAATGGAAGAGTGTTAAATTAAACAATTTGAGTAAATGATGGCGGCTGTTTAAAATTCCACTGTTGACAATTCCTCCTCTAAAGGACATAAGATGTTATTGCTAAATGCAATATGTGATTTTATGCATGAATGTTAAATTTAAAAAATCTATAAAGAAATCAATGCTAGCATAGAGTTATTGGCATAAGACAGAATTATTCTGAAATAGAATGTAAGGAAAATTACTGAAGAGTTGTTTAGAGTCTACTATGCGTTATGACAGCATATGTAAGAAAGGCCTGACATTGTCAAAAATATTATACACCTCGGTTGAAGTCACCTAGATTTTGAGGCCCTAGGCTTCAGCTTGCTAAGTCAAGAGGTAAATCCGGCACTGCTTGTACCACCAACGTTTCACATCCCAAGCACGTAGATATACAAAATTGTCTAACTTTCAAATTAAAACTAACCATGAGAAACTACCAACCCCACGAGCTACAATCGCAACTCCGTTTGGGCAAAATTGCCTCTTTTACATATTTCACAGCACCATAAAATTTAAATTTTTCGTTGATATTGGAACACAAGTAGTCTAAATCAGCAACTGAAACAGTTAAATTACAAACAATAAGCTCCTAACGGCACATGAAAAACCTATAGTAAAAAAATGATTCCACTAGAGATTGGTTTATGGCAACATTTTCCAAAAATATTTCATGATAGCACACCCATAATAGAGGCTGTTTCCTTATCCAGTTTTAAACTGTATAAGGAATCAGATGTGACTGTACCAACATCTTACGATATAACCTTAACAATGAAACAATCAGATACCATTGAAAACAAAGCGAAAATCCACATTCAAAACTACGAGACAGCAAGTCTGCCCTTCACTATGTCCTGATAAATGTAACTTCGCCAAAAAAAAAAAAGAATGATTTCGCAACATTTCTGGGAGCAGATCAGCTATATTTCTTTGGACATACAATAAACAAGTATGCTATATTTCTTTGGACATACAATAAACAAGTATGCTATATTTCTTTGGACATACAATAAACAAGTATGCTATATTTCTTTGGACATACAATAAACAAGTATGCTATATTTCTTTGGACATACAATAAACAAGTATGCTATATTTCTTTGGACATACAATAAACAAGTATGCTATATTTATTTAGACATACAATAAACAAGTATGCTATATTTATTTAGACATACAATAAACAAGTATGCTATATTTCTTTGGACATACAATAAACAAGTATGCTATATTTATTTAGACATACAATAAACAAGTATGCTATATTTATTTAGACATACAATAAACAAGTATGCTATATTTATTTAGACATACAATAAACAAGTATGCTATATTTATTTAGACATACAATAAACAAGTATGCTATATTTCTTTGGACATACAATAAACAAGTATGCTATATTTCTTTGGACATACAATAAACAAGTATGCTATATTTCTTTGGACATACAATAAACAAGTATGCTATATTTCTTTGGACATACAATAAACAAGTATGCTATATTTCTTTGGACATACAATAAACAAGTATGCTATATTTCTTTGGACATACAATAAACAAGTATGCTATATTTATTTAGACATACAATAAACAAGTATGCTATATTTCTTTGGACATACAATAAACAAGTATGCTATATTTATTTAGACATACAATAAACAAGTATGCTATATTTATTTAGACATACAATAAACAAGTATGCTATATTTATTTAGACATACAATAAACAAGTATGCTATATTTATTTGGACATACAATAAACAAGTATGCTATATTTATTTAGACATACAATAAACAAGTATGCTATATTTCTTTGGACATACAATAAACAAGTATGCTATATTTCTTTGGACATACAATAAACAAGTATGCTATATTTCTTTGGACATACAATAAACAAGTATGCTATATTTATTTAGACATACAATAAACAAGTATGCTATATTTCTTTGGACATACAATAAACAAGTATGCTATATTTATTTAGACATACAATAAACAAGTATGCTATATTTCTTTGGACATACAATAAACAAGTATGCTATATTTATTTAGACATACAATAAACAAGTATGCTATATTTCTTTGGACATACAATAAACAAGTATGCTATATTTATTTAGACATACAATAAACAAGTATGCTATATTTATTTAGACATACAATAAACAAGTATGCTATATTTATTTAGACATACAATAAACAAGTATGCTATATTTATTTAGACATACAATAAACAAGTATGCTATATTTATTTAGACATACAATAAACAAGTATGCTATATTTATTTAGACATACAATAAACAAGTATGCTATATTTATTTAGACATACAATAAACAAGTATGCTATATTTATTTAGACATACAATAAACAAGTATGCTATATTTATTTAGACATACAATAAACAAGTATGCTATATTTATTTAGACATACAATAAACAAGTATGCTATATTTATTTAGACATACAATAAACAAGTATGCTATATTTCTTTGGACATACAATAAACAAGTATGCTATATTTATTTAGACATACAATAAACAAGTATGCTATATTTATTTAGACATACAATAAACAAGTATGCTATATTTATTTAGACATACAATAAACAAGTATGCTATATTTATTTAGACATACAATAAACAAGTATGCTATATTTATTTGGACATACAATAAACAAGTATGCTATATTTATTTAGACATACAATAAACAAGTATGCTATATTTCTTTGGACATACAATAAACAAGTATGCTATATTTATTTAGACATACAATAAACAAGTATGCTATATTTATTTAGACATACAATAAACAAGTATGCTATATTTATTTAGACATACAATAAACAAGTATGCTATATTTATTTAGACATACAATAAACAAGTATGCTATATTTATTTAGACATACAATAAACAAGTATGCTATATTTATTTAGACATACAATAAACAAGTATGCTATATTTATTTAGACATACAATAAACAAGTATGCTATATTTATTTAGACATACAATAAACAAGTATGCTATATTTATTTAGACATACAATAAACAAGTATGCTATATTTATTTAGACATACAATAAACAAGTATGCTATATTTATTTAGACATACAATAAACAAGTATGCTATATTTATTTAGACATACAATAAACAAGTATGCTATATTTATTTAGACATACAATAAACAAGTATGCTATATTTATTTAGACATACAATAAACAAGTATGCTATATTTATTTAGACATACAATAAACAAGTATGCTATATTTATTTAGACATACAATAAACAAGTATGCTATATTTATTTAGACATACAATAAACAAGTATGCTATATTTATTTAGACATACAATAAACAAGTATGCTATATTTATTTAGACATACAATAAACAAGTATGCTATATTTATTTAGACATACAATAAACAAGTATGCTATATTTATTTAGACATACAATAAACAAGTATGCTATATTTATTTAGACATACAATAAACAAGTATGCTATATTTATTTAGACATACAATAAACAAGTATGCCATATTTCCAATAAAACATAAGGTAGAAACAAACAAGAATTTTATATAGCTACCCTCTCTTTGTCAACTACGACATTTTGTGGGGGTGATTAATCATAGGGATTTCATTTCATTTTTCTCGAATTCTAATTACACTAACTTCTATGTTCCGTGTCCCTTCAGGACGTTGGTGATCATGACATTCCAACAACTTCCTGTCCTTTGTAGCTCTTAATAAATGTTGTCTTTTTGTTATCTCTCCGCCATCCATTTACTCAATCTTACTAGGTGGGTTACGCATTGTTTTCCTCTGTCCCTCTTGCCTTTAATCTATACTGAGACTACCAAGTTTTCCAAGCCCTCTTTCCTCATTATGTAACCTAAAATTTTCAACTGCTATAGCAAATACAGACATTCCTCTCTTACTATTAACTTGATAAAGTCTAGGTAAGGAGTTACTTTGGATTAAATAAATAAATAATAATGTTTAGAATTGTATTTTGTTTCGAAGTGACTAAAATACAAAAGCAGAAATATAATATTAATTCCATAACAAGTACATACTTTTGAAGATGTTAAACAAGCCCTATCCACGCGTAATATTCTATCTGAGAAAACCTCTAATGAAATTCGAGCAACAGACGCATCTGCTATAGGTTTTATATCCTATAGCAGTCTTATAATAGTTAAAAACGAAAAACCACATCCGATTGCATTTTATTGAGTAATAAATGACAAGGCATGGTAGAATTATTAAGTACTAGAATGTTTTTGCAATACGCTGACTCATGTTGAAATCATTACGGTATTTAGTATTGTTGAAGTTATCGCTAACATTTTAGTCAAGATTTACTAATCTTACGTTTCACTCGTAAACTAATCGATGAAATATAAAAAGTTAAGTAAAAGATATGCAAAAAAAACAATATTTCATTTTTATTAGATAAGTATTTGTAATTTTAATCATTAAATTGTTTTTAAAATAGTGGGAGTATTTTGTATGTTAAATAATAAAACTTTTAATTTTTCCGAAAACATTAATTAGAATTTCTTGTACTAAGCTACGCACCCTAATAAAACCAACTGTCCTTTGTACCCCCTTACCTATTTGTACTTCTCCCTAAAATTTGGTTTCCTTCGGTCAATGTATGGTTATTTTAGAGGACGGAATAATCTTCCTGGGAGCTTCTTGCTATATACCTATTAGAATTTTCTGTCAGCTGCTGGAAGTATTATGGACTATAAAACTTTAACCCATGCACTATACACAATAACGAAAGAAACATCAGTTGGATTATATACTTCAGTTCACTTCCGATATCAGATATTAGCCGTGTCCACGCAATGCCACAGCGAATACTTTATCTAGAAGTGTATTACCTAGTATTAAAAGTCGAGTCGAGTCATGGGTATATGGCACTGAGACAGAAGAAAGGTGACACAGTACCAGAATTCATACAAGGAATAACATTTAAGATGATAGATCTACCTGCTCCTTTTAGTAACCAAACCTTTCTTTTTGTAATACCTCTTTAGAACAATTCAGACTTTAGATTCCGTCGCATTTTCGACGAGCAATATTCAGACATTTTCGTATGCGTCATTTTAATGTTCATTACAGATTTGTATGTGTTAATATTACGATAAACATACAGAGCTGGACAAAACAAGTTTGAATTGTTAAGAAAACAAAGTTATTCTGAACACCATATCAGTAAAGAATAATTTCACCAACCCTGATTCCCATTCTAACAATATTTACATTGATTTAATTGAATCATCCATCATGGTGAAAGTATTATATTAACTCAGCTCCCATTGTTTTATGGAAGTAAACTCATCATGATCCAATTTGGTTTTCATTTTAGTAAGGGAGACAACGATGGCATATATGTCGTCAAACAACTCCAAGAAATTGCTTCCCTCGCTAATAGAAAACTGTTTACCTGCTTTGTCGACCTCACAGCAGAATATGATCACATCAATAGAGACTTTCTCTTCTCATCCATTAGAGAGCGCCTTTCAAGCTCTGAACCCACTGAATGCATCGATCTACCCTGAATCCATGATAAACATTCAGGATGTGGAATTAGTAAATACTAAAGACTTCAAATACCTCGTTGCGATAATTAATTCGGTATAGGGGGAACGGAAATTGGTCATAGAACAGGCTGCACCAAAGGCAAATTGCTACAAAACCAAAACATTAATCTGAAAACATGAGTCACGTTCTTAAATAGTTTTGTCAGATCGAGACTTTCATATGGATGTCATGCAAACCCGTCCAGAAATCTAAACCGTCAGCTGTATACAACCGCTTTCTAAGATGAATGGTTAAAAATGTCTTTGAGCGAGTGAAGCATGTGGATGTGACCATACTTCTTCGAAAATTGTCAACTACAGACTCACAAAGAACTTGTCGCAGTTAGCTCCCCTTCATTTCCTTAACCCTTCACCAGGGGTCTCTCTCTCCCGGGAGTATAAATACGGGCTGACCTTTCGCCTGTCTCTCTTTCCACGGCTTCGCACACGTGCGGCCAAACTGCCTCTCCTGGGGCCGGCAACCTCGCACGTGGGGCGAGGTACAAAAGACTTTCTCTAAAAATTTCCAATATGTGAACTCTTATACACAACCATATTCTGGGAACACGCTAAGACAAAATTCACCCCGTACGGACATTCAACTAAAAACAACACATACACAACTTTCCATACAGACACTGTAACGTTCATACATGTCTTAAATGTATCGTAACTCGTGTTTTAATCTATGTGTAATTCACGTATTAATATATATTTGTTTTGTACATATATATCGGTCTTGTTTGTTTCTTTGGACTCCAGTAAAGTCCAACATTCTTATGTAGCTGGACCGGCCAGCGGAAGCATTAACCCTGAGATAACTCATCTTCTCTCCATCCACATTCACACACCGCACGGTCCACTACAAACTATACCACATAACAGAAACCACATCACTTGAGGACTACCAACAGCAGCAACAACTAAAAGGCACATATAACTTGAAGAGAAAATAATGACATAATCAAGATGTTGATATTCCACACAACTTCAAATAAAATGTTAGGACGCAGACACCCATCATTATTTGAAAGAACAATAAAAGTATACTTGCGAAACGCATTTACGGAAAAAAAATATTTTAAGTGAAGAATTTTATAATTTTCAACTGGCAGCAGTACTGGCTGCTCGGTCAGTGAATGTCAAATGTTTCTTTGTAGGGAAACGGCTAATATTGCCATTAGCATTATCGTCATTTAAAGGTTACAATTACGCATTGTAGATCTTTTTCCTCTGTACGCTACGGCAGTCCCTATACAGGATATTTCGGTTAAGACAGGACTATACTAGATCATTTCGATATAACTGCTTACATCAGAGAAGCGTATACAATTCCAGATAAAGATAGTGGTATACAATAATGGGTAAGGGTACACAGTTCTAATCGTTAAATTTGCCACAACGAATTTATAAGGTGTCGAACACATAAAACCCGCCTCGTATCATTCGTACGGATGACTAGAATGCCTCCACCGGCAACTTAAAACATCTCTGTCGATGCATAACAACCAATACAATTGGACAAAAATTCGTGTCAAGAATGATTTTAAATTCATTCTAACAGAAATGGTGACAGTATTGACACGACTGGGACAAACATTTGAAACTCATACACATGCGCAACCAACAACGACATTCATTTGACAGTTGAGAAATATAAAGCGTTCAGTTTACAATTCGCATTTACTAAGATTGTTCCTACATAAATTCATATTCCCAAAGATTTATATGCATTATATTTTTCAGCAAAAAGCACCATTAACGGCAAGGCTCAACTAACCACTAAGTATGGAAAACTGATCACTGGGTCAATTTATTAACTCAATTAATATCTAAAAGAACGCTTTTTTAACTAATTGGAAGTTCTAACGCGAAAATAAAAAAGGTGGCTTTCAATTCTACCCTCGGAAATAATCGTAATTCGAGAACCACACAGAGACTCTCTTCTCGATATGTTTACTCCAACTAGGGCTATACTAACTTTTTCAAACAAATTACAATAACCTAAATTATATATATATATATATATATATATATATATATATATATATATATATAGTACAGGTAATCGATCCATTGGTATATAATCCAGGTGGATTCTAGTAATATTAATTATTAAAAATTTAAAACTAATCCACAGAGAGCTCGATGTTTTTATTTTAACAGAGCATATGTATTTTTTTACAGCAAAAACCACCCAAAATTACCTCAACATAGAGATAGTCTATTTCTGTGCGCGGCTCAGAGACTGATGATAGCCGCGCACAGAACGGCTTGAAATAGACTATCTCTATGTTGAGGTAATTTTTGTTTTTTTGCTTTAATATATATATATATATATATATATATATATATAATTTGATTTTTGAAAGAACGTTTTACCGTAAAAAGACGCTAAAATTTCTTATACTAATTAAATTTATGGTCACTCGCAGAGGCAGGAAAAACAAAATTTTTAATAAAAATTTCTAACGTTTTAAAAAGTATCAAACAATATAATTTTATAATCAAAAAAATCCTTTGGTCTTTCCTCTTAATAATAACATAAAGATAACATAAAGGTAAGATAATAATAACATAAAATTTTATCAATAAAACTTTGTTTTTATTAAGTTTGGTACATTTTTTCACCAAATGTCCCCGTTGATACAACTTTAGAATAACTTTCAGCAGTTTTACCTAAATTCTTATTGCTAAAATGCCTTTTCAAATCTTTGGAGGTAATTACAAGCTTGTCTCGTTAGATCAATTATGACTGAGTAGTGAGTTCCATCCACACTGGGTGTCTCATACTTTCGGCCTTGTGCCACAACTAAACTACGCTTAGTAAATCACCATAGTTCGGTTTGCATTCTTGGTTTGTTCTTTTCTACTTTCTATTTTCTCATACGTGTTGACTTTTGTTCTACCGATGTTTTTCATTTCATGTTTGCCAGATCTTCTCTCATTACAAAGTGGGATTTTTAATAAAAAAAGGTGATGGAAAGAAAAAGAAATAGAAATGGAATCTTAATTAAATCAGCTAAATTATATACCCAAAATACACATAAAAATAATATTGAAAAAATATTTAAATTAAAAATTCTCAGCATCGTTCTTGCGTACGCATGTATAGTCGCATCAGCGTAAACTTCAACTTAGTCTGATGAAGTCCTAAAGGACGAAACGTTTCGAACGAAAACTTTTTCCACTCTGTCATCTTTCCCTCATTCTATCTTACATAACTTTTCACCTTGACTAGCAAAAGGCTTTTAAATCGTTAATGTCCACCGTAAAATTCGGTGTCAATTATACCAATTAAAATAAAAATTCGGTATTAATGATACGTTTCTAAAAAGACGCAATTAATTATTGGTATCCAGTATCCATTACAGTTAATTACCTATAACTCATTAATGGGTAAATGTTGCTTTGGTGGATGATAATTTGGGGGTTAGAAAAAATCAATTTAGATGGTCTGGAAGGCAATGCCATTGGTACGATTTCTGAAGGAAGTGAACATTTTTTGGCAAACGTCATGTTAACGGAGGACTTGTTATGAAGGACGTTTTTATTCACTAATAAAGCAAGCTAAATTGGTGGTAACAAAAAGCAATCCAAATCCTATATGTGTTGTGCATATGTATTTAAGAAGAGTTTCTTGTCTCATTTGTTTAACCGTCATTATGAGAGAAATTTTGTAGCCCAGCAGGATAAAGCAACTATACACCCTATTATTATGGTTATCAAGGAATGGTTTGAATGCAATGGTATTACAATTATAGACTAGCCAGAAAACTCTCCAATTTCTGGGGTATCCTTTGAAGACTTGTCTAGGAGCAAAGGAGACAGTTTAAACAGAGAAACAGCTTAATCTCTTGCATGAGATGTTGATCGGATTAAATTCTACTTGAAACCTCGGAAAATTTCCTGTCCTCAATGCAAATAGGTTTTACGATCTAAAGGAAAGCCTTGCAGTCACTAATTACTCTTCTTTTGTTATCTAATTTAACTTTTTAATTATGCTTTTTACTTATTTCAACCCTTGGAAGTGCGATTTGTCAAAGTTGGCGTATAGCTAGGCACTAAGAGCATCTAACAAAACATTAATTTGAAACTCGAATTCGCTATTCATATAACGAGATGGGTTACACTCTGACCAATATTAGAAATTTACAATATATTTTTTAAAGTGTCATACAATTATTTCCTCCAGTGTATCTACTGACAAATTTGGCAGAAAATGCAAATTAATATCTACTCGAATAGGTATTTTTGGTTCTCGTAAGAACATTGTTATGTGGATAATTTAAATATTTTATTTCAGCTACAATAATAACTCAAGGGGAAAGCTAAATATAAAATTGATCAAACAAAATCATACGATACTATGATGACTTCCGATTATTCTGTCAGAGTAGACACAGTACCAAACTATTTTTAACGTTTATGTTACGCTGGCCACGAGTAAGTCCGTCTTTTATACGGTTAGAAAGAAAGAAACAAAGAAAAACTTTAGGAATTTTTTTCACACTATAATAAGTCTACAATTAGTGAAAATGTCTTATTCTGTTGCTTTTTTATTGTTAAATGTAAGCAAGAAGAAAGGAATAACTATTAACTATAAGACGACAGAATGCGTGATCATCTACAAAAAGAAACAATCCAAGTTGTGAGCTATGTCAATATTATCCCTCGTTTTTTTCCCATTTTTTTTTATGATTAAACCCCAAGTAAGTCAATGAAGCCACTAAGACGTGAGGGGTTACTGATAATGAGAGAATATGAGAAAAATATTATTATGTAGAGAGAACAATAAAAGAACAGGAATTAAGATAAAAAGAAGATAACGATTGATATTGCATTTAAAATTTTGAAGATCAAAGTTGAAATCTTCAGAAATTTAATTAACTGGATAGTGTAGAACCAGGAAAATATGAAACAGAAATGCGAAGGTGCATAAAAATATCGAAAGTTGCCTTCCAGAAACTAAGCAAAGTATTAAGAAATAGAAAAGAAAAGTATGCTCAACTGCTAAGTAATATCTAATCTTTTATATGGCATTGAATTCTGAGCAATATTTACATGATATTTAGCACTCTATATTCGCCTATAAATATCGCAAATCTCTAGCAATATATATATATATATATATATATATATATATATATATATATATATATATATATATATATATATATATATATATATATATATATGGATACACAATGTGTTTGTTGGGAGGCTATAAAAGGAGGTTGTCTGTATCAAATAGGAGAAATAGGTTTTGAATAATTAGTTTTAACTGAAATTAAAATTGGATAAAATTAGGTTTATGTTGATGTAATCGATTACATTTATTGATCAGCATTATGTGATCAGCATTATCATTTTTAAAAAATGCTTTCATTGACAAATATCGATTTATTAATCATCAAATCTGTATATATATTGGTTACTTTTTAATTCGTGCAACTTATAAATATCGTTTTTAATTATAGCAAAAAAGAATACAACCAAAATAAATACTGAATATTTTCTTTTTGGTGACAAAATTAATATGCAATCTCAATATTTCAAAAGCTATAGGAATTCTATTCAATTTAAATAGAAAATTACATTAACGACCCTTCACTGAGCTGATATCAAGGCACTTGTTGAATATTTATTACAAAGTTTAACAACATTCTTCATGTAGCTTTTTTTTTCTTTTGAACTTACAGGTGATAGGGAAACATGTTTCATAATTGTAAGAGTGAATAAATACAGTTCTGTAATGCATCATTGCCTTTGATGATTTTTGTGTGACATTTTAATAAACATACTGAACATAGCAAAGCTGAACTGGCAAACTCACATGATATCTTCAAGGCACATAATGTACAGTGTCAACGTCAACGTTATTTTTTTCTTCTAAGTTTTTATAGATTTATTTGTCAGAAAGCTGAAATCCTATCAAATTGCAGAGTTTGTCGCCAAGCCATCTGCTTCCAAATAAAAAATATTCTTTAGTTTTCTGATTCAGGCTTTAAAACCGATATCCAACCTACAAATAAGTTATCAACACCTTACGTTTAAAAAGGAGATTTGTTGCATTAAGGTATTTCTCTTAATTTAAAAAAAAAAAAGCAAATAAACAGAAAGAAACTCTATTTCTTGTATAGGATTTCAAGAAATGTAGCGGAACGGCGGGGGGTAATGATGATGGGAAGATATATCAGAAGGTTAAAATTTCCTGCTAGCCGGTCCAGCTACATGGGAATGTTGGACTTTAATTATGTCCAAAGAAGACAAAGAAAACAAACAAGACCGATATACATGTGTAAACAAATATATATTAATAACAAGTTACACAAAGACATGGACAGTTACATAGAGTTTGTTTGGGAGAGATAATGTGTGTGTTGTGAGTGTTCGTACGTACGTGTATTGTTCTTAGCGCGTTCCCAGAATTTGGGGAACGCTGTATCTGTGAGAGGTCACATATTGGCCTAAGTGGAAAAAGAGAGATTTTACCTCACTTCCACGCAAGGTTGCGGCCCAAGGCCTAAGTCGAAAAAAAAAGAGAGAGGCGAACGGTCAGCCAGTATTTATAGCCAGGGGAGAGAGAGACCCCTGTTGAAGGATTAAGGAACTGAGGAGGATCTAACTCCGACATGCTTGAGACGACTGAGATGGTAATCATCGATGAAGTTGTCATTTAGTGAAGTTCTGAACAGTGACCAAGTTCTTTTGATTGTTCTGATATAGAATACATAATTGTGGGACTTCGCCAGAGAACCTTACCAGAAGTTTATACTTCCACGGCAATGAGAGAAGTGTGTAAATGCGTCTTCAGTGCATAGTCTCCGCACATTAGTTCCGGTGATGTTAACAAAACGTTCAAATAATACAAGGCAATTTGAAGACTAGTCGGGAACGTTCCCGTGTTTCTGTATAACACCATAATTTGATCCACACACAATCTATAAGACGGTTCTAATTGACCTACGTCAGACATAGAAGGACATTTCCTGGTCTCGGTCGCTCTGCTTTAACTAGTCTATTCACACTACCTCACGCCAATTAATAAAAACTCTATAACTTAATTCTTCACAGAAACAGACATTATGCATTTTCGTCACTAAGACTGAACTATTTATTCAAATAAGCACTGAAATCTGTTGCACAAAAACTCTATCAACTGAACTTATGGAATCATATGCACATATTAATCACTCATAGAATCAGTTGGAAACTTCGTATATTAAATACTTATATTGACTCAAATAACCGATTCCTTTTTTTCTCGTATTATGCCTGTTACAGTGATAGAAATAAGTATATCTTTATATATTGTTAATGTCTCCCTTTTCTTGTCTGAGTCATTACTAGCGTAGGAAGAGTATGTACATCATATATATCGTGTTGATGTCTTTCCCTGTTGAGTCTTAGTGACCTAAGACTTACCATTCGAAGAATATTGTTAGCGGAATATTAATTGGTTTCTTCAAACAAAACAAGTCATGAAATAATAATTCACAGCATGACTATTGACCAAATAGTGACTAGACTGTAAGTGGCATCAGTTTGGAACTAGTTGTTTAATTTTGGTTTTGTTCCGACAAATCAAATACTTCAGGCAAAAGTTAATTCATTATAAAATTTGGAGAAGTGATATCTAATAGAATAAAAACCTAAGACATATCATCTGAATCATGGAGAATTTGACGTATTTTGTTTATTTAAGATATTTTTAACAAAATTCCAAATTCCCTCCATAATAGTTTATTGTCAGACTATATCCAGAATTTTCAGATTTTAACTTAAAGATATTATTTTTAACAGGTAGAAATAATGAATCGATCATTGCAGTCTGTAGAAGCTGACATATATATATATATATATATATATATATATATATATATATATATATATATATATATATATATATATATATATATATATATATTTAGTTGGATTGATGTGAGTTTGTGATCCTGGGTTTCACGCTTTTGCGATCGTCAGAAAAACTGATTAATTTTTAAATTTTGGATTTATATAGGGTTGCGTATATCGGTGTTTTTATGAAAGTGGGAGGAAAAATTTACGTCGAGACGCCACTCATACTTACGCAAATATACATACACGCCCGTACACACATTGACGTACGCAGACACACACACGCGCTCATTCACAATTACTAACGCTGTATTAGTCCACAATTACCCTTAACGTATCAGTCCACAATTATACTCACTTCTCACTCCCAGCAAAATTAATACCACCGCATAAATACTAATAAGTATTATAAATTGGAATTTCTACCATTTACATATGCGCAATCGCCAAAAACAATCAAATAACCGGCTTTAAAATAATAACAAACAGCCTTAAAAAATTAAAAATAATAGCAATTTTTACCTATCATAGTCTTACATAGACCCCCATCATACGTGCGTGCGAGAAATATTATTCAGTGAACAAAAATAGAAAAATGGTCTGCGCGTTTGCGAGTTGACAGCGAAACAATCAAAAAAATATTCGCTACACAATCCAACAGTGAATACAGCAACCAAATGCGTGAAACCCAAGGTCACAAAGTCACATCAATCCAACTAAATATGTTAGATCTATCACTGATATCGAGCGCTTTCCAATAAGTACCGCGCATATATAATATTTAAATAATATATATAATAAATTGCATATATATATATATATATATATATATATATATTTATATACATACATATTTCACATATGTGTGTGTGCGTGCGTGCACGCGTGTGTGTGCTTGCTTATCGATCCATAGTAACATTGAAAGTTGTTTTTCACTTTGTTGAAATATTCCAACAAAATCTCTCTCTCTCTCCCTCTCTCTCTCTCCCTCTCTCTCTCTCCCTCTCTCTCTCTCCCTCTCTCTCTCTCTCTCTTATTATGTGTGGGTGTCGAAGTAGATGGGTATTTAACTGTTAAATTTTAACATCATTCGCATTGAATCTGCTTTAATATTAGAGAAATTTTTGAAAAGGCATTTTAGCAATAAGAATTTAGGTAAAACTGCCGAAAGTTATTCTAAAGTTGTATCAATTTAATATTTTATTAAAGCTGATGGTGCTTCTTGTCGGCTTTTAAGTGTATCAGAAGAAATCTTCAGTGAGTTGGACTAAAAATCTGCAAACATCAAAACGGAAGCAGCCTATTGTTGCTTTTGAAGTAAAAGTAGTAAACGGCAAAGCGTAGGATATGGTTCCTACTTTAACATTCTCAGAATGCTACCAACCGACTTCTAAGAGAAGCACTAAACATCACCACTCTAGGAATTATAAAGCCTGTGATGAAAATTTATATAAAAACGTCAGTCAAAATTCTTCTAGTAATTCGGTACTGGCTTTGAGATTCGCTCTTTCTTGCTCGAAGAACGAAGATAAACCTGCAATAAGCTTACATAATGGCCGCTTCTTCGGATAGTCAAAAATCATTGGGAAGAACGGAAACCGTACGTGAATTATCCTGTAAACGATAGGGGATAAAATGCAGACGAAAATCTTTAAAATATCATGAAATGCATTGTTAGATTAAACAAGATATTTTAGTACAGTCATTCCTCATTTAACGACTTACATGTTTAACGACCCTTGGACTTATGACTAACCATAAACTCTCAGAAAAATAAAATTTAAAAAAAATCTAACCAGCTGGCATTTCACGTTTATATGAAAGCTTTGATCGTGATTGGTTTCGATTTTTTCAAAATGAATCAAAATAAATGATATCATCATCTGTCCCTCGACTGCTTCAATCGTCGGGGCGGCGAGGACTTCAGGACAAAAGAAATAGACAACACCCTCGACGCGGATCTCAGGAACTCCGACATTGCCATACTGGTTTATTTATTATTATATTATATACTAACTTAAAAGCTGCACTTCATGTGGACTTCTAAGCTTGCTTCTGCGAAGAGCTAATTGGGCCAGAGGCCTAAAACTAGAGGGAACTTAGGTCCAACTTAGAACACAGCAATAATAACTTTGAAGAAATAAATTTGAATTCCTTACTTCACCACATGGAACATCAAAATCTCACTTTAACTCTGATTCTAGCTATAAGTCAAATTTCAGCCGAAAGACCGATTTGGGCCGAAACTCAGATTCGAACAGAAATTCTAATTCAATTCTTCAAATCACAAACACTTCGGAACTTCAATGTCGACGAAAATGCACTTGTTTGAAGTAATTTTGTATATAAACCTGACCTATTTTATTTTTTCGTAATTTATTGCATTTCTGAACGATGTTAGTTGGTATTAGTTAAAATGATAATTTCTTTTAGTTTTTTATTATATGGTATTATTTGATTAGTATATTATTACAGAGTATATTAAATAAAGACTACTACTTCTTTTTCTTGTCCTATTCCGTATATATCTATTTTTAATGTATATTTGAAATGTAGAGAATTTTCTCAATTCGGATATCACATACTTTGATGTGTTGTTCTGGTAGATCAAACTCGGAAGGTAGATCACATACTTAAGTAGCGCCCTAATTTGTCTATCAAAGGATTTATCTAATGCCTGTTATGTGTCGTTGTATAAAGCTTTATAAAAAGAAAGGGCACAAACTCTCTCTCTCTCTTTCTCTTTCTCTCTCTCTCTCTCTCTCTCTCTCTCTCTTTCTCTCTCTCTCTCTCAAGCACAAAATGTTGTAGTGACAAGACTTCTTATTTCCCCTCCGGGAGATTTCCCAACCACCCAATAAACTACGTGTCACATCGCATAAAACCCAATACTATCAATACACTATCTGCTATTTTAAAAATACTCACAATATCTTCACTGCAATCTATCACATAAATATATATATATATATATCTCGAAACCGTTACTGCGTTTGCTTCCTTTTTTATGGAAGAGCGTATATTGCTGAGGAACCGGAAGTTATACGTGATTGGACTATAAATTGCCAAGAGGAGTCACAGCGTGTGATTAAAAATGAGGAAAGTTGTAGCTGATGGATGGCACACAAGTCGATATCCGATCAGTATCGGCTGGTTTCACTGTGGAGAGGGGGTATAATATTGAAAGACCTGTAACCCCTAATGAAGCTTGGCTGAAAACATCACTGAGATGAGTAACAAAGCATCAAACGGATGTATTTCATGAAAATATATAGGATGTCCCAAAAATGTACTCACATGGCTGTATATGGAAAGTGGTAGTCGTCAGTTTGAATATTTATAAACATGCATTTAATTTCATTTATTATTTAATTTAAACCGTTGATTTTCTTTGTAAGTCAATGAATATTAATATTTCTTAATTCTAAATATTAATTTTGTTTGCTAGTCCATAAACTCTGAATTTATTGTCATTTAAAAAGTGGGTACATTTTTGGAACACCTGGTATATATCTTCAACACAAGAAAATATCCCTCTTTTACAAATGAGTTAATGTTGCTACACAGTAAAAGTTTCTATATTTTGTTTCGTTGTTTATTAAAAGGGTGTAAAAACAAAGACTATTTTCATTTTTGTGATTTACTTTCAGGTATGAACTGTAAGCACCGTTTTCAGTAATCTTGAACAACTCTTGGCAAACTTACATCGAGTAAGAATCGTGACCCAAAAGACAAAGAAAGCGAAAGAAAATGGTAAAACCTACTCATGGGACATAATAAGTTGCGTTAATTCCCTGCAGCTGATATTTACCAAGGATTCTTGTTATTACTTTTTTTCATGTATATCCTTCGATCATTGCCCCGCAGCCATCAAATATGGCAGAACAAAAGAAACTCACAGAGGCAAAAGAAAGATCGTTCCCTGAAATGCAAAATTATCTGTGGATGCTTTCAGAACTTCGGGGAATGCTTGTGCATTTTGTGAGGGGAAAGGAAGAGTTTTCAAAACATACCATCATAACCCTTCCTGACGACATCGAGGCATGCCAAGTTTACATTCTTTACTTTCTTTATCCTTTAAATCAAACTTTGCTGTTTCGAAACCTGCATTAAACTTCTGAACTGTTCGATCCAATCCAGTGAATGAAATAAAAGACCAGGAAATAATATTGGGATGCTACTCTATGCTAATTTTCCCACAAAACAACTTTCATGGAGTTTTCTGGAAAGAATGAACTTATAAACAGCAGTCAATAAAACCAGAAGAACAGTTACTGATTTATAACAACCCCTCCCTCAGTTTAGCATGTACACGGATGCTCAAAATTAAGCATAATTTGGGGTTACCAAATATAGGTGGGTGACCTTGGGAGTATCTAATCTACCGTCGGTACAGATATTTGCCCAAACATTTATAAAAGAAAAAAATAAAAGGTATTAGAGAGACGTCAGAAAAATGTAAATGAAGGTTTCATTTTTTTTTTGTTTTTTTTTTTGAGAAAGAGAACATAGTAAGTACAGAAATGTGTAACATGCCTTCTCTCTAACACGGAAAAAGAAAGCTAGTGACTGTTACAAAAGCTCTTTTAACTAACAAATCTAGCAGGTCATGTTGCAAAAGAATGTCCTGTCACATATCTTAGTGGTGTCAACCTAAATACTGTCCACTGTACAAACTGGGCTTAACTATCTGGCTAATAAATGACACGTGGGTATAAAACTAATTAATAATAATAAACTAATTAGTAATAGTAAACTAAGCAAGTAATTTCATGTGCAAGTGCCCATAATACAAAATCTTATCAACAGGTTTGAAAACAATAAAACATTTAAAGTGTCTTCTCGGTTGGCAAGAAATTTCTGCATGATACTAACAACAATTCGATAATAACAAGCAATTTAGTCACTATACCTGAATTCACTTCCATCAAGCAAATCACACAAACTCACATATAGTTGATGCCAAACATCATCTCTTCAAAGATTAAGATATCTGGTCATCAGTACTGTAGTCAGATGAAAGAAAATTGAGTTTTTGAACAGTTTTCTTTTGACAGAAGAAAGGAGATGCTATCAACCTAAAGAACCCTGTACACTGAGTCAAGCATAGAAGTTTGAATATAATATTCTTGTGTAATTTTCAGCTGAGGTCACGAATTTTTCCAAAGTAGATGGCACCGTAAAAATTTGTTTATTTCACTTAGACTTCATTTTTTGGCATGGTGTAATGAGAGGGGAGCTAGAGAAGAAAGATTTATTCTCCCTTTTACGTTTGTAGCGTTATGAGCATTATTATATCTGTGATATAATAGCACTGTAGTTCATGGATAGGAAAGAATGGAATGGTTGAAAGGAAAAAGAATGACAAACATGTTTTGTTCTTAGAGATACTTTCATACTAAGACATACACAATATATATATATATATATATATATATATATATATATATATATATATATATATATATATATATATATATATACACGTGTCCCATGCAGAGAACACTATATTATAAATATATTCACAAAAAGCAAAGTATAAGGAGGAACAAAAAGGAAAGGTCTTACATATAATTTGGAGACACACCTGACATGGAGAAGTCATTTTTAGGACTCCAGATTCAAACAGGCTGGATTCATCTATGTCTCAAAGAGAAACGGCACCTAAAAACCATTGCTAGAGGATGCTTCTTAAACTTATAAATAAGCAATGATATTCTCACTTATTCTCTTTCTTTTCTATTCTCACTTATTCTCTTTCTTTTTACAACTCTCACTATAAGATGTAGTTACACAGTGGAAAAGATGTTATATTGGTTTGTGTTACTCATTTAATACTGGGACTCACATTCGAATCAGGAATAATTGTTATGGGAAAAATAACACCAGGAGACACATTTCTACCTAAACACAATAAGCATTCCTGTTACAAGAGTGAATAAAAAATTAAATTCCTAAAATATTTCTTTCTTTTTTTTCTTCTGTTTATTCTTTTTATCTCAATTTGTTCATTTTTTCTTGCCTGTTATCTATCTATCTATCTATCTATCTAAATAAAGCCAAATAAAATCATTCATTAAAAACAATGTTAATGTCCATAACTGAAAACCATTGAGAATCTCCAGAGGGAGCTCAAGACCAAAGTGATAGTAAACAAGAAAGCCTTCCAGCATCAAGGAGTCTGAAGACATTTGCACAAAAAGTATGTTGGAAAATCCCAGTGAATAGGGGTCAAAAGTTTATAAAAATTATAAAATAATCTATTAAAAACTGTTATAGCAAATAATATCTTTGAGATTTATTAAAAAGAAATGGTATGATGAATTTGGGGTATTACATTTTTCCTGATATGTTAACAAGAAATTGATTAAGTAATATTTTGACATTACATTTTACAGTAGTTAGTCACCTTCTGATGCAGTTACCAGAAAAATATTTCCTCCCAAAAATTAAATTAGACAAAGGCATAAGAATTATAAGTTTAAATCTGGTGTTTACAAAATCAGCTTCTATAAATGATGCTAAGTTGGTGACTACCAAAGCTCTAAATACAACCAAATAATCAAAAATGAGGAGTAAATGTCAGCTCACTCTGAAAGTGCTATTTGTACCATGTAACTAGGACCATGGTTGATCATCAGTGATTAACCTGGCTCCCCAATCATGTTTTTCTGGTGAGAAACGTGGTTAGACACCCAGAAGAATTAAAAAGATTTGTCAAAGGGTGGATGCACCTTCTTGTAGAGTCAGAGGCTATTTAGCACAATTGGATAGACTGGACTCTATAGCTATGGATGCAGCCAGGTTTGTTCGATTAAAATCTGTCAGTGAGAAATTAGCTCTTTCCATACAGAAAGCATTCATTGATCAAACAATTAGCATTACTGTCAATTGAAATTTATCAAAAATTTTAAAAAAGGAAATTAGACTTCAAAAGTTCACTAAATGTTATAGATCTTTCTAATATTAATACCAGGTACCATAAACTTGGAGGTGAAGTTGGTGTAATGGACAATGACTCAAAATTGGAAATCAGAGAGCCGAATTCCAATTCCAGTCAGGTTCTTTATATTCACTTATGTGCAAATACCCTAGGGAAAGTTATGAATCCATTTCTTCTCTCCCCAGCTATGGGGACAGAAGAAATAGTAGGATTTGTATCAGTAAATCTTTATTATCTTCAAACAATTCTTACAATCTAAAAATATTTTCTGGCTTTAAATAAACTAAAAAAGGTTGATAAGCCATAAAAAATATTAATCAAATCTTTCTAATATTGATAGAAGTTTTTTTCCAAACTTTTTGTTTTTGATCATGAGAAAAGTTAATTGTGTGATTGCATCATTATTTTCCCTTCTAGTTATATGTCCTACTCATTTTTCTTTTGCTGTTGAAATTGTTCAAGTGATGTGGTTTCTGTTATTTGGTAAAGCTCTTTGTTTGTAATATTGTGCCAGTCTATCAGCTCTGATGAAGTATCATCTTAAGATTTATAGGATTAATTCAGGTGAACCCATTTTATCTCTTAATCTGAAAAAATGGTTTTATACAAAATTAGACATTTATGAATGGGTTGAGTGCTATCCATGGCATCCCTTTGAAAGTCTAGATCTGATAAAGTCAAACAAATTTCCAAGTTAGGAAATCCACCATATATCACAGGTATTAATATCCATATGTGTAACCTTCAAGGAATCAACTTTTTAAATGAGATTTTTAATCATTTTATCCATGCAAAAATTCTTCATTGAAAGGATATACAAATAGTCTACATTCTAACTTGGCAACAAACAGCTAGTATTTAAATAAACAAGGAATTAAGTGAATTTTTATGCTAAAATCCAACAACACATGTCTCCTGTTTGTTACTGCATTCACACTGCTCTGTCCCCCTCTTTAAGCACTTTTTGTTGTTTGAGTGACAGGTAAAATTTGCATAGGTGGAAAGAAAGTCTCATGAAAATATCCAACTCTGTGATCTACCTTTTTTTAAATATATGACTTGTAATGTTGCCATTTTCTTTTGGGGAATATTTTACATGCGAGACACATCCAAATCTGTTTTCATCCAGGAGGTAAGTATTATAGTGATAATGAACAAGGTTTGATATGAGTGAAAGCGGAGGTGGGGTGATGTGGAAATGGTGAGTTTAAGGAGGACAGATACACTAAAATTAAAATGAAGCTTGTGACAAATATGTGTTTTGGTCCAGTGAGATTATTTTAAGAGAATGAGAGGACCAATCAGGATGTATCATCAGTAGACATGACCTTAACAATACATTCCAAGCAGACACCAATGCTGATAGCACATTCAAAGAGAAAACTGAAAGAGCTGTTAAACAAGGTAGTTAAGGAAAACAAGAAGTAAGATTTGAGTATTGATTATCAGAAATAGAAATTTGATGGCATATAAGAAGAGTAAAAGACAATATTCAGAAGCTAAGGGATTCTAAAATAACACTGAAAAGAAAGAAAAGAATGCTGGACAGTTATGTAATATTTGCCCTCATCTATATGTTAGTGAAAGCTGGATATTTTCATCATAGATGACAAAGTCTTGAGGCAACCAAGTCAGGTTCTACTGATGGATATTAAGAATAGCATGGACAGTGTCTTTGACAAATGAGGAAATTCTATAAAGAAGAACTAAAGATCTGAATCAAGTTGAATTATGGAGGACACATAATAAGTAAAGAATAGCTTGGGAATTTAGCAAACACAGAATACGTTGGAATCAAGAGAAAAAGATGAAGGAACAAGAATCATGAAAAGAAAACAAAGGTTATAAAAAAGAAATTATAACTGAGAGCAAAAATGCAGAGGAAGCTGTGGAGGATCATGATTGTCCATGTCTTGAACTGACATAACAGGAGGAAAAAGAGAGAATGAAGGAGGATATTTTTCCAACTTGAAATTGTGAACAAATCTTTAGGCATGAATTACTGTAATTATTTATATATAATATGCAGATTTCCCACCTTTTTAAGCTTTAAAAGTTAGGGGTGCAAATTATACACAGTAGCAAAATATTAACCTTTTTACCACCTTGTGGGTCACCATATTCAGGATGATATGACAGAGAATAAATTATATATATAGTTCAAATTAACTAAGAAAGTGAAAGTGCATTAATTTCCTCAAAAGAACAACTACAGGTGAATTTGTTTTAAAATACACTTCACTCGATGCTATTCAGTGCAGTCATTTTGAGGTGTATGCTTAATGCAGCAGACATGAGCATAAAATGTTTTGTAGGCTTTATTTGGAATCAGAGGCCAAAACAAGTGAAAATAACATTTGTTAATTAGCAATAAAATAAATTATATACACATTAATTTTTTTCAATTAAAATTAACTTGTCTGAAGTAATTATATTTATATATTAAATTCATAAAATAAATTTGAAATATATTCAATGTTTACATATTTCTTAATTTATAATTTCTGTTTTATCATTCAATTTATGAAGTAATCACAAAATTTATTAGTTTCTTCTTTTGTTAAATTTGTGAAACTGGCAAAATTCCAAACAGTGTAATATCTGATTTACATTTAAATTAGGATCTATTTTTTATTTTTACTTCAAATGCTTGTACATCAAGGATACAAAGTAATCAAAAGAAACTAGTCAGTTGGCAATATTTATCTATTTTGCAAGTTTCAGTTTCTATTCTATAATTCAATACACGTGCTAATTAAGCTGTTTATTAGTTGTGATTTTTATCAGATTTCTAATGTGGTAGCAAATTTCAAGCACGCAACTTAATATCTTCTGTGTAGTGAAATCGGTTTATTTGGTAAAATTGTGTTTGCATAGTGAATTCTGTTAACCTTATAAACATAAAATAAAGTCTGTATTTCTGAGATGAGGTAATGTAACTATTTACATTGTTTGGACTGTTGTTCTCAACTTTACTGAGTAAAGCCCAGTGAATAAAAGTGTTGGCTGAAGTAATCCAGTGACCTCACCCAAGTAGTTATGAGTTCAATACCTGGCCACAGCAGAGTTGAACAAAAACTAAAGGGAAATAAATGAAACTGAGATATCCAGAAAAGGCATGGCACATGGAACTAAAACAATCTACTACAAGTGATGAAATAAAGGGCTTTGGTTCCAAATTCCAACGTATTTCACCTTAAGTAGGTCAGAGCATACAATAGCCAAAACATTGTGAATATGACAATAAAGGTGAGGACAATAGTCTGAACAATGTAAATAGTGTAAATAAAATAAGGTATATTAAATAATTTGCGAAAGGAAGAAAATCAGATCTTTTGTTTGAATGTTGTGGTTGTCAGAGGCTCTGATAAAAGTTTACAATGATGACATTTGTTAATTCACATCACACAGCAAAGGCATAAGTGCAATGATTTCTTTACATAAAATAGTATTTATCGAAAGTGATGAACACTAAGTTCTCATCCTCTGTGATGGGCTGTGACCAAAAAGGCCTATAAAATGTTAACCAATTTCATCATCTAGAATCTCATGGTCAATGGACTCAAGGAATGACATGGGGGATGCGATACATATTCCAGCAGGATTCTGCAGCCTTTCATATGACCAACAAGTATCAGGTCA